>CM075806.1:110530970-111730970 GCA_037975025.1 Excoecaria agallocha | reverse complement strand
AGGGGCATGATGTATGCTTGTTGATGATCACTGTGAGTGGTCGTTTATCATGATTTAAGTTCCCTACCAAGCTTTACAGCTTAGCATGGGTGTTTCATCCATGTAGGTTGTTAAGGTGATATCTGCAGTAGGATGGCCAACTCAAGTCAATGAGAGAGACTTTTATAGATTTTATCTAAGATCTTTTGGTTGTAAAGAAATTTTGTGATATTAGAAATTTTAATATATGTAAAGTTTTTAAAAGTTGTATTATGTAAAGATACTCTAAAGTAAATAGTGAAATGATTATACTATAGAACTTTTGTCTGAATAAGTTGAATATATGTTCTCTGTATGGTTGGTTTATGATTAAGTTACACAGTAAAAATTGTTTAATGAGAAGAATAAAGTGATATGATAGGTTATAGGATAAGGGTGCAACACGTTCCTTTAGAGACAACCATCTTTCATGCCTTTTTCTATAAATAGCTTGATTTTTTCTTTGGTCTTTGTGCCTTTTGACCTTTCTCCTCTAAATGAGCTCTTCTTTAGGTATTTTTTTCTTCTTTCTTTCTTTCTTTTTTTGTCCTTTCAAATTCTAGTTGTCACATTAGCACATTTTATTTTCATCAATTCATGCTTCTAGATCACCCGAGCACTTTATCATGTCATCCTTTGCCATGAACAAACTGAATAGATTATTGGATGATCTAAAAACCAGGAAAGACCCTATTTTGAACCTATACCATAGCTTGAGATTCTTAAATAGAGTAAAATTAGGCAAAGCTTTGATCTTTTCTACTACCTAGCACTAGGACCTTAGATTCTATGTTTTTAGGTTTGCACACCATAAGTTATGCCCTTTACCTTAGGAATTTACTGAGATTATTGGTGTGAGATTTGCTCTTATCACTCAACCTTATTTGTCTTATATTATTCTTGATTATCCTAGAGAGCTAACCTGACCTTTAAGAATTTTTTCTTCAGAGGCCAAAGGTCTAGTACCTCAAGAAGGTACCTTTTATTAGAGTTGCTATTGATGTCTTGGTGATTTTGATGATGTGGCCACATTTCAGATAGGTGCAATCTTACTGGATTATTTTTTGTGAGCGTATTAGTGTGTACGGATGACTTGATTGGAGACTATACTATTTTCAACATCATGGATGGTATGCATAAAAGTCGTACCTCGTTCCCTTTGATTTGTCAAAGACTATCCTTGGTCTAGATACCATGTGTGCTGACTCTATTATTCGCCCTACTAGTAATCCCTTATTGCTCTAGGTATGTCATTATTTTAAATATATAGTATGCCCCTAATGGGTTTTCACACTAGCTTTTCTTATTAAAAGCATATCCTTTCAAATTTTCATGTGTTTCCTTGCCTCATGTGTTGCCTGAGATGAACCTAACTCACTCCAATGGCTTTTTTTTTTATAGATTTAGCTATATAAGAAGCTGAAACTGATAGCGGAGCCCCCATCCTGAGCCATAAGCACTTATCCATTGAGGCACTATATTCTCAAGCAGAGTTTGTATGATTTTCACTTTCCTTAAGAGGGAACTATCTGGTTGGCTTATCTAGAAAATGGTGATATCAACTTCAGGTGTCCCTGGCTTTCCATACATCCTATGACTCGGGATGAACCTTTTGGATATGTCGCTCTGTGTAGGCTTTATCGGGTCACTTTCTACATTACTGCTCGATGTGCTTACCAGTATAGGGATTGTCAGGACATCATCAGGTGCTCTTTGGCCTCTGTGGTGGTCCACTTTCTACCTCTTTCTTAATAGGTTATTAGATCTGGGCCTAACTCCCTATGAAGATTGTCATACCCAAGATTAGTGCTCGTGAATTCACCACCTCTATTGTATACAAGCAGTGGATCTTGAGTCTAGCAGTTAACAACAAGATGCATCAACTTAGGCATCTAGAGGGAGAGAGTAGTGTGATACAAATAAAGTATTATAGACTATGTTTTGATCTTTTATTCGAACTTTAAAATTTGAACATATGAAAGGAATATATTGCTTTTGAACATATTAATAATGTTTTAGATATGAATGTGACTTTTCTATCTGATTTCAGCACATATGATCATTATTTAACATTATCTCAATAACATACATTATTTAATCTCAAAATGGAATCTTAAAAGCACCAGAACTCTTTTCATGAATGAGTCCTCACGGATTTTCTTGGTTAATCATTTTCTCTTAGCCTTTAATTTTTTATCAGGATTTCTTTTTCGTTTTTCATCTTGATGGGATGCTTAACTTTAGCAATGTCACCATTTTTTGATTTTTGACCCCATGGGGCTCTTATTCTCTTATTTTTCTCTTTTGAGTCTTAGCCATAGAACCTTTTTAGCTTGTCAATGCTAATCGATTCTCTAAACTCATTGCCATCACTATCAATCAAAATAGAAACTCCCTAAGATAATAGCTTTTAAGCATAAAAGGTCTTATCCAAGTAGGTCTAAATTGCTTCGAATGTCTGAAATTCCTGGCCTTATTTGCTTGAACACCTGATAGGAGCTTGAAAAGCTCATAAATATTGTGTGTTAATGTGTGGTTTTGTCTAGTATTGTGTTTATTATTTTGGTGTTTTATCTATATTTTGTTGCTTTTATGTGTTTTGTGTGTGTGGTTGTTTTATTTGTCTTATAGGAGAAGGGAATGATTTAAATATTAAAGGAGTCAAGTGAAAGAAAGAAAGCCAAAGGTGAGCTATAAAGGAAGTGTCGCGAGCACGACAAGGAGGAGTGGTCGCGACAGAAGGCGGGGAAGAGAGCAAGGAAAGAGGCGTGCCATATCGCGAGGGCGACAAAGCAAGGAGAGGACGCGATAGATAGCGGAGCCAGCCAAGCAAAGACGTGTCTTGTCGCGAGCGCGACACTGTGCGGATGAGGAGTTAGAATTTATGAAGAGATGCAACTTTTCTCCAAAAAGAATACAAATCTTGTGAAAGGTTATCTTGAAGGGACATATCTTTTAGAGAGGCATATATATGCCAAGTGAACAGAATTTTAGGATGGATAATTTTAGAATTTAATTTTGTGATCTTAAGAACAATAGCATTTTTTAGTACTTAGTTTTTATTTTCATGATTTGAAGAGGAGACAAAAGCAAGGGAGAAGACATCTTGTGTGAAGGGAAAAAGGGTTGAGAGATCCCCTTCTCCTTGTTCTTATGTTAATTTTTCTTCCTTGTAATTATTTAAATGAATATTATGTTGGCATTTGATTATATATGAACAAATTTCTATTTCCATTTATAATATTGATCTTTGATTGTAGTATTTCCTATTAAAAGTTTATTGGCATCATTATAAGTTAAGGAAGATGACCTTAGATGTGCAATTCCTTTTCTGAAAATCATCATATTGGTCATAAATAAGGGAGTTAGCGAGAGCAACGTCTTATTGAAAGTTAATAGGAAATTCATTATCAAAACATAGTTTGAGAGATCACATGTGGAGATAATTGCTATAGGTTGGTAGATAATCTTAAAATGTGTTATTAAAATTAACTGGTGCATTAACGAGAGTTGAGAATTAGTACTTTAATTGCATGTTTTAGGCAATCTAATTCATGTCGAGAGAGTGGATTAGGAATTTATTCCAACTTGGCTTACTAATAAGATTAAAAATTATAATTTAAATAATGGTATCAAATGCATGATTATTTAGTTTCATAATATTTATTGTCTTCTTTGATTATACTTATCTAGGATTTAATTAATTTATGCAATAAAGTAGTTAGAATTAACTTCGATTAAAATCAAGTAGTAATAGTGGTTGATTAAAATCACATTTCCTCGTGGGATCGATATCTGAAATACTATAACAGGTACACCGTATACTTGCGGTATTTAAGCTTCTAGAAAAAGCATATCAAGTTTTTGGCGCCGTTGCCGGGGATTATCTATCCAATTTCGGATAGTTCTTGGGTGAGCCCAATACATTGTGTACCTAAGAAAGGAGGTATGACAGTGGTTAGGAATGAAAATGGAGAATTTATTCCTACAAGAACCACCACGGGTTGGAGGGTTTGTATTGATTATAGGAAGTTAAATTCAGCTACGAGGAAGGATCATTTTCCTTTACCCTTCATTGATCAAATGTTAGAAAGGGTAGCTGGTCATTCTCATTATTGTTTTTTGGATGGGTATTCGGGCTATTTTCAGGTTCTTATATATCCTAATGACCAAGAGAAGACTACTTTTACTTGTCCATATGGCACTTTCGCCTATAGACGAATGCCTTTTGGGTTGTGTGATGCACCTGCAGCTTTTCAAAGGTGCATGACCTCTATCTTTGGGGATATGATTGAGAACATCATGGAAGTTTTCATGGATGATTTTTCAGTCTATGGAGATTCGTTTGAGTTATGTTTAAATAATTGAGATAGTGTTGGCAAGGTGTGAGGAAACTAACCTAGTGTTAAATTGGGAGAAGTGTCACTTTATGGTTGAAGAGGGAATAGTTCTTGGCCATAAGATTTCTAGTAGGGGCATTGAAGTGGATAGAGCCAAGGTTGAACTCATTGAGAAATTACCCCCTCCCACTACACTTAAGGGCATTAGATCATTCTTAGGACATGCTGGTTTCTATAGAAGATTCATTAAGGATTTTTCACTAATAGCTAAGCCTTTAACTAATTTATTGGTTAAGGAAGTGCCTTTTGAATTTTCTAATGATTGTATGCATGCTTTTAATTCTTTAAAAGAGGCCCTTACAACTGCACCTATAATCACTACTCCTAATTGGGAGTTGCCTTTTGAGATTATGTAAGATGTGAGTGACTTAGCAGTTGGTTGTGTGTTAGGTCAAAGGATTGGTAAACATTTGCATGTAATCTACTATGCTAGTCATACTTTGTCACCTCCTCAAGTGAATTATACAACTACTGAAAAAGAAATGTTGGCTGTTGTCTATGCATGTGATAAGTTTAGGTCTTATTTGTTAGGATCTAAAGTTATAATTTATACGGATCATGTAGCTTTGAGATATTTGTTTGCTAAGAAAGATGTTAAACCTAGGTTAATTCGTTGGGTCCTTTTATTGCAAGAATTTGATATAGAAATTAAAGATAAGAAAGGCTCTGAAAATTTAGTAGCTGATCACTTATCTAGGTTAAAAAATGCTGAAGGACCACTAGGGGATAGTCATGAAATCAATGAATCTTTTCCGGATGAATCCCTTATGTCAATAACTTATAAGCATGTGCCTTGGTTTGCAGATTTTGCTAACTTTCTCGCTGCAGGAATCATACCCTATGGATTGACATGGCAACAGAAAAAGAAGTTTTTTAGTGATGTGAAAAACTATCTTTGGGAGGAGCCCTATTTATTTAGGATTAGTGGGGATGGTATCATAAGAAGGTGTGTGAGTGAGGAGGAAACGGTGAATATTTTAGCTCATTGTCATTCATCATTGTACTCGGGGCATAATGAAGGGGCAAAAATCGCTTCTAGCAAGCCTACCCTTTTTAATGATGCAAGGACTTTTGTAACTAAATGTGATAAGTGTCAAAGGGCAGGAAACATAGGGAAGAGAGATGAGATGCCCTTAAATAATATTTTGGAGGTTGAGATTTTTGATGTGTGGGGAATAGACTTTATGGGTCCATTTCCTATATCTTTTGGGAAGTCTTATATATTGGTTGGGGTAGATTACGTCTCTAAATAGGTAGAAGCTGAAGCCTTACCCACCAATGATTCCAAGGTGGTGATTTCTTTTATGAAGAAACTCTTTTCACGGTTTGGAGTGCCAAGGGCTATTATAAGTGATGGAGGTACGCATTTCATTAATCGCTCTTTTGCATCTTTGTTGCATAAGTATGGTGTTCACCATAGAGTAGCCACTCCTTACCACCCGTAAACTAGCGGTCAAGTCGAAATGTCCAATAGAGAACTTAAATGGATTTTAGAAAAAACTATTTCTAATTCTAGAAAAGATTGGGCACATAAGCTTGATGACACATTATTGGCATATAGGACTGCTTTCAAAGCACCTATTAGAATGACTCCATATAGGTTAGTGTATGGGAAAGCATGTCATCTTCCGGTTGAGTTAGAGCATAGGGCTTATTGGGCAATTAAGACCTTAAATTATGACACGAAGGATGTTGGGTTAAAAAGATATTTGCAATTAAATGAACTTGATGAATTGCGTCTTTTTGCTTATGACAATGCACGTATCTATAAGGAGAGGTCTAAAAAGTGGCATGATGCTCATATTAAGTATAAAAGCTTTAAGAGTGGGGATAAAGTTCTACTTTTCAATTCTCGCTTGAAATTATTTCCTGGAAAATTGAGGTCTAGATGGAGCGAACCTTTCGAAGTAACTCAAGTCTTTGACCATGGATATCTAGAACTAAAGAATAGTAAAGGAGACTTGTTTAAGGTAAATGGGCATCGGTGTAAAATTTATTATGATGGAGCATATGAGAATAAAGAGGTATCTTTTATCTCTTTAAATTTGGCTTAGGGTTATTTATATATTTTACTTTCTAGTGTTTTTATGTGAATATCTTTTTATTTATTTATTATTTTATTTAGAATACTTACACATTTTTATTTTTTGTATTTTACAGGTATTTATGTTTGCTTTATTCTTGTTGTAATTTCCTACTTCAATTAAGTATTTAGTTTTAAATTTCCATTTGATTAAAAAAAAGGCATGTAAATTCATCTTTGTTGTGAGCGCGACATGGATGAGTGGGACGGATCAAAAGGTTCTGTCGCGAGCGCGACATCAGAATAGGGAGATCAGGCATTTAGTTACTGTCACGAGCGCGACATTTTTCGCGATCTCGCGATGTTGCAATACCGTGTCTTGTCACGAGCGTCTAGTATTGTGTTTATTATTTTGGTGTTTTATCTATATTTTGTTTCTTTTATGTGTTTTGTGTGTGTGGTTGTTTTATTTGTCTTATAGGAGAAGGGAATGATTTAAAGATTAAAGGAGTCAAGTGAAAGAAAGAAAGCCAAAGGTGAGCTATAAAGGAAGTGTCACGAGCGCGATAAGGAGGAGTGGTCGCGACAGAAGGCGGGGAAGAGAGCAAGGAAAGAGGCGTACCATGTCGCGAGGGCGACAAAGCAAGGAGAGGACGCGACAGATAGCGGAGCCAGCCAAGCAAAGGCGTGTCTTGTCGCGAGTGCGACACTGTGCGGATGAGGAGTTAGAATTTATGAAGAGATGCAACTTTTCTCCAAAAAGAATACAAATCTTGTGAAAGGTTATCTTGAAGGGACATATCTTTTAGAGAGGCATATATATACCAAGTGAACAGAATTTTGGGATGGATAATTTTAGAATTTAATTTTGTGATCTTAAGAACAATAGCATTTTTTAGTACTTAGTTTTTATTTTCATGATTTGAAGAGGAGACAAAAGCAAGGGAGAAGACATCTTGTGTGAAGGGAAAAAGGGTTGAGAGATCCCCTTCTCCTTGTTCTTATGTTAATTTTTCTTCCTTGTAATTCTTTAAATGAATATTATGTTGGCATTTGATTATATATGAACAAATTTCTATTTCCATTTATAATATTGATCTTTGATTGTAGTATTTCCTATTAAAAGTTTATTGGCATCATTATAAGTTAAGGAATACGACCTTAGATGTGCAATTCCTTTTCTGAAAATCATCATATTGGTCATAAATAAGGGAGTTAGCGAGAGCAACGTCTTATTGAAAGTTAATAGGAAATTCATTATCAAAACATAGTTTGAGAGATCACATGTGGAGATAATTGCTATAGGTTGGTAGATAATCTTAAAATGTTTTATTAAAATTAACTGGTTCATTAACGAGAGTTGAGAATTAGTACTTTAATTGCATGTTTTAGGCAATCTAATTCATGTCGAGAGAGTGGATTAGGAATTTATTCCAACTTGGCTTACTAATAAGATTAAAAATTATAATTTAAATAATGGTATTAAATGCATGATTATTTAGTTTCATAATATTTATTGTCTTCTTTGATTATACTTATCTAGGATTTAATTAATTTATGCAATAAAGTAGTTAGAATTAACTTCCACTTTTGAACATCGTAAACAAGATTAAAATCAAGTAGTAATAGTGGGTGATTAAAATCACATTTCCTCGTGGGATTGATATCTGAAGTACTTAAGCAGTTCGACTGAATACCTTCGGGCTACCTCTTATAAAGCCATTTACCTACATCGATGCATCGGGTAGGCATCTCTTAGATTATTCTTTAATTCTCTTTAGTGACATCTTTTGGGAATACTAATTTCTCCATCTCAACATCTATTACTTGCTCAATTTCAAAGTGTGGCTTGTCAGAACTAGAAATCAATACAAGTTTCATGCTTGTCATCCTACATCAATACCAAAGTGGCTAGAGCATCCTTGGACTAACTCCTTAGGATACTTAATGTAAGGCAACAACCATTCTTTATTCACTATTAACTATTTCTCGATAAACTATTAAAGATGAACACTTATATACATTTATGATCTTTACCCACCACTACTAAGGCTTCTGGCTTTACTGGGTTATACCTTACGCGAGTAGCTACCTTTCGACAAACCCTCGGTAGGTCATCATAGATCTAGGCGAAGTCTCTCGTATATATTATTTTTTTTATTTTTTTGAACTTTTCCTTTCCATTTAAGAGTTATATATGATGCCAATAGGATTTCTTTTAGATTTTCTTTTATTTTAAGATTAAATGAATATGTATTTGTCGAGTTAATATCGAATATAAATATTTTATGATCATGATTATGCATATTGAAATCAGAAGAAATGTCATAAAAGGAAGCAAAAGTATTCATCTTATTCATATAATCAAAAGAAATAATATTTTTTCAAACTAAAAAGTTCATAAAGCAAAAACAAAGTCTATATAAATGCCACTATTTTTGATCCCCGATGTAGTTGTTATGACATCTACAAAATTGGTTAACCAATGTTGTGACCCTTTTGCCTCTTTTCAAGGTTATAGATTTTCCTATTTTCAATAAGATCTTGGGTTTGGTACCTCAAGACTCGATAGTCATTCATCAAATGGCCATTATGCTAGTGCAAGGTGCAAAACAAATCTAACTTGTGACATGAAGAACCGAAGTCCTTGGGTAGTTTGTACGATAAAGACTGTAACTTCCCTTCCTTAACCAATCATACGAATAACTAAGATAAAGGTTTCATCAAATTAAAGTAATACATTTGAGCTACTTCAGCAGTAGTTACTCCCCCTATCTTTCGAGAACCTTCACTTATAGACTCTCCTAATGCTTTTTTCTTTTTAGATTTGGTACTTGCTTTTTTCATAAGGTGAGTGACATACCAAGATAGTAACTTATCTATAGTAACTGGCAAAGCCATTTTAGGATTGAATGCTTCAACCATTTTATCATTATTGTCCATGTCGGATCTTGTTCTATCCTCTTCTTGATAGCCCATCTTATTTCAAAGAGACTTTCCCTATCGAGTGACCATTCTTCATCAGTCCTTTGCTTGGAATCAATATGCTTTGGATGATGGAATATGACATGGTATGAATATCATGATAGCACAGCGGAAAACAAAAATTTTTATCATACATACCATACATATCTAAAGCTAGAAACGAAACATGTAATTTTAGGGTTGTAGAACTTACAACTTTTGATGCCTTTTAATGTTGAATTAGGTGATGGCCAGCAACTAAGATGACTTTGTCCGCCTTAGATCTCGATCACCAATGCCAAGGAACAACCTTTTACGCCACTCCCTCTATTCTCACACACACAATTGCACCGACGGCTTAAAATCAAGATTGCTAGCTCTCTTTTCGGTATTGTGTAAAGGCAATGGTTTGAAGCTACAAAATTTGATTTTGTACTTCTCTTATGTTGCTATTACTACCCAAGATCACAAGAGAATGAGGAACTATCCTTTCTCCTTGTGAAAATTGGCTAAAAGAAATATTATGAGAGAGAGATGAAGTTCACGCAAAACCTAGAATAAAGACTAGGGTTTTACGTTTTTCCCACTACAAAATATATATCTCTTTTTCCTTTAAGTGATATATCTCAAATATACTACCTTAAGATAATTAATATTAGCTAAAGATAATTAATATTTGCATTTATCACTTAATTAAAATAAGTAATATTTATTGATAAAAACTCTTTTAATTTATCCAAGATAAAAACAAAAGACATTTAATCAAATAACATCACTTAATTTAGGATAAAAGATAAGTCATTTAAATCTAATAAACCACTTAAATAAAGCTATGCATGTGCCAAAATTCCTTGTTATTTCTCTTAGGAATTTCGGCCACATCAAATTCTATTTAGATTATTTAATTAGATAAATATGTCTTTAGGCTTTAATACTCAATTAATTAAATTAATACATGACATTTAATTAATTGAAATTAAACCTTGTGGGCTGAATTTCTCTCTCTCATGGGCCAAGGTCCAATAGCAATCTAATAACCCATTACACACATTAATTTGACTTTAATTAAAAGCCCAAATTAATGTCCAATACTTAATTTAAATATTTTAAGCCCAATGCTTTGTGTGCGATCTTATAGGTCCATTTAATATTGGCAATGAATTAATAAATTAATTCAAGGCTATATATATTCTCTAGCAAGATATTATAGCATTCCAAATTAAATGAAAATGCATATGGCATTTAGTGACATAATGCAATTTTGTATAGTCCCTTACCCATAAATATCAGAATTAATATAAGGCATGGAACTAGTCATCCTTATATATATATATATTAATTCCTTTCTTGATATTCCGGTGACACTGAACTCTCAGATAAATAATGATTACTCATTATTTCATCTCGGTATGGCCATACACTTCTCAGTTCACTGATCAAGTGGCCGATGATATTTTCTCTCTTATTGAGAGGGGTAATCCCTTCACTTCTCTCATGCTCTCTAACATGAATTAATGCATGCCCAATCATACCCGTACTTGTCACTCTGTTACGAGCACGTTAGGTGTATGTCAAAGTACATAGTAATTCATAAAGAGTTTCATAGAGATTTCAGGTCTAAGAACTCCGATACAAAACTTGCATATGAGAAACACTTATGACTTGTACCATGTAGTGTTCTCATGAGCAGATCGTATCCAGATACCATGTTCTTTAACATGTATCTATGATCTCTGATTGACACTCTTGTCCTAATGATCCGTAAGACAGAATTCATAATATCAGAGAGAGCATACTAGTCTTAATTCATTGTTATTCCCATAACAATGACTGACTAGGGATATTTAGAATGATGTCTCATTTGTTTCAAGGTCTTACAACCATGTGCCTCACACATGATAACTTAAAACGAAACAACACTCTCGGATAGTTTTATCAATTGATATGCATAGGAATACAAAGGATAAAACAAATGCCTCATTTTTATTAATTCAAAGTACTTTATTACAATGCATTGGGCCTAGGGTTTACACTAACAATCTCCCACTAGCACTAGTCCCAATTGGGCATAGCCCTAAGACCGAACGCTCTCAAATGAGCTTCGTGCAGATTTGGACGCAATTGTTTCGTTAAAGGATCTGCTACATTTTCTTTACTTGCTATCTTGCTAACCTTGAAGTCCCCACGATCAATGATTTCTCTGATCAGGTGGTACCTCCTGAGTATATGTTTGGATTTCTGGTGTGACCGGGGCTCCTTGGCCTGTGCTATGGCCCCGTTGTTGTCACAAAAAATTTCTAATGGATCTAGGATGCTTGGGACCACTCCTAATCCAGAAATGAAATTTTTAATCCAAATAGCCTTTTTTACGATCTAGAATCCTGAGTGCTGGTCTGAAAAGCAGCATCGGCATAACCTTGTATGACGAGCTCTTATTGACCACCATACACCAAGAAGTGATCCTTAGTCCTTCGCAGGTACTTTAGAATCCCTTTTACAGCAGACCAGTGCTTCTCACCAGGGTCTTGCTGAAACCTACTGGTTATACTCAGTGCATGAGCAACATCCAATCTAGTACATAATATAGCGTACATGATAGATCCAATAGCAGATGCATATGGGATTCTACTCATGTTGTCCGTTTCCTCTTTGGTTTTATGGCACTGTTCTTTAGTCAAAGGAACTCCCAAAGCCAAAGGTATGTACCCTTTCTTTGAGTCTCCCATACTAAAATGCTTTAGTACTTTGTCTATGTACTTTTCTTGACTTAGTCCCAAGAGCCGATTCGATCTATCTCTATAGATTCGAATACCAAGTATTGTCTCGGCTTCACCTAAGTCTTTCATTGAGAAACATTTTCCCAACCATTGCTTAACCTTTTGTAATGTTGGAATGTCATTCCCAATGAGAAGGATGTCGTCCACATATAGGACCAGAAATATTACTATGCTCCCACTAACCTTCTTGTACACACAAGGCTCATCTTTGTTCTTGATGAAGTCAAATTCTTTGACTGCCTCATCAAAACGAAGATTCCAACTTTGGGATGCTTGCTTTAATCCATAAATGGATTTTTGAAGCTTGCAAACCTTCTTAGGATGCTTGGGATTGACAAAACCTTCAGGTTGTGTCATATACACATCCTCAAGTAAATTTCCGTTGAGGAAAGCAGTTTTGACATCCATTTGCCATATCTCATAATCATGATATGCAGCTATGGCAAGCAAGATCCTAATGGATTTGAGCATGACTATAGGCGAAAAGGTCTCGTCATAGTCTACACCATGAGTTTGTCGAAAACCTTTTGCTACTAGTCTACCTTTGTAGGTCTTATCAGCTTTGAGTTTGAATAGCCACTTGCATTCAATTACCTTAGCACCTTCCGGTGGATCAACCAAGGTCCAAACCTGGTTATCGTACATTGATTGCATCTCGGATTTCATGGCTTCAAGCCAATTTTCCGAGTCTGGGCTCTCAATAGCTTCTCGGTAGGTAGTAGGATCCTCACGATCTACTAACTCAATAGTGTCACTGTCAGTGATTAGAAATCCATATCTCTCAATCTCCTGACATACCCTACCGGACCTTCTAGGTTCTTGTGTAATGGGTTCTTGTTCCACAACTGGTTGTGAACTTGATCCCATTTCCAAACCATCCTCTATAGGAGTTTGTGGTGCTTGGATTTCTCCAAGTTCTACTTTACTCCCACTGTCTTTCTTGAGAAGGAACTCCTTTTCCAAGAAAACAGCCTTGCGAGCAACAAATACTTTGTTCTCGGCTTGTGAGTAAAAGTAGTATCCCTTTGTTTCTTTAGGATACCCCACAAACAAGGAGACACTGGATTTGGACTCTAGTTTGTCAGATGTTAATTTCTTAACATGTGCTTCACAACCCCAAATCCTGAGAAAAGACATATTGGGTTCTTTCCCAGTCCATACCTCATATGGTGTCTTCTCAATTGCTTTAGTTGGAGTACGGTTCAATAGAAACGCAGCAGTTTCTAATGCATAACCCCAAAAAGAGATAGGAAGATTAGCTTGACTCATCATAGATCGAACCATGTCCAATAGAGTTCAATTTCTCCTTTCGAACACACCATTCCATTGAGGTGTTCCAGGAGGAGTGAGCTGTGAAATAATACCACACTCCTTTAGATGACTGTCAAACTCTTGGCTTAAGTATTCGCCACCTCGATCTGATCGAATGGCTTTTATACTTTTTCCAAGCTGGTTTTCTACTTCGTTCTTAAACTCTTTGAATTTCTCAAAAGTTTTAGACTTGTACTTCATAAGATAGACATAGCCATATCTACTGAAGTCATCTGTGAATGTCACGAAGTAGCTAAAACCACCTCTGGCATGTGTACTTAAAGGTCCACATACATCGGTATGTATTAGTTCCAATAAGCCATTAGTCCTCTCACCTTTTTTTATTAAAAGGACTCTTTGTCATTTTTCATGCAAACATGGCTCGCATGTGTCATAAGACTCTAAGTCGAATGACCAAAGCACTCCAGTTTTGTGGAGTCTTGAAATGCGTTTTTCGTTTGCATGTCCTAAACGACAATGCCAAAAGCAAGTAGGGTTCAATTCGTTTGATTTAACCCTCTTTGTATTAATGTTGTATATTGACTCTTTGTTTTGTAAATCAAGGATATAAAGGCCATTTTGCAACATGGCATTGCCATAAGAAATGCCTTGGCGACGAATATGAGCATTGCCATTTTTAATAACAAAATCAAATTCATCATTATCCAAACATGAAACTGAAATAATGTTTCTGCTCATAGCAGGCACATAATAACAATTATTCAAAACAATACAAAGTCCGGAAGGTAAAGTGAGGTGATAGTCGCCTATGTCCATGGCAGCAACTCGTGCTCCGTTCCCCACACGGAGGTCCACTTCATTCTTCCTAAGTAACTGCCTATTTCTTAGCCCCTGCACATTTGAACAAATGTGAGAACCACAACCGGTATCCAATACCCAAGTGGTAGAAATAGAAAGGTTAATTTCAACAACAAAAATACCAGAACTGGACGGCTTGGCTCCATTCTTCTTTTGTTCTTCCTTGAATAGAGCGTAATTCTTCCTCCAATGCCCTATCTTGTTGCAATGGAAGCAAGTGCTCTCACTCTCCTTGAGTTTTGGTGCCTTGGGCTTGGATTGGGCCTGAGGTGCACTCCCAACTGACTTGGGTTTTCCTTTTCCCTTTCCCTTAGCAGTTCCCTTCTTAATTCCCTTTTGAACCATTAGTACAGGATTGGTCTTTCAAATGTTCTCTTCAGCATTCTTAAGCATCCCATGAAGCTCAGTGACTGACTTGTTCATTTCATGCATGTTATAATTCATCACAAATGGATCATAAGCAGCAGGCAATGATCCTAAGATCAAGTCAGTGGCCAATTCCTTTGGCAATAGTACCTCAAGCTTCTCAAGAGTATCAAGATACCCTTTCATCTTGAGTACATGGGTACTAACAGGAGTACCCTCAGCCATCTTGCAAGAAATTAAGGCCTTTGTTGTCACGAACCTCTCGTGACGAGCTTGCTCTTGGAACATTTCCTTGAGGTGCACCATGATCGCATAAGCCTCTTGGTCCATAAATTGCTTTTGCAAGTCAGGCACCATAGTGGCCAGTATCAGACAGGTCACATCGTTGGAGTCGCTCTTCTTGGTCTCAAAAGTTTCCTTTTGAACCGCAGAGGCGTTCCTTCCTGGTTCTTCAGGCAAGGGTGCATCCAAAACATACGATTTTTTCTCTTGCTTAAGAACTATTCTTAAGTTTCGAGACCAGTCTATGAAATTGGTGCCATTCAATTTTTCCTTTTCAAGGACCGATCGCAATGAGAAATTGTTGTTTGAAGATGCCATTTTCAATCTACAATAAAATTTAGCAAGATTAAATGAGGTCTTATTTATGATCCCACAAACCGAATTAATATCCCTTTAAATAATTTGCGTTAGTGATTTAATGTGGGCCAAGATCCACTTTTCACAACAACTTATTAGTCAAGCTGAGCTTGTACACCTAACAAGTTAAGTTACTTAGGTAGGAAAACTCCAATCATGTCTCGTACATGACTCTTGGATCAAATGGGCTAACATCTTAAGATGTTATGGCACAACCCATTTATTAGTTGCCTAGGTCCGGGCATCCCTTTCCATGATAAGTCCAACCTACATTCACAACCCATGCCTCACAAAGATAATCGGGCGCATCTAGGACTCCTAGTCTACGTGACCGATGATTGATGCCTTGACATGTTTTGAATTAGGAAGGCAACTTTGTGACTTACTATTTTAGGGATTCATTTTATTACGGCTTACATGGCATACGCTTTGTCATCCATACATAGCATGCATATATAAATAATTGCATAAAGTAAAGCGTGACAAACATGGGCCCAAAAACCTACAACTAAGATTCTATACTATTACATAAAAATCTTCGAGTTGGGCTTCTCCACTCCGGTGGGCTTCGTCTTGATTTACAAAGTCTTCAAGTATATTCTATTCTAAGAAATAAATGAAAAACTTTTACAACAAAATATAATGGCTCGCAGGCCATATTTAATTACAAAACCCAGGGCCCATGAATGCACCATGCATATCCATTCATCACACCAAATTAGCAAATAAATATATATAGCATTCATGGATAAAACAAAGTCTAATTTTAATTAATTTAGCCAAGCCCATTAATGGAAATTGTGTACTTGAACCTTTAAGAGAAGACCCCATGATGGGCCTGGGCCAAAGCCCAATGGACTAAATCCTCTTATTGAATAAGTTCTCTTAAAAGCCCAAAACACTAACTAGTTAGATTTGTGCTATAAATCAACTCTAGTATAATTTCCAATTTTGCCATTTTTAATTTTATGTCATACAGCAAATAAACATTAAAAATGCATATAATATGTGCTAACATGAATTAAAAATATAAAATCATGAAGAACACATATATGGTACACGGAATTCATGCAAAAAACAAACAAACAACAAAAACTAGTTGTTTAATGCTTATGTAATGCCATAAAAATGCACAAACATTTAAATCAATTTTATGAGTCATTTAATAATCTAAATAAGTCCATAAATATTGATTTAATATTCTGTACCAATCTGATCTAAATGTGTTTTTACCATTTTAATCAAAACAAAACAAACAATCTTGATTAAACATGTAACAAACACAAACTAGTCATAGTTTTAAGTGATTTTAAAATTAATCAATTAAATTGTCATGGACCAGAATTAAAACCAAATTTAAAATATGTCCAGACCTGATATTTAATCTTTAAAAATCACTTACAAACATGCCAAAAACGTTTTTACATTTAATTTTGAAAACTAGTTGTTAAAATAGCAATTTACATGCCAACAAGCACCTAGTTTCATAATTAACATGTACCATCAGGTATAAATAATTAAATCCGACCATTACCAGCCCTAATAACATCTTAGGACAGTATATTAACATGTCATATTAATTATAATACCTATCTAATCAATTAAAATCGTTTTTACACCAAAACAATGCAAAAAACTCAAAACAGAAAATTTCAGATTTGCATGTTTTCATAATGACGATTTTTAATTAATTTTTTCATGCATCTAAAGCACTAAAATAAGCATGTTTAGTCTCTGATACCACTGATGGAATATGACATGGTATGAATATCATGATAGCACAGCGGAAAACAAAAATTTTTATCATACATACCATACATATCTAAAGCTAGAAACGAAACATGTAATTTTAGGGTTGTAGAACTTACAACTTTTGATGCCTTTTAATGTTGAATTAGGTGATGGCCAGCAACTAAGATGACTTTGTCCGCCTTAGATCTCGATCACCAATGCCAAGGAACAACCTTTTACGCCACTCCCTCTATTCTCACACACACAATTGCACCGACGGCTTAAAATCGAGATTGCTAGCTCTCTTTTCGGTATTGTGTAAAGGCAATGGTTTGAAGCTACAAAATTTGATTTTGTACTTCTCTTAGGTTGCTATTACTACCCAAGATCACAAGAGAATGAGGAACTATCCTTTCTCCTTGTGAAAATTGGCTAAAAGAAATATTGTGAGAGAGAGATGAAGTTCACGCAAAACCTAGAATAAAGACTAGGGTTTTACGTTTTTCCCACTACAAAATATATATCTCTTTTTCCTTTAAGTGATATATCTCAAATATACTACCTTAAGATAATTAATATTAGCTAAAGATAATTAATATTTGCATTTATCACTTAATTAAAATAAGTAATATTTATTGATAAAAACTCTTTTAATTTATCCAAGATAAAAACAAAAGACATTTAATCAAATAACATCACTTAATTTAGGATAAAAGATAAGTCATTTAAATCTAATAAACCACTTAAATAAAGCTATGCATGTGCCGAAATTCCTTGTTATTTCTCTTAGGAATTTCGGCCACATCAAATTCTATTTAGATGATTTAATTAGATAAATATGTCTTTAGGCTTTAATACTCAATTAATTAAATTAATACATGACATTTAATTAATTGAAATTAAACCTTGTGGGCTGAATTTCTCTCTCTCATGGGCCAAGGTCCAATAGCAATCTAATAACCCATTACACACATTAATTTGACTTTAATTAAAAGCCCAAATTAATGTCCAATACTTAATTTAAATATTTTAAGCCCAATGCTTTGTGTGCGATCCTATAGGTCCATTTAATGTTGGCAATGAATTAATAAATTAATTCAAGGCTATATATATTCTCTAGCAAGATATTATAGCATTCCAAATTAAATGAAAATGCATATGGCATTTAGTGACATAATGCAATTTTGTATAGTCCCTTACCCATAAATATCAGAATTAATATAAGGCATGGAACTAGTCATCCTTATATATATATATTAATTCCTTTCTTGATATTCCGGTGACACTGAACTCTCAGATAAATAATGATTACTCATTATTTCATCTCGGTATGGCCATACACTTCTCAGTTCACTGATCAAGTGGCCGATGATATTTTCTCTCTTATTGAGAGGGGTAATCCCTTCACTTCTCTCATGCTCTCTAACATGAATTAATGCATACCCAATCATACCCGTACTTGTCACTCTGTTACGAGCACGTTAGGTGTATGTCAAAGTACACAGTAATTCATAAAGAGTTTCATAGAGATTTCAGGTCTAAGAACTTCGATACAAAACTTGCATATGAGAAACACTTATGACTTGTACCATGTAGTGTTCTCATGAGCGGATCGTATCCAGATACCATGTTCTTTAACATATATCTATGATCTCTGATTGACACTCTTGTCCTAATGATCCGTAAGACAGAACTCATAATATCAGAGAGAGCATACTAGTCTTAATTCATTGTTATTCCCATAACAATGACTGACTAGGGATATTTAGAATGATGTCTCATTTGTTTCAAGGTCTTACAACCATGTGCCTCACACATGATAACTTAAAACGAAACAACACTCTCGGATAGTTTTATCAATTGATATGCACAGGAATACAAAGGATAAAACAAATGCCTCATTTTTATTAATTCAAAATGCTTTATTACAATGCATTGGGGCTAGGGCTTACACTAACATTGGATGAGATCTCTTAGAGTCTAACACTTATCCATTAGATGTCCTGTGTGCTGATGATAAGCACAATAATGATCTACCCAATAATGTGGCATTCGCTGCCCCCTGGTGGGCTTAGGTGGGAGTGCTGCAACTTTTTTTGCTTATTGAAATGAGTAAGGTGCCAAGATAATGGTTTGTTCATGAAGATGTAATGATCCTGAATTATTCTTAAGGTTGGAACCCTTATGGCCCGATCATTACCTTAAACGTTCATTTTCTTGGTCAACTACTCTTTTACAACTTTACCATTAACAGTTATGAAGGCCTCTTTAACTTTGGTTACCTAGACTAGCGGGGTCGCATGCTGAGATTTAGCTAATAGTGCAAGCAAACCCTTAATTTCAGCCAACAAACTTTTCTCAAATTCTACCAATTTTTTATCCAGGAAGCCTACAATTTTAGCCCATAAATTATTTTTAAAGTCTTAAAATCTCCTATCTAGCTCTTTATCTACTACATCTTATGGAATTGAGGGCACTAAAATGGAGGCTAGTCTATCCTTTAAAGCAAATATTCTCACCTTATGATATTATATTATCTTATAGTCTCTTAATTGCTTCCTAAAAGCTTGGTTGAATCAAATTCTAAGCTGATCTCAAATCCTAACACTGAATTTGATTTGGACCGTAACCCCAGTAACTTAGACATAGATCTTTAGACGAGGCAATTGTCTGACCCTTTGGACCACTAAAATGAAACATGATGGTATCAAGAATCAAATGTTAGGAATGATGCATGATGAGTGATAAATGAGCATGGTATATAGATGATGCATAAATGCAATGAATGCTTTTGTTAAACATCAATCACAATCACATACAAGTATAGACAAAGCCTTCCAACCTTATTACTGCCACACCAAAGGTTGTGCAGTCTCTTTCCTAGGTTGACTTAGCCTATGGATTAATAGGGTACCTAGTGGATGCATATGGTGCATGATGAAAAATTGGCAGCATAACCTCTCTTAATTGAAAGTACAAGCATTTGGATTTTTGATTGTTATGCATTTTGGACTAACTCATACAAATCGAGTAAGGCCCACGAATATATGATAGCTATAGACTAGTACCCTCCTAATTTGTTTGAGCTTGGTCAATACATAAAGGTCCACATAGCATGCCTTCCAAATATAGTCCTTGCTAATAGGTCTAGCTACTATAGGAAGTAGCTATTGTCATTACATGGGCTTGAGTTAAAGTGATGAAACTTTAGGGCTACACAAATATAGTCCTTGCTAATAGGTCTAGCTTATCACAAATATAACGACCTATGGGTCACCATTTAATATACCAATTGGTATGAGACTTAGGCTGGTAGTTCTCTTTGACACCTCCCCATATTGAGTGAATGTAGGGGCGGTTATAAGATAGCACGTGGTCTAAAAAGGAATGCTTAACTTAATTCTAAGGCTCTAGCATATATGCAATAAATGTAATTTTAAAAGGAGATATAATTAACAAGAAAAACCCAGTTATAAAGAAAACTTAACCAAGATGCTTTTAGGAGCAAGGTCTATTTATCTCTAATGGAGTTACCATTATAATGTGCGCTAGAGTCGCTCAATTTCGGTTGGGTTCTCGAAGGCCCTTTTTTAGGATTCAAGACTAGATGAGGCTCACTATAACTCATAAATTGGTTACTTTAAAATAAAAAAAAGGGGTTAGGCCTGAATTATTACTGATAGTCAACCTATGAAGGCATCTAATATAGGCACAAAGAAGTAGGTATCGTGTTGTCACCACCCAATAAAATGTCGGGAAATAAATCTCGACCTTTTGATGCCTAAACAGAGAATGGTGTTTGGAACATCATTCTTACTTAGTACCTCAGTTAAGTGTTATTTTATAACTGGATTTTAAACATCAATGCACTAGCTTTCCTCTCATATGATGCACTGTATAAATTTAATGAAACATGTCAATCAATTAAATAAGCAATAAATAAAGTGATAAATAAATAAATGATCCAATTACTTAAATTATTATAGAAGCAAATTCTCTAACTATAAAGATAAAATGACATACATAAATCGAGCATTTATTGGTTTGGAAATATTGGTTCCTCATACATATTTTACAAAAAAACTCTTTTTCTTATTGTGTGACTTTTGGGTTAGAAATTGGACATTGATCCAATTTATTAAGAAAAATCCAAATTAATTAGTAAAAAATTTAAGTGAAATTTTCGTGAAAAACATTTTATTACTACCTATTAAATCCCAAAAAATAAATATATCAAAACTCAATAAAATACCAAAAAAAATAAATGATAAAACAAAACATAAAAAACTTGACCTAAATGCAATATAAAGTAGAAAAAAAGGAGAAAGTGAACAAATTAGGTGCACAATTCCCAAAACATAACCACCCCTTGAGATGCTCAAGATGAACATTATACTAATTTCTCACAAAAAAAAAACATAAGAAAAACCAATCAATTAGCATTTTAAAAGAAAATAATCATAAAGGAACAAATTGAAAGAACACATAAAAGAATTGTACTAATTAGCATAAGCATGCATGCATAAATGAAAATATTCACATAAAAGTTTAAAAATGACTCGAAAAAACAAATATTAAGAAAGTACACAAACGAGTATGAAAAAGGACAAAAAAATTCTAAAATAAGGAAAAATCTAGCCATGAATGCCCCTAGAGGGTGATGGATGCCTTTGACCAGAGGAAGGATACGATGGGAAGAAAACATATTGATGACCCATTTATAGCATTAACAGATGAGCATCTGTGATGCTTTCTTCCCATTTATCACTCGAAAGATAGATACAGAAAGCTATTTTTCACATAAAAATACATAAAAGCCTCAAACAAACCCTAAATATGTGATTTTACAACCCTAAAGCATACCGGATCTAAAGACTTATCCCTAAATCATGTTCTTAGTTAAATAACATTTAAAATAGGGTTTGATATGAGAAGCAATACATGCATCCATGATGAAGTCAAGCTCTAATATATTAATCTAACATATTAATGGATTCAAATAATCATGGCATCTCTATTATCACACAGATTTAAATAAATATATGTGAATGCATGTATCAAAATATCATTAAACATAATGTATAAGGATGAGAATGAAAGAGAGAGAGAGATAGGGAACCTAAAATATTACCTTTAGAAGATATTTTGATTCTATAATGATCACAATGTCTGTCTCTACTCTGACCCTTGATGCTTTGTATTTAAGAAACAAAGAGTTTTGGTGTTTGTTTTTGGTTAAAATGATCTAAACCTTTGTTCCTAAGAAAAGAAAATTATTTTTTCACCCTTCAAGAATTTTGTTCCCTTTTTTTTCAAAATTTAAAAAATCCCTATTAAAAACCCTAATTTTTGGTCTTTATTCCTGGGGATGAATTTGAGACTCACCCCAACTCTAACTCTCCAATTATAGAAGGATTAAATCCCCTCGAAATTTGAAAAAATCTTTCAATCATCCTTATCTTCAATTTTAAAAATTGGAAAATGTGGGAATTCTGGAAATATGCCCATAGATGGGCATCCATTATAATAGATGGCCATCCCTCACATGATCCCTTAGAGATTACAAAAACACCCTTGATCTAACCTGGATAGGAGGTAAGTGGCCATAGATGACCATCACTCATATGACATATGACTGTCTATCATGGCTAAAGGCCAAATTCAAGATGTTTTATGCTTTTTTGTTAAAACCTCCAAAACACTTGGAAAATCATAAAGTTTTCATGAAAAATCGAGTCAAATTTTTGAGATCCATGTTTTTTATCAGAAATATATTGTCTTCTTATCATTGGGTAACCCTAATCTAGATTACCTCAGGTCACGGTGTCTACACATACTCTTTGCAATGTTGGTTGTAACATTACCATATCTATGGCCATTATCATGAGATATTGTCCACTTATCTAGAGATTTCTACATTGGCCAGTTGTATGAGTCAACACCAAGTTCCTTAATCTCTTTTATTCATTTTGTAAACTTCCAAGGTTGGAAGTTATTTTCGATCAAAAAGGGTTAATGGATATTAATTTTTTTTTTAATTTTGAACATATAAACTAAACTATAATACAAATCTCATAAAAGAATTATATGTGACATACCGACCTTGTATAACATGTCCTTAATTTGGGATTTTTATGTGTAGTATTGTGGTTGCTAATGAAGTGGTGCAGATAGTAACGATGATAAGTTAATGGCTCATTCCAACCACTATTATCATCATGAAATAATGCCTTAATACCAACATGCCGATTGGAAATAATAGTTATAATAACTTGCTTAGTGACATACCTCTTAATACAGGTCATAAACCAACCCCAACTAGATTTATTCTCACCTTCAACCACTGCAAATGTTACCGGGTATAAATAATTATTTTCATCAATAGCATTTACTATCAAAAGAGTCCGATGGAACTTTCCTATCATGAACATATCGTCAATTAGCAACATAAGTTTGCAGTGTTCTAGTCCATCTATACATGGCTTAAATGCCCAAAAGAGCTTTCTGAATTACTTACAATTTCATTGTATATCATCATCGACAAAAAATTCATAGCAAAATCCAAAATTGTATTTCTTTATAGCCTTATGATAACCAGGTAACTTTTCATATAAAGCCTCATAGTTGCCAAATATCTCCTCCAATGCCTTGGTCTTCGTATACCAAGCCTTATTGTAGGAAACATTATAGTTGAAATGACTCCTGATGTCTATCCTTATAATGCTAACTCTGAAATTAGGAGCTATACTAACCATCTCCAAGATGCAATCATAAATAATTAATGTATCTAGTTGTCTATGCTAATGAGATACCAATGGCACAGTATAACTATGGGATCCTTTCTACACACTAATAATCCATTAAGGAGATGTCATCTTTTTTATAGCTCTATGTTTTCATTGATAGCCAGTATCTTCAATACGAGAGCAAAATATCACCCAATATGAAGGCTTAGATTCAACAACTTTATTCAATACATTATTCTAGATTGAAAATTTTTTTTACATAGGCTTTAATTTCATCCTTTGGTGTGAATACCAAATCTTTGCATAACTCTGATATACCATTCCATCTTAACATCATTCATGTTCAAATTCTGAAGGTCTTCTATCATATGGATTGAACTACTTGGAACAAAGTGTTCATTCTTTCCAATAATGATTTCCTCACCAGCATTATTCAAGTTTATATTTTCATCATCCTCATTTAGATTAAAATTTGGAGAAATATACCTATTATTTGCAACATTTTCATCCTTGCATACAATTTATAGCTAGAACATGATGCAAAATTCAATTGGTTTTGCTCCCCTAAACTCTCTGATAGAACTTGCTTTTAAAGTTTCCAAATCATCAACCCCTTGACATTGTGGTTGATCCTCAAACTATGTACCAAAATTTGATAGATTTTCTTTTGCTACAAATGTTTCATCAACAATAATATTTTTATCGCCAATCGAATGGATGGCATCCCTATCTACATCGGTACTCATCTAGTTAACATTATTTAACACATCTTGTTCGTCTCCAATAATAATTTTTCAATTTCACCAATTATTTTTGCAATAGTATATCCATAAAATGTAACAAAATTTTCATAAATTTGATTAATGTTATTGTCATCAATAAAGTCTATAGGTATCTTTGACATTGACCCCTAGTTGTTAACAAGATACCTATGCATCACTCTACTAACCCTTATGTCCAAAGCTAAATCTAATTTAATTGATATCTTATAAACAAGTTTTGAAAATATCAGTTTATGCACGACTTTCAATCTCCTCGATTTTGCTGAGAGACTTGAAGTATCATAATGGTAACCAACTATGTGCCATATTGATTGTCCTCCAGTATGTATTATAAACATTGCTAGAATTGACATTTTCTAATTCCTACATTATATGTACATAATTAAAAATTATTGCATCAATTTACTATTTTTGTAATAATAATTATCTACAAATTTTTAACTCATTCATAAATTTATTCATTTTATGCAGATAATTTTTTAAATATTTATTCGTCAAACCAATAAAAATTATATAATTATTTTGAACTAATATCCCAAATATTGCAATTTATATAATTTTTAAAATATTTATTAATTAAACAAAAAACAATTATGTACTTATTTTTAAATATTTAGTTCACTTTTCAAATCTTGCAATTTATGGTTCATTTTACATTTCTTTACTATTCTCAATTTTGATTTGCCAAAGAAAAGTCATTCGGCAACTTCAACGTGTAAGGTGCGTTGTTTATATAACTTGAGCAACAAAAGCAAAATTCTTTTAGAATTGTTCATTTTACATTTCTTTACTATCCTTTATTTTAATAATTTTTTAAATTTTATCATTCTCTACTTAGATTAAAAGGTTAAATATTTATTGTATTTAACTTATATCTACACTATATATATATATATATATATATATATATATATATATATATATATATATATATTTCTTCAAAAAATTTTTAAGTTCTTATATAATATTATGTATGTTGACTAAATACAATAAATTTACACTACAATTTACTTTCATATATTTCTAAATATCAAAGCATCACAAAATAAAAGTAAAATAATATAACTAAATTCAAATAAGTAATTGCTCTACAAATATTGATGATTATAATTTATACATATAAACTACAAAAAAAACATGTACAAATTAATTATCTTAATTTTAACTAAAGCTCTTTTTCAAAACAAATAAAATAAACTAACAATAACTTACCTTTTAAAAATATTGATGGAAATATATATATTAGCCTTAACAGCACCTATAATTTAACAATAAAAATAAAATTACTAATAAATTCAATCAAAAATTAAAATATGATTAATAAAATTAATTTAAAATATATCTGCAAAACATTACCTTCTTTTTAATCGATCTTTTATAATAGCTTCAAGAAAACTACTATCATTATAATGCAAATTTGAATGTAAACTGGAAAACAATGATGAAAAAATAACAATAAAATGAAACTAATTAGGAATAACAAATAACAATAAAATGAAAATGAGGAAGCAAGCAAGAATTAGGCATACATGGTTAGAATGAGAAAGTGGGAAAAGATGGTATTTAAGGCAACCGTTTAAAACAAATACAGAATCATGAGTTCAATATACAGGGCACGGGAATTACTGTGTGCTCCATTGCACATAATGATTCCTGTGCACCTGCAGACTCTACTTAAAAAAAATTGTTCAAAAAAGGCAACATATGGTGCCATTTTTCATCACTCGTGCCCCATAAAAAATTCCCACATCTATTTTTACGTACGAAACAAAATGGCATCATTTTTTAACAAAATTTTGCACATCAGACAATGGGACTCATGTTGACAAAAAATGGAAAAAATGATGCCATTTTTTAATGCACCATTTACCTAAATAAGTTTCCTATTTCACCACATTTCTATTTTTTAAAAAATTACACCAAAAATAAAAAAAAACACAATAACTTGGCCTCATTAATTAGATCAAACAATTTATCCTTGCAAAGTCTTTATAAAATTTAGCTTTCGATATTAATTTTGGCTAATTTTTGGCTAGGGATTAATTAGCTAGGACTCAATTGTTTTCATCAATTCCTAGCTAATTTGATTTAGTTAGGACATTTATTCTTTTAGCTAGGACTTTTTGTTTAATATATTATTGAATTTCATGTAGTGAAAGTTGCATACTATCAAATCAACTATATGTTTGAATTCAACTCAAAATAAAATCAACTATTAGTTATATTTAATAATATAATTAAGAAATTAAAAAAATGAATTCAAAAAAATTAATAAACAAAAAATCCATTTTATCATGTCAAGTTAATATATCTAATATATATTAGTAATTAAGCATTTTCTAAAGAAAGAAAGAAAAAATATATCCAAAAATTTATATAGTACGTACTTGAACAAATTTTCTAATTCATAAACTTGAAAATCATGAATAACATAATATACCATGGGATGTACTATTATCCTATATATAAGAAATATAATAATGCACAGCTAATTTAGCTCTTGAATTTTTATAATACAATAAAAATTAGATTTGTTGATTTTTTACCATGATTTAAAATTCGATCCGACTATGAATCCAATCTAGAAAAAAATAAAATCACGCATATGACCTACACTACAAAATAAATTCATTTTACCAATAGATTTTACTGATGGAATTTTGCTTTTTACCGACTGAAAATGATCATACTGATGGTTTTTTATTATTTTACCGATGGAATATATCCGTTGGTAAAACACGTATAGGAACCAATTTACCAATGCAAAATTTTGTCAGTAAATATTACTGATGGAAAAATAAAAAAATTTATGTCGATAGTTTTATCAAAAATTCGTCGATATTTTGTCACGTTGACCGACTATTGATAGAATATTGCATCAGTAAATTTAACAAATAAAATACTAATTTCCTTTAGTATAAATAATGAAGAATTTTTTCATTGGTAATTTTCTCGGCAAATATATTTAATATAAATATTAAATTTATTATAATATCAACGATGGATTTTTGAGTCGGTAATTTGTTGATAACATAAAATTTTTCTATTTAATTTTTATAATTTTTTGTAAATATTATATATTTTCTATTTGCAAATTCCAAATTAATCACGATAAATTAAATACAAAAATTCTAAAATTTAAATTAAAGATATATATTAATTAATAATTTTAATATATAACAGAAATAATATATGCATTGTAATTGCTATGCAAATATATTTGTATAGTGCACAATATTTTGTAGTTGTACAAAAAATATATATTTCCAATTACTATGCAAACAATGCCAATATCTGTATTGTGCACAAAGTTTTGTAGTGCTATAAAAAAGTTATCTAAAATAGTCTATGTAAATTCACAACCACCATTTAATATGTATTGTGGCTATCCAGAATGGCAGAAGGGTCTGCGGTGGCTTGTTGATCCTTATTTGCTAATTGCTAGCGTATTTTACTTGTTAAAACTAGCAGCGATTTTTCTATCAATTTATCTGTGAGGACATTCATCAAACCAAGCATATATGTGTTAATTGCCTCTTGTATGATATTTTGTATGTATTATGTTGTTGTATGTTGTTTATACAATGGTGAACCTGATTTTGCATTGGACTTGAGTGATCATGAAAATTAGGACTAAAGTAATGCATTACTGTAGATCTAAAACCATGACCAATAGCCTTGTAATGAATTTGAGCCTCGTCAACTAAATTTCTTTGAGATAAATGTTGTTCTCTCAATTTAACAACCTTATCTTGCAATCCAAACAATATCAAATAACAACTAATGAGATAGTCATCATTAAAGGCAAATCAGTAGAAAATTTATTCCATTGAAAAAACACAAATAAAATTTTAGTAATATACCTGCAACAAACATAAAATGTAGATATAACAGTAGCAATAAAGGGAAAAATTTTTAATTTAGAACTAGAGAAATAGAAATACAGAATCAAAAATTTTTGAAGTAATGATGCACTATGTTTGTAACTAATTTGATCAATTAATAACTTATTAATTGCCATATTATATCTAACAACTAAAAAATTAATTAAACCTAAACCATGAACCAAGCAGAACTATCACAATTAAAGTTTCAGGTATGTCATTTGGAGTAATAGAATGGAAGAAGAGAACAAAAGAAGATAATGATAGACCTTTTTTTCAATTTTAATTTTGGATAGAAAAAATTAAGTTATATCAAATCTATAAAGGTATATACAAAAGAAGTTAATTGACGGTTGATTTAATTTGGCACAATTGATTTAATTTGGCTGAGATATTAGAGTGCAGTGACTAACAAAAAAGAAAAAGGTTAAAAATAAAAAGCTTTATTTTTAAGAAAAGTCATACTATACTTATGCATGGCTTTATTTATTTATTTATTAATATTAGACCTTAATTTGGCTCCAATGTTTCTTCGACAGGCAGAAACTCTATGCAACAAAATGATTTATTAAAAAACTCAAAATCAAATATTTTTAACATAATTTTTAATAAATAAGTTTAATGGTGGCTCTCTCTATCTCCCCATCATTTTTCTGCACACACACTACTACTGCAGAATTAACGGACCCAAAAAAATGAGCCAAAAAGATAAACACCTAGCCTATGTGCCTACAGTATAATTATAAGTTCCAGTAAAAAAAAGGCAAAAATGAGCCAAAATACAAAAAAAACCCAACCTATATATAAACTAGTTGTATATTTAACAAACTAAACAGTAACTATGTAACACCCTTATCCTATACTTAGCTATATCACTTTATCCTGTGCCATTAAACATGTTTTACCATACTATTATTACATTAACTATATTATACAGAGATTTTATAATCAAACCTAATCCAACATAAGTACTATATTATTAAACCTTTACTATATACTTAAGGGTCTCTTTAAACAATGAATATTTACAGCTATTAAGCTCTTGTACTTTACAAAATATTCCAATACAAATAAAACTCTTTATAAAAGAACTCAACTTCAAGACTATGTTTGCTATCTCTCTCAAAGACTTGTTTTGGCCATCCTGTTATAGATATTATCCCTAAGAAACTCCTTTCTTGGAACCTATATGGATGAAACACCCATACTAAGTTATAAAGCTTAATAGGGAACATAAACATATAGACAACCTCTTTCTGAGTCGTCATAATGCACACACACAATTAGACATAGTTTTAAACATATAAATCAAACATCTATACATAATAACTATAACATCTCTAAGTACTATTTGATTTCATGCTATACTTATTTAATTACTTTGACTTATGATCTTTTTTTTTCATAAGTGTTAATATCAATATCAATTGTTAAACATTTGTTAACTATACTATTTATTTATCATTTATATAATTTATACTATGTTGAATAAGAAACATGTGGTTACAAGTATACATATTGGCCCATATAGTTAATGAACTATTAGCTGCAATTTCATAATTCGTTAAGGTTGACATGAACGAAGTTATACATAACATTTCACCATGTAAGGCAAGAGATGAATAACTATATAGAAATGTTCATAGGACACTTAGAATTTTATGCATTAAGTTCACTTTCTTGACCCCTATAAGTTATTCATATATAATTTCTTTGACTTATCCATCTTTCTTAAATACATGTAATGTAACTTTATGTTAATGAAATCTTAGTCCCTATGTATAATAATCTTCACATCATATAATCATAGGCAAGACATCCAATGTACCCAACTCAAGTATTAACTATCATAATTTCCATATGCAACGTAGAAATCTTATACAAAAATCATATAAAGATCAATTTAAGAACTATCATACTTCTTTAATCATTCATCGTAATACGATATTTTTCTTCTACTTTGAATTAAGCCTAACTTTTCAAAAGAAGTGGATAATAGGTTTATACGGTGGCACCCAAAGGTACAAAACTATCTTATCGATCAAACGGATCCAAACAGGATCGACTACAATCCAAATGGGATTATTATGATCCAAATAGGACCATATCTATTTAGTCATCCAAATGGGATCGACTACAACCCAAACAGGGTTATTGTGATCCAAATGGGACCATATCTATTTAGTCATCCAAATAGGGTTGAAATTACTCTATTGCTGCTGTAAGATACCCTTATAGGTATGCCTATCTATCCACATCCTCAACACAAAACAGGCAGTTAAATCTCTTTACTTTTTCAATTATATATATATATATATATATATATATATATATATATATATATATATATATATATATATATATATAGGGTAATCTTATACATGCTCATGTGTAACTCTCTATAAACATGTGATCATGCACACTATTGAGTATTGTTATTTTATACTTTGCTCTTTTTCATCATGTACACATGCATACACACACACACACACACACACACACATATATATATATAATAGGATATACAATCTCTGATGTGTGTGTGTGTGTGTATCCAATCTCATATGAAAATTCAAGCAAATGTACATAAACGAATATCATTGTCATCATATGCTTTAGCATGATAAGTCATAAGCATAACATATAAGCATATACATATTATCTCATCTAAGTAATAACTATAATAATTCATATATTTGTCATATGTCATGCTTTATAAACTCTTTATGCCTAATTTCTTTACAATGTAATATTATTGTATAATCTTGAACATATACCTCTTTTTATATTGTTTCTATATTGTGAAAGGCTTTAAAGATGTTTAAGGAGATTTAGGTAAACTTTGGTAACAATTTGGGATCAATAAAATCAATTATAAGTGAAATAAGAGAGGGTCACAGTCATTACCAAATGAGTACTAACCGTGACATAGGTGCACTTTAGATTCTGGGCTACCCCACAATCATTACCAAATTGGTACTGAGCATGACATACATTCAATCTATGGGCATATTTGCCAGTTCATCTTGTTTTTGATTTTTAACCTTTTAAACATCATTTTTAGGAAAAGTGGACTTCTGAAAACTTCTTCCTCTATGTTTCTAGTTTCTGGAACATTAAAAATCATCTCTAAATCTCAATATATTTACAAAACACTAACAATTGTTCCTAGTAATAGGGTTATAAGTAGTTTCAGCATCAAAGCTAAATTTGACATGCTTAGAGGTAGAATTAAGCTTTATATTCTCATATAAAATATAGATATGGAAGTCTAGTTTGTCTATAATTTTATCTCATAGCATTTAGACTTCTCTACTAAGAGTTATGTGCAAAATACCAACATCTATTTACTTAAACTTAATAGCAGCTCACATCCAAATTCCACTTAAAATTAAACATACTTAAGGGAGATCAAACAAAGCTTCCTTCTACAAAGTTATAGGTCTATATCTTAGGTGAACTTACCAACTAGAAACACCCTATACAGAGTTGTAAAACTTTATATATGCTAAAAATACATAAATTGGTTCATAGTGAACCAAACCTAATTTTTTACTTTTTTAATCTTCAACTAAATAACACATGCAAAGTATAATTCTTTAGATACCAACATTAAAACTATATTAGTAACTCAAAATACATCCATTATAGATTTTAATCAATATTTCCATCCATATTAATCATATGCAAGACGAGAAAAAAATTTCCAAAATTTTCATGCAACACCAAATATTCCATCAAGACTTATTTCTCTTGACTTCTCCTTCTCCCTCTTTTCATGCTATGGCATTTCTTGAAGATTCCTCATCACAACCCTTGCATGCAACTTCCAGCAACTCAATAATGTTTTAAAAAGTGAAGAGGCCAAATTCATCAAGAGAGAAAAGAGAGAGATTGATGGATTTTTCAAGAGAGAGAGAAGAGGGTCATAATTTTTAGTAAGAGATGAAGGAGAGAATGAAAATATGGATTTTTCTCCTTTTTCCTTGCTATTTTCATCCCCCTTATCTCAAAAACCAAGAAAATGTTTTCTCTCTCCTAAATGCAAGGGATCTAGCACTTAAGATTCTATTTGATTATTTTGTTATTATTTATGACATATGCCATCTGAAATGAAATTATATATATATATGTGTGTGTGTGTGTGTAGCTTACTTCAAAAGTTGGCTTCATAAAAGGATATCACAAGTCAGCATAAAGAGCAATCTATTTGTAATTACAGTAATAATTTATAAAAGTTTAAGTTAAAACATTACAATATATTAGTATTGATATGAATTAATCATTCTATAAAATCTAATTTAGTTGAGAATTTCATGTTGAAATGACAATACAAAGTCAAAATCTCACTATCATGAAATTAATAACATCAGATACAAAGTGTAGGTTTATAAACTAATGACAATCATGTCTATACAAAAGAATTTGGTAATAAAAGTACAATATAAACACCAATAGCCAGATAGTCATAGATATCCTTCCTAAGGGATTCATCTCAATCAAGCACTAAGTCTCAAAAGTGGAAATAAGTGAAAGCGAACCTACTTATTGAGTTGAACCCTAAAAAAATAAATAATAATGGTAGGTAAGAAGATAAGAATTTATCTAAGCATTACATGATCGAGATGTTTACTTGATAATAGCATAAATCATGCTTTAGAATCATGAAATAAAAACTTATATCAATGATTATCATAAGTAAACTTGGTGCATTAAGAAAAAAATAAATTTGAAAAAAGGACAGCAAAGTGATTACCTTTAGACTCCAAAAACAAAGAAGTGAAAACATAAGCAGAGATAGACCTAGTACAGAGCACATAAATGCAATTTTTACTTTAGGTTAAATTAAAAAAGATCATTAAATTGAGAAAAATTGTTTGAAAGTTGTCAAAGCGATGAAAATCTAATTGAACTCCTAGAAAATAAGGGAAGAAAAACTCTAAACAAAAATCCCAATCAAATAACTCAATCACTTTGTTCCTTTTTTATTTCTATTTCTATTTCTATTTATTCATTTATTTATTTTTTTTGTGAATGGCTACTAGAAAGCTTTATAAACCAAAATCCTAAATTGCCATATTTCATACAACATAACAAATGCATTAAGACCACTTTTTCCTAGGGTAAGTTACATCTAGGGGCACACTACCAATCTATTTGAGTACATTCAACACATTAAATAGCATAAAAAAGGATTTTATAACTAGAAATAACCAATAAATCCTAGCAGTAGTGGCATAATATAGATGCATATAATTACATAAGTTTGACATATGCGTGTAACTTATGTTGCAAGAGATGATTCAATTGATTGCTGGTTAAATAGAGGTGTAGACATCATGACCTGAGATAACCTAGATCAGGGTTACTCGATAATGAGGAAATAGTATATTCCTGACAATAAGTATGGATTTTGAAGCTTCAATTGTGAATTTCTCATAATTTTCCCAAAGATTTTATGATTTATCAAGTATTTTCAACAAAAAAGCATGAAAAACCATGATATTAGCATTTAGTGGTGATAGAAGATCATTTGTCATGTAAGGGACGGTCATCTATAGCCATCTCTCTCCTATCCAGGTCAAATTAGGGGCACTTTTATGAATTTTGGATTTTTACCTAAGGAATGGCCATCTCTCCTGAGGGACACTCGTTTGCGGTTAAATACCCAAATTTCCTACATTTCTGGAAATTCAAAAAGGGGAAGATAGAGTTTTAAAAGATCTGAATCCAAATTTTGAGGCATGATTACCTCTAGATTAGGAGAGATATAGTTAGGATTCAACTCTAACTGTACTCTATGTATTTAAAGTAAAAGAATTAGGATTTTCAAGAGGGATAACTCTTTTGAATATAGAGATAATTCTTACAAGAGAAGAAAAACCAATTTTTCTCTCTTTCTCTCTCCTTCTAAGAATAAAATTCACTAACAACTCTTTTGATCCAAACACATGTACATGCAAAAAATCATTTAGTTTTCTGAAACATGAAGAATACACTCGAAGTGGAGATCTGGACTTCAAGGAATTCAAAGTCAGAATATCTTCTGAGGGTAATATTCTATGCTTATCTTTTATTTACTCTCTTTAAAAATTATCATGTATGATCATGATAGTTATTGTTGAAATAAATGTGTTTATGGAATTTAAGTAATAAAAATGGATAAATAAATAATTAAATAAATGAAATACGTAAACTAATAAAATATAAAATGTAATTTGGCATAAAGGGAGCAATTGAGGGACTAAAATGTAGGTTGTAAAATAATTATAGTAAAAGCGAAAAAAAATGAAATTATATAATAGCATGCGTAATTAAGTAATTGACCTATTAAGGGATTTATTAATTGATTAAATATAATAATGAAATAAATGTAGATTAATTTCATGTTACATTAGATAAGTTTATTATATTTTCATGCATGTACTTTAATGGAAATCTTTAGACTTTTAACCATCACTGAGCACATTTAATGCTCGGCATGTAGTTTATTTATTACATGTAGGTACCTTTAAGCGATATAGGGGAGCAAACATGTATCGAATTAGAGGTTACAGATCAAGGATTCTTTTGCTAGTATATTTTGTGCAATAACTACTAATGGTATGTATATGTAAATATAAGTGTACTTATGGTTATGTATATAGTTTTGTATGGATTTAAGAATGACAGTGTGAACCAGTTATGGCATATTATGTATAGATAAATTATTGGTTGAATCGAGGATGGATGTGGATGGATTGTATAGATAGATGTTTGAACAATATTTATATTGAAATTATTGATTTTGGTTGTGTGCCCTATACGGGCTGTGTTTTGTTTGAAATTGCAGGAAAGGTATTGTAATATATAAACCATTGTGCTGTCAAAATTTTCATTAAATAAAAAATAAAAAAAATTGGCAAGTAAGTATAATAGTTTCAACCTACAATAAGGTACATATAAAGTGTGATGGCTATATAAGTGAACATGACGTATGTATATCAAAATCGTATAAAAGTGTTACAAATGAAGTCTAATACTTTTTAGTAAAAATGTGCACAGTATGTAATGCATTGTATCAAAGTTATTATTTTAAGTATTATTTTATGAAAAGAAAATACATTGTATTTTTAGTAGATTTTGATATATAAAATATAATGTTCATTTTATGAAAAGAAAATACAGTATATTTATTTGATTTTATGAATAGAAAATACAATGCTTTTTTATGAAAAAAAAATACAATGTATTTTATTTTGTCAAAAGAAAATATATTGTATTTTTATGATGTACAGAAGTCAATAAAGTCTAATAAGTTTTATGAAAAGAAAATAAACTGTATTTTATGTTGTCAAAAGAAAATACATTGTATTTTTAGTAGCTTTTCATGTATAAAATACATTCTTTATTTTATGAAAAAAATAATGCATTTATTGGGTGGTTTTAGGAATAGAAAATAAAGTGTATTTTCTTTTACGAAAAGAAAATATAGTGAATTTTATTTTGTCAAAAGAAAATACATTATATTTTTATGATATACAGAAATCAATAAAGTCTAATACATTTTATGAAAAGAAAATACAATATATTTTATTTTATTAAAAGAAAATACATTATATTTTTAGTAGATTTTGATGTATAAAATATAATATTTATTTTATAAAAAGAAAATATAGTGTATTTATTGAATTTTATGAATGTATTTTCTATAATGAAAAGAAAATACAATATATTTTATATTGTTACAAATTCATTGTATTTTTATCATGTATATAAGTCAATAAAGTCAAATGCATTTTAGTAAAAATGTGTAAAGTATGTAATGCATTGCATCAAAGTCAATTTTATGAAAAGAAAATACATTATAATTTTTGTAGATTTTAATGTATAAAATACAGTATTTATTTTATGAAAAGAAAATATAATATATTTATTGGATTTTATGAATAGAAAATATTTTCTCTTATAAAAAAATACAGTGCATATTATTTTGTCAAAAGAAAATACATTCTATTTTTATTATATACAAAAGTTAATAAAATCTAATATGTTTTATGAAAAGAAAATGCAGTGTATTTTTTTTGTCAAAAAAAATACATTATATTTTTATTAGGTTTTCATGTATACGATACATTGTTTATTTTATAAAAAAAAAGTAAAGTATATTTATTAAATTTTATGAATAGAAAATAAAGTATATTTTCTTTTATGAAAAAATACAATGTATTTTATTTTGTCAAAATAAAATACATTGTATTTTATGATGTATAAAAACCAATAAAGTCTAATGCGTTTCATGAAAAAAATATTTTATTTTATCAAAAGAAAATACATTATATTTTTAGTGGACTTTTATGTATAAAGTACAATGTTTATTTTCTGAAAAAATACAATATATTTATTGGATTTTATGAATAGAAAATATAGTATATTTTATTTTTTCAAAAAAAATATATTGTATTTTTATCGTATGCATAAGTCAATGAAGTCCAATACGTTTTATGAAAATGTGTACAGTATGTAATACATTGTATCAAAGTTATTATCTTAAGTATTGTTTTATGAAAAAAATATATATATTGTATTTTAACTCGATTTTGATGTATAAAATACAATGTTTTTTTATGAAAAGAAAATAAAGTATATTTATTGGATTTTATGAATACAAAATTTTATATATTTTCCTTTATTTTGTCAAAAGAAAAGAAATTGTATTTTTATTATGTATAAAAGTTAATAAAGTCTAATACATTTTATGAAAAGAAAATACAATATATTTTATTTTTTCAAAAGAAAATAAAATGTATTTTTAGTAGGTTTTCATGTATAAAATATAGTATTTATTTTCTTTTCTTTTATGAAAAAATACAGTATATTTTATTTTATCAAAAGAAAATATATTGTATTTTTATGATTTACAGAAGTCAATAAACTCTAATACATTTTATGAAAAGAAAATACAGTATATTTTATTTTTTCAAAAGAAAATACATTATATTTTTAGTAAATTTTGATATATAAAATACAATGTTTATTTTATGAAAAAAATACATTGTATTTATTGAATTTTATAAATAGAAAATACTAGAGGTGGCAAATTGATAGATTGGATGAGTTTGGGTTGGGTGATAAATGAATAAAAAAATATGGATCATAAATGGATCAATATCCAAATGGATTGGATGGATTTGGATTGATACATAAGTTTAATGCAAATTATTATAAAAATTTTAATTAATTAATTAATAGATTCGATAATAATAATATTCAATTGAAAATATAATATAAATAATAAATTGATATATAAATAAAAATAAAATTTTCATTAATAATTTAATTTTACTCAAAAAATAGATTTCTACACAAATATTAAATATACATAGTAAAAATTAGTTTAATAAAATAAAAAATATTTTGTATATATAATTTGTATATATATTTGTTAAATTGATGGTATACATATGTATAGAATTAAACATTATGTAAGAAGCAAAAAAGAAACGCCCACTAGCTATGTATTTGATCTCGAGCACATCTTTTTGCAGGCACTTGGAGGAAATCTCATATCCCCAACAAAGCACCTATACTCATCAGGGATTTACTCTTAGAATCGATTTTATCTCACTTTCATTTTCTATGCTTGCAACCGAAAAAGCCGACGAGAGATAAAGCAACAAACTCATTTTATATTATTTCTGTCAGCTTCTAACGTGAAAGAGAAAATATAGGTTGCAATTTTTATCTATTTGTAGATAAACTGATGGGGCGTACCACAAATCGAGAACCCAATATCTTTTTCCGTTTTTCATTGCCTTAATTAATAAAATTTTCTAAATTTCTCATAAAATTTTTTTTATCATATATAAATAATAAATTATACTTGGTTTTAAAAAATATACAAGATTATTGTATTTTCATTTTATTGTTAATGGTTAAATTTTCAACAAATTATTTTGACTAACTTAGATTTTGAAATAAATCTATTGGGTACAGATCCAATGGGTTAAAAAAAATGAATCAGTTTTGAATTGATCTAGTGGGTATTGGGTTGGGTTAGATTGAATAATAAAATAAATCAGTCTTTGGTTAACCCAACGGGTATTTGTTTGGGTTGGATTTGGATCCTTTTTTTGGACGAATTTGAATATAATTTTATATTTGAATCAATTTTGCCAGGTCTAGAAAATATAGTGTATTTTTTTATATTTTATTTTATCAAAAGAAAATATATTGTATTTTTATTATATACATAAGTCAATGAAGTTTAATACATTTTAGTAAAAATGTGTACAACATGTAATGCATTTTATCAAAATTATTATCTTAATAAGTCTTTTTTTTTATGAAAAGAAAATACAATATATTTATTTGATTTTATAAATATAAAATATAGTGTATTTTCTTTTACGAAAAGAAAATATAGTGTATTTTATTTTGTGAAAAGAAAATATATTATATTTTTATCATGTATTGAAGTCAATAAAGTCTAATACATTTTGTGAAAAGAAAATACAATGTATTTTGTTTTGTCAAAAGAAAATATATTATATTTTTAATATATTTTCATGTATAAAATATAATATTTATTTTATGAAAAAGAAAATACAGTATATTTATTGGATTTTATAAATAGAAAATATAGTGTATTTTCTTTTAGAAAAAGAAAATACAGTGTATTTTATTTTATTAAAAAAATAAATTATATTTTTATCATGTATAAAAGTCAATAAAATCTAATATGTTTTATCAAAAGAAAATACAATGTAATTTTTTGTCAAAAGAAAATACATTATATTTTTATTAGATTTTCATGTATAAAATACAGAGTTTATTTGAAGAAAAGAAAATATAGTATATTTATTAGGTTTTATGAATAGAAAATACGGTGTATTTTCTTTTATGAAAAAACAATACAGTATATTTTATTATTTTTAAAGAAAATACATTATATTTTTATCATGTATAGAAGTCAATAAAGTCTAATATATTTTATAAAAAAAATACAGTGCATTTATCTTGTCAAAATAAAATATATTATACTTTTTAGTAGGTTTTCATGTATAAAATATAATGTTTATTTTATAAAAAGGAAATACGGTGTATTTATTGGATTTATGAATAGAAAATACAATATATTTTTTATGAAAATAAAATACAATGTATTTTATTTTGTCAAAAGAAAGCACATTATATTTTTATCATGTACAAAAAGTTAATAAAGTCTAATACATTTTATGAAAAGAAAATATAGTATATTTATTTTTTTGTCAAAATTCAATAAATTATATTTTTAGTAGATTTTTATGTATAAAATATAGTGTTTATTTTAAGAAAAGAAAATATAGTATATTTTTTTGGATTTTATGAATAAAAAATTCAGTGTATTTTCTTTTATGAAAAAATACAGTGTATTTATTTTTGTCAAAAGAAAATATATTGTATTTTTATCATCCATAGAAGTCAATGAAATCTAATACTTTTAGTAAAAATGTGTACAGTAAGTAATGCATTGTATCAAAGTTATCAAGTATTCTTTTATGAAAAGAAAATACAGTGTTATTTTCTTGTTTACATCTTTTCTTGGTTACATGTTTTTACTTCATTGCATAAAAGAAAATACAGTCCTGTACAATTTGGATAAAGTTTATAAGTCAATATGTTCGCTAGTTGCAAATGAAACAGTTGCAGATGAAATGGCACCTCTGCAGATTGCATAGAGACTTAGACATGCAACTGCATACCTTAATAATAGAAGAAAAAGAGCAAAATGCAAAAATTGAATAGCCATATAAAACATGGACATATATATTAGGAAACAACAATTGTTTCCTTGTGAGTTATATTACTTGTGATTAATTGGTTTTGCAGTCAATTAAATGTGTTTATTTTTCTAATTATATTGTTTATATTTTTCAATGTTCTGTACTACATATTTTTCCTTTTGTACAAAAAAAGGTTAATGTAATGTTGTTTTAATAGTGTGATAGATCATAGTTGTAATTATTTTTTCTATGATTCGGTGTTTGCATGCGTTAAGGATTCTTATTCAAATTGGGATTGTATTTAGTATGTTATTTTTCTCTTGATAAGTTTTTCCTGGTTGATGATTATCTTTTCCTTATGTTTTTTGAATTGTTGATATTTAGTTTTTGAATTGTTTTGCTTCATAAGTATTCTATTGCAAAATGGTTGAACTGAACATTTACATCCATTTTTGTAGAGTGAAACTTTAAGTTAATGGGAGATTTAGATTATAATGAGCCTATCTTTTCACTAAACCACTCACCTAAGAACAACGTTGCAATCCATTCTACTTTTGTGATTTAGTATTTTCTTTTTCACTTAGGAATTTAATGATAGGGTTTAATATGTCTAAGATGTTATAGTGCTTTCTTTTTTAAGATCAAGTATTTTTAGACAATAATGCCTTCTTTGCATGGACATTTATAAGACACCTATTCAAAATGCAAAAAAAAATGATGCTAAAAAACTAGTAATGAATTGGGAAAGAGGAGCACCTATTCAAAATTCGTCCTGCGACAAAGGTTGTAGCGCCATTTTGGTGTGGTTTTATTCTCATATGCCTAAGAAAAGGGGGAGTTAGAAGAGAGAGAGAGAGAAACTACTTAAGAGAAGCTCATTTCATAGAGAAAATGGAAAAATAAAAAGTATATATATAAAAAGGGATATTTTTGAAATTTAAAAGTGTAAAAATACAAAAATGATAGCTTCTAAAGATAATTGAGCATTTTTGAAAGCAAGAGTTAAAAAAAGTGGTAAATTATGTAATTTCCTCTTTATAAAATCATAACTAGAGATGATCATGGGGTGAAAAATTCTCGATTCTGGTGGGGACCCAACCCTAACAGGGTAGGAAATCCCCGAATTTTTCCTTCGCGGGGATGGGGATGGGGATCCCAATTTAATTTCGGGGCAGGGACGGGGAATGGGGTATACACACTCACACACACTTATGCCTTGATTTTTTTATTATTTACACTTATGCAATTTTTATACGGGTATCATTGTCAAAACCATAGCTACTTCATTTTTCCTTTTATTTGTCTTTTTTTACTCTTTCTTGCTCCTTTCTGCCACCAAGCCAAGCGAAGCAAATAAAGAAGATCGAGGGCTATAGTTGGTTGATTTGCTCCTTTTTTACGCTTTCTTGCTCCTCTCTTTTACTCTTTATATTATACTATTAATTTTAATAAATTTTTCTTTCTTTTTTCCTTTTATTTAATTTGAAAAATGCCTAAATTTTCAATTTTGATGATGACTTTCTAATCCATTATCTGGGATGGGTTCAATCGGCGGTAATGGTGGTTGACTAGAAATGACATAAGGAAACATGTCATTTTAAATGAAGAGAGAAGACAATCATCATTGTAATACACCAAAATATACCCTGATAGGATTAGTATATAGTGGAGAGAGAGATTGAAAGAGTTTCAGTGTAAAAGACTCGTTAATTATGTAATCGGGGATATAATCGGTATTAATGAAAAAGTGAGGGGTAATTCCATAAATTGCTGATTTGAGAGTAATTATGTATTACTATTGAAAGAAGTGGGGGTCTAATTGAAATAAAAGGAAGAAATCTTCGGGTAAAAATGAGAAATTAAGAAACGAAAAGGGAGTTAAGAGCAATTTGTTTATAAACAATAAGAAGAAGGAACATAAGCTATCTCTAGACTCTCTTGAAAAGGGAAAAAACTTCAAAGGGCATATAAAAGGCTTGAGGGCCATCCATCACACTAGAAGGATTCATTTTCAGCCATTTTCTTCTTAAAAAAGGCCAACCAATCGTAGAAATAACCCCTAATTTCAAGTAGAGATGGGAGAAGAAAGAGAATTTAGTGGTTAGACAAGTAAAGGTAATAATTGCTTCTCTTGTTTCTCTTCTTCTTCTTCTATTAGTTTATTATGATGAGGATTTAACGATTTAAATGGATGGTTATATATGAATTATCATGTAAATAAAGAAGAGCATGAAAGGGCAAAGAGAATAGGTAGAGAGAAATTAAAGAAGAGAGTTGGAGCATCATTAAGGTATGGGAGTTTATGCTATATTTTTATTTGATTCAAGTGGATTTATATGATATAATTGCTTTGTAATTGATGGTAGGAATAATTATTATTGTTTTTGTTATGTGAGAGAGAGGAATTATGCCTTAAAAAGTAAACTAGTGAAATCCATTCAAGGTTCATTTGAATCAGTTTTGGTATAAAGTGTATAAATCATTTCGTAGATGTTTGATTGATATGATTCTAGTTGGAAATAAAAGATAAGACATAGATCTACAACTTTGTAGGAGAAATCGAGAGTTGATTCTATCTCTAAAGCCCTTGAAATTTAGCTTAAATTCGAGTGATGTCTGCTTCCTTATTAATAGGAGCAGTCTATAATTTTTTTAGTGATATCTTGTGATTTAGAGGTTAAAATTGATTGATTTTTATTTTATAAAAATTAGAGACATAGTGAAACAACTTTGTAGAAGAAAATTTTCCTTGAAAATATCGTTTACTAAGTCAAAAATAGCATATAAGTGGAAATTGGAAATTAAAAAAAATCTAATAACAGTGGCATAGCCCAGATTTCAGTCCATAATCAAAATAAAATCTATGTCACCGTCAGCAAGTATTACCTAATGATCGTGACCCCTTTTCGTATCATAGATCACGGTCAGCACTCTTTTGGTACTAAACGTGAGGTATTTTCACTCAGTCTGGAACCAAAGTGTAACTTATGTCATAGTCAACAGGTATTACCTAATGATCGTACCCTTCTCTGCCTTTTTCAAAATTTATTTTCAAGGTCCCACATTGATACAAAAGCACATCTAGACCTACTTAAACACTTTTAGAGTGTTTTAAATGTAAAAACAAGAGTAATAAGTGATATAGATTGAGTGTAAGGCATAATGAAATTAGTAAAATAAGGTTAAATATTAAACCTTAATGTATGAAAATTTATATAGTTAATGAATATGAATGACATGATATAGTGAAATAAATGGATGATCTATTAAATGTATTAATATCATGTTTCTAAAAGTATGTATTGAAATGTACAAGTTATAAATGAGAGTGAACATGGCACACGATATGCATAGTATTACATGATAATCATGTTAAAGTGTGGTTTCTATATATTTGAAGTGTAAGTGAGAGTACATTGTATAGTGATCCTATTACATACTCTTATTGAATGAGTAAAATTTATTATTCTCAATGTAATAAGTGTAATATCCTTGAGTGATTAGTGACTTGTTGAAACCTGAATTTCACATAGTAATGGATAGATAGGTATGCCTATAAAAGGGATAGTGATGGCAGCTATAAGTGTTGTCACCAAAAGGTGACTAGTTTAGTGTTCGATGCCTTTTGGTATCTAGTGAATCAAGACTTTTATATCTCAAGTGTTTGATACTACTTATTAGTATCTAGTGTTATACCCCGTATCCACCATTTATGACAATTCAGATAATGAATGTGATTTGATTTGACATGTATATTGATAAATGATAAAAGCGTAAAGAACTCTAAGTGTTCCATGATAAGGCAAATATATTTGTTGATTATTGAAATGTTAATGTCATTGAATAGAAAGTATATTACTATAAAATATTTATTTTTATTGTAATGAGATAGTGTGTTAGTCTTTGCATGCTATGATGTTATGTTTCTTGGTGGATTGTATTATTTTTTTACTTTCCACTGAGCCATGGCTCAGCACAGGTGTTCTTCCCGTGTAGGTACACAAGTGTAAAGAAAAAGTAATTTTCTCGAGTCAACATTTGCAGGCCACTAGAAAGGTAGCGAGTAAAAGCTAATTCTGATAATGTGTTACATTTTTTTTTATAAACGTATAATGTGAAAGATTTGAAATATATGTAATGAACTAAGTTGTAATTATACTTTAAGTGTAATATACGCCATGTGTATAAATGTATTTTTTTGTACAAACAATTTAATAGAATAATAAGTAAATAAAAAGGTAATAAGAGTGGGTGTTATAGTCGTCGTCTTCGTTATCGAGTAATTGAGAGTGGTGTTAATGAATGGGATTGCAATTGTAGATGAGTTGAGTTTACTAAGTAAGAAATTTGTTTTCTTCATCTACTTTTTAATTAAATATGTTTTCTTCAAATCATTGAGTAATGGATGGTGGTGCTGATGAATGTCCAAAATTTAGATATGTTTTTTAGATATGATTTTCTTCATTTGTTTTTAGATCTGATTTCTTGATCTATTTTTAGATATATTTTTTAAATCTGGTTTCTTCACATAATTGAATAAAAACATTTATTTTTGGTCAAGGGTTGGGTTGGGTAGAATTTTTTTCCTATAATCCAATCGGGGATGGAGACGAGGAATCCCCGACCTTGAGCCGGGCAGTTGGTGGGGATCCACTCCCCACCCCGCCCTACTCCGTGATCATCCCTAATCATGACATGGAAATGAGAGTTAGTTAGCTCAAGACAAAACATAGCGATAGTCACATTTGTACTTAGTTATAGTTTGGAAGCCTTTCAACAAAATAAATAAATAAATATAGTTTTAAAGCTATTCCACTCTGTCCCTCTCTCTAGGGGTGAGAAAAAATTAAAAATATGATTAATTGTAAAATCGATTAGAAACTGAATTGATTTTTATAATTAACCTATTACATGGATTCAGTTACAATTTTTAATTTTTATATTTTTTGTTTTTGGTTACTGTTTAAGTTTTTAAGTACCTATTAACCAGTTCATATATTATATTATATTATATTATATTATATTATATTATATTATATTATATTATATTATATTATATTATATTATATTATATTATATTATATTATATTATATTATATTATATACCTTAATTTTTTATGTTTTCATATAAAATTTATATAATAATTTAAACTAAATTTATATTATGTCATTCTCTTTAATTATATAATAATATTTATATGTAGTATCCGATTAACTTTTATATATGTTATTTTTATATCATATATTAGTGTTTATATTTTACTTAATAGCATTTAATTGCATTTTCTTGTATTTTTAAGTTTATGTTATAAATTTTAATATTATCCAAAATTTTATTTGATTTAGAATCAAATATATTAATTTCCAACAAATATCAAATATATTTTATAATATTAGCTATTAATTTATAGAACATGAATTTTATCTAGTAAATTATATTTTTTTTGTGATTTTTATTTTGAATTATTTTGCATAATTGAAATTGAATTGAACTTTATTTAATTTTTTAATATTTTATGTTATAAATTTTAATTATTAACCAAAAAATATTAATTAATCAAACTGAAAAATTGAAACCGATAGATTGATTAACCGAATATAAAAGATTTGTTAATGGTTAGTGATTTTAAAAAATCAACATTAATAAACTAGTTAATCTTTTTGCTCACCTGTCTCTCTCATTCATCCTCTATTATTACTTGTATTTCAATATGTCTTAAACTTCCTATGCTATTTTATTCTTTTTCTAATTTTATTTGAAATTAGTTTAAAATTACTATGAAAGTTACCAAAATATAATAAAAAAATATACAATCATTCTAGACATGTAAAAAGTAACTATTTTTTTTTCATATCATGGTAGGTTTTTAAATTAATTTTAAATTGATATCATGCAAAATTAATGGAATTTGCATTTAAATTTCATCAATCGTGTCTAAATTAAATTTAATATAAATTATATGAAAAATATAAAATTTAGTATCGGTTTATAAAAATACAGAAATTTAATGTATAAATGTTGAAGTTAAGCTGAGAATGTGTTTTTCACGTGAAAAAAAAAATAGATAAAACCTCGTAGTGACATTAGAAATATCACTGCAAATATTCAAAGGTAGTATTTTTCCAAAAGGAAAAACAAAATTTCTTAAGGAAAAAAAAAAAAAAAAAAAGAAAGAAAAGAAAATGGGCATGGAGTGGAAATATCAGAACAAAAATACAGGTTGTCAAATCTCAAAAATCTTAGGCTTCCCGCAATCTTAGGATTATCTCCCTCGTTTCTCACCCATCCATGTTTAACTGAATTTTATGTTATTTTCAATTATTATTAATTTTTTTTTAATTTTTAAAATTTTTGGTTTTTGCACCTACGTCCTCCTCAATCTTTTCAATGTGTAGTTTCTTCTAGTTATGCAGGAACAAAAATACTTAGTTTTCTTTTTTAATTCTTTTGTGAAAAAGAATTAAAACATACACCTGTAACCAAGGGAGGAGGGCGGCCAGAATTCCAGCATAATACACATTGGGTTTTATCTAATTTCTTTTGGGGTCATTGTTAAGATTTTCGTTATTGATTTTAGAAAAAAAATATATATATATATATATAATCTATATGTAGAATTGCTGGGATTCTGACCTCTGTTTTGATTTTGTTGTCTGCTTGTTTTGATCATAGCATTGACATCATCATATATTCTTTCTCCCTTTCTGTATCCTTGTTCTTGAATTCAATTATCTTTGCAATCTAGGATTTCTTCCTTGCTTTATTTATTTTTTGAATGCTGAAGTTCATATTATTAAGAAATGGTCCATTAGATTTGTGATATAGAAGAATATGCTAAACTTGGGTTCCCAGCAAAAATGTGGGGAAACCCATTTGATGATTGATAGTAAAGATTTTGTTGGAAAAGGAGGTGATTGAAAGTGAAAATTTGAGGTAAGATTATGGGCTGCATCTGCTCAAAAGGGGCTGCAGATGAGGATGTTCATATTAATGAGAATGAAAATGATGACAATAAGAAGAAAGAATGTGATGTTCCACCGGTGCAATTGGTTGCTCCGGCACCGTCCAAGAAGGAGGAGGAGGATGTTTGCCGGAAATCGAATATTGTTGTTGTTCCATTGGAAAATGAGAAGATTGTTGATGCTTCTTCAAAAACTCGTCATCAAAGACGAGCAACAATGCATTTGAGTTCAGCTGGAAATAAACAACAGCCTGTCTCTAGGATTATCAGCATGCCTCATAGCTGTGAAGGGGAGCTTATTGTTGCTGGATGGCCCCACTGGTTAACCTCTGCTGCTTCTGAAGCCATCAAAGGTTGGCTGCCTCGACGAGCTGACTCCTTCGAGAGGTTGGACAAGGTTAGCACCCTTTCCTTCCTATATCTATCAAAGTCTTGTAATTGGTTACTGATTAAAATATTTCTTTGTTATCAACATTGCTTGGTTTAAGTGGTTTCACTTGTTCACCTTGAGCAAGGTCTCGAGTGCTGTAGAGTTTTATTGAGCTGACGTTCCTCGAATTGGATTAGTCGGAGCCAGTGGGCTACTGTGTCCCTGTTATAGAACTGGATTAGTTGGAAATGTGTCTATTATAATATTTGCATACACATTACTACCAAGATGAGAAAATGATTATATAGTCCACGGAAATTAGTCAAATCCATATGTTGAATAAATATAGTCATGGTTCTCTGTGTGCTTAGGTATTTTCAAGCCATGACATATATGCTTCTTCATTGATATACAGATTGGACAAGGAACTTATAGCAGTGTATACAAGGCTCGTGACCTTGAAACTGGGAAAATTGTTGCAATGAAGAAGGTGAGGTTCGTCAACATGGATCCTGAAAGTGTCCGATTCATGGCTAGGGAAATCGTTATTTTGCGTAGACTTGACCATCCGAATATTATGAAACTTGAAGGGATAGTAACTTCAAGAATGTCTGGGAGTTTGTACCTTGTCTTTGAGTATATGGACCATGACCTTGCTGGAATTGCAGCAACACCTGGCAACAAATTTACGGAACCACAGGTACCTTGTATACGAAAATTGCGACTCTTAATTCCTATTTTTTATATGCTTATTGAATGCACATTGAGGAAATTCATTTTATGATCTCCAGTCCTTATTTCTTTAAAAATCTAATGAGCTTCTAATTTACTTCCCGTCCCTTTACTGCTGCCATTTGAGTCAACAAATTGGCATTCTGCAATTTTTGTGTGGCCTAATTACTATGATGTGATTGCAGATTAAATGTTATATGCAACAACTTCTTCGTGGACTTGAACACTGTCATAACCGTGGCATCCTACACCGAGACATTAAAGGTTCAAATCTTCTGGTTGATAACAAAGGAGTTCTCAAGATTGCAGACTTTGGTCTGGCAACATTTTATGAACCTGATCAAGGTCAGGCATTAACGAGCCGTGTTGTAACCCTCTGGTATAGGGCACCTGAGCTTTTACTTGGTGCTACACAGTATGGGGTTGCTATAGATATGTGGAGCACTGGTTGCATTCTTGCCGAACTATTTGCAGGGAAGCCTATTATGCCAGGAAGAACAGAGGTATTTTTGTTCTCATTTATGCTTTGAAATGATGGGTACGATTATGTCATTTGACTCTTAATTAATACTTGGGAGGTTTTTTTGTGTTATTGGGTCCTATGCAAATATGCATTTGCATTTGAATATCATTGGAAGCGCACAAACTTCTTGAGCAAAACTTAGTAGACCAGCAGTACATTTAGTGATGATTATTATTATTATCTTATTCTTATTCTTGCTACAAATTCCAGGTCGAGCAAATGCATAAGATTCTTAAGCTTTGTGGTTCGCCCTCTGAGAATTATTGGAAGAAAACGAAAATGCCACACGCTACAAGTTTTAAACCTCAACACCATTATAAGCGTTGTGTTGCTGAGACATTCAAAAACTTCCCCCCTTCAGCTTTGGCCCTCGTTGATAAGCTTCTATCAGTGGAACCAGAAACTCGGGGATCCGCGACTTCGGCTCTAAGGAGTGAGGTGTACTTTTGAGCTTATTAATATCTTCGACAGTTGCCTATGCACAATACTAAGATTTTATTTTTATGTTTGGTTTTCCAGTTATGCATCTATTGTTTTTTAAAGCACATTGTTAAGATTTAAGTCAACAAATGCAAAAGATTTTCATAAATATCATAACCATCCGGTCACGCACCTACTTAGATTTTGCAAAATTTTTAAAATCTATAATTTCTCATCTTATATTCATTTTTTTGGTCCAGTTCTTCAATACAGAGCCGTTCCCTTGCGATCCTTCGACTCTACCAAAGTATGCCCCAAGTAAGGAACTGGATGCAAAGGTTCGAGAAGAAGAAGCAAGAAGGTATGTATATTTCGAATCATGGATGTATCTTAATGCAATGCAAGCAAAAATGGGCTACCATCTTGAGATTAATACACATGAGATTGAATGTTTGTATCATGTCCTTGAATGGTGTGAATTTCTTATGCACATTTCACTATTTTGACTTCAGAAAAAGAGCAGAGGCAGGAAAAAGACGCGGAGCTGAATCCGTTAGAAGGGCTTCAAGAGATCTTAAACATTCACCAGAATTCATTCCTCAAGGACAGACAAAAACTACAAGCACCAGTTATAAATACGATATGCAAGAGGAGGCTGGTACTGGTTTCAGAATCGAGCCCCTCGCAGGATCCAAAAAGAATGGTTTCTCTCATACTAATTCAATGATTCATCCTTCTGCATTAGGGTCATCGTTAAATAAGAACGCAGGCTCCGCAACACATAATACAGAATTAAGAGCTCGAAAAGCTCAAATACCTAATCAGCATACCTCAGATATTCCTAATCCGTCTCTCAAAGAGGATGAAAGATTTTCCGGCATTCCTACGGTAAATATTCTTCTAACTTGTTTTATCAGAATACCAAATGATATATTTTGCATTATATTTCTTTTCCTGCTATTGTTTTGAATCCTAGCCACGAAATGAAAATGAACCCATGTTCTCGGTTGCTTTCAGGGATATGCTCAGAGGAAGAACAGGATCCATTACTCTGGACCTTTGATGCCACCTGGAGGAAACCTTGATGATTTACTCAGAGAGCACGAGAGACAAATCCAACAGGCTGTCCGCAAAGCGAGACTTGAGAAGTCCGGGACAAAAACTAACCTTACTGGTGAGAGTCAAGTATATTATTTTAGAGGATAGTTCTCAAAAGTATTGTATTCAGATTCAGCCACATTGCAAGGAAGGATCCTTCCTTGTGTCTTTGTTCCTCACCTGTAGATTTCAACTGCGACCTGGTGGAACACTTCATCGTACGTTGCCCATCCCTACCAGGGAGACAAGAGCCATTGCTGGGTTAGACCAAGTTACAGCTGATTGTATTTTGTAGGGACTGTCAAATATATATTCTTTTGCAGTGATTTTTCCCTTCTTATTTTTATTATTGTTGTTTTCTTTATTATCTCAAGCTAAGGTTGATAATTTTCACCTGATGGTGGTGAAATATGCTCCGTCGAGCAGATGGGAATGTCCTACGTTGTGAAATGTTAAATCATCTCTTGTTCGATAATTCACTGTATTTGAAAGTTGGAATACACTAATTGTGCAAGTTCATATTATGAACAGAAGAACCCTATGAATTTTTGAGGTATGCTAAACACCTAAAGATGTCCACTACACCGGTAATTAAAGGTGTAGGTTTCAGATTCAATTTCTTTCTTCTGATAACATTTGTTGGGAGGGTCGAGTTCGGATACCATTTTTGGGCTGATTCGGATGAAATTACTACTATGTGCAAAATGTTTCATATTTTTATTATGTATTTAAGAAAAAAATTAGAAAATTTCTATGTCAGAAACCGTATATGAAACTGCCGATTTCTAATTACTTGTAGAGCGCTGAAGGAGAAAACTTTTTATATAAAAATCAGCAACCAATATGTTAGATTTCCATCATTCTAACATAGGATTGATAGGAATCGACAACACTTATGCCAGTTTTTGGATGTTAAAACTGGCACAAACGTTGCTGGTTTCTATTAGTGATGCATTAAATCTGAGCATTAATTTTTTAAAAGTTGTGTAGGCTCATAGTTTTTACAGTTGGCACTGTTGCATCGCAGTAAAACACATAAACTGTGCCTTCATTTGTCGTTGGAAATAATGTATTTCCTTTTTTTTTTAATACTTTTTTTTCCATTCAACCATTCTCCATCTTTTTCTATTTATACCTTCTTTTTCATTTTTCAATTTCATTACGTCTACATGCAACATCTCCATTTCTATTTTTCTTTTCATGTCCATACAATATAATGACAAGTAGGTAATGCAATTTTTTCTCAATTTTGTTTGAAAATTTTTATCTAAAGTTAAAGAAAAGTAATATATGTGGGTATAGTATAATTTAATTTTAATAAATAAAATTTATGTTATTATTGATATTATTTTCATTCTTAATTTTTAGGTACTAATATTTTTGAAATATAACTAATTACAACAAAAATATAACTCTAAAGCATCAAAGGTAAGTTATTACTATTTTGCAAAAAAAAAAAAAAAAGCTTTAATTTATATCGAGATAATTAATTTTCATGCTATTTCATTTAATTGATTGATTATTTTTTTGAACCATATAAAATCATTTGAATTGGTCCGAAAAGATAAAATGCTGACAAAAAATAAGAAAAAGATATTATTAAGCTTTGGCATGTGTTATATGATTGAGTTAAAAAATGATCTTCATATATTTTTATATTGATATTTATGAGTTTGGTAAATTTAGTTGTTCTATATATTGTAACTTTGTAACGGAAAAATGATATGATAAATTTTAATTTGATAAAATAATATGATAAATAAAATAAAATGTATAAATTTTATTTTTATAAAATATTTATTTTTATTAATTTCATATGATATATGGTGTATTTATATTTAACTTCAAGAGAAATGATGAGTGACATTGTAAGGGAAATCATTCCTCGAAATGGGATGATGTGCACAACTACCAAATTGAAAATGATATAACAATGTTTGATCATATTATTATAATAAATAAATAATTATAAAAAATTATAATGAGAGGATATCCAACAATGGAAGTAGAGACGGTGAAAATTATTTGCTAGTGCTACCAATATTTTATTTGAATCTATCATGAATTTTTGGAGTAGTAAGCATGTAAAAAAAAAAGCAATTGAATTCTGGCATTTGTAAAAGATGTAATAAAATTAGTCTAGATTTTTTTTTTAAATAGAGATACAATACCGGTTGAACAAAAAACTTATTATGAGTGGTACAATTATAATAAATGACTTGATTATTATATTCATTAGAACATAACAAAAAAATTAGGTATATCAATGGAAATGTAAATATATTATGTGCCAATTTACATTTCCCTTTCATTTAATTGTATTTTGCATAATAAGTATGGTTAATGTAAGTCCCAAATATACTCAAGAAATGGGATGATGAGGGTTGAATTAAGTATACCATATTTTTCTTGAATAATAAACTGAACAATGTAGAATAGTGATGAACATAGAGTAGAGAAACAATAGATTTAGAACAACACTTGTAGCTGCAATCACTATCCCCTTTATAGGCATACCTATCTACCCACTACTATATGAAATTCAGGCCTCAATAAGTCACTAGTCACTCAAGGATACCATACTTGTTACATTTAGAATCATAAATTTTACACACTTAATAAAAGCATGCAATAAGATAACTATACAATGTACATTCACTTACATTTCAAATATATTTAAACCACACTTTAACATGATTATCATGTAATACCATTCATATTGTGTGCCATGTTCACTTTTATTCATTACTTGTACATTTTAATGCATACTTTTAGAAACATGATAACAATACACTCAATAGATCATGCAATCATTTCACTATATCATGTCATTCATATTCATTAACTGTATAAATTTTTATACATTAAGACGTAGTATTTAACTTTACTTCACAAGTTTATTATGCTTTACACTCACTTTATAACACTTATTACTCTTGTTTTTACACTTAAAACACTCTAAAAGTGTTTAGGTATACTTTAGTAACCACTAGGGATCTGAAAATCAAGGTTATAATAAACAGAGGAGGATCACGGTCATTGGCCTATACCTGTTAACCGTGACATAGGTTATGAGAGGGGGTCATGGTCATTAGGTAATACCTGCTGACTGTGATGTAGGTTCCATTTTGGTTTTAAACTGAAATCTGGGCTATGTCACGATCAGCACAAATTTCTTGCTGATCATGAGGTCTATTCAACCCAAAGGCAGATTCCTAGTTTCAACTTGCATGCACTTTTAGACCTATAAAATGGCATTTTTAGCCAAAGTATCATTCTATAAAGTTTTTCCACTATATCTTTAGTTTCTAAACCATAAAAAATCACTCAATTATGACTTTTAAATCTCAAGATATCATTAAACCATTATAAACTGATCTAGATGACAAAATAGCAAGGGTCTGTCAACTTCAAACCCAATTTCGAACACCTTAGAGGCAAATTCAATTTTTAGGGTCTTCTACAAAGTTGTATATATATGTCTTATCTTTCACTTCCAACTAGAATCACCTCAATTTGACATCTATAAAAGGCGTTATTCAATTTAAACTAAAACTAGTTCACATGAACCCTAAGCTAATCTCTATTTTTTCACTTTCTAAAGCATAAATCATCATTTTTCTTAATACAAGACAACAATAATTATTTTCATCATCAATCACAAAGCAAATATAACATATAAATCCACTTGAATCAAATAAATATATAGATTAGAGAAGAAAACTCCTAAACCTTGAAGCTTCCTATATCCTTTTTATTCTTATTCACACCCTTCCTTTTTCCTTGTTTCTCACTTATTATTCAGCTTATATCCGAGAATCCCCTCACAAATATTAAAAAAAAATCCATCACACCCTTTCATTTATAGATACTAAAGAAATAAAGAAGAATTATACCAATTTAATTAGTTATCTTTCACTAACTAGTGCTATATGGCTCCATCTCTCTATAGTTATATTCCACTCAAAAATAGAATTTTGAGAGGTTCTTTAAAAGGAAGAAGCAAGAAAATTCTAAACTTTTCTAGCCAAGAATGGCCGGCCAAAAGAGTTGAAAAAAGTAAGAATAAAATCTACCTCTAATTAATAAAACGTCACTTTAAAAACAAGTATGATGCCATAATTCCATTGGTCCCAATTTTTAAGTCCTTGGCTAACTTTCTTTTGGTCCTTTTCTACTTTTTTAATTAAAAATTCACTTAAATGCTCATTTCTTTCATCAATTAAGTCCCTAACCATTTGCACATAAGCCCTCATATGTAAAATTACCAAAATATCCTTAACAAAGGCAAAAATTTTGGTTACATCTTGATTACACCTACAAATATTTATCAAGGTATACTTTAGGACATTACAATTCTATCCCCCTTAAAGAATTTTGTCCTCAAAATTCTCCCTATGTCACTTGCCAATTCCTATTACCTGCATTCCTATAACTCTATCTCGATCAAACTCTATTTAATACTAATTCTCCCTGCTTCCCTTATTTCTTGCTTTATCTTTGCTAGCATATCATCATAGCACTCAACGTATATCCTGCCAGTTTCATTTCCAATTGGGGCCTCTACATGTAATTGGATTATTTTCATGTCATGTCAAATGATGCTGATGCAATGCTATGAAAGAATGATAGGGTGCAAATATATGCTTTTATATATCATAAATGTTTGCCCCATCCTATGCTATAACGTGTTTAATCAATTGCCCACACTGTTAAGGAGTTATTGGTAGGTATATAGAATGACATACCCTATCTAAATCAACTTTCATATCAACTTCATATAGAGGCTTCCATACTCTACTATATATCAAACAAAAGGACATCTGCACTAACCCCTTACACTATATTGGATTTACACTTTTAATTATCTATACTTTCACTAGAATCCAATTCATCTTTACTCTAAACAAGATAAAATCTGCTTTAGGACCATAACAATATATAGAATCACATCTCTAATCTATTCTCTAACACCTTATTGCCTAAAATCGCCTAAAACTTTGCTCTAATACCATAATGTAATGCTCATTCTTATTAATTTTTTGTTTATATAATTTTTTATTAATCTACTTGTACAAATATGCAATAAGATCACTATATAAAATACATTCACTTGCACTTTAAATATATTTAAACCACACTTTAACATGATTATCATTAGGGGTGTACACGGTACAGTACAATTCGAAAATTTACAAATCTCCATATTGTCTTGAAATTTCAGAAATTTTAAAAATTAAGTATTGTAACTGTCTTGAAAAATTCGGTATAGTTCTATAAAAAATCGGTACAGTTTGGTACTGTTCTTCGGTTCTTTCGGTACAAAATAATACAATACAATACAATACAATTCGGAACTTCAAATAAATTAATAGTTTTAAATACTTTAAGTTAAACACTTTGAAATTCTGAAAGTTAATAGAGAATGTTTTAGCTTTTTGTAGCATGTGATAAAAACCAAATATGTTCATAGATAGATTATAATTAAATTTGATGCATCAACCAAATATGTTCATAGATAGATTAAAAAAAGAAAAGCCAAATCTCGGGTTTTAAAGCATAACAAAAATCATTATCTTCCAATGTTGCTTACATAATCCTCATAAACAAGAAAAGAGCAAGCAGGAAAGTGGTAAGAGAGTGCAGATTGAGTGCTTAATTTCGAGACGGCAGAATGCACCTCTTAAATATGTTATTTTGCAGTAAATAAGCAAGTGCACAGATTTTCAAAATGTAAAGCAACATTAATGAAAGAAAAATGCATGTCATCATTTTGTCTCTGTAAGGCATAGCAGCCAGTGAAATCTGCCTATAAACAAATGTGGGTGATATATCCAGGTGAAAGGCCATTAAATGGAAGTAAAACAGAATCTTAGCACACTTACACATTCCAACCACAAATGGGGGTGATATATCCAGAGTTGTGATTGTAAGGAGCACAATGCCAAGTGTGAAAATGAACATATTACAGATAAACAGGTTCAAGTCAAATAAACTCTATAGCTAAGCATAATAACTCAAACGCATGACCCTAAACTTACATCATTTATTTATTTGTTATATAGGAGAAAACCCATAGCATTGAATATTGTGCAGTGCGGTGAAGTTTCTACCACTAGATACTGCAAGGCAACATTATTTGCTCCAGCCCATTTCTATAGTTGGTGTTTAACACCATACAAGGGACTAGACTCTGCTCCAAGAATACTGAAAGGCTTATGGCTCACATTCTAGGCCTCCACTTATCCTCACAAGCCTTACCCCTCTACCTTAACACAATGAACACCCTAATTGGTGCTCAGATCTTCACACTTCTATTCCCAACAGCATTTCAACGGATAGATTAAACAAAACTATTTCTTTCATTTAAGTTTTTCTATTTTGATACAACTTCTACCTATCTTGTTACTCGGCATCTTTTCCTTATCACCACAGTGCATGTTAGAGAGTATGCCCTAGAGCCCATGTAATAGGGATGTTTTTCATATGTATGAAATTTATATTCTTAATAAAAGGCATCATTCATTTATTAATGCTGTGTTTGAATACATGAGTTTATAAATATTAAATTAATAAATGAAGTCCTAGATATTATAAACACAGTGCAAAGGCAATCATGAAAGTGTTCATGATGTGAGATGTCTATCGCATGCAAATGTGTTAATATCTAAATATCCCTAGTCATAGAATTAACAAGATAGGACATTGTTAATTCGGACAGACTAGCACATGTTATGCTTCTTGAATGGTTCAAGCAATGGTTCTCATAATTGTGATTATGGATGATAATCAATGCTAACATGTGGATGCTTGTTAGAGGAACAAGTTCATTGGAGACCTGCAAAGAGAATCCTCATATGGATATTAAATCTATGTCAGTGAGGAATCTCTTCATAGCGGTTGTGCAAGTATCCTTAGACTTGAGATCACCAAAGTTATCTTAAGTAGCAAGTGGTATACTTTGACTCCATAACTAATTACTTCCAATTGGGAGTGAACATAGTTAAGAGATTGGGTATATCATGACCTACTTGAAGATAGTTGAGTGATTGACAAAGGATTCACCATCCCAGATTTAACAAGGGAAGTTATCTCACATGATTCTATAATTACCTTGTTCAGTGAATCTCTGGCCAGAGTAATATGTCGAGATGGATGGAGATCCATGAAGGGCATTTTAGGAACAATGGTTAAATTAATAGAACATACATAATTAGATTTATATGAGTTGACAGAAATCCATACTCAGAATCTAATTGAGATAAGAGTGGTGAAAGGAGTAATTGCACGGTAACTGTTTCTATGGAAGGGTACAGTCAAACCACATGACTTTCCTGACATTTGGGTAGTCATGATGCCTAGCTAGAGGCCAATCATGACTTGTATAATGATGTATCAAAATATCAATAGAGATTGATAAAATGATTTAAAGGAGTTTAAATCATGTGAGTTTTGAATAGAACTCACAATTACATATTATACTGCCAACATGGACAGGAACCCAATAGGTCACACACATACAGAGAAAAGGGTAAAATGGTAAAATGACAAGGATAATAATATTTGATATTATTATAAAGGTAGAGAGGAGAATATGATAATAATTAATTAAAGAGTTTAATTAATTATGATCAAATAAAATTGTCCGCGGAACTTTTGAGAAATGTTCTGTAAATTGGACCTAAATGAAATAATGTATTTCATGATTAATTATTATTATCTTATAAGTGTTATAAGACTACTATAAGTGTTATAGGACTGATATAATAATTAATAGGACCATTGGAGAAATTATAGAGGGCCAAAGGAATGAAGAAGTTGGAGGAAGCCCTCCAGAAGAGGGCTACACGCCAACTCAATAAAGAAGGGCTTAGAGGGATTTTTCTTGGACCAAATTAATTTATATATGTTACATAAGTGTTATGGAACTCACATATTTAATTTGGTTGGATTTGGAATCCATTTGGGTATTTAAATCCAATTAGATGCACAAAGGGCCTAGTTTGTGGATTTTGTGCATGGTCTTTTATGAAAAATTTAATTTGGATTTAATTAAGCCCAAATGATTATAATTAATTCCAGAAGCCCAATTAATAATTCTCCAGCAATTTTAAAGAGCCCAATCTCATTAAGGAGTTGGAATTTTAACCTAACAATAAAAGGCCAACTAATGAGAATTAGGGTTAAGTGATTAAAACAAAAGGAAAGTCCTTTCTCTAAAATTCTCTCCCCTTTTGTGCCACTTCCCAAGCTAGCTTTTGGGAATTTCGGCAGCCCTAGTTGAACACCAATTTGTTGGTTCAATTTACCCCTCTCTAGTGTGGATTACTCATTGGAGGTGTTCGATTTTGGACACTGTGGTTTGCGACAACCCAGTGCGAAGTAAAATCAACTGTTCAACAAAAATCAAAGGTAATTTTTCTTATTCTCATATAGTTATATTGTGTATTCATGGCAAGATCAGATCATATGGTTAAAAAATTTTAAAATTCCGCTCATGTATGTGATGCATGTAACCATAAAAAATCCAAACATGGTATCAGAGCCACGGTTTTGCCATGGATATACAATTCTATATTTTTTTGCGGAATAAGTTTTGTTTTGTTTTGAGTTATTTATTTCATGAACTTTAAAATATTAGATTTGATTGTTCATGAATGAGAAATATTGATTTCTGGTTGTATGTGTGATCAAATAAATTTGGTGGAAACAAAAACGAATTTTTTGAAGCATTTTGATTTGGGTTTGGCGTGAAACCCTAGGTAATGTAGGGGCTGTTCTAATTTAATTTCTTATGGATCCATTTAAAAATCATTTAGATGATATTTTATGTGTTTAATATGTGATATTAAGCCGTAGGATCGAACGGAATTAAAATCGAACAAGTTTTGCATGAAAACTAGTTTTGTCGAAAAGTTCGATAAATTGGTGTTCTTCGTGTGTTCTTGATGTGTTCTTGGTTAGAACGACTTTTGATCTTCTAAATATGATATATATGATATATTAAAGTGTTTTTAATTAATTGGATTAATTAAAATGGGCCTTAAATTAATTTGATTAATTTTAATTTATTAAAACCACTTAATGGGCTTAATTATGTTTACAGACTTGGTTTAAATTAGTAAATGACTTGGTAGGCCCAAGGAGCTGATTTAAATTAACTATTATAAACATTAATTAAGTTTATTAATGGGTTTTAAGGGCTGGAGTGGGCTTGGCTCATTCCAAAAAGCCCAAATGGTCCAAATGACACAAAACTGGTTTGTGTGTGAACATACTTAGGGTTTTTCTTCTGTGGGTTTCGGCCTACACTTATTTAAGCCCAAAATTGATTCTTTTAATTATTTAATATGATTAATTAATTAAATAATCAATTTATAATTAATTAATAATCAATTTGATTGATTATTAAGGCAAGAACACATTCATGCAAAAAGGTTTCCTAAAATGAAAGTTTCCAAAATGGAAAAAGTTTCCTAATTTGATCACATCATTAAATAACTCAAAATATAGTTTCAAAGGTTGAAACAAAGTTAGTAATTCATTTATTTATGCATTAGAGAGGCATATAAGGGTGAATGATTGGCATGATGGTTAGTTATGGACAAAGCCCAATGTGATTGAGCATAATGCATGTTTTGGCCCAATGAGGACTTTCATGTCCCGGCCACTTGTTTTTGGTTTGTATTTCATTTCAAATTGTAATATGTAATTAGATTACTTAGATTAGAATTAGAAATAGAGATGGAGACCAATATCAAGGAGCAAGATGGGCCGGATGGAGATCCAACAAGCTTGAAGATAATGTAATTATTTTCTTGTTTGAATCATGCATACTACCTAGGTGTGACCTTTTGATTTCCCTCTTGGCTCGGGGAAATCAATGTAGTGAAGTCCATAACTATACCATATTTGTATGCTTATATTTATGTGATAGATATAGGATGCATACCAATGTATGCCAACCATGTATGATGAGACTTAATTAACTAAAACCCTCAAACAAATACTAAGGTATATAAGCCTTCCATTAATTTGAGGAGAACCAGAGTTCTTTATAGTGTGGGTTGTTGACCACAGTCAAGCTCACATTATATCGAATATGTTCAAATCTAATTAAATGGGTCATCTTAGCTAGCCCATTAGTTTGTTGACCACAGTCAAGGCTAATGGTTCTAGAGGCAAGATTAGGGAATGCATATATGATATGCATGCATCAAGAGTTGATAACCTGATGATCCAATAGTTGTGTAGAGACACAATTGGTATAAAGATACCTACCTTTCAAGGGTATGGAATTTGGCTTGTTGACCACAGTCAAGGTCAAATTACATATCAAGGATTGGATATTGGCCCACTAAGAAAACCATCGGGTTTTCTCGGATTATATAGTGAGGGCTATTAATTCGCAATAAAATAGTGGGAGTAAATGGATTAATTAAAGACCTTATTAATGCATATATATATATATATATATGAACATACTCTCATATCTTTTCTTTTTCACATCTAGGTCATCATCATGAGCACATCAAACATTAACATACGATCAATCTTGGATAACAAGCTGGTTGGCAACAACTATTCTGACTGGATCAGGCAAGTGAGAATTGTTCTCAGAGCTGAAAAGATCCACTATGTCTTGGATAAAGATCCACCACCACGTTCATCAGATGATGCCATTGATGAGATCAAAGGCATTTATCGAAAATACATGGAGGATAGTGAAACAGCAGCATGTCTGATGCTAGGTACTATGTCCTCGGAGCTTCAGAAGCAACATGAAATGATGGATGCTAGAACCATCGTTTTGCATCTAGAGGAGCTCTATTCTTCTCAGGCTAGAACTGAGCAATATGATATTGCTCGAGCTCTATTTAGCTGCAAAATGGTGGAAGGCACTTCAGCTGCTACTCATGCATTGAAGATGTATGGGTATATTGAGCATTTGAGTAGACTTGGCTATGTTATGGATAATGATCTATACATAGATTTAATCTTGTACTCGTTGGCTCCAAGTTATGCACCTTTCGTGCTTAACTTCAACATGAACAAGATCCAAGTATCCATTCCTGAGTTAATCAATATGCTCAAGACAGCTGATGGATCATTTAAGAAGGATCCAAAAAGTGTCATGGTTGTCACTTCTGCTAAAGGCAAGAAGCAGAAGAAGAAGATAACCAAGGCGCAGCCAAAGAATGATGGGATCTCCAAGAAGAAGGTTGCCAAGAAAGAGAATCCCAAAGGGACTTGCTTCCATTGTGGAAAGGATGGTCATTGGAAGCGTAACTGCAAGGCCTATCTAGATTCTCTTAAGGAGAAGAAGCAAGCTGTTGCATCTACTTCAGGTATTCATATGATTGAAATTAATACTTATTCTATTGCTTCAAAACAATCTTGGGTATTAGATACCGGATGTGGATCTCATTTATGTAATGATCTACAGGGGCTTAGAAGCTTTAGAAGAGTTGGAAAGGCAGAGATTTGTTTGCAGTCAGCTACTGGACAAAACATCTCTACAACTGTTGTGGGGACTTATCATTTGCCTCTTCCGAGTGGATTAGTACTGGAATTAAATAATTGTTATTATGTTCCAGCTTTGTCCAAGAGTATTATTTCTTTCAGTTGTTTAATGAACGATTATGATATTTCTTTAAAGGACAAATGTTGTTACATTTTTAAGAACAATATATTTTATGCAAAAGCTATCATTGAGAATGGTATATTTGTTCTTGATTTAATTAAAGAAGTACATAATGTGGATACCAAGAGAATGAAACATGATAATCTAAATACCTCATACTTATGGCATTGTCGTTTAGGCCACATAAATGAAAAACGCATGACCAAATTGCACAAGTCAGGTGATTTGGGATCATTTGATTATGAATCATTTGATACATGCGAATCTTGTTTATTGGGAAAAATGACAAAAGCTCCCTTTATTGGTAAAGGAGAACGAGCTAAAATGGTTTTGGACTTAATACATTCGGATGTATGTGGTCCAATGACTACACATGCTAGAGGAGGTTACTCCTACTTCATTACTTTCATAGATGATTATTCCAGGTTTGGATATATCTATCTAATGAAATATAAGTCTGAAGCATTTGAAAAGTTCAAAGAATTCAGAAATGAAGTAGAGAAACAACTTGGCAAAAGTATTAAAACACTTAGATCAGATCGAGGTGGAGAATACTTAAGTCAAGAGTTTCAGGATTATCTTAGAGATAATGGGATTTTATCTCAATGGACTCCTCCATATACACCACAACACAATGGTGTATCCGAAAGGAGGAATCGAACACTATTAGATATGGTTCAATCGATGATGAGCCGAGCGGACTTGCCTAAGTCCTTTTGGGGGTATGCACTAGAAACTGCTGTTTATGTGTTAAATAGAGTTCCTAGTAAATCGGTTGATGTTACTCCATATGAGATGTGGAATAACAAGAAACCCACGCTTTCTCATATGAAAGTATGGGGTTGTCCTGCTTATGTGAAGAGGACAATGTCAGACAAACTGGATGTTAAGTCTGACAAATGTTTATTTGTGGGATATCCAAAAGAAACGTTTGGATATTATTTCTATCATCCCTTAGAACAAAAGGTGTTTGTTTCAAGGCATGCTATCTTCTTAGAAAGAGAATTTCTCCTACGAGAGGACAGTGGGAGTAAAATTGAGCTTGGTGAAGTTCAAGACCCACAAATAGAAGATGATCAATCGATTAAACCTGAAACTGAATTTCATAATGATGAAATCACAGTTGAACCTGATTATACACAAAATCCTAGAAGATCTACTAGGATGCGTTCTATCCCTGTGAGATATGGATTTCACATTGATTCGGATAGAGGCATAACTGTAGTAGAGGACAATGAGCCTACAAGCTATCAAAAAGTTTTGAACAGTTCAGAACGTGATTTATGGCTTAAGGCTATGCAGTCCGAAATGGACTCCATGTATGAGAATAAAGTATGGACTTTAACTCAACCACCTGAGGGGATAAAACCCATAGGGTGCAAATGGGTCTTCAAAAAGAAGACTGACATGGAAGGTAATATAGTTACCTATAAAGCTCGCTTAGTAGCAAAAGGTTATCGTCAAAAAGAAGGTATTGACTATGACGAAACTTTTTCTCCTGTAGCGATGCTTAAGTCTATAAGAATACTTTTAGCCATTGCAGCTCATTATGATTATGAGATTTGGCAGATGGATGTGAAGACAGCTTTCCTTAATGGAAATCTTACCGAGGATGTGTATATGACACAACTAGAAGGATTCACATCAGGAAATGGCGAAAAGGTATGCAAGCTTCAAAGATCCATTTATGGATTGAAGCAAGCCTCTAGGAGTTGGAACATACGATTCAATGAGACAATCAAAGAGTTTGGTTTCTCACAGAATAAAGATGAACCTTGTGTGTATAAAAGGGTCAGTGGGAGTGCAATTGTCTTCCTAGTTCTATATGTAGATGACATATTGATCATGGGAAATGACATTTCTCTTCTCCAATCTGTTAAAATATGGTTATCCAAGCAATTCTCCATGAAAGACCTTGGAGAAGCATCCTATATTCTGGGAATAAAGATCTATAGAGATAGATCCAATAGGTTGCTAGGTCTTTCTCAGAGTACATATATAGATAAAGTATTGAAGAGGTTCAATATGGATCTCTCTAAGAAAGGGTTTATACCCATGGTGCATGGGAAACACCTTTCTAAGTCTATGTGTCCACAGACACTGGAGGATAGAGAGAGCATGAATAGAATACCATATGCATCTGCAATTGGTTCTATCATGTATGCTATGTTATGTACACGTCCAGATGTAGCATTTGCTTTGAGTGTCACAAGCAGATTCCAATCTAATTTTGGAGAGGAACATTGGGCAGCTGTCAAGAATATTCTTAAGTACTTGAGAAGGACTAAGGATGTATTCTTGGTATATGGAGAGAGCAGTTTGGAAGTAAACGGGTATACAGATGCCAGCTTCCAATCTGACAAAGATGATTGTAAATCACAATCTGGTTATGTGTTCATAATGGGAGGAGGAGCAGTTAGTTGGAAAAGTTCCAAACAAGAAACAACTGCTGATTCCACGACAGAAGCTGAGTACATTTCTGCTTCAGAAGCAGCCAAAGAAGCAGTCTGGATCAAAAAGTTCATAACCGAACTAGGAGTGGTGCCTAGCATTGTTGATCCGATTCCTTTATATTGTGACAACAATGGAGCCATTGCACAAGCAAAGGAACCACGGTCTCATTAGCGATCCAAGCATGTTCTCAGACGCTACCATCTCATAAGGGAAATAGTAGCTAGAAATGATGTGAAAATAGAAAGGGTTCCCACAGATGACAATGTGGCGAATCCCCTCGCTAAAGCACTTTCCCAGATAAAGCATGATCACCATATAAATAGCATGGGTCTGAGACATATGAGTGATTGGCTCTAGTGCAAGTGGGAGATTGTTAGAGAGTATGCCCTAGAGCCCATGTAATAGGGATGTTTTTCATATGTATGAAATTTATATTCTTAATAAAAGGCATCATTCATTTATTAATGCTGTGTTTGAATACATGAGTTTGTAAATATTAAATTAATAAATGAAGTCCTAGATATTATAAACACAGTGCAAAGGCAATCATGAAAGTGTTCATGATGTGAGATGTCTATCGCATGCAAATGTGTTAATATCTAAATATCCCTAGTCATAGAATTAACAAGATAGGACATTGTTAATTCGGACAGACTAGCACATGTTATGCTTCTTGAATGGTTCAAGCAATGGTTCTCATAATTGTGATTATGGATGATAATCAATGCTAACATGTGGATGCTTGTTAGAAGAACAAGTTCATTGGAGACCTGCAAAGAGAATCCTCATATGGATATTAAATCTATGTCAGTGAGGAATCTCTTCATAGCGGTTGTGCAAGTATCCTTAGACTTAAGATCACCAAAGTTATCTTAAGTAGCAAGTGGTATACTTTGACTCCATAACTGATTACTTCCAATTGGGAGTGAACATAGTTAGGAGATTGGGTATATCATGACCTACTTGAAGATAGTTGAGTGATTGACAAAGGATTCACCATCCCAGATTTAACAAGGGAAGTTATCTCACATGATTCTATAATTACCTTGTTCAGTGAATCTCTGGCCAGAGTAATATGTCGAGATGGATGGAGATCCATGAAGGGCATTTTAGGAACAATGGTTAAATTAATAGAACATACATAATTAGATTTATATGAGTTGACAGAAATCCATACTCAGAATCTAATTGAGATAAGAGTGGTGAAAGGAGTAATTGCACGGTAACTGTTTCTATGGAAGGGTACAGTCAAACCACATGACTTTCCTGACATTTGGGTAGTCATGATGCCTAGCTAGAGGCCAATCATGACTTGTATAATGATGTATCAAAATATCAATAGAGATTGATAAAATGATTTAAAGGAGTTTAAATCATGTGAGTTTTGAATAGAACTCACAATTACATATTATACTGCTAACATGGACAGGAACCCAATAGGTCACACACATATAGAGAAAAGGGTAAAATGGTAAAATGACAAGGATAATAATATTTGATATTATTATAAAGGTAGAGAGGAGAATATGATAATAATTAATTAAAGAGTTTAATTAATTATGATCAAATAAAATTGTCCGCGGAACTTTTGAGAAATGTTCTGTAAATTGGACCTAAATGAAATAATGTATTTCATGATTAATTATTATTATCTTATAAGTGTTATAAGACTACTATAAGTGTTATAGGACTGATATAATAATTAATAGGACCATTGGAGAAATTATAGAGGGCCAAAGGAATGAAGAAGTTGGAGGAAGCCCTCCAGAAGAGGGCTACACGCCAACTCAATAAAGAAGGGCTTAGAGGGCTTTTTCTTGGACCAAATTAATTTATATATGTTACATAAGTGTTATGGAACTCACATATTTAATTTGGTTGGATTTGGAATCCATTTGGGTATTTAAATCCAATTAGATGCACAAAGGGCCTAGTTTGTGGATTTTGTGCATGGTCTTTTATGAAAAATTTAATTTGGATTTAATTAAGCCCAAATGATTATAATTAATTCCAGAAGCCCAATTAATAATTCTCCAGCAATTTTAAAGAGCCCAATCTCATTAAGGAGTTGGAATTTTAACCTAACTATAAAAGGCCAACTAATGAGAATTAGGGTTAAGTGATTAAAACAAAAGGAAAGTCCTTTCTCTAAAATTCTCTCCCCTTTTGCGCCACTTCCCAAGCTAGCTTTTGGGAATTTCGGCCAGCCCTAGTTGAACACCAATTTGTTGGTTCAAATTTACCCCTCTCTAGTGTGGATTACTCATTGGAGGTGTTCGATTTTGGACACTGTGGTTTGCGACAACCCGGTGCGAAGTAAAATCAACTGTTCAACAAAAATCAAAGGTGATTTTTCTTATTCTCATATAGTTATATTGTGTATTCATGGCAAGATCAGATCATATGGTTAAAAAATTTTAAAATTCCGCTCATGTATGTGATGCATGTAACCATAAAATTCCAACAGTGCAAATGTGAAAAAATGAGTTTATTAAGAAAGAAATGCAAAAGCCAGGTGAAACAAAACATAAAAAAAGAAGAAGGGTTATATATATACCTTAAAAAAATCGCTGCACATTGTCTTCGGCCCCAAGAAGAAACAGAGCACTAGTATGCAGTTAAGCAAAAGGGTTCGGACCCCTCTGATAACAAAAACAGAAAACATACTTCCCTCATCCTATAAAACAATTTTAAGAAAAGCCAAGGAATTAAAGCTGAAGATATCCAAACCGAAACCAAATCAAAACCTTAAAAAAACCATGCAGCCTCAACAGCCTCAAGGCCCTCAACTACCTAAAAAATCGAGCATCTAACACCTGAAACATATGTAAAATCGCCACTACATCAGTTACCTAGCAATGGTGAGAGGCAGAGACCGGATGGCAGTGTTGAGAGGTAAAGACCGGCAGTGGTGAGAGGAGAGTGAGGAAGGTAGAGGGAGGGGAGGCGGAGATGGGAAAGGAAGATAAAGTGAACCCTAAACCTAAATTATTTTCACCCTAATAAAACATAAAAAACTTTCACATTTTCAAAAATTAGCTCCCATTTCCGAAAATTAGCTCCCTCCGAAAATTCAAAATAACAAACTTTTCCCTCTTAAAATTTTTATAATTTTTATCTTCAATTCAATTTTTTATCATTAAAAACATAATTTATATTTATCATTATTTATAAAAATGAGAGTAATTATAAGATATTTTTTAAATGACTATTAAATTAATAGTATTAATAAAATAATTTATAAAATGAAGTATTTTATAAGCCGATGTTATCTTTTTATTTGTTAAAAAATATAGATATTTAAAAAAACGTTAGAAAACAAAATAAAATTATAACTCTTAAGCTAATGTGATTATATACTCATATAATTACATTAATTGGTAAGGTGATTATATACATATATAATTATACTAATTGGTAAAAAAATTCATTAATATAATAATTGTATATAATTATATTGTTAATTTACATACTAAATTACTCATATAGATATTATACAAAAATAGATTAATAGTAATACTAGTTGAGTGATACTAAAAGAAAATAAAATTAATTGTTAAGGTGATTATATACATATATAATTACACTAATTGGTAAATTTTCATAAATATAATAATTGTATATAATTGTATTGTTAATTTAAATACTTAATTACTTATCTAGATATTTTGCAAAAATAAATGAATGTTAGTTAAGTGATACTGAGAGTATATATACTCATATAAATACATTCAATCATTCATGATATAAAAGTAAATAAAGTTAATTGATAAAATAATTACATATTCATATAGTCATATAATGATATTAATAGATAAAATTTATTATATATAATAACTATATATATTCACATTATTAATTTACAACTCCATTATTGATTTACAGCTCTATTATTATATAATCACATTATCTTCAATTCAATTTTTTATCATTAAAAAAATAATTTATATTTACCATTATTTATAAAAATGAGAGTAATTATAAGATTTTTTTTAAATGACTATTAAATTAATAGTATTAATAAAATAATTTACAAAATTTTTATAAGCCGATGTTATCTTTTTATGTGTTAAAAGAAATATACATATTTAAAAAAACGTTAGAGAACAAAATAAAATTATAACTCTTATTGTAATTTAATAAATCTTTATATCTTTTTTATGTATTCCTTAATATTCAAGTTGTTTACCAAATGAATACTATTTGAGTAATACTAAAAATAAATAAAATTAATTGATAAGATGCTTATGTACTCATATAAGTGCATTCAATCATTCATGATATAAAAATAAATAAAGTTAATTGATAATATAATTGATTTACAACTCCATTACTAATATAGATATTGTGCGAAAATTAATTGATAAATTTTAATTAATATAATAATTTTATACAATTACATTATTAATTTAAATACTTAATTACTTATATAAGTATTGTCCAGAAATAGATAAAATTTAGTTGATTGATACTGAAAGGAAATAAAATTAATTGCTAATATGATTATATACTCATATAATTATGTTAATTGGTAATGTGATTATATACATATATAATTACACAATTTGGTAATTTTTCATTAATTTAATAATTATATTATTAATTTGCATACTTAATTACGCATTAAGATATTATGCATAAAATTATATATAATTATTATATTAATGATATATATATATATATATATATATATAATTACACAAATTGGTAAAAATTCTTTAATATAATAATTATATATAATTGTATTGTTAATTTAAATACTCAATTACTCATATAGGTATTGTGAAAAAATTAATGAATGTTAGTTAAGTGATACTGAAAGTATATGTACTCATATAAGTACATTTAATCATTCATGATATAAAGATAAATAAAGTTAATAGATAAGATAATTATATACTCAAATAATTATATTAATTGATAAATTTTTTATATACAATAACTATATATAATCACATTATTGATTTACAACTTCATTATTAATATAAGTATTGTACGAAAATATACACATACTAGTTGAATGATACTAAAAATAAATAAAATTAATTGATAAAATAATTATACACTTATATAATACAATAATTGGTAATATTTCATTATATATAATAAATATATTTAATTACATTATTAATTTAGATATTCATAAAGGTATTGTCCTAAAAATATATGAGTATTAGTTAATTGATACTCACGGTAAATGAAATTAATTGATAAAGTACTTATATGATAAATTGATTAACTTAAATATTTATATAAAAATTTATAAAGTAAATAAAATAGTAGTTGAGTGATATTAAAAATAGATTAAATTAAATAAAAATTATTTTAATTATATATTCATATTCATATTCATATATATAGAATGATTATTATAATAATTAAATTTCTATTCTTAATAATTAAAATATTTAGTTTAATTTATTAACTAATTATTATCTTAATTTTGTGTATTAAATATATAACTTAAATAATTGTAAACTTAAATTTATATAGTACATATAGAATAAAAATTATAAGTAATATTTATATATAAATTACTAGTATTATATATAATAATTAATAAATATCGGTTGTTTCAGTACAATTCGGTACAAAGACAATTCAGTACAGTTCAATACGGTTCTCGGTCTGGTTCTTGGTTAAATATCCATATCCGTTCCAAATAAATTCAATAGTACAATTCGGTTCAATTCTAGTAAAAAAATCAACGGTACAATTCAGTTCTGGATCTTTATCTTTGGTTCGGTACATGAAGATCCAGACCCGTGTACATCCCTAATTATCATGCAATACCATGCATATCGTATACCATGTTCATTATTATTCATTTCTTATACATTTCAATGCATACTTTTAGAAATATGACATCAATACACTCAATAGATCTTGCAATCATTTTACTATATCATGTCATTCATATTCATTAGCTGTATAAATTCTTATACATTAAGGCTTAGTATTTAACTTTACTTCACAAATTCATTATGTTTTACACTCACTTTATATCACTTATTACTTTTATTTTTACACTTAAAACACTCTAAAAGTGTTTAGGTATACTTTGGTAACCACTAGGGATCTGGAAATCAAGGTTAGAATAAATAGGGGAGGGTCACGACCATTAGCCTATACCTATTGACCATGAGATAGGTTACGAAAGGGGGTCACGATCATTAAATAATACTTGTTGACTATGATGTAGGTTTCATTTTAGTCCTGGACTGAAATTTAGGCTATGTCACGGTCAGCATAAATTTTTCGCTGACTGTGAGGTCTATTATGCCCATAGGTAGAATTTCAACTTGTATGCACTTTTAAACCTATAAAATGGAATTTTTAGCTAAAGTGGCCTTCTACAAAGTTGTTCTACTATTTATTTATTTTTTAAAAAAACAAAAGTCACTCAATTCCAACTTTTACATCTCAAGATATCATTAAAACATTACAAACTGGTCCTGATGACAAAATATCAAGAGTCTATCAACTTCAAGCCTAATTTCGAACACCTTAAAGGTAGATTCAATTTTTGGGGTCTTCTACAAAGTTGTAAATCTATGTCTTTTCTTTCATTTCACTAGAATAACCTCAATATATCCAACACCTATAGAAGAAGTTATTCAATTTACACTGAAGCATATATCTATTTTTTCACTTTCTAAAGCATAAATCATCATTTTTCTTAACATAACACAACAATAATTATTTCCATAATCAATCAAAAAGGAAATATAACATATAAATGCACTTGAATCAAATAAATATATAGATCAGAGAAGAAAACTCCCAAACCTTGAAGCTTGCTTTATCCTTATTCTTCTCACACCCTTCATTTTTCCTTGTTTCTCACTTGTTTTTCAGCTTATATCCAAGAATCCCCTCACAAATATTCAAAAAATCCATCAAACCCTTTCATATATAGTTACTAATGAAAAAATAATAATTATACCAATTCAATTACTTACCTTTCACTAACTAGTGTTATATGGCTTTATCTTTCTCTCTCTATAGATATATTTCAATCAAGAATAGAATTTTAAGAGGTTCTTTATAAGGAAGAAGCAAGAAAATTCTAAAATTTTCTATCCAAGAATGGCCGGTCAAAAAAGTTGAAGAAAGTAGGAATAAAATATGCCTCCAATTACTAAAACATCACTTTAAAAACAAGCATGGTGCCACAATTCCATTGATCCTAATTTTTAAGTCCTTGGCTAACTCTCTTTTGGTCTTTCTGTACTCTTTTAATTATAAATTCACTTAAATCCTTATTTTTTCATTAATTAAATCCTTAACCATTTTCACATAAGCCCTCATGTGTAAATTTACTAAAATATCCTTAACAAATGCATAAATTTCGATTACATCCTGATTACAACTTCAAATATTTATCAATGTATACTTTGGGATATTACAAGCAATCTTGGTAGTAGCATACCCATATCTATTACCATTATCAGATGATAAAGTTTACTTCTCCAATGGGTTTTGCATGGCCCAATTATATGAGCCACATCAAGTTCTTTTATATTATCCATTCATTTTGTAAGCTTACTCAATTGGTAATTAATACCTTTCAATAAAGGTGTAGGGTTATTAATAAAGTTTGAAACATTTAATATATGGAATAGTTTGAAAATCATATAAAATGATGGTTAAAAACATATTGATGTTATATAACATATCTTTAATTTTATAATTTTTATGCGTAGTGTTGTAGTTGTTGACAAAGTGACTAAGATAATAATGATTGTATGATAACGGCTCCTTCTAACCACTGGTATCATTATGAAATAATGCCATTTATACCCACATGCCGATCAGAAATAATAGCTATACCCAATTGCTTTATGATAGACTGCCTAATGCATCATAAACCAACCCTAACTAGACTTGTTCTCACTTTGAACTACAATAAATGCTAGCTGGTACAAGAAATTATTACTATTAATAGTACTTGTAATCAATAGAGTTTGATGAAACCTTCTTGTCATAAACATTCCATCAATAAGCAATATTGATTTTGTAATGTCCTTGATACCAAATCAATCATGAATAGTATTTTTGATAGCAAATAGTGCTTTCGAGATGAAAGTATATCCGGAGGTAAAAAATATTTTATTTGACTATTGAAAAATATTATTCAGGTTAGTTCGGGGTTAAAATTTGAAGTAAAATTGAGATTAAATAAGCCTCTAAAAGTTGAAAATACGAAAAAAAGTAACGTTCGGTTCAACCGGTAACTAGGTTGACTAAAGTTTGATCGAGCCCTTAAAAATAGTAAATGAGCTTCAAAAATCACCAAAATTGCAAATTTGCCTAAAGTAATTTTTAGAATTTATTGGCTGTAAAAAGGTAATTTTTTAGTAATACCGGTAAATATCGAATCGGACCGATTTGATTGAGTCGGATTAAAAATGGACTACGATTCAGTTGAAATTTTGTGTATAGCTTATTTTATACATGTTATGAATTATGAAAATAAATTTGGGATGAATTGAATTTAGGAAGAGAAAAAATTACAAGAAAACTGCATTTTAGGCTTAAAATATGCATTTCGGCTTGTGAGAGTGGGCTTAAGGTTGGACCAAGGTCTAACCCATTTGGAGCACTATAAAAGCCAAAAAAAAAAGAGATATTTTGGCTGAAATCCTTATCTCTTTTAGCCCTCCTCTCTCCTTTAGCTTGGCCAAATGACTCATTTCCCTCATTTCTTAAATTTCTTCAACTCTCCTCTTAATTTCTCACCAAATCCAAGCATCCCAAGTGTGATTCATCCTCCCTACAAGGTTTTAAGGTCCCTAACCTTTTTTTTGAGTAACAATAGTAGGTAAAATCAAGGGTCAAAGTAAAAAGCTTAAATTTGGGTAAGTGAGGTTTAAGTTTTAAATTTAGTTTAAAGGTGCCTAGAGATGTTTTTGGGTACCTAAAATTTATTTATAAGATTATTTTGAGCAAAAATGATCAAGGTCTTACTGTTTTATTATTGAGAAATTTTGGCCTATGTATTCAAGTTGGTGTTCAAGCTTCCAAGAAGAAAGGAAAGGAAAAGAAAGTTTAGGAGAGCTTGAGCAAGTGTATAAGGGTTTTAGCTATAAAATCTTTCAATTTCCTTCAAATTTGAGTATGTTTGCATTAGCTAACTTAAGTAAAATTGTGTTAAATGCATGCTTAATTGAATATAAGCTTAGAAAAGTGATTAAGGGCTTTTAAAATGACATTTAGAATGCTGAAATGAGATTAAAAGAATTTGTAAAGGCTGAATGAACCCTTAGTGTATACTAAGGTATATTTTATGTGTATATGATGTTTAATGGCCTAAAATGAATTTAGATATGAAAAAAAGTATCCATAAATTTATTTGGAATTTATGAAATATGTATGAATATTTTAAAGTGTGAAGATACATTATGTTCAAAGTGAAAATGATGAATTACAATGAGATAATTCATGAAATATGTAAAAATGATGGATATGTTAAGTGACTAGTGTATTGAAATATAATTGCATGTGAAAGTGTTATAATACAAATATTGGATTGAAGATAATTAAGTAATTTTTACCCTCGGTAGTGGTCTGACAATTTAAATCTAGTTCAGGATATGTTTGGCTAGTCATAGGGACACCCATAGCTTACTTGACTATGGCAGATTCGTGATGATCTTCTATAGTGTAGTAATGTGTTGTATGTTCAGTGAAAGTGTTGGAATGATCCTTTAGGATTATTTCTTAGTGCAATGCTATGGATCTGTGGGATCCACATCCCGTATATCCGGTCTGAAGATTTATGTCGAGATTATACTAGGGATATAATGGTAAAAATGACTTAAAATGCAAAAAGTGAAATGAAAATGGGAATTAGAGTGTAAAAGGACTTACATGTGAAAATTTTAGGGTTAAAATGGTAATTTACACAAATAATAAGTTTAACGAGTAAAAATGATAAAGTAACGAATGAATGAGTTAAAAATAAACTTTTAAAGTTTCGGAGGATTAAGATGAAATTTGACATGAAAATGATAAAATAGGAACTAATTGATAATTTGTATGTCAAATAATAAATTTAGAGTGAAAATAAGTAAACTAGTGGTAAAATATTAAATATGGTGCAAAAATGATAAATTTGTAATTAATTAAAAAATTAGGGACTAAAATGAAAGTTTACCATAGTGATAGCATTTAATAGCATAAAATGTTAAATGGAGCGATAATTTTATTTTATTTAATAATTAAGGAATTTTGCATATTTAATGTATTTGTGCATGATTTGGAAATTCATAGATTTATAGCTACCATTGAGCATGTTTAATGTTTAACACGTAGTATTTACTGCGTGTAGGTTCTAGCACATGAGCGGAACAAAGTATATGCTGGAGCTTAGTTTTTGAATAAGCAATGATAGTTGAAATTTCTTTTTGTATGGCATGTATATATATAGCCCAGCTCTAAAAGTTAAAGTTTGGATTGTATTATGAACAATATGACTATATATATGTGTATATGACTTGTGATGTGAAGTGGCAATAGAATGATTGTGATGGCTGAATTTTTGTATTACTTGTAATTTGTTATGCCCCCAAGAGGCTATGGAACTATTAGCCGTACAGGTTGGGCAGGCAAAATTTAAACTATTATATTACCGAAATTTTATCAAATGAATAGTAAATTGGACAGTTATAGGTCATTCGGCAAGTATAAACTTGTAACCAACAATAATTGAAAATGCTTATAGTCAGTGAACATTATTTATGGTTCAGTATAAATTTTAGAAAAAAAGAAATTTATCTTGGTAATCGCTTAAATCGACATGACTTTGATGTGATAAGGGTGTTACATTTAGTAGTATTAGAGCAAGATTTAGGCGATTCTAAGATCAAAGTGGAATTAAGTGATTGGCTTATATGTATACACATGCCAACTATTAATGGAAAAGTGTTATAAATCTAATGTGTGCTTGCTCCTTTTGTTTTATAGTGAAAGATGTTACCCGACAAAGGTTGTGAAGTGGGCGATGGTTAGAGTGAGGCATTATAAGGCCCCACAATAGTAAGCTTCATCACCAATGGTTCCACCTCCACCCCTACACCCAGAATTCCTTAATTTGATAGCCGATTATGTGCATCAAAGATTGTAGATGGATCAAGCATAACTACCACAGGTAGCAGCACAAGTACAACCACCAGCTCCACCAAAAAGAAAGCCAACTTTGGAATAGTTAAAGAAATTGAGAGCTGAAGAATTTCACAGGCGTGGCCCTTTGACACCTGCTCAGGCAGAGAAGTGGTTGTTTAAAGTTAAATGATTGTTTGAAATTACCAGTAGTCCACTAAAAGAAATGTTTAAGGGTGTTATGGCACTATTATAGGGATCAATATTTATATAGTGCGACTCAATTCGAAGGCACATCCCAGTGGATCAGTTAAATTAGGATTTCTTTTCGACACAGTTTGAGAAGAAGTATATTGGATTTGAATATAAAGTAGCTATACATAATGCCTTCTAAAGGGTGAAGCAAGGTAATAAGATAGTGGCAGAATATGAGCGTGAGTTTGAGCGCTTATTTGGATGAAATTTAGTCTACAGAAGAAAAGTTATGTCAGAGATTTCAGAAAGGATTACATAGTAAACTCAGGCAGATTGTGGGGATGCGGTGGCATCCCAACTTAAGATTACTTGTTAAGGTTGCTCTCAAGTTAGAAGCCATATAGATAGAAGAGGCTGATAGATGATCACGGTATCAACAAAAGAGGAGGCAAGGATAATCTAGTGGTACAAGAGGTTAAGGTAAGAAATCTAGGAGATCTCCAGCATCCTAGAGCCGTGCACCAGCTACTTTAGGTCTAGGTCAGGTACATCTCGTGGTAAGGCATCAGCTGCATCTGTAGCCAGTACACCTCGAGATAAAGATAGTGGGATAGTATTGACATATAACCATTATGGTAAAGCTCATCCAAGGGAATGCCGATACCAATTTGGAGCTTGTTTTAAATGTGGTTCAAAAGACCGTCAGATTAGAGATTATCCATTAATACAAACTGCTACGGTTACATCACTAGCACCTGGTTTTGGATCTTCTACACCGAGGTCATGGTAGGGGAGCCGAACCTATTACATCAGCATCTAGACCAATTGGGTAGTTATCGCATGAACAGAAGCATGTTATAGCCCATGCTTATGTAGTCAGGACCATAGAAGAAGAAGAAGAAGAAGAAGAAGAAGAAGAAGAAGAAGAAGAAGAAGAAGAAGAAGAAGAAGAAGAAGAAGAAGAAGATGAAGATGAAGATAAAAAAGAAGAAGAAGAAGAAGAAGAAGAAGATGCTCCTGATGTATTAGTTGGTAAATTCTTGTTACTATCTGATTCAGTGTATGCTTTTATTGATCCTGGTTCTACTCATTCTTATAATAATACTAAGATAGCATGGGGGTAAAGGGATGAGAGATACATTTTTAAATCAGGATATTCTTATGAGTAATCCTCTGAGGCATAGTGTAGTAGTGAATAAAGTGTACAAAGAGTACCCTATTGATGCTCAGGGTTATGCATTCCTGGCAAATCTGATTGAACTTTCATTTCATGAGTTTGATGTGATTTTGGAGATGGATTGGTTATCCACCCACTAACCGATCATAGATTGCAAATGGAAGAGAGTTACTTTGAAACCTAAAAAAGGTCGGGAGATCACAGTAGTAGGTGTGAGAACCGACTTCTTATCGGATGTAAGTTTTTGCTACAGCTGCTAAGAGATTGATTAGAAAATGATGCATTGCTTATTTGTGTTATACAGTGGAGGCAAAAGGGAAGGTCCAAAGGTATCAAAAGCGCCTACAGTTAGAGAGTTTCTTGATATATTCCCTGATGAGTTACCAGCATAGTTATTAAAATTGGACCGAACCGGTTGGTTTAACCGCAAACCGGTAGGTTAATCAGTTAGTTCAACTACACAAAATTGGATTGGCAAAAAACTGGATTGGATCGAAAAAAATCGGGTTGAACCGAAAAATCGAAAAATCGAACAAAATCGAGTTTTTGGCTAAAAATTGCAAAAAATTATATATTTTTTATATTTTTTCACCCCCATATATATATATTTATTTATTTATTTATATTTATTCCATTATTTATTTATTTGGAAAAATTAATATTTTAAATTCTAAATATGTCACTTAATAATTTAATATACTTATTATATATTTGGTTCATTGTAATCAAATATATGTGTGTGTATATATATATTAAATTTTTATTATTTATTTATTTGAAAAAATTAATATTTTAAAGTCTAAAGATATCACTTAATAATTTAATATACTTATTATCTATTTGGTTCATTTTATATATATATATATATATATATGAAATTTATATATATATATATATATATGAAATTTTCATAATTTATTTCTTTGAAAAATTAGTATTTTAAAATCTAAAGATGTCACTTAATAATTTAATATACTTATTATCTATTTGAATTTATTGTAATTAAATATAATTATACTCATATATGCAAGGTTAATATTTTCTATGTTTGCTTCATTAGTACTCCATCTAAAAAGGAAAATTTTTTCATGATATGATTGTATTTTATGTTTCTAATATATAATATTCAAAAATCCATAATTACTTACTTGTAATAATAAAATTAAAATTATGTTTTGCAACTTATTATTAGGATATTTGTGACATATATTAATGTTTGATGGATATTTTTTAAAATTTTTATATAATAGTATTTATAAAATTATAATATTTTAAAAATAGAAAAAAAACCCGGTTGAACCGGTCGAACCACAAACCTCCAGCCTCGCCGGTTCTTTATCTAGTCCAATTTTAATAACATTGGTTACCAGGCTTGCCACCTAATAGGGAAGTTAAATTCTCCATTGATGTTGCTCCAGACACTACAATTTTCATTGCTCCTTATAGAATGACACCTATAGAATTAGAAGAATTGAAGATATAGTTACAAGATTTGCTTAAGAAGGTGTTAATTAGATCCGAGTGTCACCTTTGGAAGTACTAGTATTGTTCATGAAGAAAAAGGATGGGACACTCAGACTCTACATAGACTACAGACAGTTAAATAAAGTGACCATTAAAAATAAATATCCCCTTCCTCGTATAAAAGGTTTGTTTGATCAATTGAAAATAGCAGGTGTATATTCAAAAATTGATATGAGATCGGGATATTATCAGGTGTCAGTGAAAAAAGCAGATATATCCAAGACTGCTTTTCATACCGGATATGGTCACTATAAGTTTCTGGTCATGCTATTTGAGCTTACAAATGCACCAGCAACCTTTATAGACTTAGTGAATAGGATTTCTCATCATTATTTAGATCAGTTTGTGATAGTCTTCATTGATGACATCATGGTATATTCGAAGACGTTGGAAGATCATGACAAGCATTTAAGGATCATTCTACAGACCTTGAGGGAAAAGCAACTATATGCCAAGTTCAGTAAGTGCGATTTTTATCTAAATGAAGTATCCTTTTTGGATCATATAGTGTATGCTGAGGGTATAAAAATGGATCCTACAAAGATTAAAGCAATTCTTCAATGGAAGCCACCTAAGAATGTTATGAAAGTTAAAAGTTTCCTAGGTTTAGCCGGATGCTATATAAGATTTATAAAGGGTTTCTCCACCATTGCAGTTCCTCTAGCTCGACTACTATAAAAGCACACCAACTTTGAATGGACTTACAAATGCCAAAAATGTTTTAAGAGACTTAAAAGTATGCTAACAGAAGCACATATACTCACTCAACCAAAGTTGGGCAAAGACTTTATGATCTATAGTGATGCCTCTAGAAATTGTTTAGGCTATGTATTGATGCAGAAAGGTAAGGTGATTACTTATGCCTCCCAATAGCTTAAGACTTATGAGAAGAACTATCCCACTCATGATTTGGAGTTAGCAGCCATTATTTTTGCTCTGAAAATTTGAAGGCACTATCTATATGGAGAAAAATATTACATCTACACAAATCACAAGAGTTTGAAATATTTTCTCACTCAGAAGGAGCTTAACATTAGATAGAGATACTGGTTGAAATTGATCAAAGAATATGACAATTTTATCAACTACCATCCAAGAAAAGTGAATGTAGTGGCTGATGCACTTAGTAGAAAGTTTATGTCAGGTAATTTGAATATTTCAAATGAATGTGTTTAAGTGATTAATAATTGTAAATGACTAATGATAGTGTTTATAGCTCTTCAGGCTATGAATGTCAGTTTAAGTTTAGCACAAAATGGAGCATTGATAGATGAAATGCAAGTGAAGCCTGACTTTGTATAGCAAGTGAAGGTGGCCTATAAGCAAGTTGATCGATTGGTGGTTATTGTAAGCAAGGTTAAAGATAGCAGCGATATATATTATTCTCTAAGTGATGATGATAGCCTTTGCTACAAAAAGAAGCTTTGTGTTCCAGATTAGGATGAACTGAAGAAAAGCATCCTGGTAGTAAAAAGATGTATTAGGATTCAAAATTCTTTTATTAGTGGCCATGAATGAAGTGGGATGTGATAGAGTTTATAGGCAAGTGTTTAATATGTTAGCAAGGAAAAATAGAGCATCAGGTTCCATCAAGTTTACTTTATCCTATTTCAATACCGGAATGGAAATGGGATAGAGTGCCCATGAATTTTATTATCGAATTTCCTGTAACTCAAAAGAAATATGATGTTGTATGGGTGATCATTGATAGGTTCACAAATTTCACCCATTTTTTACAAGTATGGATGGATTTCCCTTTGACCAAGCTAGAAGAGATCTATATCAATGAGATAGTAAGATTGGATAGAGTGCCCTCATCCATCATTTCTAGCAGAGATCCTAAATTTAGCTCATAATTTTAGAAAAAGTTGCAAAAAGCTTTGGATACTAGACTTCGCTTTAGCACATCATTCCACCCTCAGACTAATGGTCAGTTAAAGCGAATGATTCAGATACTTGAAGATATGTTACGATGTTGTGTACTAGAGTTTGGTAGTAGTTGGGAGAAATACTTAACTTTAGTGCAGTTCGCTTACAGTAACAGCTACCAGTCCAACATTAAGATGGCACCTTAAGAGGTACTTTATAGAAAAATAATGTAGAACTCCTTTATACTGGATATAAAGGGTCTGATATGATCCATGACATGGAGAAAAAAGTGCGAGTCATCAAAGATAGATTGAATGAAGCTATGGATCACCAGAAGTTTTATGCAAATTTGAAAAGAAAAGATATAGAATTCTAAGTCGAAGATAGAGTATTTTTGAAGGTATCTCCTTAGAAGAAAGTTTTGAGTTTTAATAAGAAGGGCAAGTTGAGTTTGAATTTATTGACCCATATGAGATATTTCAGCGAGTAGATCCTGTAGCTTACCAGTTAAAGTTGCCAACGAAGTTAGAGAAGATTCATGATGTATTCCATGTGTCAATGGTCTAAAGATACAAATCTGATCCTAGCCATATGATCAATCCAAAAGAGATTTAGGTACAAGTTGATATGATCTATGAAGAAAAGATAGTGAAGATCCTAGCCAGAGAGATTAGACAACTCAAAAACAAGCAGAGTCTAGTGGTGAATGTGCTTTGAAACTATCCCAATGTGAAGGAGGCTACATGAAAGCCAAAACCTACAATGAGATAACAATATCCTTTGCTATTTGATACAGGTAAATTTTAAGGATGAAATTTCTTTTAGTAGGGGAGACTTGTAATGGCCTCAATATTGAGTTAGTCATGAATAGTATTTTTTGACAATGAATAGTGCTTGATGGATGAAATTACTCCTAGAAATGGAAAATATTTTATTTGGCTATTGGAAAATATTACTCATGGTTGGTTCGAGATTAAAATTTAGAGTGAAATCGAGATTAAATAAGTAGCCTCTAAATGTCAAAAATACAAAAAAGATCGCAGTTCAATTTAAGTAGTAACTAGGTTGACTAAAGTTTGATCGAGCCCTTAAAAATAGTAAATGAGCTTTAAAAATCACCAAAAATTAAAATTTACCTAAAATAATATTTATAATTTATTGGCTATAAAAGGTAATTTTTTAGTTACACCAATAATTGTTGAATAGGACTGATCTGATTGAGTTAGATAGAAAATGGACTCTGATTAAGTTAAAATTTTGTGCACAACCTAGTTTATATATGTTATGAATTATGGAATCAAATTTGGGATGAATTGGATTTGGGAAGAGAGAAAATCATAGGAAAAGTGCATTTTGGGCTTAAAATGTGCATTTAGGCTCGTGAGAGTGGGCTTAAAGTTGGACCAAGGCCCAACCCATTTGGATCACTATAAAAGCCAAGAGGAGGAGATATTTTGGCTAGAATCCTTATCTCCTTCAGCCCTCTTCTCTCCTATAGCTTGGCCAAATGACTGCTTCTTCAACTCGTCTCTTAATTTCTCACCAAATCCAAGCATTCCAAGTATGATTCAGCCTCCTTACAAGGTTTTTATGGTCCCTAATCTTTGATTTGAGTAAAAATATTAGGTGAAATCAAGGAAAAAAGTAAAAACTTGAATTTGGGTAAGTGAGATTTAAGTTTTAAATTTAGTTTAAAAGTGCCTAAAGATGTTTTTAAGTACCTAAAATTCATTTATGAGCTTAGTTTGAGCAAAATAGATCAAGATCTTAGTAATTTATCAATGAGAAATTTTGGCCTATATAGATAATAAAGGTGGTGCTCAAGCTTCCAAGATGAAAGGCAAGAAAAAGGAAGTTTAGTAGAGCTTGAGCAAGTGTATAAGGTTTGTGGATATAAAATCTTTCAATTTTCTTCAAAATTGAGTGTGTTTTCACTAGGAAACTTAAGTGAAATTGCGTTAAATGCATCCTTAATTGAATATAAACTTAGAAAAGTGATTAAGGGCTATTAAAATAACATTTAGAATGTTTAAATGAGATTAAAAAGAATTTGTAAGGTGTGAGACTTATCTTGGTCGAATAAACCCTTAGTGTATACTAGGGTATATTTTACGTGTATATGATGTACAATTCCATAAAATGAATTTAGACATAAAAAGAAGTGTCCATGAATTTATTTTGGAATTTATGGAATATGTATGAATATTTTAGAGTGTGAAGTTACATTATGTTTGAAGTAAAAATGATAAATTATGATGAGATAATTCATGAAATGTACAAAAATGATGAATATGTTGAGTGACTAGTGTATTGAAATGTAAATGCAAGTGAAAGTGTTAAAATACGGATATTGGATTGAAGATAATTAAAAAAAATTTTCCCTTAGTGTAGTGGTCTGGCAATCTAAATCTAGTTTAGGATATGTTTAGCTAGCCATAGGGACACTCATACTGCGGTGCAAGTCATGGCGACTTACTTTACTATGACAGATTCATGATGGTCTCGCATAGTGCAGTGATGTGTTATATGTTCAGTGAAAGTGTTTGAGTGATCCTTCGGGATCATTTTTTAGTGCAGTGTTGTGGACCTATAGGGTTCGCATCCCGTATATCAAGTTTAAAAAATTTTATTGGGATTATACTAGGGGCATAATGGTAAAAATGACTTAAAAATGCAAAAAGTGAAATGAAAATGAGAATTAGAGTGAAAAGGGACTTACATGAAAGAAAATGAAAAGTTTAGGGTAAAAATGGTAATTTACTCAAATAATAAGTTTAATAGGTAAAAATGATAAAGTAGTGAATGAAAGGGTTAAAATAAACTTTTATTATTTTGGAGGATTAAAATGAAAATTTACATGAAAATGGTAAAATAGGGACTAATTGATAATTTGTATATCAAATAATGGATTGGAAATAAGTGAACTAGGGGCAAAATTGTAAATATGATGTAAAAATGATAATTTTGTAATTAATTAAAAAATTAGGGACTAAAATGAAATTTTACCATAGTGATGGTATTTAATAGCATAAAATGTTAAGTGGAGTGATAATTGTCTTTTATTGAATAATTAAGAAATTTTTCATGTTTAATACATTTGTGCATGATTTGAAAATTCATAGATTTATAACCACCACTAAGCATATTTAATGCTAAGCGCATAGTATTTACTGCATGTAGATTTTAGCAGCTGAGCGAAGCAAATATATGTTGGAGCTTAGTTTTTGAAGAAGAAAGAATAATTTAAAGTTCTTTTTGTACAACATGTGTATATATAGCCTAGCTCTGAAAGTTAAAGTTTGGGTTGTTTTATGAACAATATGACTATGTATATGTGTATATGACTTGTGATGTGAAGTGTAAATAGAATGATTGTGATGGCCGAATTTTTGTATTACTTATAATTTATTGTGCCCCTGAGGGCTATGGAGCTATTTGCTGTACAGGTTGGGTAGGCAAATTTTAAACCATTATACTACCAAAATTTTATAAAATAAATAGTAAATTGGACAGTTATAGGTTAATCGGCAAGTATAAACTTGTAAGAAACAATAATTGAAAAAGCTGTAGTCAGTGAACATTATTTATGGTTCAATATAAGATTTTAGAAAAAAAAATTATCTTGGTAATCACTTAAATTGACATGACTTTGATGTGATAAGGGTGTTACAGGTTTGTAGTGAGGTAGTCCATCAATACATGGGCTCAAGTAATCCATGTATATATTGCTTGGATACCAGAAAAACCTTTTTTAATTGCTTGCAATATGGCTATAGACTATCTTCAATAATATAGTTATAGACCATTTTGGGATTGTATAACTCTATATCTTTCAGGTATTCTAGCAACTTTCCATATAAATCCTTATAGTTACTTAATATCTCTTTCAGTGCCTTAGTCTTTGCACACCAAACCTTACTGTATGTTACATCATAGTTGAAATGATTCTTGATGTTAGCCATTATAATATTAACTTTGAGATTAGGAACAACACTAATAATTTCCAATACGTAATCATAAATTGTTTATGGATCTAATTGTCTATAGTGTTAGGATACCCAATAATGTTGTAACAGTTATGAGATTTCTTATAAACAATGATGATCTAATAAGGTGAGGTCTTTTTTTCCATATATAGCTCGTAGTCTCCATCAATAACCTATATCGACATGCGTGTAGCACGCCACTTAGTATGAGGGCTTTGACTCAACAACTTTGTAGGAAACATTATTATGAATGGAAAATTTCTTTACACAAGCCTTGACTTCATCTTTCCATATGAAGGCTAAGGATTCACATAACCTGAAAACACCATTCCATCTTAGTATTGATGAATCTTTAAACATGTGAATCTCAGCTTCAACATCATTAATAGATGTGTGGTGCATGGATGAGAAATGAAATTGTGAAATATTGGTTTATCCCTCGAGTTGATGTCAAACCTTATGCATGTTCAGATTCTAAAAGCCTTCTAACACATGGATGAAATCATTTAGAGAAAAGGGATCATCTCTCCCAATAACGGTTTTTGGGTTATATCATTCAAATCTATTTCTTCATCATCCTCATCTAAATCAAAATTTAGAGAAATATACCCATTATTGGTAATATTATCTTCGTCTTTTAACATATCATCACATGCAAAATCCTACATTCAAAAGTATAACATGAGCTATAAGTCATTTAATTTTAACCCTATTGATGGAATATGACATGATATGTTCATGGTAATCATGCAGCAAAAAAACGATAAAATCGATCATACATGCCAAACAATTCCATGACAAGAATCGAAACATGCAATTTTAGGGTTTTTAAAACTTACAACTTTAGATGCCTTTTAAAACTTGAATTTGATGATTACCAGCAACCAAGATGGATATGTCAACTTTAGATCTTCACCACCAATGCCAAAAAGAACAGCCTTTACGCCAATCTTCTCTATGTTCACACACACAATTGCAACGACGGCTTAAAATTGAGATTGCTAGTTCTCTTTTAAAGTATTGAGTAATGGCAATGGTTTGAAGCTACAAGACTTGATCTTGCACTTCTTTTAGGTGCTATTAATGCCCAAGAACACAAGAGAATGAGGAACAATCCTTTCTCCTTGTGAAAATTTGCCAAAAAAAATTTTGTGAGAGAGAGAGAAGTTCACGCCAAAACTAAAAAACTAGGGTTTCATGTTTTTTACTCTATCAATATATATCACCTAATTATGTAAGTGATTAATCTAAAATCCACTACCTCAAGATAATTTATTTTAGCCTTAATCACTTCCTCAAAATAAGTAATATATATTGATTCAAACTCTTTTCAAATTCAAATTAATTTGAAATAAAACATAAGACATTTTAATCAAATTAATCACATAATAAAGAAATCAACATGTGCCGAAATTCCCTTGGTTTTATCTTGGAATTTCGGCTAGGTTATTTATATATTAAGTGTTTTAATTTGATTTAAATATCATTAGGATTTAATACTCAATTGACTTAATTAATACAAGATAATGAATTAATTGAAATTAAACCATGTGGGCTGAATTTCTCTCTCTTATGGGCCAAGGTCCAATAGCATTTATAATGCCCATTACATAAATTAATTTGACTTTAATTAAAAGCCCAAATTAATGCCCAATACATTATTTAAATATTTTAAGCCCAATGCTTTGTGTGCGATCCTATAGGTCCATTTAATGTTGACAATAAATTCAAAGGCTATATATATTCTCTAGCAAGATATTATAGCATTCCAAATTAATTGAAAATGCATATGGCATTTAGTGACCTAATGCAATTTTGTATAGTCCCTTACCCATAAATATCAGAATTAATATAAGGCATGAAACTAGTCATCCTTATATATATTAATTCATTTCTTGATATTCCAGTGACACTGAACTCTCAGATAAATAATGATTACTCATTATTTCATCTCGGTATGGCCATACACTTCTCAGTTCACTGATCAAGTGGCCGATGATATTTTTCTCTCTTATTGAGAGGGGTAATCCCCTCACTTCTCTCATGCTCTCTAGCATGAATCAATGTATACCCAAGCATACCCGTACTTGTCACTCTGTTATGAGCACGTTAGATGTATGTCAAAGTATACAGTAATTCATAAAGAGTTTTATAGAGATTTTAGGTCTAAGAACTTAGATACAAAACTTGCATATAAGAAATACTTATGACTTGTACCATGTAGTGTTCTCATAAACGGATCGAATCCAGATACCATATTCTAAACATGTATCTATGATCTCTAATTGACACTCTTACCCTTATAATTCATAAGACAGAACTAAACTTATTAGAGAGAGCATACTAGTCTTAATTCATTTGTTATTCCCATAACAATGACTGACTAGGGATATTTAGAATGAAGTCTCATTTGTTTCAAGGTCTTACAACCATGTGTCTCACACATGATAACTTAAACTGAAACAACATTCTTGGATAGTTCTATCAATTGATATGCACAGGAATACAATAGATAAAACAAATGTCTTATTTATTAACTAAAGTGTTTTATTACAATATATTGGGGCTAGGGCTTACACTAACACCCATAACTTCTCGAATAGGTTTTGCATCTATTGTTTTCAAATCATTAACACCTTCACAATGTGTGGAGCCTCAAAGTGTGCAACAAAATCGAACTGAGTTACTCTTGAATTATATGAATTATCACTAAATGGATTTCTTTCATCCACAGTTGGTATAGACTGTTTATCTACAACATTGGTCATCTAATTAACATTATTCAATACATTATGTTCATTTCGAATTAATTTTTTTTTCAGTATCCATAGTTAGGTCCACAATAGTGTATCCAGAAAACGTATTAAATTTTATATAAATTTTATTAATGTCATCGTCATCAATTAAATCTTCAAGCACCTAGAAAATTGACCCCTAATTATTTACATGACACTTATATATCACCCTACTAACCCTCAAATCCATAGCCAAATTAGATTTAATTGATATTTTATGAACAAATTTTACAAATGTAGGCTCGTTCCTAGTATTCAATCTCCTTGATCTTGCTAAAGGTTTGAAGTGTTATAGTGGAAACCAGGTATGCTCCAGCCTGATTGTCCTCCAATATGAATTATAAATGTTGCTAGTATTGACATTTTTTAATTCCTACATTGTACGTCCCTATATCATAATTTATGCACCAATTTACTATTTTTACAAAAAACATAACATCATAAAAAAATTTAATAAAATATATAAATTTTTTAACGCATTATGCACATTTCAAAATTGAAATTGAAACTTATACTAATTAATAAATTTTGTCATTTTATGCAACAATCTCTATATATATATATATTTATTTATATCTTATACTGGTTATTACACGAGTCTTCTAAATTTTAATCATAATTCACTTATAAACTTATGTAAATTAAATAAATTTCATGATTTTACTATACTATTCTTTTTTTAAAAAAAAATATAGCAATATAAGTAAAAAAAATTATTAAAAATTACATAAATTTCTTACACTAGTTAGTCAACGGATCTTCTAAATTAAAATTTACACTCAATTATAAACTCAAAAAAATTTAATAAATTTTATCATTTCATTCTACTATTTTCCTAAAAAGAGATCATATATATATATATATATATATATATATATATATATATATATATATATATATATATATATATATATATATATATATATATATATATATATATATATATATATATATATATATATATATATATATTAGAGTAGTTAGTCAATAAATGTTTTAAATAATAATTTTTAACTCAGACATCAAGTCCATGGAGATTTAATAAATTCATCATTTTCCTAAAAAAATTATATAAGGTTTTTCTTGACCAATTATTCCACTAATCCTCTAAATTAAAAGTTAAACTCATTTATTAACTCGTGCAAATTGTATATATATATTTTTTATCATTTCACTTATAAACTCATGTATATTCAATAATAATTTTACTCTCATATTTTCCTAAAAAAGAAAACATCACAAAATAACATTAATAAACTACTTACACAAATTGCTCCACAAATCCTTTAAATTATAGGTTCTTTGGATTAATTATCAAACAACCTGTACATTAATAAAAACAATGATGTTATAAAAATTACTACATAAATCTATTAAAAAAAATAAAGCAAACAAAAAAAATGGCATTAAATATTTTTTTATAGCTAGAAACATGAAATTTTCAAAATTTTTCGAAAGATTAAAAGGGATTTGTGATTTATAAGAGAAGAAAATAAGAATAGATTTTATGATTTATAAGAGAGATGAATTAAGAAGAATTTGTGATTATAAGGGCAGAGTACAGATATAAGATATGAGGAAAGATAAAACATGAAAGATGATTCGAAGTAATTTGAAAAAAAGAAAAAAGAAAAAAGCTTTACAGTACAGATATTAAAAAAAAAAAAATCAAAGATGCGAAGCCTTTATTTTGTTTCAGTGTTCATTGGCGTTGTAGTACACCTGTAAACTTATAAACTTTTACTAAAAAAAAAATCAAAAGTTTGTTTGATCTAATCATGCACAGGCTTGACAAAAACCAGAACTATCAGTGCCAGGTTCTGATATATAAAAACAGACATAGCCAATATCGGTTTTTACCTGATTTATGTTAGAGCTCACAAAAATTACATACAGATTGCCAGATTTCATACAAATATTTTTGTCCTACAGCGGATCCCACCAATTCAAGGATCGACAACCCCATTGTCAGTTTTTGATTCACCATTTTAAGCGGATTTAAAATGGGTTCACGTATTAATTTTAGTAGAGAAATTTATATAAAATACCATTTTTTAACCCTACTTTTTTAAAATACATTCATAAATTTTAAAATTTTAAAAATATCTCTTTTTTAATTTTATGTTTTTAAAAATACCCATTTTCCTTTTAAAACTATAAATCCCACTTTTTCTTTTCTTGGCCTCCTCCCTCTCTTGCTGCACCCAAAGATAGCCATGCGAGTGTGGATAAACGCAGACATTGTTCGTTTAATACTCTCCGGGAAACATTCGCCTCATGAAATGTTCAAAATTATCATATGTTGCCTATACTTTTTTTTCCTTATCTTGCTTTGATTTGATAAATCAATTTGATCTATAACTGTAATTCTCTTCTTCTTTACATTTTTATCTATTGCTCTGTGATGTCTATCTATCTATCTATCTATCTATCTATCAGATAGATGATTAATGGTGGTAAGTAAAAGAAACAGCATGTTTTAAATGAGCAACAGGACGAACCTCGTGTCAAGCGGTGAGCTCTTGCCGTAGTAATTGAGGTGAAAGGAAAAGCACAGTTGCATTTTGCAGTTTCATAATTCGGATTAACAGTTATTTATTTATTTAGTTAGTTAACACTAATTATCCACTTAATCTCTTGGATATTGACTTGACACCTAAATCTAAACAGAGGAGAAAATGCAGGACAGATTAATAGACAAGAATAAGGGCACGATAAGATATTGACGAGGTTGTATTTGTTCCCGTGTACGCAAAATTCAGGTTGGTGATTGAAAATTAAATTCTGTCAATTTCCACTATTAGAAGAGAGTTGGCAAATAATTGTTGGATAACTATTTAGTGATTCATCAGTTGCTTTTATTTTTTTTTTAATTAAATACGGTGATTGATGAGTTGTTCATATGTTTATTCCATGACATTGGTTAGCTTGTAATTTCACAAGAACTACTATAATATATCTTCTTCCATTACCAATCTAAATTACAAGAAACTTTCTTTTTTGTTTTTTCTTTTTAAATTTTTCTTGAATTGTTTTTTGTAAACTAGCATAATGAGGGCACTAGAACTCATACAAGCCTGGAATTTCTGCCAGCAAGCCTTACCAAATTAAATTTGCATGATAGTTTGTTAGAGCATAATATTTATATCGTAAAAGGATTGTTTCTGTAAGCAAACCAAACTATTTGAGGAGGAATAAAAGAACTATTTTCCATTGCAATGATAATAAAAATGCCAAATAGAAAAGAATTGCAGTTTCCAATGCATAAGAAATCACTTGCAAATAGCTTTATAGTAACAAGAAAAAAGCCTGTTAGAATCAATAGAACTTATAGCTAACATCGGATGGAGATTTTGTCCTAAAAGATGCTGATGAAACTGTAGCTTAATTAACAAAACTCGATGGCAAGAGATTCAGGATGACAGTTGAGTTATCACTAAAATCAATACAATTATGATGAGAACATGAGTTAATTTTCCATGGTTTAGAGAGATTGACTTTTGGGTATCCAAGAGATTCAGTACTTGATAAGTAAACAAGATGAAGCAAAACAATAAAGTGAAAGAGTGAAGATTTTGTATGGAAAATGCCCATTGCACAAAATCCAAATAATATAAATTTTGGAGAGAACAATCGAGAAAAGAACTCACATTATGATATAATAATATCTGAAAGAGGTTCTGAAAAGGAAAACAAAACGATTGAAAGGATTTTTAGTGCAGTGTAACTAAGAGCTTTGAGTTGATCAACAATTATAGATGTTGTCTCAATCCAAACCTAATCAACATGTCATATGATTTCACATACATGAAACTCTATAAATATCCTACATTTCTAATGTTGCATGCTAGATTATGTGAATCAACTCTATAAATCATGTTATGAAATTTGGTATACCAGCTGGTATACTAGATATATCTGCTGGTATACAAAATTTTAGAATACAAACATGTTTTGAAATTTGGTATATCAGCTAGTATACTTAGTATACCATTTGATATATTAAATTTTAGATTGCAAATATGTTTTAAAATTTGGTATAATATCAAAATGTAAAATATTTTTCGAAATTTGGTATACCAGACGGTATACCAAATTTTAGAATGCAAAATATATTGTGAAATTTATGGTATACCAAATTTCAGAATACAAATATATTTTGAAATTTCATTTTGAAATTTGATACATCAGATGATATACTTGGTATACCAGGCTGTATACCAAATTTCAGAATGCTAATTATGTTATGGAATTTGGTATACCGGCTGATATACCATCCGGTATATTAAATTTTATATTACACATATGTTCTGAAATTTAATATATCGGATAATATACCAGGTATACCAGTCGGTACCAAATTTCATAATGCAAATTATGCTTGCTGTGACCATACGAAGCTTTGTATGAAATTTAATTCTCTAAAATGATATATTTTTGCAAATGTTTTGGAGGTAAAAAAAATAGAGGAAAAAGAATTTTAAGCCCAAGTCAATTTTATTAAGGTTTTCACCTTTCCTATTGAGAAAATGATTTGCTATGCACAAAAACTGAGTATAACCTTTCTTTTTATGTTCTGTAGTTTTCTTTTTAACCAAGGGAAATGAGGAGTAAGAGTATAAATTTAAAGCCTTTTAATATATTAGAATCAATATCTGTTGTTGGAGTACCTTATTAGGAGTTGTACTTTTTTTATGTAATTTATTTGGCATTCAAATTAAATTCACTTGTCAAACTCTGTAGTTTTTTCAATAATAACTTTTTTATAAATTCTATAGACCTAGCTAATCTAAATTTTTATTAAAAAAGTTTATAAAAGAGTTTTAAAGATTTAAAAATGTTTCATGTACGGTATTTAAATATGAGATTTCTGATTAAAGTAGAATAATCTCATGTATCTCAAGGGTACTGTTTGCTTGTAAGTATAAGCAAATCTTAATAGAAGCATAGCTTTTAGGGGGACACAAACATACATTTTTTCTTCTCTTCAGCAGCGTCTCTTTCTTTCCCTTTCTTTCTCAAAGAGAAACCCCCAAGAAAATTACCTCACCAAATTTTCCACTTCGATCCAAACAACATCTTCAATCATGAGCAACGAATAGTAAGTTCTCTTGTTTAGCTTCTGTTTTTATCATTTTCCTCTTTCTCTTCACATTATTGTTTCTACTTTCTTTTTTTGTTTCACATTGATTATCTCTTTAAGCTTTGGTAATTGGTTACTCATCCGTTGGAAAATCCTGCTTACTTCTTAGATTTGCTGTAAGTTTGTCATTCTTTTTCAATTTCTTTTCTTTTTGGGTTGAATTTGTATGTTTATATCCTTGTAAATAATGGTGGTCAATTAGAGAAAACGATTAAGAAGCTTTGGTCAGAAATATGAGTTGAAGTTTTGATCTTTTTTGGAACGGGTGTATAAATTTCTTAACTTTTCAGGATGATTTTTATGTTGACAGCTATATCATTACCATTGGAGTTGATTTTGTGAGTCTTTTCTCTCCGTCTTTATTGGAGTACAAGCTGTTTATCTATGTTACCGTTTGATGGGATAAATTTGTTAATAATTTTTGCAGAAAATCAGAACCGTGGAGTTGGATGGGGAGACAATCAAGTTGTAGATTGTGAGTAACTGAGGATATTCTTTGTCTTGAAATACATTTATTTACTGGTTCTGGGACTTTAATTGAGATTGTAAGCTTTTACTAAGCAGAAGCATAATTATTTTGATTATTAGTAACAATGGCAGGGGAGCAGGAGACTTACTAATGGCAGAGACAAATGCACGTTTGAGAAGGAGAGAGACATCAATAATGAAGATACAAATTAGTTTCAAAATCACCAACAAAAGAAACACAGAAGAAGAAGAAGAGGAGTCAAAATCTTAATGTCTTCTAGCAAGAAGGAGAAGGAAAAACAGAAGAAGAAGAAGAAGAAGAAGAAGAAGAAGGAGGAGGTGTGAAAAGAAAGAATGAAGTTTTGAGTTAAATTAAAAAAGGGTATTTTGAAAATTTAAAATTAAAAAAAAATATTTTTAAAAGGAAAAAAAAAGAAGAGGTATTTTTAAGTGGAATCTTTTTTTTGGGTAGTTTTGTAAAACATTTTTAATATCTGTGTTGGATTTGGATCAAATTAGAATTTATAATTTTGGATATTTGCTATCTAAATCCATTTAGAAAATTAACAACTATTTAATTAAAGAAATAACATTTACAGTCTATATTATATACAAAATTTTAATTTTCTTATTATTTTATTACATAGTATAATTTATATAATATACTTATTAATTAAAATATACCAATAATAATAAATATATTAGTAATTTAATTAAATTGTATATGTTCATTAAGTTTCGGATTGGATTTGAGTGTTATCTGATAATAATTAATGGATTTGGTACATGTACCGATTATATAAGAATTGGATATTTTATTCGGGTTCAGATATGGTGTTGGCATTTCCAAGGGACAATAAAATAATGAGTAATGAGCAAAAGTAAACACGGAAATATTAATGGAGAAGGAATGCTATAGCCTCGAATGTATATATATATATATATATATATGTAAAAAATTATAAATGCAGAGTGTAATTACTGCAATGTAGTGAAGAGCTGACTGCATTTACTTCAATCAACTACCTTCTTTTATTACTTTACCTCTATTAAAACCCTTCATTTCCTTTATGCCTACAGTCACTCAAATATTCCTTTACTGATCTCTCTTGTGAGTGCCTAAAATGGCTACGTTTGTGAAGCTTTCCTGGTTAATGATGGTCTTGGTTTTCATTGTTTCAAAATTGGGGTTAGGGTTAGGGCAAAATGTAGACCCAGAAGAAGGAAGAAGGAGAGAAATGGTGCCAGCTATGTTTATATTCGGAGATTCTCTTATTGATAATGGAAATAATAATAATCTTCCATCCTTTGCGAAGGCTAATTATTTTCCTTATGGTATTGATTTTAATGGTGGCCCTACTGGTCGTTTCTCCAATGGTTATACCATGGTTGATCAAATAGGTATTTTTTTTCTTCTATTTCTCCTGTTTTTAAGGCTTGGACCCTTCAAATCATTTGAAAGGGCTCTTTGTTCTCTTTTTTGGCCCACCATCTCCTACTATTTTTAATGAGTTCTTAGTCTATTGTTTCCAAAAATTGTATGGTTTTCCGTAATTTTATAATTTATCTTTGTTTAATTGTTTCGTATTAAATTATTTTATATTAAAATGATATAAATGCCCTCAATTATTAATGCAACTCTAAGCATGTCTCTTCTTTTTTAATGTAGACCGTAGAGTGTAATTTTCCATTTGGTTAAATATAGATGATATATTATGGTAAAGATAATGAAAATTTGTAATATTAATTTTGTCAATGCAGCGGAAATGCTGGGTCTGCCCTTGATTCCTGCATACTCGGAGGCATCCGGAGATGATGTGCTTCATGGTCTCAACTATGCCTCTGCCGCCGCTGGGATCCTTGATATCACCGGCAGAAACTTCGTAAGCATGCATGCATCATAAATTATGTTATTGATTATACACGCACACTTGATTGCAAGAGTTACGATTGAGATATTAACTTGAGATCTCAAAGTCCTAAAATATGACTAATACCAATTTATTAGTAAAAATTATTATGCTATATTAAAAATATAATTGTTTCATTTTCTATATTGTAATTAACATATAAATTGTTTAATATGCCTTTATTAAATTCCTTTGTTATTAACAAAAAATTTATTAAATCTTTTATATTTTCTATTTTTAGTTATTACACACACACAACTTTTCAAAGAAAAGAAATAAAAAATTTCATTTTTATCATCTTTTAGACCGGTATCTTGATTTATGTAATGCACCTTAATGAATAACTACATATTAATTGACGGTATATTAGAAAGAAAATATGAAAAAAAAATTTATTTTTAAATAAAGTTAACTAATTTGAAAATATGAAAAAAAATTAAAAAAAGTTAACTAATTTTCTTAATGTATGAAAAAATAAACACACACACACACACACACACACACATATATATATATAAAACTTTTCAAAGAAAAGAAATAAATAATTATATATATATATATATATAACTTTTCAAAGAAAAGAAATAAATAATTTCATTTTTATCATCTTTTCAATCAGTATCTTGATTTATGTAATGCACCTTAATGAATAACTACATATTAATTCACGGTATATTAGAAAGAAAATATGAAAAAAAAATTAAATAAAGTTAACTAATTTTCTTAATGTATGAAAAAATAAACCTATATTTACATGACAGAGGATGGAATATTATATAATCGCATTGTCCTTGAAGTGTCCATTTAGAAAAAAAAAAAGAAGAAGTTATTTTAAAGGCCTAATATGTATACGATACCTAACTTTAAATTAATAATTTAGTTGAACTATTGTATAGAAAATATATGTCTTACATATACAATAAAATTGGCGAGAATTGAAAATATAATTGATTGGTGTTTTTTTTTTATTTTGATGGAATTTTTTGTTAATTTTTATGTTGTACGATGCTATGTCAACATAATTGAGTGTCAAATACTTTAATTTTTCAAATTCACTATGAATTTGTATTTTTTTCGTAAAATTGACAAATACAGATGTTTAATAGGTTATTGTTAGAGTTTGCACTTTCAATAGATTATTGAGTTAAGTTTGAGTATCGGATATATATTAAATCTATATTTTAAAATAAGTGTATTTAATGTACTATTTTGATACAAGTCTTTTTAGAGAATAATGTAATTTTGTACTATTTGTTACCGATACATACCTTACATAAATGAAGCTAAAAATGGACTAAGTCCATTTTTTTAAAGGGCAAATTGGTAAAGTACAAAAGTAATTAATTTTTTTCCTAATTTTAATAAAATACTTTAAAAAGAACACATAATATGGAATGAAAATGAAGGAATGAAGGGAATAGCAACCTAAATGTTCAAGTATGAACTTACTTTACCTCACATTAAATGCAATATGGCGATGTGACACATTGAAGATTGTCACAAGGGGCAAATGGTCAAAATTAATATACCGTAGATATATATATATATATATAGAGAGAGAGAGAGAGAGAGAGAGAGAGAGAGAGAGAGAACGGGTAGTATATTATTGGTGAATTAAATTCTTGGGCATCATTTATTTGGATCAGGTGGGGCGCATACCCTTCAATCAACAGATAAGGAACTTCCAAAACACACTTGATCAAATTACAGATAATCTTGGGGCAGTTGATGTAGCCAAGGCAATTGCGAGAAGCGTATTTTTTGTAGGGATGGGCAGTAATGACTATCTTAATAACTATCTCATGCCTAACTACCCAACCAAGAATCAGTATAATGCTCAACAGTATGCTGATCTCTTGGTTCAACAATATACTCAGCAGCTCATGGTAAATCTTCCATTTCTTTTTCCTTTTATATTTTCATTATTTTAGAAATTATTATAGGCTATAAATCCATTTGTTGTGCACCCATGCACGGAGTATTGCTATCTTCGGATTGGTCTGTTCTTGCAAATCGAACAGTGCACAGCGCTTGGTGCATCAAATCATCGCCTGTGTTTATGCAAACAATTATAATATAAATGCATATTAAAAAAAAAAAAAACCTGAATGCAGAGCCTTTACAATCTTGGAGCAAGGAAATTTATAATAGCAGGACTAGGAGTAATGGGATGCATTCCAAGCATATTGGCACAGAACGCTGCAGGGTTATGTTCTGAAGAGGTTAATCAACTGGTTTTACCATTCAATGAAAATGTTAAGACTATGCTGAACAAATTCAATTCCAATCTACCTGGTGCTAAATTCATTTACATTGATGTTGCTCGCATGTTTCGAGACCTTCTCACCAATTCTCCTGCTTATGGTATGTATGAATACTCACTTTTTTATTTATTACTAGCTTATTGTGCATGTGCAGGATATGTGAATTGATTTTGTTTATAATGTGAGGTAATTTTCAAATTTTTATATTTATATTTTCTTTTATTAGTTACGTTATTTTTGGAATGGGCATTGCACATGAATTAATTTTTTTCTTTTCTTATAAAACACATGATTTATAATTATTTTAATATTTTTTAATAATTTAAAAATAATAATGAAAAATACTTCAAAGAAATTTTATGATGATAGCTTTTATATTTATTTCTATTTTATTATTTTCCATTTTTAAAAAATTTAAATTAAAAATAAAGGTATTTCATTCTAAAAATCTTTTATCCAATCAGAATTTTTATATATAATATAGATAATATAGCAAGGCTAATTTATTCTAAAAGAATTTCCCCCTTTATACTTTTATAGATAATATAAATAATATTATTGTTGTTGTTATTCTTATTGTCATTAAGGATTTGGTATTGGAATTTGAAACTTCACAATCTTGGCACAAGACTAGTACCGTCAATCAAAAGCTTACTTGCACTCATTTTCCTAATTATAGTTACAAAAATAATTATTATAGTTACAAAAATAATTACACTAAGTATGGTGATTAATAATTGTAAAAATAATTACACTAAGTATGGTGATTAATAATTGTGTAATGTATATATGTAAATTATGCAGGATTTAGCGTAATAAACCGGGGTTGCTGCGGGATAGGGAGGAATAGGGGGCAGGTTACTTGTCTTCCATTTCAAACACCATGCCCTAATCGGGAACAATACATATTCTGGGATGCGTTTCACCCAACTGAAGCTGTTAATATCTTAATGGGCAGAAATGCTTTCAATGGAGATACAACCATTGTCTATCCTATCAACATTCAGCAGCTTGCTAATCTTGATTTGGATTCCGATTAATTCTCTTCTTTGTTCAGAAAAAGCTGATCATGTTCCTAATTTTTGGGTGAAGCTATGAATGGAGTATTATTCTATATATATTATGGATATCAAAGAAGAGTTGTGGGTTTCTTGCTAATTGTCACGCATCCACCGCAACTGTTATACATTTGTTTTGGTTTTTGACTTCTGACGACATGTCAATCCAATTTTCCTTTGGATTTTTGAAAGAATATAATAAATTTTAATGCCTTAAAAAGTTGATAAACGCGATTACGTTTTTCTATTTATAGATTTACATTTAACATAAATTAAAATCATCGATCTACTAATTCTACCAATTCACTAATTTTATTGACTACATCAATATTAGTCCCACTTTTACAATTATGTTTTAAATGCTCTATATTAATTTTATTTTATTTATAAATACCACTATAAATATTGTTCGGGTTGCGATTTGCCCTGCACAACAGTTTGAAGAATACTCACCCTTGGATAGAGAGTCACCCATTATACGTTGCTTCTGGTTGTCTCTCTCTCAGAAAACAAATCATGCATAGTATAGACATTGTGATCCGAGTTAATCTAGATCAGGGTTATCCGATTATGAAAAAGTAGTATATTACTGACAACAAGTTAGGATCTCAAGGCTCCAATCACAAATTTCTCACTTTTTCTTAAAGATGTTTCATGATTTTCTAAGTATTTCCAAATGTATCTAAGTGTTTTAGCAAAACATACAAAAAAGTCTTATTTTGGACCTTCAGTGGTGACAGACGACCGTCTGTCATCTGAGGGGTACCCGTCTGTGGGTACCTCTCTCCTGTGGGGTCCATCTGGAAGGTTTTCTGGTCAAACCCATGGATTATTGGTGAGGGACGGTCGTCCCTCTTTCGAAATCTAGGTTTTCCCACATTTTCCTGAGTTTTCAAAAAACGATTGTTATCTCCAAGGATCTGATATGGATTTTAGGGATTTGGGGAGCAGATTTGAAAGGGTTTGAGTTTGATTTGAATTAAAACTCTTCTTTAAGTATTTAAACCTAAATATGGGATTTTGAAAAATGAGGAGGAATTAATTTTGTTTGAAGGGCCACCATTAAAAGAGAAGAAGAGTTTCACTCTCTCTCTAATACATTGAGCTCTAAATAACTTTTGTTAAAGATACACCAAAAAAATGGATTTGAGATTTGATCTTTAAGAACAAGGAGCACAATTCGGAGTTTGAGATCTGGACGACCATTTCCATAGAGTTAGATTATCTCCTGAGAGTAATATTCTAGGCTCTTCTCTTAATTATTTTCTCTCTCTAGAATTTAATTGACATGATCATATGGTTCTCTAATGCATATTGGCATGTTTTAATTATTATATTTGAATGATATGCATGTGTGTATGAGATATAATTCATTTTGTGGGTTATTTAACATGATATAGGCATGATAGGTCTTTTGGTATTCCTCTATTGTTGTACATTTAAAGCTTGATTTTAGTCATTTTAATCCTGTAAATGTATGGTTTTTATGTATTTTATGTGTCTTTCATTGCAAAAACATATTTTGACATGATTTAAGTTGTATAAATGCATGTTAGAAGCTAGGAATAATTTATGTATAATTTTTTCATTTTTGCTATTGTCCTCTGTTTTTCTATTTTGTTCAGAGATGACAGACGGGAAGACAGGCCAATGAATGCCTGTCTATCATTCGACGTATAGGACATCCGCAGCTTATCCTTTCGTCCCATCCCTCACTCCTCTTATGGCCATCCTTGGATAATTTTTTATGTGTTATTTCCTATATTTTAGGTCTTTTATGTATTTTTACCTCGTTTATTCGTCTATTGTAATATTCATGCATAATTTGACAAATATTTGCTCTTGTACAGTGTGCATTTGTGTGTTTTTTATTCATGTAAAGGATTCTGTGATTATTATTTTCTTTATTTCTTTGTACTAATTTATTTATCATATGTGATTTTTTGAGCGATTGGTGCATTTATGATTCCGAAGGATTTATATTTTGCATAGGAAATCATGCTTCTCCATTTGTCATCTTTTCCATTCCTCGGTGATGCCAATTATTTTATTTTGCTTTTTTTTATTATGGTTTTCTTTATTATTTATTTATTTTTGCCATTATTTATTATTTATTATTCATTTTGGATGTATTATTCTTTTCGGGTTGTAATAGTTAGTAAAAAAGGGATCTTACAAGCATGATAAAATAAAAAGGAAATAAATTGTTTTCTAGTTAATTAATTGGATTTTTTTTCTAAATATGGACCAATGTATGATTTTTTACCCTAAAATTCACACAAATATAAAATTCTTTTCTTTGTAAATATGCGTGAGGAAATCAATATTCCCAAACTAACCAATAGCCTATTTTATGTATAATATTTATTTTATTTTGTACATTATTTTTTGGGATAATTTGCTTATGTAAGGATTTTAAGTAGGAACATTTATTTACTGCTTTCCTTATTTGAATGAGATATTTTCTTTAATTCTATCATTTGTATCATGTGAGAGAGGAGAGTGGATTAAATATAAAATCTACTTATAAAATAACACCTAACTAAAATGCCTAACAAGAGTGAGATCTCGAATACTAGTTTATATTTGGACATTAAAAGATCGAGAAACTTTTCGATATTCTATCGGATGGCAACTCCATGATACCTATCTTCTTGGGTCCACTAGTATACACCTTCATAGGTTGATCATCAACCATAGAATAGGCTAGATCCCTCTTTATGGTGAAGTGGCCAATTTATGAGTTAAGCAAGCCTCCTCCGATCTCGGACCCTAAAAGAGGGCCTCTAAGGATCCAACCGAAAAATAAAGATAGTTCTGATACACATCATAATGGTGACTCCACTGGAGACCAAAAAGACTTGATTTCAAAAAGTATCTCGATTAAGTTCTTTAAAATGAGTTTTCTTGTTAATCCTATCTCCTTTCTAAAATTGCATTCATTCTAGAGCCTTATAATTAAGCTAAACATCCCTTTTAGCCCTGGTTCTATCTTGAATCACACCCTACATTCACTCAATATAGTAAGGCGTTAAGAAGATCCATCAGCCCAAGTTTAGTATCAAATGGTATATAAAACGGTGATCCATCGATCGTTATCACTATAAGTAAATATCAAATTAGCAACAAAATGAATGGTTGCAAATTTGATGGTTGTTATTTTTTAGCAATGGAATTCGAATTTCGTTACAAAATCCAACCAAGTTAAGTTCCAATCAAAATTACCAACTGAATAAATTTTCGTTGCTATTTTTAGCAATGAAATTAGTAATTTCATTGGTAAATTCAGCCACCATTATAAAAAAAATTGTGACGGATTTGTCATTGTTATTCCATCACTAAAATATTGTTGATTTTTTACAGAAAATTTCTTTTAATTTTCAACGTCAACATTTCATTATTGCTTCTCACTTCTTTCATTTCCACTGAAACTAACAATAAGCAATGCACACTAATAGCTAATAAATAACAATAATAAGCATCCCTATTTTTCATCATTAAATTAGGTAAATAGACCAAGGGAAGTAAAACCATGTACACTTTGATACATATGAATAGGTGCTTAGAAGAAGGAGCTGAGGAATTCTTGTTGAAGCATTCACAGTTATCAGATGCTGAAAAGCTTCAAATTCGCCTTCTAAAGTAACTTGACTATTCATGCAAAGAAGAAGTTGACAGGATTACTACTAAGAATAATAATAATAGTGAAAGGAAGGCAATTTCACCAAACCTATTGAGAGAAGACCTCAACTGAAAGCATTGGCTATTGTACAAATTAAGTATTAATTAATTATAACTAGCTAGCCCTATATGTAAAATTATTAATGAATTTTGCAAATTTTGGCTTTTACATACCTTAACTTACTGATCTGAAAGCATTTTTTATTCTCTTCTTTTAAGCATAGAAATTTCTATAGCAACATGAATATGAATTTCATAAATAACCAGCAATTTGATTTATTATGATTTCAAATTACTACTCTCTCTGTTTTTTTATCTGTCACTTTTGAGTAAAATTAAAATTCTATTTATTTGTCACTTTTAGACTTTAAATGTAATTTAATTTTCTTTTTCACTTTATTTTTCTTTCCCAATAAAATTAGAACCAATAAAATTTGATAATTTAATCTTAATCATGCAATTTAATACAAAATTTAAGTCTATTTATTATTTCTTAATCCTAGTGAAAATAACAAAAGTGACAAAAAGAACAGAGGAAGTATAATGTAAACTCTTTAAATTGGCAGTTGCAGCACCAACTGATAATTAAGCATTATAAACATTAAAAATGAACAATTATTGAGATTTTTTCCCTAAAAAGCAGCTAAGAAATAATTATGCTTTGATATATTCAAAATCTATTGAAATATATGACAATTTAAATAATGAATAATAATTTAAAGTAAATGATTTGATATGAGCTTGAAAAGCTCATAAATATTGTGTCTTTATGTGTAGTTTTGTTGAGTATAGTATTTAATGTTTTGGTATTTTAAGTGTATTTTGTTGCTTTTATGTGTTTTGTGTGTTTGTGGGTGTTTTATTTGTTTTATAGGAGTAAGGGAATGGTTTGGAGCTTAAAGGACATCATTTGGAGAAAAAGGAGAAAAGTTAAGGCTACAAAGATCATTGTCGTGAGGGCGACAATAGCTAGCAGTCGTGACAGCATGCGGAGGAGAGCATAGCCAGCAGATTGCAAGGGAATTGCGAGCCAAGCCTAGGCACGCCATGTCTCAAGCACGATAGGGGTCGCGAGCGCGATAAGTGACAGTTGAAGAAGTAGTTGAATTTCAAGAGTTGTGTCCTTTTACCAAGACTTGCAATCTTTGTGAAGACGCATTTTAAGGGATATCTCTTTTAGAGATGTATAAATATTAATTTGAACAGAATTGAAAAGGGGGGATTTAAGATTTTATTTTGAGAAGAATAGTTTAGTTTTTTTTAACTCTTAAATTAATTTTCATGGTTTAAAGAGAAGACAAGCAAGGAAGAAGATTACATTTGGTGAATTGAAAAAGGGTTGAGAGATCCCCTTCTTTTATTTCTAACTTTACTTCTTCTTTGTAATCTTTAAATGAATTTTACTTGGCACTTGAATTATATGAATGAATTATCTATTTTACATTTACATTATTAGTGTTTGAATGTAGAATTATCTATTAGTGTAATTTGCATTTTAATTATAAGTTAAAGGAGGATTGAGAGGTTCGCTTTAACTTACATCTAATAGGAATTCATTATCAAAGCATAGTTTGAGAGATCGCATATGGAGATAATTGCTATATGTTTGTGAATAATCCTAAAATGTGTAATTAAGAATCAACTAGTTCGTTAATGAGAATTAAGGATTAGTATTTTAATTGTATGTTCTAGGCATTTTAATTCATGTCGAGAGAGTGGATTGGAAATATATTTCAACTTGGCTTACTAATAAGACTATAAATATCAATTGAAATGATGGTATCAAATGCATGATCATTAGATTTTCATTACATACCCTGTCTTCTTTGTTTACCATAAACTAGGATTTAATCAATTACACGATAAAGTATTTTAGAATTAATTTCCATTTATGAACGTTGTAAACAAGATTAAAAAATAAGTAGTAATAGTGAGTAATATCAATCAACATTCCTCGTGCGATCGACATCTAAAGTATTATAACCGGTACACCGTATACTTACGGCATTAAAGCTTATATAAAGCATAACAAGCTTTTGGAGCCATTGCAAGGGAACTGTATGATTGAATTATTGCATTATGAATCTTGATTTAAGATTTTGGATTACAATATTTAATTTGTTTTTGTTTGTTATTTTGTTGTGTATTTACAGGATTCGATAGTTCATGCCTTATATAAGGAGTTCTCAAGAAGAACTTGAACTGTTGAATCTAGAAATAGAAAGATTTATTTCAAGTAACCGCAAATTCAACAAGAAGAAAAATAGGATGAAGAGATTAACCATGGCTGGAGAAGAGAATCCATCGAGGCTGATGGACTTTGCCATACTCGCATTGAGTGGTGCTCAACAAGGGGTGGTAAGACCTACGGTAAACGCTAATCAATTTGAGATTAAGCTTTCACTTTTACAAATGATTCAAAATAGTATTCAATTCTATAGTTTGGCAAATGAGGATCCTAATGCTCATTTGGCAAATTTCTTAGAAATATGTGATACCTTTAAAATAAATGGAGTTTCAGTGGATGCAATTAAGCTTAGACTTTTTCCTTTCATATTGAAGGATAAAGCAAAGGCTTGGTTGAATTCTCTAACTAGAGGGTCTGTAACAACTTGGGATCAATTAGCCCAAGCATTTTTATCTAAGTATTTCCTTCTAGCCAAAACTACAAAGATTATAAAGGATATCACCACTTTTGTCCAACATGATAATGCATCGTTGTATGAAGCGTGGGAGAGATTCAAAGAATTGTAGAGAAGTTGCCCACACCACAATCTTCCGACGGAGTTGCTCATGTAGACTTTTTATAATGGAGTGAATCCAAGCACTAGAGGCACTATAGACACTACGGCTGGTGGATCTCTCATGAGAAAAACAATAGAGGCTGCATTTGAGTTGTTAGAGGAGATGTCCATGAACAATTGCATGTGGCCGACCGAAAGAGCAAGGGAATCAAATTTTTCAAATGTTAGAGGAGTACAATCAGTTGATTCGGTAGTAGCATTGCAAGATCAGGTTAAGAATTTGATACAGAAAATTAATAGCCTAGGTATAAGAAGTAGTCCACAAAGTGGATGTAACATATGTGGACAACAAGGTCATGGAAGTGAGGTGTGTAACTTGGGAATAACTAGTACGAAAGAACAAGTGAGTTTTACCTTAGGGTAAGGACGAGAAAACCCATATTCAAACACCTACAATCCCTGTTGGAGGAACCATCCTAATTTTTCCTAGGGTAATAGTAGCAACCAAAATAGGGGTGTAGGGTTTCAACAACCTCAAGATAGGTTTGGAGCCTTAGAGGTTAAAATGGATAGATTTTTGGAGGGAATTAATATCAAGTTTAGTGCTTAAGAGGAGACCCAAAAGAGGCCGAAAACCAAGTTTGATCAAATTATAAAGAATCAATCCAAGAGAACATTTGAAGGCAATAAATTTGAGGTCAAGAAAATCCTATACTAGTGATTTTTTTCTACTAACAAATCTGAAAATGTGCAGGAGGGCAATAGTTAGGGCAGACCTTCCATCGCTAACGCATTGCCTATCGCGAGCGCGATAAAGGAGGGTCCAGCACCTCTCGCGAGTGAAGGACCCATCGCGAGCACCCCAATTACAACAGAATTGCCTTCTTTCACGACCGCGACACCTATCGCGAGCAAGAGGGATGGGGTTCTACTTGCAAAAACTCCAAAAGTGTTTCAACCTCGTCCCTCATTTCCACAATGCTTGAAGCAGCAAAACCAAGATAAGCAATTTTCAATCTTTTCTTGATAAGTTAAAGCATGTGCATATTAATTTGAATTTTATTGAGGCTATAACACAAATTCCTAATTATGCGAAATTTCTTAAAGATTTAATTGCTAAGAAGAAAAGTTGGGAAGATGCATGTACCATTGAGTTAAGAAAGGCATGCAGTTCCATTATTACTAATAACTTGTCTACTAAGTTGAAAGATAATGGTACACTACAAGAAAATTTCATTTTCCCGACAAAAATTACCGAAGAAATTGAGTGAATTTTCGTAAGAAAACGAAATTACCGACATAATCTAGCGACAAAAAATGGCAAAGGAGATCCAGTTGTAAGTACCTTTGCCGATGGAAAGGAGATCCAGTTGTAAGTACCTTTGCCGATGGAAAAATTTTCCATCGGTAAATTTACCGGTGGAAATAATGATCGTCGCTAAATCTATCGAAAGGTGCAGACCAAAAACTATCGTCATTCGCCATATTTACCGACGAAATTAGTTTCCGTCGTTACAACTACCGACAAAATTATATTTTCCCTCGAAAATTTTACAAATGAAAATAAGTATTCTGTAGGCAAATTTAACGATGGTAAGTTATTTCAGTTGATAAATTTGCCTTCTGCTAAAAATATTTGCGATGGAATTATCCGTCACTATTCCATCACTAAAAATATTATATATTTTTGACAATTATTTAATAATCAACTAAGATCAGTATTTCTTATATATTTTTTCAGCCTTGGCTTGTCTTGGTATATCAACTTGCATCATTCATCACTATACTGTCATTTTTAACAACCAATTATTTGAACAAAAAGCGCACACACACACACACACACATATATATATATATATATATATATATGTATGTATGTATGTATGTATGTATGTATGTATGTATGTATGTATGTATGTATGTATACATACATACATACATACATACATACATACATACATACATACATACATACATACATACATACATATGTATATACATACAAAAACACCCAAACATGCAAAAGACTTGATAAGCTAACATCAAAATAAACTAAAGTTGAGATCTTTTGTGAGTTAGAGATAAACACAAATCTATATGTTTTAAAGGAAAAAATGATGTCACATGCTTAATCAATTAGCAGCACATATTTTGGATTAAAAAAATAATAATAAGTTGGAACACAAGTTAAGGCATAAAACTAAGTGACAAACACGTGGCCATAAAAGCATAGGTATTATCTGTAAATACAATTGTTAAGTTTCAAGGCAACATTTGCATGTAACAGCATAAAATAAAGCACATTTACCTGAGAAATTCACTGATTTTGCTGGCTGAATTAGTATAACCTGCGACTGCTTCACTACTTCAACTGCTTACCTGCAATGAAATTATATATAATCCTGATAAATTAATTTTTCAATCTTCCACCATAATATTTCAGTTTAATCCTGATAAATATAAGAAAAAAATAATAAATAATAAATTAAACCCATTTCGTAAAATGTATTTAGGTACTCAGTGAAGCAAAAATTTGAAATTAAGAAAATTTCCCTTAATTTGATTGATGAGGATACCTGGTAAGTGACATAGTAATAAAAAGCAGCAAGAATGTCCTTGATACTTAATAAAGCTTAACCAGTATTAGGGCTGTTCATGGGTTGGGTTGGGTTAAAAAAAAACCCAACCCAAATCAATATATCGGTTTGAGATGGTTTGGGATAGTTTTTTTTATTGTAGTTTACAATGAATTGGGGTGATTTTAAAACGGTTTGAATGCGGTTTGAAGTAAATTAACTACTATATTCATCAATTTTTTTTTCAAAATTTAACTTATAAAATAAAATAATAAACAAAATAATAATTACATTAAATTATAAATTGAACTAAATTTAAAATATTATATACTATATTTAAAACTAATAAATATTAAAATTTATATACAAGTAATATTATCAGTCAAATATCAGCCAAATACCGACCTCAACAATTGTCCTTGCTATTTCAGTGGATGTGAGCTTTGTATCCTGGATCCTTTCGTTGACTTTAACTTCTTCAAGAGGATGATAACTTTCATGTCTTGCATAACTAGATGAATCTGGAACAAAATCAGAGTAATCAGCTGCAATAGAAACTTTCCAAAGGCAATGAGCATGTTCCACAGATGACCAATGGAATTGTGCAGATCCAAAATATGGATTTCTATATCTGCAATTTAAAATAATAAAATAAAATTACATTCTTTTACTAAAATAAGAAGTAGCTTATCATAATTCAGAATGGAAAGCCAAATAACAGGGAATCATAGATATTGAGACAAATATATCCTGATAAGAAATGGTGAACATCTCAACTTATTTACAAACACTAAGAATTTCACGAGCAAAAGAATAATCTCAAAAAGAAATCTACACCTGAATCAATCCTCTTCAACATGATTATTACTTTGAATTAGTTGCAACAATTTGAAAAAAGAAATATATATACCTTCAAGAGGTATATATACCTTATGCTAGAACTACCATATGCTTTGCAACTATCAATAGGAGATTTGACCCAAGAACTTGTGATCCCATTTGATGTTGAGCAACAAAACCTATCAGCATAGCATAATTGACAATTGGAATGAAGTATCCATACAATTGAGAAGGAGAAGATGCAAAGGAGAGAGCGGAACAATAGGCTAAGCTAAGTTTGCCGTTTTACACATTGTATTAAAATGACATTGAACTTTAAGAAATAAAACAAAACGATTTTCCTCTAAAGCCTAGAATTGAAGACTGAAGAAATACACAGAACAAGTTCATCTACTCTCAGTCATCCAAATAGTTCCCAGAACAAATTCAGCATAATTAATTACAGGCTTATTTATACTCACAATCTGATTTATGGTTTGCTAACATAAAAAGGAAAAAAAATGCATATGATAATTATCATTCCAACATTTTCTTCAATGTAATAGCTTGCCCAAGTTGAGAGAATATTAGACATAGAAGCAGAAGTGAAAACACCAACTGCATAACATGTTTGAAAAAATCCATTAACATCAAACTAAACAAATCAAAAAGAGAGAACAAAGATCATATAATGGTCTGGATAAAGGTAAAAGCAAATTCAATTACCCCATTTAACAGTTTTCTACCACTGGCAGGCAATATATTAACATACTTTGAAGCCATGAGAAATCCCAAGAAACACATGGTAAAAACTTTTGCTATGGGTAGTACAGCAATTTTGATGGTGCCAATCAACGACTCCCCTACTGCAGCATGATTGTCCCTGGATACTACAGCAGATAAAAACCTCTCCATGGTGTAAGCCATCCTTCAATTTTAAGGAACCCAATTCCTCACGCATTCACCCTAAGTCTGCCTCGAATTGCAAACAATCCTCAGCCTATCCCACAGCAGAAAATTCACATAATTTCACATTAATTATTTACCAGACAATTTGCAAGTTTGATAAAATAAATTATATAAAAGAGATTTTGAAATTCAAAATAATTAAATAAATTTACCAAAACACAAACTTTAAGTGAAAAGATCCAAACCTCTCTTTCAATGCAAAAGACATAGCGACTCTCCTTAATCCTTATAGTCTGACCAAAGTTCAACTGTTCCTCTGCAAAATTCGGCATATAACAAGTGGAAATATCAAATAACCATCCAAAATTCTAAACAGTTTAGAATTAGAAAATGCAAAACAAACCCAACAATATCCAATAAAGACTAGAATTCAAAAACCATTTAAAAAAAGGTATAAATAAACATATAACTACTAACAAAATGAATCAAAGAAAAAGGAAAAATAAAAAATTGACCTGAATTTAGGTATGCATTTAAAAAGTTGGATATAAACTTATAAGCAGAATAAAAATAGAGATTACGGGCTCTAAACTCTGTGTTCCTCAGAAGCTAAAGGCAGAACTAAAGCTTGAGCTTGCTTCACAACTCGGAGTTTCGGTGGGCTCGGCATATTTATCTTTGTGAATCTTCTGCTTGGTAGAGTACATCTCCACAGTACTGGCACAGAAAAAAGTAGAAACCAAAAAAAAAAGAGAGTCAGAATATGAGAAATAAAACTGGAACATGTAATTTGAGATGCATCTCTTCAATGCAGAACTCAAGCAACCTTGTAAGTAACAAAATTAGGCACATGCCAAAAGGAGAAGAGAATGTCGATGTAATCAGCGAGAGAGAGTGAATGAATCCCTTAACAAGTTCTCACACTTCTCAGAGCAAACAGAAAACCTGAAGTTTGGCTATTGAGATGGCTTAAAAATATTGAACGAAGGGTTAAGATTTCATAATTTTTTTCCATCCGACGGTTGTGATTGTTTGCATAGGACGCAGTGCACACCCTTGGGCTATTGAGAAAACAATGCAAAAGCAATAGGCCAGGCCAGGCCAGTCCATTTAATTTCATCAGAATCGGCGGAGCGAGCAATAGCTTCAAGCTCCTCTTCGTCCTCCTCCTCGTTGATCTGCTCGTTAACCCGCTCCTCCTCGGACGAATTGGCGTCGTCAGATAGAGCGTCATCAAACGATACCGATTGTTTCGAGGGTTTAGCCATTGCTTCGCTTTTCCCCTGAGATCGAGGGTTCCTTCCCCTGACACCATCAAAGTGCTTATATATATATATATATATATATATATATATATTATATATATATATATATATATATAATCTAATTATATTTATTTATTCTTCACAGGCACACAAAATATTTTGTATTTACACTTTAACCTAATTATTATAATAATTATATTTTAATTTTTATTTATAATTAGTTGAAATTACAAATAAAATTATATAATTATAATAATTAATTATTTATATTATTAAAGTTATATATTTCTATTTAAATTTAATTTTATAAAAGATGTTCATCGATCACATGCAATTATTATTGTTTTATGCAATTGATATAAAAAATATTAATAAAATAATAAATATAATTAGTTTTCTACGATGAAGCCTCAAATATTTTTATTTATAATTTATTTTATATATATGATATGTCACATATTTTAATTATATTTATTTTTTAAATTGTAAACAAAAATATATAATTGTATATATCTATTAAAAATAATTTTCACATGCAAAGCGCATATATATATATATATATATATATATATATATATATATATATATATATATATATATATATATATATATATTAGCTTTAATAATAATGATAATAAATATTTTTAAGAAAATCGTGTAAAGCTCAAATGATTGAGATGATCTAAAAATAATTAAATTCAAGTATAATAATGTTCAAAATAAAACGTGACTTTATATATTTTCCATCTCTTTCTATGATCGCAAGAGACATTTCGAATACTTCGATAACTTACAATACTTCAATGTCAACATTTGGCATGGGTGAAAGAATGCTTAAAGAATGCTTAACAAGAGAAGTACTTTTTTATAATGCTAAGTCATTTTAACTTTTTTTTTTAATTCTTATATGACAATGAGTGTCAAAATAATTTGGGACTTGAAGTTCAATTTTAGCAAGTAGACCATATGGGTTCTTCATTATTTTCTAACATATATAGGAGAGGAGAATGATGAAGAATACTAGATTGAATGTATAGAGTTATTTTTAATAAAAGGCTAAATCCCTTTCGTGATGATCCTTGTTTTTAGAATACAAAGAAATTTCATTTAATTAGCTTTGCATCTTAATTGAGGGAAATTACTGACGGAAACATTGTTCAATCGATAATTACCGACGAAATTATATTTTCGTCAGTAAATTACCGACGGAAACATGATTCCGTCGGTAATTACCTACGGAAACATATTTTCATAGGTAAATTACCGACGGAATCATGTTTCATTCCGTCGGTAAATTCGTCGGTAATTATGTTTTAGTCGGCAATTTACCTATAGAAACATGATTTAATTGGTAATTACCGACGGAATTATTTTTTTGTCAGTAAATTACCTACGAAATCAATTACTATCAGTAATTTATCGATTGAATCATATTTTCGTAGGAAAAATACCGACGAAAAATTTTTCGTAGGTAAATTACCGACGAAAAAATGATTCCATAGGTAATTTACCAACGAAAATATGATTCCGTCGGTAAATTCCGTGGCCTATTTCAGCCGCGAAAGTTTAGAACCAATTTAACGACGGAATTTTTTATTTCGTCGGTAAAATTTGGCAAAAAAATTTTCCTCTATTATTTATGACAGATTTTTTTTTATTTTATCGCAATACACATTTTTCGGACATTTTTCCCTACGGAAAAATTTTTTCCATCGGTAATTAGTGACGAAAGTTTTTTCATCGGTAAATTTCCATCGGGAATTAAGATTTTTCTTGTAGTGGTAGTTTTACGATTTCATGTACTTTAGGGGATGTTGAGTTTCCTAAATGTTTATGTGACTTGGGAGCAAGCATTAATCATATGCCATTAACTATCTTCAAAATGTTGGAATTAGATTATGTTAAACCTACTTCAATGGTCTTACAATTAGCTGACCAATCAATTAAGAAAACCTTATGGCATAGTTGAGGATGTGTTGGTTAAAGTTGATAAGTTCGTTTTACCTGCTGACTTTGTTATTTTAGACTTTACATATGATGTTAAATGCCCATTGATATTAGGGAGACCTTTCATGAGAACTGGTCGGACATTGATTGATGTTTGTGAGGGCACTTTAATTCTAAGAGTGGGGGAAGATAGTATTTTTATCATACAGATAAGGCATTAAGATATCCCATGGATGAAAATGTATGCATGAAAATAGATATTATAGATGCTTGTGTTGTAGTGGTTTTTGATGAAGCAGGTCAAGATGAGGTGAATACTGAGGAAGAAGTGCATAGAAAGGAAGAGCAAGAGAGTGGAAAGCTAGAATGTTTATATAGAAATGAAGCACCTTTACCACCTTTAATCGTAAGTCCTCTTATGGTAGAATTGAAAGAACTACTAAGTCATTTGAGGATGCGTTCCTTGTTTCTAATCACACTTTACCTATTATTGTTTCTAATAAACTCACTAGTAAGCAGGAAGCTTTGTTAGTAGAGGTTATGAAGAGAATAAAAAACATAGGTTGGCAAATTTCATATTTAAAAAGAATTATTCATAACATTGTCATGTATAGTATTAACATGATAGATGAATGTCAACCTAAGACGGATAGACAAAGGAGACTTAACCCAAATATGAAGGAGGTAGTTAAGAAATAAGTCATTAAGTTGCTAGATGTTGGGATTATCTATTCAATTTCGGATAGTGCTTAGGTGAGTCCAATTCATTATATACCTAAAAAGGGAGGTATGACGGTAGTTAGAAATGAGAGTAGGGATTTGATTCCTACTAGAACCACCACAGGTTGAAGGGTTTGTATAGACTATAGGAAGTTAAATTCAGCCACTAAAAAGGATCACTTTTGTTTACCCTTCATTGATCAAATGTTGGAAAGGGTAGCTAGACACTCATTATTATTTTTTGAATGGATATTCAGGGTATTTTTAAATTTTTATATACCCTAGTGACCAAGAAAAGACTACTTTTACTTGTCCATATGGGACTTTTACTTATAGAAGAATGCCTTTTGGGCTATGTAATGCACCAGCAACTTTTTAAAGGTGCATGACTTCTATTTTTGGGGATATGATTAAAGACATCATGAAAGTTTTCATAGATGATTTTTCTATGGTGACTCATTTGAGTTGTGTTTGAATAACTTGGATAGAGTGTTGGCTAGATGTGAGGAGACTAACCTGGTGGAAAAATGCCACTTTATGGTTAAAGAAAATATAGTTCTTGGCCATAATATTTCACGTAAAAGGATAGAGGTGGATAAAGCTAAAATTGAGTTAATTGAGAAATTACCCCCACCGACTACACTTAAGGGCATTAGATCATTTTTAGGTCATGTTGATTTTTATAAAAGGTTCATTAAGGATTTTTCATTAATAGCTAAACATTTAACTAATTTGTTGGTAAAGAAAGTGCCTTTTGAATTTTTTGATGCATGTATGAATGCTTTTAACACTTTGAAGAAAGCCCTTATAAGCGCACCTATCTTCACTACTATTAATTAGGAACTACCTTTTGAGATTATGTGTGATGCGAGTGATATGGCAGTAGGCTGTGTGTTGGGTCAAAGAATTGGTAAACATTTGCATGTGATTTACTATGCTAGCTATACATTATCACTACCTCAAGTGAATTACACTACTACTGAAAAAGAAATGTTGGCTGTTGTTTATGCATGTTATAAATTTAGGTTTTATTTGTTAGGATCTAAAGTCATAATCTATACAGATTATGCGGCTTTAAGGTATTTATTTGCTAAAAAATATGCTAAACCTAGGTTAATTCGTTAGGTTCTTTTATTGTAAGAATTTGATCTTGAAATTAACGACAAGAAAGGCTCTGAAAATTTAGTAGCTGATCACTTACCTATATTAGAAAATACTCAAGAACCAATAGGGGATAGAAATAAATTAATGAATCCTTTTAGATGAATCTCTTATGTAAATAACTTATGAGCATGTGCCATGATTTGCAGATTTTGCTAACTTTCTTGCTGCAGGGATTATACCTTATGGTTTAACATGGCAACAAAAGAAGAAATTCTTCAGTGATGTTAAAAATTACCTTTGGGAGGAGCCTTATTTGTTTAGGATAAGTGGGGATAGTGTCATAAAACGGTGTGAGGAAGAAGTTGTAAATATTTTAAGACATTGTCATTCTTCTTTATATTCGGGGCATAGTGGTAGTGCAAAAACTGCTTCTAGGGTGTTTGAGTGTGGTTTTTATTGGCCTACCCTATTTCATGATGCTAGGACTTTTGTAGCTAAATATGATAGGTGTCAAAGGGTTGGTAATATAGGAAAGAGAGATGGGATGTCTTTGAATAATATTTTGGTAGTTGAGATTTTTGATGTGTGGGGAATAGACTTCATGGATCCATTTCCTATATCTTTTGGGAAAGCTTATATATTGGTTGGGGCAAACTATGTTTCTAAGTGAGTTGAAGCTGAAGCTTTACCAACCAATGATTCAAAGGTGGTGATTAAGTTCTTAAAGAAATTCTTTTCACGGTTCGGAGTGCCACGAGCTATAATAAGTGATGGAGGTAAGTATTTTATTAATCGATCTTTTGCATCATTATTGCATAAATATGGCGTGCATCATAGAGTAGCTACTCCATACCACCCACAAACCAATGGTCAAGTAGAGGTTTCCAATAGAGAGCTTAAGTGGATACTAGAAAAACGGTTTCTAACTTTAGGAAGGATTGGGCACAGAAACTTGATGATGCATTATAGGCATACAGGACTACTTTTAAAGCACCTATTGGAATGACTTCCTATAGGTTAGTGCATGGAAAAACATGTCATTTGCCTGTCGAGTTAGAACATGGGGTTTATTAGGCTATAAAAACTTTGAATTATGACATTAAAGAAGCTAGTTTTTAAAGATGTTTTCAATTAAACGAACTTGATGAATTGCATCTTCTTTCATATGAAAATGCACGTATATATAAGGAAAGGTCTAAGAAGTGGCATGATGCTCACATTAAATATAAAAAGCTTTAAGATTGGAGATAAGGTTCTCCTTTTCAATTCTAAATTAAAATTATTCCCTGAAAAATTAAGATCTAGGTGGAGTGGACCTTTTGAAGTGACACAAGTCTTTGATCATGGATACTTAGAACTTAAAAATAGTAAGGAAGACTTGTTTAAAAATAATGGTCAACGATGTAAGATATATTTTGATAAAGCATTACAAGGCAAATAGGTCTCTTTCATCTCTTTGAAGTTGGCTTAGTGGTTAATTGTATGTTTAATTTCTATTTTTACTTTTATTTCTTTATTTTTATTTGTATTTGTATTTGTATTTGTATTTGTATTTGTTCATTTTTACATTTATTTGGGACATTACCATAGTTTATTTTTGGTTTTACAGGATATGGTTCTAAGTATGTCTTTTATTTCTTTCCATATATATGAATGAAAAAAAATTAAAAAATTAACTAATGGATTGTCTTCCTTGTCGCGAGAGCAACACTTGTCGTGATCGTGACATGGATAAGAGGAAATGTGTGCAGATATTGTCGTGAGTGAGCCTGTGTCGCCCTCGCTATTGTTGACCTTCGAGATTGGGCACTTGGTGTTTGTCGCAACCGCTACAAGTGTCACGAGCTCAATGAACTAAGGGCTAGTCTTCTGTCGCGAGAGTGGCAGAATCACGATCATAACTTGGTATGCCGCGAGGCCGCGACAGGACACGAAATTTGAATTTCTTTCCGTTTTGGTTGCCTGCTCACCTGCCCTATATATATTTTAAAACCCTAAGAAGATGATTCATCTTCCATTCTCAGCCATTTTTGAGTTTTCTCTAGGGCTTTTCCTTTCTAGATCTCTCCTCTCTTCCAAGATCTTCTTCTTTCTTCTCCCTTTACTTGGTTTTGCAGGGTGTGTTTTTTTCTTTGTTGCTTGATCTTGTTGATTTCAATTAATTTTCACAAGTCTAAACAATGGTGTGCACGAAAATGGTTGGTTACAAGGACAAACAGCCTGTGGAAGGTCTAAGCTCTCCACCTCCTGCTGCTGAGTATCTCCAGGACATGTTTGACTGCCCTTTTCCCATCTTTACTGAGCAAGAAGATGAGAAATTTAAAATTTTCTCTAAAAAAAGTTACGTAGGCATGTTGCATTTAGATTTTTCTTTGCTTACTGATTTAGGGCTTACCTCGCAATTTGATAAATATATTAAATACATGAAATGGGGGAATTTTGCTCACATCACTTTGCCTGTTAGAAAAGATTGAGTTGTAGAGTTTTTTTTATCACTTTGGCTTATGTTGATGACAAAAAAAAAACTAAATTTAAGTTTAGATATCACGGATGTGAGTTTATTTTTGGCTTTGATGAAATGCATGATTGGTTTGGATTTCCCTTGAATGGCAAACGGTTTAACTCCAATGTTTTTTTATCACAAAACTGTCTGGCAACTTTGCTTAGATGTTTTTAACAACAATAATTCACCTAATCTACTCATTAAGGATGATGCTTTATTTTTATTTCATAAATATATTTGTCATGCCTTATTTGGGAGGGTTAAAAGTACCAAGGTTTAGACTAAAAATTTATTTATGCTCGATTTAATGCTTTCTTGTAAAACACCTTATTCAATAGATTTCATTTTTAATGGCTTGTACCATATGTCGATTGCTAGGACAAAGATGGTAGGCATGTGTCACATGGTCACCGAAATCATTTTAGGGTGTTTAGGCAATTTGGCTAATTTTGCTTTGGATGAAAACGAGTCAGTTGCTTTAATGGGTCAAATACTTGTGTAATTCTCATGTATTGGATCAAGGCACTTGGCCTCTCCAGTTTATTTCATGTGTTTCGCAGGGTGTTGGTCCAAGTCGGGGCAAAGGCAAGGCTCCTGAATCGTCTACTGTGGCAACATCTGGTGATTCGGATGGCTTCGATGAGGAAGATATCGATGGAGATGCCGGTGATTCTAATGCTAGATAAGAGGAGGTTGTTGGCCATGGAGATGTTGCTAGTATGCAGCATATTATCTCCCGCTTAGATGGTATCGAAGCTGCAAACCAGACTATGGCAGCACGCATGGATTCTCTTGAGGCTATTATGCACCAAATGCATAAGAGTCATAAGAGCTTGAGCTAAAATTTGCTTTCATTCTTCCACCAGTAAAAAGTGCAGTTTACTCCTTCACCTCCGGGATCCCCTAGTGGACCAACTGAGTAAACATTCCCTTACCTTCTACTTTTAATTTTTATTGTGTGTTTGTGTTTGCATATGTTATGTGATTGTCTATGTTGATTCTCTCACACAATGAGGACATTGTGTCTTTTAAGTATTGGGGGATGTACATGTTATGTTGGTTGCATGTTTTTGTTTATTGTTATGTGTATATTGTGTTGTGAATTTAATTTTGGAGCTTGTGTATTTGGAAACTATATAGGAATAAATGCATGTTTTAGCTTGAATTTCTGTCATTTTTAGTATAGTTAGGCAAATTTTTAGGATAGTCATTTTCATTTTACTTTGACAATTAAATATATAGAGTGAAGGTCATGATTTGGCAAAGCAGTTTAGTGTAGGTTCTTTTTAAGTTGAGTATCTTTTCACATGTATTCGAATTATTTTTGCCCATTTATTGCTTAGGGTAATTTGACCTATAACTTAAGTGAGTTTTTAAGCCTTATACATTGATATTTTTCTTGTAAGAGAGCCTTAATATGCTATGTCCTTTAGAACTTGTTCTTGGTAAATTTTGATATTACATTTAGTATGAGATGTGCATGAAAAATTATAAAGGCATTTAGATGAACCATTTTTTGCTTGCTTTAAAAACTCACATTTTTTACTTTAGGTAGTCAATTTTAAGCATTGAACCTGTTTTTGTTGAATAACATGTAATTAGCCAAAATCCTTTGCTAAACAAAAAATTCATTTCTTTGTGTAGTTTTTGTGAAGAGAAATAAATTGCCATATCCTTAGGGGAAATATATTATTACTATAAGCATAATGGCATTTAAAATGTCAATTAAATTCCCTTCTTCACTAGGATCAATATTATAACAAGGCTAGTTTCTAAGAAAAAAAAAAGAAGAAAGAACAAAAGAAACTAGTAGTAGTGTATCATTAAGAAGGGCATATGAGAAGTAAATTACACCATGCAATGCTTAGATTCTTAACCAAATCTCTTATGATATGGTGATATTGTTCCTATTCACAATTTAAGCTACTTAAATCAAAAATTACCCTACCTTTAACCTAAGCCAAGTTACAACCCTTGCAAGACTCTTTAATTTCATGTATCATTTTGTACTAGTAGTGGAGATGTTTACTAATTACAAGTTTATGGTAGGCAATGACATGTTCAAGGAATGAGAGAAATACTAACCTATAAACACATTGAGTGAATTAGTGCTTTAAGAATATAGTGTTTGGGTGAGAATTACCTTAGGAAATTTTTTGTGTGAAATAATATTGACATGTGTTAAGATATTCAAGTTTTTAAGTTCATACATTCTTGTGCTTTGCTACTTCATAATTTTCCAAATGTTCATGGTTGTTTGAGTTTAATGGATAATGGTTTTGTTTGAGAATTTGCATATTTAGGGTAAATTTGTGAAGACATAAATATTTCTGCATATGGTTTTCAAATTTTTGCCAAATATAAGAACGAGCTCCAAAATTGTATGTGTGTGTTGTTTGCTTGTTTGTTAGATTTTGCTTGAGGACAAACAAAAGTTTAAGTGTAGGAAATTGATATGAGCTTGACAAGCTCATAAATATTGTGTTTTATGTGTAGTTTTGTTGAGTATAGTGTTTAATGTTTTGGCATTTTATGTGCATTTTGTTGCTTTTATGTGTTTTGTGTGTTTGTGGGTGTTTTATTTGTTTTGTAGGAGTAAGGGAATAGTTTGGAGCTTAAAGGATATCATTTGGAGAAAAAGGAGAAAGGCTAGGGCTACAAAGACCATCATCGCGAGGGTGACAATACCTAGGGGTCGCAACAGCATGCGAAGGAGAGCATAGCCAGCAGATAGCGAAGGAATTGCGAGCCAGGCCTAGGCGTGCCATGTCACGAGCACGATAAGTGGCGATTGAAGAAGTAGTTGAATTTCAAGAGTTGTGTCCTTTTACCAAGACTTGCAATCTTTGTGAAGAGGTATTTTAAGGGACATATCTTTTAGAGATGTATAAATATTAATTTGAACATAATTGAAAAAGGGGAATTTGAGATTTGAGATTTTATTTTGAGAACAATATATAGTTTATTTTTTTTAACTCTTAAATTAATTTTCATGGTTTGAAGAGAACACAAACAAGGAAGAAAATTACATTTGGTGAATTGAAAAAGGGTTGAGAAATCTCCTTCTTTTATTTCTAACTTTACTTATTCTTTGTAATCTTTAAATGAATTTTACTTGGCACTTGAATTATATGAATGAATTATCTATTTTACATTTACATTATTAGTCTTTGAATGTAGAATTATCTATTAATATAATTTGCATTTTATGTAGAATTATCTATTAATATAATTTGCATTTTAATTATAAGTTAAAGGAGGATTAAGAGGTTGGCTTTAACTTACATCTAATAGGAATTCATTATCAAAGCATAGTTTGAGAGATCGCACATGAAGATAATTGCTATAGATTTTTGAATAATCCCAAAATATATAATTAAGAATCAACTAGTTCGTTAATGAGAATTAAGGATTAGTATTTTAATTGCATGTTCTAAGCATTCTAATTCATATCGAAAGAGTGGATTGGAAATACCATAATCTAGGATTTAATCAATTACACGATAGAATAGTTTAGAATTAATTTCCATTTATGAACGTTGTACACACCTTTAAAATTAAGTAGTAATAGTGAGTAATATCAATCAATACTCCTCCTAGGATCGACATCTAAAGTATTATAACCGATATACCGTATACTTGCGGTATTAAATCTTATAAAAAGCATAACAAGATTGTATAAAAATGATTTTGTTTGAATGAGATTTAACCAATTTATTGACAAATTATTGTCTAAGAAAGATAAAAAGAAAATCCTTAAATTTTTTAATTATGATAATTTGATTCAAAATTAATCTTAGTCAAATTAGCTAAGAACATTTAACTAACAGCTATTTCAACCCTATTCCATTTAAATCTTATTATATAGATGCAACATACCCTCTACAAAATTTCACTGCAATTATTTAAGTATACAAATTTATATAGTTAAATATATATTTTAAAAATATTTTAATTATAGAAACATACACGTGTCAAAAAAATAAAATAGAGGTGGATGTAAGCAGCAGAAGTAGGAGCTAGAAAGTGAAGAAATAATTAAAAGCAATGGCAGCTGCAGCCACGAAAATGCTTCCTTATCCCAAATAGCACTATACACACTTAGAAAATATGACTAGAAAGGGAGACAAAAGCCACATAAATTTTTATATTAACAGTAAATATCAAAAGAAATAAAGTTCATAAAAAGTTAATTAAAAACTAACCACAAATAAAAGTGCTAAACAAGATAGTGCAAGGTAGGCATAACCATAAAGCTTGATTTCATAAATTCCATTAAAATTCGTGATAAGTTAACATTCACCATCTCAAAATTTTAAAAGAAAAAATCTAGAAGCCAGGGAACAAAAAAGCTTATTCAGTAATAGATGATCAAAAGAACAAAGCATGAGCCTATATTAAAGCTGACCTTTATGCACCTGAATTTGATGGTTTGAACTTGAAGCTTTCAAAACCATATATATCAAGAACTCCAATTAACTGTTTTGAGTTTGGATCCTACCCAACTGAACTATTGATTTTGTCCACAAGCCTATAAAAAAATTTAAATAAGAACAAAAGAAAGCTAATAATTAAAAAAAATATATATTTATGTGAGAATGATTTGGAAACATATTGTAACTTTGTAAATTTGGAATTAAAAAGCAACTGTGCAGGTAGTTGCTCGAAACACACACCCCGTTCACCAAAGATGTCACTCTTGTACTCCTGTTCTAATGTTATGGCAAAAGTAAAGGGCGAACCAAGGGCAACTGACCATCCCAAAGCAACATCCGTAGCTCTGCCATCAACATCCTAGACGAAGCCCACATATAACACCCAGAGACTCAGGGAAATGAATTAAACCCAAAAGAAGTCAATAAGCCTATGAATGCATGTATGTGATAGAAAGATAACCTGGTGGACTGTGAAACTAGAATTAATTCTAGCACCATTGATGTTTTTCCCTTGAACATAAAGCCTCCTCACAAATGGACCCATTCCTTTAGGACATACAATAATCACAACGATGTTCTTTGGGAAGTCAAGTCCCAATGACTGCAGATGTCCAAGCAGGAATCCATGGGAAAGTCCAAGAGTTCTATTTGGCTTTATATGTGAGAACACTTTCTCATAATTATCAGCCTATTCATAGTAGTACAATTCATAATCATTCCAGGGAGAAAAAGGAATTCAATTGAAAATATGGCACAGTATGCCTTATGCAACCAACCTGCGCAGCATCAGATATCAACAGCAGTACCAGGTTACTGCCTAAAATAGTTACCCTCATATCACCCAAAGTCTCATTCTCTTCAGTAAAACCAGTAGTACGAGCTTCAGCAAATGTACAAGATCCCTTACGAGCTTCAGCAAATGAACGAAATCCCTCCCCGAGCCCAATCTATATTATACAAAGTAAGCACATTAGAAGAAAAACTAAAAGATAAATATCGAACAACATCATTAAACAGGTAACTTAAAGACCACAAATGAACACATTTATAGATTACATTTACTACAATATCAAACTTAGCTTCTGCTAGTGAATCCCCCAAATTTTGAGCTTGAGCAGGACCCTTATATAAAAGAAAGGCAGAACACCATTAGTTTGTCCTCCATATTAAATTATCGTCTAAAAATCTGAATTTCAAATTCTTTTCATTACTAATCTCAGTTTCTAAGTACAAAACAAAACAAGAAACTCACTTGGGAAACCCAACCGATGACGCCAATCTGCTTGATTCCCTTGAATGCATCAGGCAGCAACTTGAATAAATCCCTTCCTCATTTCATAATGCATCAGACTTAATTTCTTAGAAAATAGGGAGAAAAGAAGTGATGTGTACTAAAATCAATTTACTGCACAGACTTAATTTCTTAGAAAAAACAACATACAACTGAAAGAAGCAGAACAAATTGATGCATCAATAATAAACATGAAACTTTAAAATTCATAAGAAAATTGCTTTATCGACTTCTATGACCTTCGACTTCTTCACAAAAATGAATTTTAAACCATCTAATGGTGCTAAAAAACCTAATCCAATTGACTTATAGTCGTATTCGAACTTCCCTAAACCAGTAGAATAGGCCACGTCCAATTTTAGGCTCAAAATTTAAAAGCACGAAAAAGAACAAAGCTCTACATAAAAGGACTCACCTGCATCAAATTGGAGTTTGCTTGAGATTTCTCTTGCTCATCCATATCAGCTCTTGCTTCAGGACCAAATTGGTAAACCAAAAATCTCCGAGGATTGTGATTGAAGTAAAAATTAAATACAGGAACGTGGAAATTAATGTTTTACGAAAAAAGAAAGAGATGCAAAGAGGCTAAACCAAAAAGCAAGAGGTAAAGGTTAGGGGATCAACAGCAAACCCTAACTGCCATTGATGTGGCCAGATGAACCTTCAATTTCTCTCTCTCTCCCTCCATCCCTCTAGTTCTTTCCTTTTAATTCTTTTTCTGTGCAAGTGTGCGTCCTTTCACCCTTCGATTAGAGATAAAGAAAACCAAATAAGTGAAAAGAAAAACATTAAAAAGAAAATATTTCAGAACGAATAGGGAGAGGATGAGAGAATGGGAGAGTGCGAGGGCGAGGGAGAGATAGAGATTCAAGAAAACATGAATAATAAAGAAAATTTTTTTATTGTAAAAAAAAAGTAAAATAAACTATTTAGATTGCTAAAATAGTAACGAAATGTTATTTTGATTTTTATTTTAGCAATAAAAAATATATTTCGTTGCTATTTTAGCTATCGAATATAAATTTTATTGCTATTTTAGCAAATAATAAAATAGCAATGGAAGACTAAATTTGCAATGAAATGTTATATGCGTTGTTATTTTAGCAATGAAAAACATTTTTTATTGTTATATTAGCAACGAAAAATATTTCCGTTACTATTTTGAAATCGAATTACTTTAAGATTGGTTATTTAGCAACGAAATTATTTTTAGTTGTTAATTTGGCAACAAAAAACAAATTTCATTGCTAATTTAGCAAAAAAAAAATCGTTGCTAAAATAGCAACAAAAATGACATTTCATTACTAAATTAGCAACAAAATTTACTTTTCATTGCTAATTTTCATTCCAAAATTTTTTTGCCATCTACTGGCACCTTATTTAGCAACATTATAAAAATTTCGTTGTTAATTTTTATTGCTATATTTTGCTCTAAAAGTTTCTTCCATTTTTAACGACGGAAGATAACCAATTTTATTTCTATTGCTAAATTTAAAATTTTAACAAAAAATAGCAACGAAATTTAATTTTCATTACTAAATAATAACGGAATTTGATTTTCATTGCTAAATTAGCAACGAAAAATTTTTCGTTACTATTTTGATATTTTCTTATAATGTATGCTCGTGATGAGTTAGATTTATTGGCAGAAATCAAGCTTAGGTAGCCCTAAAATCTCATCACCCTTGACTCAAGTGCATGTAATGACAATAGAAATTTTTCCTAGATTGTATAACCATAATAATGTTTGCATGCTACATGGACCCTTATGTATTGACCAAACTTAAACAAATTAGAAGGGTACCAATCAAAGGCTGCCATGCCACTGACGGGCCTAACCCGATCTATATGAGTTAGTTGAAATAAACAATGGTTAAAACCTATATGCCTGCGCTTTCAATTAAAGAGGTTATGCTACCAATTTTTCATCTTGCACCATATACATCCATTGGGTACCCTGTTGACCTATGGGTTAAGCCCACCTAAGAAAGAGATCGCATGACCTTTTGTGTATGAGTAATAAGGTTGGAAGGCTTTTATGTATGCTTATGTTTAGTTGTGATTGATGCCTAACCAAATCATGCATTGTATTCATGCATCATGCATATGCCATGTTCATGCATCATTCCTAATGCTTGACCTTTGCAGCCATCATAGACTCATCTAGGTGGTCCAGAGGGTCAAATGGGTACTTGGTTTGAAGATCCATATCCAGATTGCTAAGGCCAAACTCAAGTTCAGATTTGGGTTCAAAGGTCATTTTCGAGTGGGATTCAAGTCAATTATCATAAAATAGTTAGGGAATTAGTTTGAAAATGGAAAACGAGAGGATAAACGAGATTGAAAAAGGAAATGAAATTGGGAGAGTAACTAATGATACTATTACAAGATTTCCATTCTTAAGGGAAAGGTTAAATGTTACCCCTATTAGGCCTTCGAAAGTAAGGGATGACTCGAATTAAAGGTTGGATAGGCATTTGTAAAATTTCAATAGTGGATACTTGCTATGATTGGTGGGATGGTGGCTTTCATAGCACCTAATGTATGAGCTCAACCCATGGCACCCGTCTGTAAGATAGTGGAGCCAACTCATGTTGGGAACACTGTTATAGTTGATACTACGGTGCTTTAAGATCTACTTAAAAGAGAAAAGAGGCAGGATCCTGAGGATGATTTTATGGAAGAGAAAGATAAGGATTATGTTCCCCCGGTGATGAACATGAGGATAAGGGGACCTAGTACTAAGGAAATAACTTTTAAGAAGATGGAGAAAAAGATTGAAGCCATGTCTAGGCTATTATCTGTTGGCAGGAGGATAAACCCTGAAGATAGAGATTTGGATGGGGATGAGCCACTGTAGTAAATGTTCAAGATGCATAATCTTCCAAGGTTTGATGGCACTTCGAATCCTTCAACACATATCAAGCAATATACTCTGATCATAAAGAGGACTACTTTATCTAAGAAATAGAAGGTGAAGTACTTTTGCTTGAGTTTGATTGGGCTTGCCATATATCGATATTATGCATTGGATATATGAACTAAGGAAGATTGAGACCTTTTGATTGAAGAATTCCTTAAGCAGTGCGATTGTAGTATAAGGAGAGAAGTCACTTTAAAAAACCTTGAATTACTTTAACAGAAGCATGATGAGTCTTTTCATGAGTATCTCACCAAGTGGAATAATAGGGTGATAGAGATGAAAAGGATTTGACACATTCGACCAAATTAGGTTGTTTATTCGGAATGCAAGCCCATACCTTAGAGATTGATTGAAGATGAAGGGTCTAAAAGATTGAGAATCTTTGAAGGATATAGCTAATAAAGCCGAAGGGAAATATCTAGCTAGAAGAGTAAATAGTGAAAATGCAAGGAGGATCTTTAGCAGTAACAAAACTATCGAAAATAGTTGTAGGCAAAATAAAGCTGCAAAGACTGTAGAGGTCTTGACCATAGAGATTAATCAAAGCTATTATTTTAACCTAGGAAAATTGTTGTCTTAGGTTCTGAACATATTGGTTAAGGAAGAAAAGCTCAAGCCTCTACCACCAAGACCCGCGAAGAGTCAGGGGATGCCTTATCATAGGGAGGATCAGTATTGTGCATACTACCAACAAACTGGGCACTCGATCGATTATTGTCATACTCTGAGGAATAAGATTCAAGATTTAATTAACAATAAGTAGATTTCGAATCTGGAGAAGAGGGATAAGAAGAAAAAGAGTGGTTATAATGTTGTACCTCCACTAATGTACATGATAGGGTCAAGTCCACTTGAGTGGTACGTGATGCAAGATTTGTATGGAAACAAGTACCTGACTAGTACTAGCTCCACCCAAAAAGTATCAGAGCCAACTAAGGAAATTCGACTAGTTTCTATGTTTGACTATTTGGATACTCCTACAGAGAGGGAGGATGAGGGGACTTTGGTGTTGGATTTTAACGGTTACATGCATCACATACATGAGCGAAATTTTAAAATTTTTTAACCATTAGATCTGATCTTGCCATGAATACACAATATAACTATATGAGAATAAGAAAAATCACCTTTGATTTTTGTTGAACAGTTGATTTTACTTCGCACCGGGTTGTCGCAAACCACAGTGTCCAAAATCGAACACCTCCAATGAGTAATCCACACTAGAGAGGGGTAAATTGAACCAACAAATTGGTGTTCAACTAGGGCTGGCCGAAATCCAAGAGGCTAGCAATGGAAGTGGCGCAAAAATGGAGAGAGAATTAAGAGAAATAGACTTTCCTTTTGTTTTTAATCACTTAACCCTAATTCTCATTAGTTGGCCTTTTATAGTTAGGTTAAAATTCCAACTCCTTAATGAGATTGGGCTCTTTAAAATTGCTGGAGAATTATTAATTGGGCCTCTGGAATTAATTATAATCATTTGGGCTTAATTAAATTCAAATTAAATCTTTTCATAAAAGACCATGCACAAAATCCATAAACTAGGCCCTTTGTGCATCTAATTGGATTTAAATACCCAAATGGATTCCAAATCCAACAAAATTAAATATGTGAGTTCCATAACACTTATGTAACATATACAAATTAATTTGGTCCAAGAAAAAGCCCTCTAAGCCCTTCTATATGGAGTTGGCGTGTAGCCCTTTTCTGGAGGGCTTCCTCCAACTTCTTCATTCCTTTGGCCCTTTATAATTTCTCCAATGGTCCTATTAATTATTATATTAGTCCTATAACACTTATAGTAGTCTTATAACACTTATAAGACAATAATAATTAATCATGAAATATATTATTTCATTTAGGTCCAATTTACAGAACATTTCTCAAAAGTTTCGCGGACAATTTTATTTGATCATAATTAATTAAACTCTTTAATTAATTATTATCATATTCTCCTCTCTACCTTTATAATAATATCAAATATTATTATCCTTGTCATTTTATCATTTTACCCTTTTCTCTATATGTGTGTGACCTATTGGGTTCCTATCCATGTTGGCAGTATAATATGTAATTGTGAGTTCTATTCAAAACTCACATGATTTAAACTCTTTTAAATCATTTTATCAATCTCTATTGATATTTTGATACATCATTATACAAATCATGATTGGCCTTTAGCTAAGCATCATGACTACCCAAATGTCAGGAAAGTCATGTGGTTTGACTGTACCCTTCCATAGAAACAGTTACCGTGCAATTACTCCTTTCACCACTCTTATCTCAATTAGATTCTGAGTATGAATTTCTGTCAACTCATATAAATCTAATTATGTATGTTCTATTAATTTAACCATTGTTCCTAAAATGCCCTTCATGGATCTCCATCCATCTCGGCATATTACTCTGGCCAGAGATTCTCTGAACAAGGCAATTATAGAATCATGCGAGATAACTTCTCTTGTTAAATCTGGGATGGTGAATCCTTTGTCAATCACTCAACTATCTTCAAGTAGGTCATGATATACCCAATCTCCTAACTATATTCACTCCCAGTTGGAAGTAATCAGTTATGGAGTCAAAGTATACCACTTGCTACTTAAGATAACTTTAGTGATCTCAAGTCTAAGGATACTTGGACAACCGCTATGAAGAGATTCCTCACTGACATAGATTTAATATCCATATGAGGATTCTCTTTGCAGGTCTCCAATGAACTTGTTCCTCTAACAAGCATCCACATGTTAGCTTTGATTATCATCCATAATCACAATTATGAGAACCATTGCTTGAACCATTCAAGAAGCATAATATGTGCTAGTCTGTCCGAATTAACAATGTCCTATCTTGTTAATTCTATGACTAGGGATATTTAGATATTAACACATTTGCATGCGATAGACATCTCACATCATGAACACCTTCATGATTGCCTTTGCACTGTGTTTATAATATCTAGGACTTCATTTATTAATTTAAGACTTACAAACTCATGTATTCAAACACAGCATTAATAAATGAATGATGCCTTTTATTAAGAATATAAATTTCATACATATGAAAAACATCCCTATTACATGGGCTTTAGGGCATACTCTCTAACATTTGGTGTCTATTGACATCTGGAGTTTAGCTAGTGAACAAGAGGAAGAAATAAAAGAGGAAAGGAAGGTAAAGGTAGTCACAAAAAGTGGGAGAGTCACCCCTAAGATCGAAAGGCAACTGGCTCCTGCTGCAGTGCCAACAAAGAAAGAAGTCAAGGATGATCAGATAATCAACAACTGAAGAAGATGCAGGTTGAAATAGATATTTGAAATTTGTTGAGACAGTCTCCTTCACACAGATAAAAGTTGGTGGAGGCTTTAAGTGAGGCTATTTTTGCTACCACTATCTCGCCCTCTAAATTACTGGACTTGGTTAGAGGGGGAATCGGGAAGAATGTGGTATACTCAAATGCTGACATGTCTGCAAAAGGAAGGAACCATAATCATCCCTTTTACATCAAGGCTTAGGTCAATGGAAAACATATAGCTTACGTGATGGTGGATGATGGATCTTCCATTAACGTGTGTCCCTTGGTGGCAATTTTAGGTTTTGGATTTAACGAACACATGCTGAATAAGTCTGACATAACCATTTCTACCTACGATAATTCAAAGAGGTAGGTAGCTGGGACATTTAAGGCTACAGTAAAGATAGGGCCTATTGAGATAGAAGCTGAGTTTGTAATGTTGTCTATCCTAGAAAATTTCTCTGTGCTCCTTAGAAGGCTATGGTTTCACAAATTGGGAGGCTTGCCATCCACCTTGCATTAGATGATTAAAACCCCTCATGATGGGTAGGTGGTTAGTATCAAAGCAGCGAGGGAGAATCAGGTGTCGGTACTCCAAATAGCAAAGCAGCCATTCAACGGATTTCATATAGTACTTATTAGCAATGAAAAGGGTGCAAATAGTTTATTTGAAAATCCTCAAGTGATTATTATGCTTAAAGAGATGAGTTTTCTGCTAGGGGATGGTTTAGGCAAGAATTCTTAGGGATCTCAAACCGTTATAGTTACTAAAGGCTAGAAGGACAAGAAAGAGTTAGGCTTAGCAAGAATGGGAAAGAGAAAGAGGTAGCAAAAGGAATCCCTTATATCTTTCAGAGCTTTATGCCAGCGTCGAGTCCTTATTTGCATTTTTTGCAGGTTAAATTAAGGATTTTGGACAAAGTGACTTTACGAGCTAAATTTTCAGAGTTGGTGTTTTTATGTTACAATTTTTTGTATGGATAAAGTTCTAGTCCATTTTGTTGTAAGAGTTTAATTTCCTCTAATGTATTTTTTTGGGATCTGATTTACTCTTTAACGTTTCAAGTTTTGGTTCTAAAATACCCTTCCTTCTTCCCTTGATATTTTTTAAATTATATTTTTTTCCATAACTTTTTTTTCTTCTAAATTTCGTTCAAAACCCATAAAATTATTCCAAAATATTTTTAACGAGACTCTGATACCATTCAAGTTTCCAATACTATAATGAATATAAAAAAAAATTGAGTGAAATCAGAAATTTTAAAATTCAGTTTTCAAAATGATTTCAAGATGTATGACTAGCTCTATAATTTGCCCAAGTCAAAAAAATTGTAGCATAGAGTAGGCTTACATCGAATGGTACCATTTTTGAAGCATTTGAAGTATTTCAAAAATTTTGGATGAATTTTAAAAGAAAAAACAAATTTTGGTAAAGAAAAAATTGATTTTGGGTAAAAATATAATTCTGTAAAACTAAAGAAAAGCAAAAGGCATTTTAAAGCAAAAAGTTGAAACTCTAAGGCAAATTAGATCAAAAAGTACTTTATGGGCAAATTAACTCTTGCAACAAATGAACAATGCATTAGGGACAAGTTAAAACTTTATTATTATTATTATTATTATTATTATTATTATTATTATTATTATTATTATTATTATTATTATTATAGAGACAATAGATGAAAATAAACCATAAATTTGGTTAAAAAAAATATCATACTTATGTGGTAATCTTCAATTCTATAAATGCTTACAATTCATGAATCAGATTAGTAGCATCTTAAATTTGTCCGTTAAAAAATTTTATAAATTTATTTCGGCTCTATGAATTTCCAGTATATATTCAAGAACAATCCACTGATACATTATTTGGAAGAAATAACTGACTTTATTGAATATTACGCATCATGTTACTAAAAGCCTATAAAAATGAAAAGGCTATCATACCATAAATTAGATAGTAATTCTAACACAAATATAATATTGAAAACAATAAAGAGAGATATACAAATGAAGCAACCGAACTGACATAAATACCCCTCTGATTATAACGTAGCCAATTGCCGAATGTTGATGGGATAGGTATATGATTGAGAAGAATAAGTTGATTTTGCAAGTAAAACATTTGCCAATTCAGTTGGATGAAAGGCATCCCAGAATAAGTACTTACTGCGATCTTCACAAGGCTGCTGAAGAGGAAGACATGTTATTTGCCCATTATTTTTTCCAACTCCACAGCATCCTTTGTCTATCACTTCAAATCCTATACGTTTATCAACAATATCATACTTAATCACAATCCCTGTACTATTTAAAAGCCACGTGTTAAATCCGTTAGTTTTAGTAGTATTTTTACGCTTTAAATCTTAGTTCAGGAATAAATTTGCATCAAAAAAATGAATTCAGGGACCGAATGATCTCAAAAAAAAAAAAGAATATTTGAAAATTTGAAAATTTCACCTTAGCCCCAATAGTAATATTTTAAAAATCAAGATATTTTTGTGAAATAATTTTTTAACGAATTTTTATTATGGTATAACTCCAATAATAATTGATGAAATTAACTCGAACAATTATAGCAAACTTAATTATGAGAATATAATACTTACCAAAAGAGGTGTTATTGGTATATAGATCATTGTTACTTTTATAGGAATCAAGATAAACAAATTTAGCTCCTGGAAGTTGTCCGTTATTAAAACTCTGAACAAGCTTTAAGAGTCCGGAGTTAAAAAGAGAAATAGCCTTGTTTATATTTTCATTGCATCTGCTGCTGTTTCCAGTGTATCTTGCTAGCTGATATGGAATGCACCCTATTTGCCCTACTCCTGTTACTATCACCTTCCTTGCTCCCAATGCATGCAATTGCTGAAAAAGTTTAATTAATTTATCACAATCATTATTGTAATGGTAAAGAAAAAATAAATCATCTGGAAAACAATGGCCCATAGCTCAAAAATGCCCCTTAACTATATAAATATCTCAAAATACTCGTATATTATTTTTTGGTCTAAATATGTCACAAGTGATGTGGTTGGCCCTAGAAGTGGATCCACATGGTTGATTAAGAGGGCAATTAAAAGTAATTTTTTCTCTTAATTTTTTTTTATAAATTTTAGGACTAATTATTTTTAAAAAAAAATTCTTATATTTCTTTTAATTATATAGTTAATATATTTCAAAAAAAAATCACAAAATAAGAAGTGATATTTTTAATTTGCTCATAATTAAAATAATATTTAGAAAAATTTCACTTTCAAATTTGTCACTGTTTTGAAATATATTAAATAAATATTTAAATAAGAGTAGCAAATTTTAAAAAGGTATCCCAATTTAATTATTAAAATTAATAAAATTAATTATTAATTTTTACTTATAATAATAACTACATAAAAATTCAACAAATGATTTTTTTAATAGAAAATTCAATAAGTTTTCATTAGTTTGAACAGAAAAGTTAACAGAATTTCTAAATTTATAGAGCATCAAAACGTTAGTATTCAATTAGTAAGAGTTTAAACATTGAGTTTTGAATCAAAATATGGATAAAAAGTTATAATTTTTTTAATTAGCCCTAAATTTTAAATTTACCTTTCTAATTTTGACTAGTTGTCTACTTTAATATTGGTTTTAATTAGGGATAAACATGGACCGGTTAACCGATTCATGAGTAAAAAAATTAACCAGTTCATTAATATTAATTTTTTAAAATCACTAACTATTAATCAGTCTATTACATTTGGTTAATTAGTCCATCGATTTCGATTTTTCGGTTTGATTAATTAATATTGTTCGGTTAATCATTAAAATTTTTAACACAAAATTGTATTAAAAAAAATTAGATAAAGTTAAATTTAATTTCAAATATGTAAAATAATTTAATATAAAAATTATAAAACAAACATATATAATTTACTAGCCAAAATTAATGTTTTATAAATTAATAGCTAATATTATCAAATAGATTTGAGATTTATTGGAAATTAATATATTTGATTTTAAGTCAAATAAAATTTTGGATAATATTAAATGTTATAACATAAACTCTAAAATATAAGAAAATGTAATTAAATGCTATTAAGTAAAATATGAACACCAATATATAATAAAAAATAACATATATAAAAGTTAATCGGATCTTATATATAAATATTACTATATAATTAAAGAAAATAATATAATATAAATTTAGTTTAAAGTATTATATAAATTTTATAGAAAAATTTTAAAAATTAAGGTATAAAAATATATTTTAAAGTATTATTTTATGTAAATTTTAAAGAAAAATAGAAAAAATTAAGAAATATATATATATATGAACCGGTTAACCGTGGATTAACGATTAACCTATAATTAAAAATTTAAACTATAACTATTAACAAAAAATATAAAATTAAAAATCGAAACCGAATCTATCAAATCGGTTAAACGTAATAATCGATTCGATTTCGGACTGATTTTATGGTTAACCATATTTTTGGTTTTTTTGGCTCTCCCCTAATTTTAATTAACCTCATTTAGTCTGAAATCAAATGTTGGCCCTGGTTAGCCCAAAATAGTATACTTTTATGATATATATTTTTGAGCTATTTTGAATAGTTCATAGATAGGCATTCTTTTTATCAGCTATGCTTGGTCAATTACGGTATATTTGGACCTATTAGAGCATGCAGTTCGGTCGTATATTTAGATGATGAAAAAAAATAAAATGCGAATAATTTGTAGTTATTTTGTCTTGTTGAGGAACATTTTTGAGCTTTAGCTTAAAAATCAATAATAAATTGACCATAGGAATAAAATCGAAGTCGTTTAAAATTAAGAGATAAAGGATGAAATCACCGTGAGTTGGCGAGAGTAATCTTGAAGAAGTACAGCAGCAAAAGCTTTAGCAGTGTAATCTTTGCTAGTTGAGTAGAAATCAGACATAAAATAATTGTTAAGGTAATCATTGCTTCCCATTCCGGAGTAGAATATGCATTTGCTTAGATAGGAATTCAATGCATTGGGATCTTCTCTAAAGAATCTCCTCATTTCTTGCACTGTAAGACCGAAATTTGCTACTTGTTGGTTCATTGACGTGTGATCTCCCTACAATTTAAAAAAAAAAAATTACTTGAGTGTTTTTATTTAATTAAAAAAAAGAAAAAAAATCAAAGTATAAATTTGTCTTTAATATTTAATAAAATATTTTAATTATTGTAATATTATCCTCTATATTTTAAAATAAAAAAAATTACTCATCTTTTAACAGGCTATCGACATCTAGTATTAGAGAAAATTTACATCGTAATTAAACGTGGAACAAATTTTTTCCAATTTTAAAATATAAATAGTAAAATTGCACCGATTGAAAAATATTAAGTATAAAATTACTTTTCTTATTAAAAATTAAAAGCAAATTTGTACTCTAAGCCAAAATAAAAATCCAATTCCAATATTGCATATGATTATTACCAGATTGTTTCCTGTTTCATCTCTAATGCCAGCTGCTCCAGATGCGTAATTCACTCCCCTCAAGATTGCAGGGCCTCTAGTTCTTGCAGAGGGCGGAATATAATTTCTAAATCCGAGAAGTTGAGCTGCAAATTAAACATAATCAATTAACGCTAAGTTTGTTAATCAACAAACCTAAGGATCGTAAGGAAGAAATATGTATTTCAAATTAAATATGTGGTCTATTAGAAAGAAAAATAATAAATACTTTTTTTTTAATAACTTTTCTATTATACTTATCATGAATAAATAATTGGTAATTAAGTATTTAAAATAATAAAAAATCATGGTTAATAATGTAAGATTAAAAATTTAAATTGCAACTAATAAAATCAAATTAAATAAATACACAATTAACATGTTAACTATAATGTTAAAAAAAGAAAAAAAAAAGTGAATTTCTGTCTTTCAAACGGTTGAAAATTTATTTATTCTTCCTATTGTTTAGAATTTAAATCCTATCTTCTCCATCCCCATTGATATTATTATAAAAAAAAAATTTAACCACTTATTAATTATTTTTTCAACCTCTTTCAATTTTTTTTATATGTGAAATTCTCTTATTAATTTGATTCATAAATTTGTTCAGTTTAAGTAAAATTTTTTATGAATGCACTAACATTATACCATGGAAAGAATTAATAAGTATATATAGTGTAATAAATATATACGTACCTAACGCATCGACGTATGTTCGACCATTTGTAAATCTGCCAGTGGTACCCTGTGGAAAGTCGATGCCGTAAGGCCTGTAATTAGCTCTAGCAAGTGTCGTAATTCTGTTGTTGTTCCCATTATCCACCAAAGAGTCGCCAAATATGAAGAAACATGGCACTCGTGTTTGCTGAGGACAACCCTTGTGGGCTAACCATGCTAAAACTATAAGAAATGACGAAATTAATCCACTCATACTTCTCATTTTGTTTTTCAATTGAGCTTCTTTGCCTTACCTTGTTATGATTATTGAGCTGAAGGATTCAGCATTTTTATAGACGTTTTCTTATTGGTTGGTTAGGGTATTAATGGATTCATGTGCACTAGTTTTTTTATGTAATTTGCATGGCAAAGAGATCACAAAAGGGATTAATTTTATATCTATCTACTAGACTTATATCATAATAATGATTTGCTCAAATAAAATTAATTTTACAAAAGTACTTCAATTTTTAAAATATTATTATTAAAGTCAAATTTTCTTGAAAATCATAAATTCTATGCTGCAATTCTGACAGTTTGAAATAGCATATTTCAAAAAAAATTCATATCAGCAGTTCGATACTAGATTCATAAATTTTCTATTAAAATGATTTTAAGTAATATTTTAAAATTGAAATGTTTGTAAAATAATTTTTTTTTTTTAATAATCAAATCGTTATCAGGTATAAATTCAATAATAATGAATAAATTAACCCCACAAAAGAAAAAGGAGGAATGCTTTAAGTCGTGGGTCATGCGTTCCTGTTGCAAGTTGATATAATGCAGAATGAAAAATATCGTGACTGTTTCAAATGCAACAGCTAACGCCCAACTTCCAATTCGTGTCTTGGAACTGCGAACGCAATTAATTTGTGCAAGATTCTAGAGTTTTTAAAAATTACATTTGCATGCTGTTCAGGAATATATTTATTCCATGTTATTAAGTTTCTGTATATATTATTCTTCAGAAAAAAAAAAAAAAGTATCTGCACACGTCATTAACTTTTTTATATTCAGTTTTCTAGCTTGCTAGTCCAACTCAACTTGGGTTGCAACTCTTTTTAATACTCTTGTATTCGTATTTCCTAATTAATTAACATGGTATTACATGTCTTCATCCTCTTCTACCCTTTTCACAGCAGCTTAGCCAGCTATTTCTCATCTACTACTCGTTCCACGGCAAGAAAATTACATTTTAGTGATAAAAGTTTATCGAATGGATAAAAATTCAGTCACTATAGATGTGCTAATAGCAAAGGAATTTTGATCTAGTAGTTAAATATCAAATTCTACTATTATTTAGGGAAGGGATTTGATCCGGTTCTTAATATTTGAAATTCTGGATGAAGAATTGTGCAAAAACCACGCACCTTTCATTCACCGGAGACAAGTATATATTCAAAAAATACAGACCACATCATATCACAACCAAAAATATTCACAAAAATTTTCCTAATTACAAGGCTTACTATAAATAAAACTTTCTAAATACAATCCCTATGATTAAGGGTTGACTAATGGATTCCAACACTCCCCTTCAAGCCGGTGTGTATAAACTTGAAACACCCAGCTTGCTCATCACACAAAATATCTGCTAGCTGGTCACTTGATGATATTTTCTTAGGAGCAATTTCCCCATAATGCACTCTCTCACACAAAATAAAGATCAATTTCAACACGTTTTGTTCTCTCATGAAATATCGAATTTGCAGCAATATGTAATGCTACTTGACTATCACAAAAGAGTTCAGTTGGCTGTTCTTGCGATGCCTCCAGGTCCTCTAATCGACATCGTAGCCAAATAACTTCACAAACAGTAGTTGCCATAGCCCTATATTTCGCTTTTGTCGATGACTGAGCCACCACCGATTTCTTCTTTGTCCTCTATGAGATCAGTGACTCGCCTAACTCGATAAAATAAATTGTAGTGGATCTATGTGTCATATTGCAACCACCTCAATCAACGTCAAAAAAATGCCCTTAATTGTAAATTATTTGTCTTCAGCAGCAATACACCTTGTCCTGGTGATAACTTCAAGTAACGTATCACTCAATTAGCTGCCTCCAAGTGTTTCTATTTTGGTGAATTAACAAATTGATTGAGGATATTTGCAGCATAAGTAATGTCCAATCTGGTGACAGTTAGATACAACAATCTACCCACCAACCTTCTATATTGATTTGCATCAACTTCATGCTCATCATTATCTGCATTCAACTTGTGATTTTTCTCCGTGGGAAATCTACTAAGACAACAAGCATACGTTCCATTTTCTTCTAATATGTCAAATGAATACTTATGCTGACTCAAAATTATACCCTTTGGCCACTACAAGAAAATTCTCAAATACCAACCAAAAATTACCGATGAAAAATTATCCGTAGGCAATTACCGACGAATAAATATTTTCGTAGGAAAAATTATCTGAAAATATGAATTTTGCGACAGAATAATAAATTCGTCGTAAATAATGGAGGGAAAGTTGCCGCCAAAATTTACCGACGGAAATTAGCGAGGAATTTGTAAAAATCACGTCGTAAATTTGGCGCCAATACTTCACAGCTAAAATTTCACACGAAATTTAATTCCGTCGGGAAATTTCCTACGAAATTCTATTCTGTAGGTAAATTACCGACGGAATGGTAAATTCCCCACGAAATTATGTTTTCGTAGGGAAACTACCGATGGATCCTATTTTCGTCGGGAAATTACCTACAAAATTATGTTTTCGTAGGGAAATTACCGACGAATCCTTTTTCCATAGGTAAATTCCCTACGAAATTATGTTTCCGTAAAAAAATTACTGATGGATCCTATTCCTGTCGAAAAATTCCCTACGGAATTATGTTTCAATGATCAAGACCAAATGAACGTTCATTCTCTTTCTGTCAAAAGAAGAGATATTTCGAGTCTTTCCGTAAATAATGATCAAGTTAAACACAATTCAGATTGTGGTACCGACGGAAACATAATTTCGTATGGAATTTACCTACGAAAATTTCATTCCGTAGGGAAATTGCAAAAATTGAATTATATGTTAATCTAAACTAAATTCGTGTAAATTTTTATATAGTGACTATATTAATAATAAATTTTTATCTAAATAATTTAACCTATAAATATGTAATTATTATGAAATTTTCTTTTTTTTCTAGGAATAAGTACATAAAGTTGGTTGAAATTTTCTTTTCTTATACACTTTGATAATCGAATAACTAAATATTATTATTATTATTAATTAAAGTGACTAATTAAAGTGACTTAATTAGTCACTTTAATTAATATGTTTTTTCTATTATTATTATTAATTAAAGTGACTAATTAAGTATGTTAACATATTAATTTAAAAATATGTTAATTAGAATTAATATTTATTAAAAAAACATATTAATTAAAGTGACCACCTATAGTTTAAAGATAATGGTAATTAATAAATAAATTAAGCAGTTAGGAATTCCTTAAACCGCTATTAATTTTATGGTAATGGTACACTACAAGAAAAATTCACTTTACTGATGGAAATTACTGACGGAATTGAGTGAATTTTCGTAGGGAAATAAAATTGCCGATGGAATTTAGCGACGAAAAATGGCGAAGGAGATCCGGTTGTAGGCACTTTTGCCGATGAAAATATTTTCCGTTGGCAATTTTACCGACGGAAATAATTATTTCGTAGACAAATTTCCGACGGAATTATAAATTCCGTAGGCAAATTTAACGACGGTTCGCATATTGCCGTCGGTAAATTTGCCTACTGCTAAAAAAAGTTACGACGGAATTAACCATTACTATTCTGTCACTAAAAATATTATATATTTTTAAGAAAATATTCTAATTAGCAGGTAATCGGAATTAGTCAATCCCATTCCTAACAGGTATATTTCCCAAGAATCCCATTTGAAGGATGTCAATTGGCATGCCTGTTTTCTTGCATGAGGAACAAAACTCCTATGGTTTCTCATTTTACATTCCCTAGACAATGTTTTGCATCATTATTCATGCAAATTTAAAAAATAGTGCAAACATATAAAACTAATTATCACAATCAGCAACAATAGAAAAAAAACTATCATGCATGTTTGGTTTAGTTTCTGCAAGAAGCAATGAGTGGTTGGGCACTTAAACACTAGAATTCACACATTCATCTCACTATTACAACAAGAAGTTGTTACCCACAGCAAGAACAAGTTATCACTAAGAAAATAGACTCAAAATTTGAAGAAGTAAGAAATAAACAGTTCAACGTAAAGCATGTAAAAATGCAGGCAACAACAAAAGTAATGGCTATGAATGAAAGAAATGAAAGACAGAAGGAGAAAGAAATTAAATATTAAGGAACTCCAAGACATGAAAAATAGAACTCACTCCATTAAATAAGTTGTTCCGCGTTCTGCTTATAGAAGTGTGAGAGACCTTTCCTCAACAAATACCTCTGCAAAATATACAACGGATTAATGGAACTCTCAAAAATAAGCATTAATGCTTAGAGTATAATAGTGTCTATTCAAGCACTATTTATTTTACACATTTAATTTGAAATTTCTATATAGTTAAACATGAAGTTGGAACAGTTGAGATTGACACAAAACATCATATAAGCATCCCAACTATAACATAATTGGCCCGATATTATTTTTCTATCATAATAATACACGAGGATATGAGCTATTATAACTTAACTTTATTATCCTATATTCTTCTATCCTATATTCTTCTATCTTATTCTACTCTAAATATGATCAGTGAGTTTAATTGCGAAATATACAAATGTACAAATAAAATTATATATGTAAGAGGATAATCCTCGACCATACTTGAATAATTATATGAAAAAAGTGAGTTTCATATAATTATTAAATATGAATAAATTCAATAAATATCTGTTAAGTGCTAAGACTTCAGCTGTACGGTCAACTTCCAATCCAACATTCAAAGTCTAAGTATTTAATTATTTACTATAGAAAGACGTGAAATTTCAAACACCAAACGTTGTCTTGTCTTTGCCAAGAAATAATGTTGATTGAGATATGCATTAGCAGAAACCAACAAAACATAAGCAAACCAATTGCTTTTTGGCGCTACTAAACTAATGATTTGAATTTCACCGTGTTTGATATTTAGTATGAAAATTATTAATATAATTAAATTAAAAATGTTGAAAAGGCAAGAAAATAATTAAACTCAAGACATTTTGATTAAAAAAATTCTGCAATGACAAATTTTATCTTTTTTTTTTTAATCGAGACAATCATTATATTTAAATGTTGTAAAGCAACAAGTTTACTTGCCAATTGGATTAGCTGCTAAATGTCCACGTTTTTCATACAAAGGCCAAATCTCATTTCATTGTGGGTATATACGGAATAGATTATATATAAAAAAATTATGCATATATAATCTATAAAAATAATTATTTTTATATTCACTTTATTTAAAAAATAAATTGAGTCATAGGAGTTATGAAATCAAAAATAATTGTTATGTAAAAAACGTTTACAAAATTAAAAATAATATAAATGAATCAACAAAGAGATGGAGGTGTACGGGTGGTGATTGAAGTGGTCTTATTTATAGAACATTTTTAGATTTTAGTTTCCAACTTACCAATAATAATCTTGATTGCTGGTGATTGATTAGCAAGGCAGCCTTGTCCCGTTCTCCTTCCGTCCCCATGGTAGCCTTTGCTGATAATTAATGTTAGTGCTGGAAAAAAAGTATTCGCAGCTGAAAAGGAGAGTTTTCGCAGCTCGCCAACAGTAATTGATATGCTAAGCACTTCCAGGTTAGAATGTCTCAGAAATGGCGTTGGTGGCAACACAGCTGCTGCTGCTACTACTGCCATCTGTGGAAACCATCCCTACGGTTGTCTGCCCGCTGCCCAATTTGATTCCTACTTGCCCCAAAAAACAGTTGTACATGAACAAATTAATCAATATAGAGAAAGTGAAACAAGTTAACAGCAATAACGAAAATTGATAACAGCGTATTTCAAGAATCACTCCTTTTAGTCACACATTTTAAAAGTTCTCCTTATGACTTAACCTTAAATCCTCACAAACAGAGTTGTGACCAAGATAAAAAATGAGACAAATATAAGAAAAACAAGGCAAATGAAACCAACTTGGATATTAAAGTAATCACCTTCGTAGCTAAAGAGACCTCCTCTTGGCGCTCAAGCTCAGTGAGAAAAGCAATCATGTCCATTTTCAAAAGCCTTAAAACATGGGTTTTGATAAACTTGTTAAGCTTCTCTTCATCATCTTTAAATCTCTTTAATCCCTGAATTACAAAAAGCGCTTCTTTTCCTATTAATTTTTCCCTCTCCAGAGGGGTCCTCTCGGCCTTCCATCGTGGTATTGCCTCAACCCAGCAAAGGAAACGCATAGTATATTCAAGTCTGAGGCTGGGATTTGGGAGTTTGAAGGCAATGGAGATACCAAAGCCTCACTCTTGAAAAAGAGTGGCGGCATCTCTTCTAGGAAAATAAAAAACCCTAAAGATGTAAAAGATGCAGAGTCTGGCTTTAGGTATGGAAGAGCGTAGCGATGAGGAGATGAAGAGTTAGGGTTTTTCAATTTTATAGTAGAGAGTGTGGGCTGTTGCAGATTTTAAGGCCTATTTTTGAAGCACATTACATAACCTAATTTCCTCTAGAAAAATAAAAAGGAAAAATTCATTATTAGATCCTGAGCCTTTTTTTTAATTATTATTATTATTATTATTAATTTTTACAGTGAATTCCTGAATAAAAAAACTACATATTCATTAGTTATAATATGCCATAAATTTAACTGTTGCATTATTCATTAGTTATAAAAGTCTTAGCAATTGAATATTTCAAGATCATTACATTAGAATTTTTTGATCCAATATCATTTTTTTTAAAATAAAATTCATCTCGTAATTAATTATTGAGGCATACTTGAGATCAAATTTTGAATCTTCGACCTAAAATCATGTCAAGAACATTGACATACCTCAAGAGCTTAAAATGATAATAATGAGAAAAATCTTGAATATATTAAAACTTAATTAATTATTGAGGCCTACATGCAAGTATAATAAAACATATGATGCTATCTCTTTCCATTAATGACTATATTATTAATATAATCATTAAATAAAAATTTACATCAATTTAGTTTAGATTAACTTAAAGTTTAATTAATTAATTAATTTACTAAAATTAAAATTTATAATTTTATGATTTTAAATTAAAGTCACAGTCTAATCACGAATAAATAACATGTAGATATAAAAAGATACATTCTAAAATAAACTAAATTACATGTAATGAAATAATCAAATTTTACACATACTACTATTTATAAATCATTATTAACTTAATCATATTACGAAATAATCAAAATTTATATATTATTTTTTTTAAAAAAATAAAGTTGTTAAAAGAAAACAAAAAATATAACAATTATAATTTATAACAACAATTGATTTTTATCAAAATTACTGACGAAAATATGATTCCGTCGAAACATGATTCTGTAGGTAAATTACCGACGGAATCATATTTTCGTACGTATTTACCTACGGAATATTATTTCGTCGGTAATTTACCGACGGAATATATTTCCGTAGGTAAATAATATTCCGTCGGTAATTTACAGATGGAATAATATTTCTATGGTAAATACCGACGGAATATTATTTCTGTCGGTAAATTTCGTGGCTATTTTAGGCGCGAAAATTGGTGCCAATTTAACGACGAATTTATTACCGTCGCTAATTCCATCGGTAAAGTTTGACGGGATAATTTTCCTCCTCTATTTACAATTCACATTTTTTCTACATTTTTCCCTACGAAACAATTTTTTTCGTCGGTAATTAGCGACGGAAAATGTTCCGTCGGTAAATTTCCGTTGGAAATTAGAATTTTTCTCGTAGTGGTAGATTAATTTCTAAGTCTACATACGTAGACATGCTTCATCACTAAATTTACTAATTTATTTAACACTTGTTTTTAAATTTCTTCAAGCAATTCTCATAATTTTTATCACTAACCCATTTTTAGGATAATTTTTACATTATCAATTTTCACATGGAACTGGATCATTGATTATCTTATTACATGTATAAATAAAATTATCAATTCACATGGTACAGTAATATATTAAAGAAAGCTATATAATTTTTTAGTGTGCAGTTAATACCATGTTTGGGATAACTTTATAATTTTATAATGTAATTGAATGTATGGTATAAAAATTAAATGGCTAGATTACTCTTTTTCGTATGTAATAATCTAAAAAACGAATAATAAGATTAATAATCTAAAATATAACTTATTTTTTTATTAGTCATAATTATATATTACATTTTTTCATTATTTAAAAATTTTGTTGGCGATGTTCAATTATTCAAAAACCGAATACATTCAAAACCCACAAATAATCATCAAATTGGCATAATATTGAAACTAAATAAATATTATTAATTGAACTAATAAATATTAAAGTTAAGGGGTATTATTGAAGGATGAAATCCAATTGAATAAAAAAAGTTTTTTGGATTAATAAATAAATAAATAAATAAATATATATATATATATATATATATATATATATATATATATATATATATATATATATATATATATATATATATATATATATATATATATATATATATATATTACTTAAACTACTAATCAAATATCAAATATAAACTCTTGAGCATTAACGAGTATTAAAAATTAATTTTCATAAATTTTAAAATATAAACTCTTGAGCAAGGAATATAAACTCGAGCAAGTATTAAAATTCTTGACCCAGGATTGTGGTAAAAAAATGTATTAAAAGAAGCAGAGAAAGAACAAATAAAAAAGGAAAAAAAAAGAGAGAAGAAAAAAAAAGAGGAGAGAGAGTCGGGGAGAACAGGGAAGTGAGTCGCCGGCGCTGGTGACCATCCAACGTCGCCTCTATCGCCGATGACCTCTTGCAGTCCCTTGTCTCCGTCACGACCACCGCCCCGCCCCTAATCAGTCACAAATTGTAGATCGCGACATCTTTCTTCTCTATACAATTTTTACTTCTATTTTTTCCGATCAGCGCTGGCATCAGGAGGTGATGGAGCAGTATCGGAGGACTTCTGAAGGTGAGGTGCATCTCCAGTGTTCTCTATCCATCCTTGCTCATCGACGGCATGTAGATTGAAGAAAGGAGAATCTGTGATTTTCGAAGTAGATCCCGATCAAACCGTGAGGTGATTGGGTGCGCGATCACCAAAAATGGGAAGCTGGGGTTCTGACCTCCATGGCGGCAGCACTGGTGCACCTCCGACGAGCCTCCGGCGAAGCTCCGATCACCAGTCCGGCAAGCATAGTGACTGTCAGAGTTAGTGAATTTGCTAACAGAGAGTATATTACACTTGAAGTCTGTGATGCTCAAGACTTTATTCAAATTCAATCCATTAGACAGTTTTTTTTTCTAATGCTCTTTACAGGCACATTATCTCTATTTGTGATCTTAACTGGAGGACCCCAATATTTATTTTGTATTTCTTTAAGTAAATCATCATTGCAATGATATGTTCCGTGGCACCTGAATCAATCACCCACGGCTTCACAAGATTAATCTTAACAACCATATTTGCCATCAGAGGCTCATGACACTAATTTGCTTGTGCACATCACAAGTACAGCCTTTGCAGGTGCATTTTAGGAGGTTTGTCAAAGATTGTATCTCATCCCATAGACCTTTTAGTTTTGTGTAGTATAATGGCATTGCCATCCCCTCTTGTTGTAGTAGAGATACCTCTTACCTAAGCTTGTATGCTCTTGGTGCACTTCCCTTTCCAAACCATTCTTCAAATCAACCCAAATATCTCTATGCATATTTGCATATCTGAACTGCTTCTAATATTTTTATCCATGACATTCTTTAACTAGCCCTTAACCATTGCATTATAATGCATATGGTACATAAGATCTTATGAGTCTTAGGCAGGTATTGGTATGGTGCCATTAGTAAAGCCGATGCGGTTCTTAGCAAATAACGCACTGCTCATGTCATTTACCCATTCTCCATAGTTGGCATCATGGAGAAGTTCACTGACATAGATTTGATTAGGGTTATCTAATGCATGTCTGTAGTATGTGTTTAGTTTTGATAAGGAAAAAAATATAAATGTAGTGGATAAATGAAACCCACCAGGATCCATGCGATCCAATTGACTCAATTAAGAGAAAGTAAAGATTACTAACCTTTTAAAGCGTAAAAATTCATCTTGTAAGTGCTGCCTCATATGAAACGAACATCCTTTATAGGTATCCACACTCGAACACAATGAACGGATTCACTCGGGGTGCTAACTCCCTTCCTTGGTGACTAGGGTAATAAAAAAAATGATTTTCTCTTTTTCACTCTCTTAAGGATGATGGCTCACACCTTTTAGTCTATTTATTTTACTTATTTATTTTAAATTTTAATTTTTCATAAAATAAAATTAAAAATACCCAAATTAACCATTAGTCCATTCATCATATTCTATCTTTACGATCCAATAGGTTCATATTATATTGGTTGTGAGCCATAATCCCATCATAGGCCTACAAGTCATAACCAGTTTCTAGCAAGATATTAGGACGACCTAAATAATATTAATATTGATAATTTGATTTTAACCTAATAGAACATGTTATAATCCATTTGTCACATGATATCTTGTTTGAACATAAGTCATAGTCCATTTCAAACTTATATAGTTCAAACATATAATTTCTCGATCACTAAGTAGGCTGATAATATCAAATGATATTGATCGCTCCGTCAATTCATTTGAGCACGGCCATGCATTTCTCAGTCCTACTTATCAAGGGGCCCAATAGATATCTCTCTCATAAGAGAAGGATAAATTTCATCTTGATTATTCACTATCCTCTACATAATTCTCATCATGTCTAATCATAACCTTTATTATTATTTGATTAAAGATAATATTTAATTATGTCAAAATATAATGTTGCTTATGTAAGATACTATGATAATCTCAGGTCTAAGAATCGATAACATAACTATTATGAGATCACTAATGATATTAACCCATGTAGTATCTCATGTGGATCTATCCAGTACTTTGTTTTTCAATGAGTACCTACAAGTTTGATTTATATCACCATATATAATAATTTCATGATTATCAATCAAACTCTTACTAATTTTTATTTATTATTATTCCTTTAATGATAAATAACTCGAGATAGTCAAAATAATATTAAATTATTATTCACAAACATCATTATATTGTAACATGCCAAAAATATAATAATATGAAGAAAACCCAATCATATAAAATGAAATGTAACATTACATAAGGAACCAAATATATGGCATAGGGCATAACCACTAACAATCTCCCACTTGCACTAGGCCTAATCACATAAGTGTTTAATTCCCATAGATCTAGTATGATTATAATGTTTGGCTTGTGGGAGAGCCTTTGTAAGTGGATCAGCAATGTTGTCATTTGTTGGTACTCTGCTTATTTTGACATCTCCTCTTTTAATGATTTCACAAATAAGATGAAAACGTCTGAGTATATGTTTAGATCTTTGATGGGATTTAGGCTCCTTAGCCTGTACTATAGCACCATTATTATCACAATAAAGGTTTATAGGATTTGTGATACTAGAAACTATTACTATTTTAGCAATAAATTTCTTAATCCATACTGCTTCCTTCGTTGCATCTAACGTTGTTATATACTTAGCTTCTGTTGTAGAATCAGTGACAGTTCTTTGTTTGAAACTTTTCCGGCTAATAACACCTCCATTTAACAAAAATACATATCCAGACTACAATCTATAGTCATCTTTGCCAGATTGAAAGTTTGCATCTGCGTAACCATTTACTACTAGCTCATCTTCCAATCCTCCGTACACTAAGAATGCATCGTTAGTTTTTCTTAAGTACTTAAGGATATTCTTAACATTTGTCTAGTGACTTTCACCAGGATCTGATTGGTATTTGCTTGTCATGCTCAATGCATATGAAAAGTCCGATCTAGTACATAATATGGCATACATGATAGAACCTATAATCGAGGTATAAGGAATCATACTCATGCAGTCTAACTCATCAGATATCATAGGACATTGAGTTTGCTAAAAGTAATGCCATGAGAAATTGGCAAAAAATCCTCTTTTAGAATTTTGCATGCTAAACCTATTAAACACCTTATTTATATAAGTGCTTTGACTTAGATCTATTCCTATAGATCTTAATCCCAATGATATAAGCAGCCTTACCTAGATCTTTTATTGAAAAAGATTTTCCTAACCAATCTTTGGTCTTTTGCAATGTAGGGATATAATTCCTAATATGTCATCAACATACAAGAAAAGAAATATTACTGCACTTCAACTAACCTTCTTATACACACAATGTTCATCTTCATTTTTGATGAATCCAAACTCTTTGACTGTTTCATCAAAATGAAGATTCTAGCACCGAATAGCTTGCTTTAATCCATAAATGAAATTTTGCAGCTTGCATACATTCTTGAAATTCTTCAGATGAACAAAACCTTTAGGTTGTATCATATGCACATCCTCAAGTAAGTTTCCATTAAGAAACATTATTTTGACATCCATTTTCCATATCTTATAGTCATAATATGCAGCAATGGCAATTAGAAATCTTATTGATTTAAGCATTACAACTGGTGAAAATGTTTCATCATAGTCAATACCATAAGTTTGCTTGAAACCTTTTACAACAAGTCTTGCATTAAAGATACGTACTTTCCCATCCATGTCAGTCTTTTCCTTGAAAATCCATTTATACCTAATAGTTTTAATTCCTTTAGGTGGGCCAATCAGGTTCCAAACTTGATTGTCATACATGGATTGCATTTCAGATTCCATGGCCTCTAGCGATTTCTCAGAGTTTGGGCTTGACACAGCATCTTGATAAGTAGTAGGTTCATCTTGATCCATGAGCATTACTTCACGACTATCTATCACGAAAAATCCATGTCTCTCGGGTTGATGTCATACCCTATTAGATCTGTACAATTCTTGTGTAATTTGTATAGGTTCCATAACTATTTGTGAAATTTGTTGAGTTTCCATTGATGGTCCTATGCCATCTTGTGGTTCTTGAACTTCTTTGAGTTTTATTTTACTCTCACTGGTTCTTTTAGAAATAAATTTTTTTCTAGAAAGACACCATTTCAAGCAACAAACACTTTGTTCTCAGAGGGATTATAGAAATAATATCCTTTAGTTTCTTTAAGATATCCCACAAAAGGCATTTATTAGATTTTGGTAAAAATTTATCCGAGACTTGTCATTTGACATAAACCTCATAGCCCTAAATCTTTTAAAAAGATAGAGTACGAGTTCTCTTAGTCTATATCTCATATTGTATCTTTTCAACTGCTTTAGATGCAACTCGATTCAGAGTGAATGTAGTTATTTGTAATGCAAATCCCTAAAAGGATAAAGGAAGTTTTGTTTGACTCATAATTGATCGAACCATATCTAATAAAGTTCGATTCCTCCTTTCAGAAATACCATTCCATTGTGACATCCCTAGTGGAGTTAATTATGAAACAATTCCATAATTTTTTAGATGATTATCAAACTCTTGGCTCAAGTATTCACCACTCCGATCAGATTGAAGTGCTTTAATAGTTTTACCAAGTTGATTTTGAACTTCATTTTGAAACGTTCTAAACATTTCAAATGATTCATGTTTATGTTTCATTAGATAGACATAACCATATCTACTGAAATCATCAGTGAAAGTAATGAAGTATTGAAATCTTTCCCTGGAATTTGTGCTTAATGGGCCATATACATCCGTATGTATGAGGCCCAATAAATCAGTGGCCCTTTCACTATGTCCAATGAAGGGATCTTTTTTCATCTTGCATAATGAACAAGATTCGTAATTTTCAAATGATTTAAAATCAAATGATTTCAAAAATCCATCTTGATGGAGTTTTGATATGCGTTTCTCATTTATGTGACCAAGGTGACAATACTATAAATATGTTTTATTCGAATCATTAGATTTAGATTTCTTTTTTGTTATGTTATAGATATCCAGATTGTTGGATTTTTCTAAATTTAGGAGATAAAGGCCATTATATGAATCAACAATATAATAAAGCATATCATCATAATAAATCGAACATTCCTTATTCTTAATAAGAAAATAAAAACCTTCATCATCCAAACAAAAATCTGAAATAATATTCTTACTCAAAGTAGGAACATAAAAAGCAATTGTTCAAAACTAAAAAAAGCCCATTAGGCAAAGTCAATTCATAAGTCCCTATAGCTAAAGTAACAACTCTTGCTCCATTTCTAAATCGTAGGTCTACTTCACCCTTTTTTAGTTATCTACTCCTTTTGAGTCCCTGCACATTTGTACAAATGTGAGATCCACATCTAGTATCTAATACCCAGAAAGTAGAAGTAGATAAATTAATTTCTATAACATAAATACCTAAAGATGTAGTCTCACTACTCTTTTTCTTCTTAAATTCTTCCAAGTAGAGCTTGCAATTCCTCTTTCAATGACCAGATTCATTGCATTGGAAGCAAACTCCCTCATTTGGAGCTTTTACCTTGGGTTTGGGTCCATCATGTACCTTAGGCTTGCCAGCAACTTTTGCCTTAGCCTTAGCCTTATGCTTGCTCTTATTTTTCATCCTCTTTCCCTTATTAACCATAAGAATATGATTCGGCCCTTTTTTAATGCTTTGCTTAGTATTTTAAGCATCGTATGCAGCTTAGCAATGGATTTCTCCATATTATTCATATTATAGTTCATAACAAATTGGTTATAACTATCTGACAATGAATTAAAGATCAAATTCGTGGCCAGTTACCAATGCACCTTTAGCCATTTTACAAGAATGCAAAGCTTTGGTAGTCTCATACCTGCCTTGCCTTGCTTGTTGTTGGAATATTTGCTCGAGATGATTGCTCAACTCATAAGCCTCCAAATGCTCTAGATCCTTCTGAATTTTTGGATACATTATGGCTAATATAAGACATCTCACATCAACCGAATCATCAGCATGATTCTTTTATTTTTCTTTCACTACCCTTTGGGCATAAGCAGGCGAGATAGGAGGAACAGGGTCATCGAACACATATAGCTTCCTTTCTTGCTTGAGAACAATTCTCAAGTTCCTAAACCAGTCAAAGAAATTAATGCCATCTACTTTTGGCTTGTCCTTCTCAAGAACTGGTCACAACGATAGTATGAAAGTGTTATTTGAACCCATTAATCTACAAATATGAAAAATAAATATTAAAATTAATATCAATTTCATTTTAGAGTATTTCTTAAAACAAACTCCCACTAATTAAAATATTCACCCTCCATATTAATTACAACAATTGTAATGATTTTAGTGGGCTAAGATCCATATTTCACTTAATTCTAAGTCAGCTTTGACAAGACACTTAAAATCAAGCTATTTAGGTAGATAACTTTTTACCAATTACACCTTATATAACTCTTAGATTCTTTATGGGATTTTGACATCATATGTCCCGGTATGTTATAATCCTATCTAATGCCTTAGGCCCAAAATTATTTTGATAGCCTAATTAAGTCTAACCACTTTGTAACATATTGGTAACACCATTACCCATCTTGCCTTACTATGATAACCTAATGTACTTCACTTTGGCAGAACCTACATTTTGGTGATCTTAATCTTGACAAGTGTTATAATTATGGGTGGCATATGACTTAAAATTATGGTGAGAAAATTTTAATTTTAATTTATGATCTCTATTTATTTACATATCATGCATCATCCTATACATGGCATCTCATACATATATATAATCATTCATCGCATCACATACTGATATAATATGCATAATATATAAAGTATGTCATAGCATGGCCAAAATTATATGATCTTCATAAGCCAATACAAAGATCAAAGGTCAATTCTAGGTGGAATTACATAAACTTATCTTGATCAAAGCTCCCACTTTGCACCTCTATCATCATGGAATTGGATTGATCCCCTTTATGGTCTTCTTGAAATTCCTTCATCTTCATCACAATAATGAAATAAACTATTTTACTAAAACAATTAGCAAAATAAAATTACAACAAAAGAACGACATGTAGCTCACATTTAAAATTACAAACCCATAAAATGAATGAATAAAATAAATATAGTAAACACCATCATAAGGGTCTTAATTGGCTATGCTATGCACCATGCAAAGACATCATACATACATCAACTAAAATCAAGTTATCTCATATCATGCTCAATAGATCGCATAAGATTGATGTATTAAAATTGGCAGATAATAGCAATAACAATATTTCTTGTGCTACAATTAGATAACAAGACGGTCCCACTAGCCGGTTATTGGATAGGGTTAAGGGGCAGCGCCCTTTACGGGATTTCGAAGGGGCAACATTCCTCAAAGCTTTAAGGCAATGTTAATCTCATTAACAATTATCTGCCTTAAAGCCCTATTCTATATCCATGAAAATTGATTCTTTCAATCATATCATTAGTTATTTAATCATATTAAACATTCACAACAGATACAGAATACACCCACAATCTCATGATATTTCGTTTAATCATATTAAAATAGAATTAACGCACACATCTTAATCATATTAACATCTATCAATTTCGTACCTAATGAACATAATATTATAACTATAAAATAATCAATTATGTTCATATCTCATATAAACAGATTGATTTCGTTCATATCACAAATAAACAAAATTATTTTGTTCATATCACGCACAAACAGAATTATTTCGTTCATATCACATACAAATAAAATGATAAAAATCGATCAAAACAATAATTGATTCATCATGTATTGACATACATACTGCTTATATCACATATAATGGATTTTATATACATCACATACATGTAAAACACGATAATTGAATCAATTGAATTCATAAGTGGCTCTGATACCACTATTGTGTTTCGATAAGGAAAAATAAAATAAAAATATAGCGGATAAATGAAATCCACCAGGATCCATACAATCCAATTAACTCAATGAAGACAAAGTAACAATTACTAACCTCTTGAAGCTTAATAAAATCATCTTGTAGGTGTTGCCTTACACGAAACAAACACCCTTTATCGGTATCCACACTCGAACAAAACGAACGGATTCATCCGGGATGCTAGCTCACTTCCTTGACGACTTGGGTAATAAAGAAAAACTATTTTCTCTTTTTCACTCTCTCAATGATGATGGCTCACACCTTTTAGTATGTCTTCTTAGAGTTTTTTTAAACCATACATATCATATATATATATATATATATATATATATATATATATATATATATATATATATATATATATATATATATATATATATATATATATATATATATATATATATATATATAGGTGACCTAACCCTAATTAAGAGAGAGAGAATTTCGGGCCTACATTTCTTATTAAAATAAGAAATACTTTATTTCTTATTTAAAATAAAAATTATGATATTAATCTTATTGAATATTTATTTTATTTTATTTTATTTATTTCGAATTTTAATTTGTCACAAAATAAAATTCGAAATGCCAGAATTGACCCTTAATCAATTCATCATATTCTATCTATGCGATCCAATAAGTTCATATTATATTGACCGTGGATCCCAATCCCATCACAAGCCCACAAATCATAAGCGGCCTTTAGTAAGATATTATGACTATCCAAATAATATGAATATCGATTTTAACCTAATAGAACATGTTATAATCACTTTATCACACGATATCTTGTTTGAACATAAGTCATAATCCATGTCAAACTTATGTAGTTCAAACATATAATTTTTCGATTACTAAGAAGACTAATAATATCAAATGACATTGATCGCTCCATCAATTCCTTTGAGCACGATCATCCATTTCTCAGTCCTACTTATCGAGGGGCCCAATATATATCTCTCTCATAAAAGAGGGACATATTAAATCTTGATTATTCACTATTCTCTACATGTCCAATTATAACCTTTATTATTATAAGATTAAAGATAATGTTTAATTATATCAAAATATAATATTTCTCATGTAGGATACTATAATAATCTCATATCAAAGGATCGATAACATAACTATTATGAGATCATTAATGACATTAATCCATGTAGTATCTCATAGCGGGTCTATCCAATACTCTATTATCAAACGAATAACTATAAGTTTGATTTATATTACCATATATAATCATCTCATGATTATCATTCAAACTCGTACTAATTTTTATTTATCATTATTCCTTTGATGATAAATAACTAGAGATAGTCAAAATAATATTAAATTGTTATTTACAAATATCATTATATCGTAACATGCCAAAAATATAATAACATGAAAAAAATTCAATCTTATAAAATGAAATGTGACATTACATAAGAAACCAAACATATGGTCTAGGGCATAACCACTAACAGTATGGGGACATTACATCCATAGTACTATACTGATTTGCAATTGATGTCACATCATCCTTCTTCATGCTTGAATCAGCCATGATGATGAATGTGCAATGGCACACAAAATATAATTTTTTTTTGTGTTTTTTTTGGTGTTATGTTGTATTTGGAATATCAGGATTTTTGCTCTGATACTATAAAGAATTGTGCAAAAGACACACACCTTTCATTCACAAGAGACAAATATATATACAAAAATATAAACCATATCAGATCACAACCAAAAATATTCACATAAATTTTCCTAATTACAAAACTTACTATAAATAAAACTTTCTAAACACAATCCCTATGATTAAGGGTTGACTAATGGATTCCAACACCCTCTGGAATTGTCATCCTAAACAGAAAGTGCATCAACCCAACTTTTAAAAAAGCAGCAATTTAAGTTGATTGGGAACAAAGTGGGGTGGGCCCCACAGCGAATGCCAGGGATCGGGTAAATTTCCGGAGGCAAACTTAGCTATTCATTTATGGACAAGAAGCTCTACAAGAAAGCAGAATCTCATCCCTGGCTCAAGTGCATAACACCAAAGGAAGGGAGTTACGTGTTGAGAGAGATTCATCAGCGGAGGCCATGATTAGAATTGGGTTCCAGAATTCCAAAATATGCGAGAGATAAGGTCCGCAAATGCCCCCAACATCATATACATGAAAGGATCAAAAGGCAACCAACTGGATACCAACAATCAATTGGTCATTTAATAATAAATGTATATCTCGAAAAATTTTACATGGTTATGATGACAAAAATCATGAAAAATTTTACTAGCATTGAACACTTGTAAACTTCCTGAAAGGAACAAATGAAAGTCATACAACCATGTTGAAATCAGCAATAAATTATAACTGCTAAAGGAACTGCGTCAAACATTTATAAATCCAAGAATCATATAACGGGAAAAAAACTACAAGATTTTCTAGTCATAAGGTTGGAATTGACATGCAGATTTTTGCAAATCTGCAGTTAAAAGAGATGTAATTTGCGTTGAAGATCACAAACCTATAATTTAATAAAGTAGGCAATTTCTCATTTCACTAGAGAAAATTTTATACTGTATAATTTCAAATAGTAGACCTTTACTTCAGTAAGATAAGGAGTACTATTAAATCAAAGTCATAACTACCAAAGTCACTACAGGAAAATGGTAAGGAGAAGAAAAGGATGTTCTGACTAAGTTTCTGTACATTGAGCTTTATGAGTGCCCAGATTGCAGATTAACTTCCAGGTTGACTCCTTGGTTCTATAGACGGGCATACCTCATCATTACCTACATATCTTGCTTAGGCTTTCGGCTTAGCTCAGAGTAATGACCACCCATTAGCTGCAAAATCTCCTTCCACAAACATTCTGATGATGAATCCAATGAACCTCCACATATCAAATTTGAGCTACATGAAGCTAGGTACCAATAGTTGGATTCAATCTCCTCTCTCAATTGATCCAGCTGCCAACCTGCATAACCGACAAAGAATCTGAAATCTTGTGGCTTCAGCACCCCTTTCTTCACAAGTGCTGCAGCTTCATCCAAGCTGCTTCTTGCACCGAAGCACAAGCCAGGAATTACCTCTTCAAACCCAGGAAGCTTTGCTTTCTCTCCTGTTTTTAACAAAAACATGCTTGCCTCGAGCGGCCCACCAAAATGTAATGAACAATCAGCAAAAGTTGTCGCAAGTTCAATATTAGTGGGCTTCATGTGTTTTATCTTCTTGTTAAGTGGTTTGTTAATGACAACTCCAAATGGCCCCTCCTGTGGATGTCTAGTTCCTGATCTAAGAAGGAGAACGACAGTCCTCTCAAAAGTGCGAACTCCATCAAGTTTTTCAGTAGCAACAAGCACACAACCAGTCTCAGGCACAGAGATGGGGTGGGCCCATTTCAGGGCAAGTGGTTTGGAATCTCTGGTTTTCCCACCTTGGTTGGCAGCATCTACCTCTGCAGCCTCTGCCTGTTAGAACCCGGTTATTTAGTAATGGATGCACTGACAGTTAGCATTGGTGAAACAGCAAAGTTGCCCCTATGTGAAATTAAGATCACTAATTCAAATACCTCCAAGCTCTCACCAAGGCCAAGATGCAACTTATGGACTTGGATGCACTGAGAGTTAGAGTTGCTGAAACAGCAAAGTTGCCCCTATATGACCTTAAGATCACTAATTCAAAAACATCCAGCCTCTCACCCAGGCCCAAAATGCAACTTATGGACTTGGACACTTTTTAAGACCAGAAGAGAATGCTCAATGCCATGCGAGACAAAAAAGAAAGCTCAAGCTTTTAAAGTCAGGCCAAGACAAATCTAATGGAAAGGAGACAAAACTTGAATCATTAAGTTGCATCAAAATCCACCTGTCAATGTGACTTTGTTCTTCCCCCATAGAAAATTTAAGGTTTAAAAGAAAATGGAAAACACAGATTTTTGTTTTAGTTTCTAATAAGCTTAAACAAAACTTTAAATTTTATTTTCCTTGATAAGGCTTCAAACCGCTCTAAGCAATTAAGGTGGGAAGGATGTGTCATATGGAACTAACCCTATAGACAGCAGACTTTCTGGAGATCTCTTATAATGTTGACCAAATACTGAGTTAAATATAATAGACAACAGAAATATTTTCATTAATAGGCTAGTAATAACAGGAAAGGAATCATGAAACCCACTGAGTAATTAAATGAATCACCTGCTCTTGAATAACCATTTTAGCCCTGAACTCCCTCCAGTCCAGATTCACACAATGGGACTTCTGAAAAGCATTATCATCAGATTTTTTTCCATCAGGCACATTACTACCTTTGGCACCGTCTCCTTCTGGAATAGATTGATCACCATTTCCTGAATATATCATCCCAAACTGGTTAAGTTGCAAGTTTAGCACACTAAAATTCACCTGCCATCATTTACTAAACGTATTAAATTTGAGCATTATTTCATAGAGAAAAACAGTGTGAGCATTTCCGGTATTGTCAAGCAAAATGAAATTGTTAACCTATTTTAACTTTTTTAGCTTTAGTCTCCTTCAGGCAATTTTTCATAAACAAGAGGTGCTGCCTTGGCATGCATGCATCTAGGTAAACATGCCTTCATGCTTTGATATAGTAGTTCGATAGAAAATCTATGTAAAAGTCAGCTTAGTGCTGCCTTGTAAATGTAAAACTTTATCAATGCTACCTTTGGTGGTGGTGAAGAATATGGCAAGTTTGATGAAATACTGATATACATAGTATCTTCCAGAAATATGCACACTACCTTCCAGATATTTACAGACTTTAAAATCATAAATTAGCATCCTCCAAACATATTGAAAAAGTTTAAAAGTCGTACATTAGCATCATCAGCTTTTACTAAGCATTTCTAAATCAGGCCAACAATTCTGCGCATGAGGTCCAGTGAGAGATTTGTTTCACACCCACAAGCAGGTGCATATATTGAAAGTTGAATTCTTAAAACAAAGATGTGAAGGATTTTGATGAAGCAACATATCCTAGCTGAAGGATGCATTTTAAAACCTTGTCTCCTTTCCTAGTTGGGAATAAGCAATGAAATAACCCCGTAAAGGGTACTAAGATGTATTAAGATGGTAGATTAAATGAAGGAAATCTCTTGCATGACAGACAAGGAAGAGGTGTTGAGGCAGAGGAAGATAGAAAAAACAATTATACATATAAGAAGAGAATCCCTTAAATGCATAGAAAAAACAAAAATTAAATATCTCCTCACAGGGGGTCACAGTGATGAGGCCCAGGTGACTTTACCCAAAACACAGGTCCCCGCAAGTCGTAAGATTATTTATGCGAATGTTTTGTTTATATAAAGCAACAAACATTAAATAAGCAAATCCAAATTTTATTATCCAATCAACATTTCAAATCAAGTTGCAGTTTGGGTAAGATATCAGGGGGTGTCCAAGTAATGCAGGGATGCTCCTACACCATCAGTGTCTATCATTGCCCCGGGGAAAGAACCCAAGGTACTCTCAAGACAAAATATACGAATGCTTGAAGCAGTCTAACCCAAAGACACCTTAGATTAACATACTGGCTGAACAACATTCTTCTCATCCCTAATGATTTTCTAAATGTCCAAGGTACTTTATCATGCATCTATGGAGCTTCAACTACAAAGCTTCTACTTGGCTTCCTATGGGAGCTTCAATCCTCCATCCCTAAAACCTTTCCCAACATTAAAAAGGGTCAATGATAAAACCTCACATAAAAAAGTTCTGTCGATTGCAAAACATTCATCTAACTAGATCGTTGCTTTGCAATCTATGACCACACTACATATCAACCATAAGAAAGGAATGCTTAAACTATAAAAATGAAGTTGTTTTTGGTAAAGGATCATCAATACTGTTGTAGTGCATTGTTGATTCTCATTCTTATACATACCATTTAATTCTTGGGTTCTTAGGGGAAAAATTATCCAAAACTTTGTTATTTTAGTTTGGTTTAACTCTGACAAGAATAATATTCTACCAATAGCAATTCATTTATTTCTAATCCAACATCTTCTATCTACAATTTGATAAAACAGTCTAGTAGATTGTAACCTTTGGCATTCTGATGCTTGCCTTCCATCCATACAAACGTAAACAATGCTTATTGAAAAAACCCACTAATGATAGAGCTAGGTCTAAGTGTCGACTCGGTAAGCATGCCATGCTAGGAGCAAGCACATGCCCTATATTCTTGCAGTCTGTGGTGGAATGTCATGGCTCCTCTTTTCTCATATCTATACTTTTTTTTCTGACAACAAAATTTAGAATGTCAGGGAATTCCTTTTAAATTCTTTACATAAAAAAAGCCCAACGTCTGAAATTGTTAGCTTAAGAGTTCTATTGTCAAGCAGCCAATAACCTGCCTGAAGGAATACAAGCAATCACTAAATAAAGCAATTTTATTCTTAAACCCATAAAAAAAAAGATACTTTGAAATGGCAAATGGAAGAGACCCTGCAATACTATCATGCCATAAACAAGAGGGAATCACGTGCACTTGAAAATAAACATATCAAAAACAATAATTTGAATCTATCCAATTCTATGTGCCCTTTGAAAAAGCTCTCTGCCACATATAGGAATGCCAATGATTGTAAGTTGCAACATAATTTTCCAAGATGAGTATCGCTAAATTCTAAGCCTTCAACAATGGTCATTTGTAGTCATTTACCAAGAAATGCTTTATTAAATAAAGCACAACATTCTTTTATCCCTAAGTCCCATGGTGTGTGTCTCCTGCTGTATGCATATAATGAAAAAGTCTAATCTAAGACCAAAGAAATCTATCAACGTTGATCAATCCAAATAACAGTAGCAACTCTTAATCCATAAACATTAACATGATCATACTAGGAGGAAGAAAACAACAACAGGTGGTGGTGCTGCTGCTACCTCCTTATTTAACTCATCAATCATGAGATTGTGTAAATAGCACATTGTCGTAAGATCATTAAACATGAATGATATTGTAATATGCTTCTAGAATGCGTGATAATTTGTAAATGCCTGTCAAACTAATATTTGTCCCAACAAGGCCAAGCTAAATGTAAGATGACAAAAAGGATCAAAATTGGGTGGTAAAAATGATTAAAAAAAGGTCCTTGCAAAATGGGAGGGAGAGACTAATACAAAATCGATTCGGAGATTGAAACTCAACATTGGAAAAAATCTTAAGGAATTATAGATGACATTTTAATTCCTTGGTAGGATGCAAAATCGACAACGGCAAAATTATGAGAGATAGAAGTTTCCAAATGACATTTAATTCATTGCTACCAAGAGCGAAGGAGCCCCCAAACTTGGAATTCAAAAATTAAAAGTATACATTCAATTTAGCCCTCGCAATTTTGTGCATATAAATAAATAGAGTATATATGAAAAGTTTAGAATATTAAAAATTAAAATTATACTCTTTTTTTTTTTTACTCTAATATGTCTAAATTTTAAAAATTGGCTCTCCAAAATATTAAAATCACTTTCTTATTTTAATTTAAAACAAAAAATGTGCATTTATCATTTAACAAATAGTACAAAACTAAATAAATTTTTAACAAACTAATTATTTATATTACAAGATAAAACTAAATTGTAATTATTTAAAAAATCCAATTAATCTTTTAGAAAGTACATTACTTTTTCCATATTTCTAATATTCTTTTGTCTTACAAAAACCAGTTAAAAATTCAATTTGATCCTTAAAATTTTTAGTAAAGGCCAATTTTCTCAAAAATCAAATTTTGAAATAAAATTGCATGCAACTTTTAATATATGGTCAGTTCATCTCATGCCATCTAAATAACATTCTTTATTTATTTTTTTAAATTTTAGATCATTCATTGTATAATTGTAATAGCAATTCATAATTTGTAATAAAAATATATGATATATAAAAATAAGTGAAACGTAAAAAAAAAAAAAAGTTATACTTCTAATGTTATGGGGAAAAATAAAATAAAAGTTATGCTCTAATTAGGCCTAAAAATTAATTTTAGGACTCTTTAATTTAGTTGAATTGAACAATTTTTTCTATAAAAATTCAACTCATTTTCTCAACACTAAACAAATTTTCTGCATGGCCTCCCAAACAAATTTTTTGGCTCCACCCTTCATTGTTAGGAGGCAAAATTTGTGAAGCTAAAATTATGAGGTAGAATGTCCCAATGGAAGGAATTCACTAGTTAGAGCAGGCATCGAGGAACTCATACAAGTCACTCATGAATAGTCCCTTATTTTAAATAAAATACACGAGCATAAAATTCTAAAAGGGAAGCCTTTGACTTCATGATACCTTGATATTTTAACCATAGGAATTAAAAAAAAAATTGAGAGGAAAAAAAACTTGAATTTTGGTTGACAACCAATTTTCCTATTTTTCCTACAAGAGAAGAGATGGACATTGGTCATGTTAATGGCATAAGAGACCACCCATTGGGTGTGGATGTGATGAAGAAGATGCTAGCAGGGAAGCCCACAGGCCCACCATCTGGAGGGTATATGCTAGAAGAAACAAAAAGAAGGCAGGAAATGATGTGGAGGGTGAGCTGGCAAAAGTTAGTTAAAATTGGAGCAAATGAGACAGAATAGGGGAAGGAGTATATATATCACTTTTAGTTAGAGGAGAGGGTATGTTGAGAAATTACTTGTAATTGGTGTGAGCCGAGTGAGGGAAAGGAGAGAGCAGAGTGTTTGGTTGCTCTTCCTTGTAGTCTTTGGCCCTTATTGTTATTTTCTTTTGTTTCATTAATTGTAATGCAAAACTGGAATACTTTACTGTAACTAACCATTACAAATCAATATACACAATTTTCTTCCAGTATTCATTTATTTGTTAAGTGTTTTATTGTTTTTCTTATCATTAGTCCAACCCGATGAATCTGAAAGAAAGGAGGAAAATGGAAATTCGATTACAAACTTTGAATACACGATTAGAGGATACAGAAAATAGAGTGGGAGAATTTGTAGCATGTGTGAAGAAGCTCACCAAATCAATCACTCAGATCCAAACTTATTTAGCTACCTCTCAACTAAGTTACCAAGCAGACAAAAAGAAGGAAGATGAATTTAGAGACCAAATGCTTAATTGGATTAAACTTTAAGATAAACAACCTTCCCATACCGAGGAGTTTAGCTCCCAGGGTGAAACGACAATGGAAGGGACTAAGAATCAACAAGGGCAAGGATCAGCTAAGAGGATAAACTATCACCTCAACACCAATCATTTTGAAAACCCATTTGCTTCCCTAAGGAAGGTCAAGCCACCTACCTTTAGCGGGACAGATCCAAGAGGATGGATAATGAGGGCTAAGACTTATTTCCGGATAAACCAAATTCCTCCTGAAATGCGCATTAACCTGGCCGAATTGTGTACGGAAGGGACAATGATTAATTGGTTTTTCATGCTTCTCGATATATCCCCCACCCTAACTTGGGAACAATTTAAGAGGGAAATTATGTGACGATATGGTGGAATTCATGCTTCAAGTACCTTTGAAAAGTTAGCATGTCCAAAACAAATAGAGAGTGTGGAGGAATACATTGATTTTTTGAAATTTTAGTTGCTATAGCTCCTGGGCTTCCTAAACAACAATATGTAAGATATTTCATTAGTGGATTGAGGGAAGAAATTAAGGGATGGGTAACAGTGCACAAGCTAGATGATAGAGTAGAAGCAATGGGGTTAGCACGCTCCATTGAGGTTTCCTTGCAAATTGAAAAAATGGGTATGAGTTCTTCAAAGGCATTGTAGAGTTCATTGAAGGAGAAGGAGAGGATATTCAAGACTCACGTGACTGATGGACTATGGGGTGGGCCAAACAAGTATGGATCACAACAAATGCAACCTAATTCCACAATTGGGCCAACCCAAAACAAATACCCAACCAATTTCACAAGCAACCAGCCATCAGCTCCTTCCTACTCTACTGATTCCAGCCAATGGGGATACAAGAGATCCGGAATTCGACACCTCACCAAGATAGAATGGAAAGAGCAACGAAAAAAGGATCTTTGCTTCCATTGTGGTTAGAATTATTCCCCGTAGCATAAATGCCTTGAGGCACAATTGAAGGTGATGTTAGGAGAGAGAGATGAAAATGAAGAGGAGGAATTTTTTGAAGTTGAAAACGAAGAAGAAGAACACCAGGTTGATGGAGAATGTAAGATCCTTGACTTAAATAGTGTTCAAAATCAATTGGGAACTGCTACAGTGGATGGAATGGAATTAAACACAATCAAACTGATGGGGACCACCAACGAGATTCCCACGTTGATGCTGCTAGATAGCGGAGCCACGCACAACTTTGTCTCGCCTCAGCTGGTGTCCGTACTAGAATCTCAAGTACATCGAATTAAACAACTTGATATCAGACTTGGGGATCGGAACTTAATTGGGGTGGATAGGAGGTGTATAGGTATCCCTATCTAGATCAGTGATTATCACTGCCTCATTGAGGCGTTGGTGACAAATTTAGGAGGATTGGATTCGATTTTGGGGGAAAAATGCTAAAGGACATTGGGGGATATTACAACCAATTGGGCTTTGGGATATCTTAAATTTGTAGTGCAAGGCAAGACAGTGGAGCTAAAGGGGGTTACTTCTGGACAATAGTTATTGCAATCCTTACAAAGCTGGATCGATGGCCATTTGTATTAGCTCATGGCTGAAGGAGACAGTCTTTCTCATGTTCCCTTGGATGTCCTGGTTCACTTGAAAGACCACAAGTAAAAGCAAATAGTTGCTCTGTTCGCCAAACACAGTTCGGTATTTGTCGAAACAGAGGGATTGCCTCCTAAGAGAGCAGTAGAACATTCGATCTCTCTTCAGCTTGGACAAGGCCCGGTGTTTGTCCGCCCATAACACTATCCATACCACCACAAATCTGAAATTCAATAGCAAATTAAAGACATGTTGACCAAAGGAATTATCAAGTATAGCCAAAGCTCTTTCTCTAGCCCCGTTATTCTCGTAAAGAAGAAAGATCAGTCAAGCAGGACGTGTGAGGACTATCAAGCTCTAAATAAGATCACCGTACCTAACGAGTATCCCATTCTAGTGATAGAGATATTGTTTGATGAGTTGGGTGGGATGAAATTCTTCACAAAGTTGGATCTCAAATCAGGTTATCATCAAATTCAGGTCCGAGAATCAGACATCAAAAAAACGGTTTTTCGCACACATGATGGCCATTACGCATTTCTAGTAAAACCTTTCGGATTGACAGACGTACCAGCTACTTTCCAGTCTGCCATAAATGACATATTTCGGCCACTGCTCCAAAAATGTGTTTTGGTGTTCTTTGACGACTTCCTGATCTACAGCCGCACATGGGAGGAGCAATTGCGTCATGTTGACCTTATTCTAGGAATTTTAGCGGCAAACCAGTATGTGATGCACAACAAGAATAGCAGTTTTGGTCAGCAGTCAGTAGAATATTTAGGCCATGTGATGAATGGAGCAGGGGTATTGGTTAATTCCAGCAAGGTCAAGGCCATCCAAGACTGGCCTATTCCAATTACAGTCAAAGGTGTGCGGGGTTTCCTTGGTCTCACTAGATACTATCAGAAATTTATCAAAAAGTATGGGAAAATTGCCAAACCACTAACCGAATTGACTAAGAAGAATAGTTTTAAGTTGAACACTGCTGCACAAAATGCTTTTAATCTTCTTAAACACAAGTTGACTTCAGCTCCCTTATTAGTTTTGCCAGATTTTTCAAAGGCATTCGAGATTGAGTGTGATACACCAAGATGTGGGATACGGCCTATACTCATGGAAGACCATAGGCCAGTCGCTTATTTTAGCAAGGCATTATCTCCACAAAACCTCATCAAGTCGGCTTATGAGGAGGAGGTTATGGCCATTGTCCTAGCTATTCTTCACTGGAGGCCTTATCTACTAGGGCAACCATTTATTGTTTATACCGACCAACAAAGAATCCGCTAGCTGCTCCACCAAAGGATCACCACAATGGATCAGCAAAACTGGCTTGCAAAGTTGATGAGCTACAAATTCAAAGTGCGTTACAAACTAGGCAAGGAGAATAGTGTTGCTGATGCTTTGTCTCGGGTTACAAAGGTTGTCGAAGAATTGAATTCTATCTCAGTGAGTCCAAGTTGGGTGGATGGACCGGAGTTATCCCAGGGAATAGACAGTGACCTGCAGCTCACAGATCTAAGACGGAACCCTCTTTTTCCATCTAGGATTTGTGGAACGCCAAGGCAAACTCTTCTTTAAAAACAGGTTGGTCATTCCAGCTGCTTCTCCTTGGATCCCAAAGTTACTGGAAGAATTTCACACTAGTCCTTTCAATGGGCATTCAAGGTATTATCGAACCTATAAACAGTTGGTTTCTATACTCTATTGGTTAGGCATGACCAAAACAATATAGCAATTTGTTCAAGCCTATGATATCTGTCAACGGTACAAGACTTCAACTTTGGTACCTGAAGGATTGTTACAACCTTTGCCTATTCTTGATCGTATTTGGGAAGATATTTCCAAGGATTTTATTATAGGGTTAGCAAGATCGAAGGGGTTTGACACCATTTGGTTGGTGGTGGACAGATTGTCCAAATATGCCCACTTCATCCCATCGAAGCATCCTTTTATTTCTAGAATATTGGCTAAAATTTTCCTTTGGGAGATTATTTGACTCCATGGGTTACCAAAATCCATTCTTAGTGATCAAGACCCCTTGTTCACTAGTCGATTTTGGCAAAAGATTTTCAAGCCATAGGGCACCAAATTGAATTTCAGCTCTGCTTATCACCCTCGGTCCGATGGCCAAATAGTGGTAGTGAACAGGTGCGTGAAAACTTATTTTCGTTGTTTTGCTACTAAGCAGCCCAAAACTTGGTCCACTTGATTGTCTTGGGTAGAATTTTGGTATAACTCCACATGTCATATATCCATTGACACCACTCCTTTTGAGATGGTTTATGGCCGCAAGGCACCTACACTGTTTCAATTTTTCCTTGGTGAAGTTCAAGTAGCAACAGTGGGAAGAGAATTGATGGATCGTGATAAAACCTTACGACAATTGAAGTCCCACTTAGCTCGCACCCAATCTAAGATGAAAATTTCTGCAAACCAGCACCACCGAAATGTGGAATTCAAGGTGGGAGACCAAGTTTACATCAAGCTGCATCCTCATCGTTAGCATTCCATCACCACCAGAAGCACACCTAAGCTGGCTCCATGGTTTTATGGTCATTTCCCTATCCTCCAGTGCATTAGACAAGTAGCTTATCAGTTGGAGTTACCACCTCAAGCTAAAACCCATCCAGTCTTCCATGTGACCTTGTTGAAGAAGTTCATTAGGATAGATAAAGTTTCCCCCTCTCTTCCCGAAGAATTGGAACTGGATGAGGTAAATTACTCTTACTCGTCTCGGCAGTTTAGCTCAGCATACAATCTACAAACACGAGGAGGCAATTCCCCAATGGTTGATCCAATGGCAAGAAGGGGGAATAAATAACGCTACTTGGGAGGATAAGTTTGTTATTCATAACCAATTTCCTCAATGTAGTCTTGAGGACAAAACTGCTTCCCCACCAGACAGTAATGATGAAGAAGATGCTGGCAGGGAAGCCCACCAGCTGGAGGGTATACACTAAAAGAAACAAAAAATAAAGGCAGGAGGTGATGTAGAGAGTGAGCTGGCAAAAGTTAGTTAGAATTGGGGCAAATGAGAGAGAGCAAGGGAAGGAGTATGCATATCAATTTTAGTTAGAGGAGAGGCTATGTTGAGAAATTACTTGAAATTGGCGAGAGCTAAGTGAGGGAAAAGAGAGAGTAGAGTGTTTGGTTGCTCTTCCTTGTGGTCTTTGGCGCTTATTGTTATTTTCTTTTGTTTCATTAATTGTAATGCAAAACTGGAATACTCTGCTATGACCAACCATTACATATCAATATACACAATTTTCTCTAGTATTCATTCATTTGTTGAGCGTCTTACTGTTTTTCTCATCAGGATGGGTCCACAAACTTAACTGACTGCATGAAATTGGAAGTCTTAGATAAGCCATTAATTTTGCAAGTCTTAATACTTTGACCATGTTAAGTATAAACAAAGGGGTAAAAATGTAATCAGTAATTAAGTTAATTAGTTGGGTTAGCTAGCAGGCAGAGTTAGTTACTTTGGCAGCAAGTGCAAGCTGACAGAGAATATTTGCTTTTGAAAGAGCAGTGCACACGCCTTCTTGGTCGTATCCACTCTCTCTTTTCCCCCTAAGCTTTTTCTTGTTCTTTTAAGAACTACCAGTTAGAATACCTAACATACCACAAATAATTAACATTTCCATTCAATTGTTTGCCTCAAAAACATGTGATGTGAACAATTGATTGAAGAAAAAGAGTCCATATCAAGGTAATACTATAGTCTGAATTCAGCACTGCCACATGGAACCTTTTGAGTCCTGTGAATTAGGATATTCGCCTAATTCTACTTTCAGCCGAGTTAGAAATCACTAGATTTAAGAGTGTTCAGTTCCTCCTACCTAGAATAACTTTTAAGTGATTTACAGCTTAACGGTGGAATTTTAATCACTCAGTTCTAAATTGAGTGCTTTATATAGTCTAAGTTACTTTAGATCCAAAGTTCTTAAGTTGTCAAATGAAAGTCCAATAATACTCAATAACCTATGCAACTTTGTTAGTAGGTTGAATAATAATAACAAATAAGATGGAAAAAAAAAATTAAACGTAAAGCATTTCCGTCAAATGAAATATGCCAAGCACAAATACTGGACATTGAATTGGACTATTATTTGATATAGGCTGACATATGCATGATGTAACTTGCAATTAAGGAAATTGTTTCAAAGTTTCTCAGCATCTTGCAAATTAATACCGATTAGATTCCTCTAGGGTTGAAGGGTTGAAGCTACTTCCTATATCCACAGCCTCCGTAGGCTACAAAGAAGCAATTTCCCATAGTAAAAAGGCTTTCTAAAACCAATTACCTCACTAGGAGGCATGAAATTTGGATATTAAGGTTCTGCACAAAATTTATCTACAGCAAGTTCAAAAATTTTACCATTGGGTAGAAATGGCCCTTACAGGTGAAGGAAATGAAAGCCAAAAAAAGTAACAAATATCAATTATTGGTAGGCATGATGCAGCAGTCACTTTACGACTAAAACTAATTCTATGTGGAGTAGTGTTGTTTTTGTAATTTTCAGTATCTTTGTGATATCTAGATTTATTAGAATATATTTTCCAGCCTTTTCTAGAGTCCTTTTTTTTTTTAATTCTAGTTGATCTAGGATTACACAAGTCTTCTATTATAAGAAATAAGATTGCATTCATGTAGGAATGGGATTAGATATTAAGTCCTATTACAGAATGTACATTAGCTGTTGTTCCTTGTACGCTTAGCCTATTGAATTACCTTGTATACACAGCACAGTTATAGGACCTAATTTGTAGCTAGTTTCCTTACCCATAGCTCATATGTCTGCATATACACCCGTGACTTATTGAGAATAAAATCATCAGAACAGTATTCTTTATTTTTTCTCTATTACAAGTCCAAAGTAGGAATAATTAGTCCTATAAATACCAAGATTTTGTAATGTTTTATACAGTAAATTAATAAGAACTTTTCCAGTAGTTTTTGTGTGCTTGTTCATCCTACAATCTCTATGATTCAAGAGGAATTTGCAGGCAATTCAAGTCAATCTTAAGTCTTGAGAATGAATCCCATGATTATAATTTTGTCAAACTGGCACTAAAAATCAGTAATAACAGGAGAGAAAAGTATTGTTTCTGCAAATTCTTAGCATCCTCTCAAACCCAATATGATAATTATATTGACATTCAAGTTGAACATCGAAGCCTCAACAACATCATATTAAACGTGCTTGAGAAGCACAAATGTATCACCACCAAGAAGGTCCATCATATTCCAATACCACAACACTTTCAAGCCAAACTGATATGCTAGATGCTCACAGGTTACAAACCACCCACAAAATATCAAAAAGTTGTCTTGTACAACTATTTTCCAAACTAGTGAAATGACTTTGGACAAAATGGTTGAAGTGTTCTTCAGCAATTCAATTACAACGATCAAACAAACTAGCAGAGAAATCACACTAAAACCTTTGCTCTGCATTTCATCCCAATCTCAATAATCAAGATTACTTTCAAGTATGTTATAACATTGTTTGTGGTATCACTCTCTTTATGCTTAAAATGTTCTGGAGGTGATCAATCTTCATGATAGCTCCTGTTAACAACCATAAAAAAACTGCAAAATATAGATTTTATGCATTCAATTCCCATTGCCTATAGGAGAGAAGATCAAAACTAGAGTGCAACAGCTTAATTATCTAAATATCCCGTAAAATGTTAGAGTAGATATTCTAAGTGAAGTTTAACAATTAACTTCAACATTGATAAGAATGGCGGCCATTAGATCGTCACAAAACTCGGCATTGTGTAGTTCCAGGAGTAAAAGGCAGCCACATATCTACATGCGCTGATGCATTTCATGCCTATCTTAGAACTACAAAGACAATAAAAAGGGCTGCTTATCTCCTACATTGTATAGGGCACAAGTCCAATAAATCATCTGTAGGTGAAAAGCCACCAATATCTTTCCAATCACAATCAGTCCCCTAACAAATTTCTACGTTGGTCGAACAATTAGCTTCCCATCAACATCCCCACTGCGTTCTCTTCAATTAGGTCCCAAAAAAAGTACAAGTCCATCTAATTTCCTCATCGAAAGAATCAAATTACCATCAGTACATGTAAAATTAGCAAAACCATGAACTAGAACCAGACAAGGAATTCGACAATCAACAGAAGTCAAACGTAAGGAATTTCACTACCTACCATTATTATTCTTCTTGGCCATTGCTCTGATTGCCAGCGAATGATGCCCACGAGAGGAACATGAAGTAGAAGTGAGCTTCCGCTTCAAAATCCTGATCTCAAGTAACCCAGCTTTTCCAAAACTCCAGGAATTGGGTTTTTCAGGAATCATCGAATAATTGCTAACCCAGAAAGGGCTACAACTCGAATTCTTCACATGTACTGCGCACGGATCCATCCGTCCAAAATTTAGAAAAATTATAAAAAAAAGGAATAGTTTTTCAAGGAAAATGAATAAAGTAAGTGGACAAAGCAAAGCAAAAAACAAGAAAAAAATAAAAGAAAAATTGAAGATACTTTTTGATTTGGGAATTGAAAATAAAAAACGACTTATCTTCCTTCTATTTCTAAGTTAGAAACGATGACAAGAATAGCGAGATAATAATAAATAGGGAACCGATATATTATTATTTTATTACAATTAATTTTACAATTAACAATAAATTAAAATAAGTAAGAAGGTTTATGATAATAAATAAATAAATAAACAGGAAGGAGACAAACTTCTTGAAAGGCAAATGAAAAATGACGGTAAGAATATTCCATTATCTAGGCGAATTATTTAATTAAAAATATCAGTGTAGGTTGGCAAGTTTAGCCTGTGGATTGAGAGGCTTGCTATGGCGGGTAAATTGACGCGGCCCCGATAGCTCCTCGGATTTATAGGATGGACGAGCGCTCGCATGACCGGATAGTTTGTTTTTCCACACGAATTGTCCACGTCATAGGTGGGACCCTTAACCTCAATTAGTACTTTATTTAATTACTGCTAGTCGTCACGTTGACTTGCGAGACCACTATGTTATCCGTCTTCTCTTTCATGGATTTCTTAGCAAAGGTTTTGGCGGCTGCAACCACTTCTTAAGCAAGCAACTCCTTTTTGATAGAAGAGAAACTCCAAAATTATGTTGAATTTAAAACATCAACACAAAATTGAAATCAACCTAACAACTCAAAGTCTTCATGCCAAATCTTTAAACAACTATAAACAGATAAAACTTAACATATCAAATTCTTGAATAACTATAAACAAATAAAAGTCACCATACCAAATTCTTAAACAATTAAATGATTTGGAACTTTAAAACGCCACAAGTGAAGAAACCTGATAAGTTAAATTCAATTCTCAAAGCCTATAAGAAGAAGAAGAAGAAGAATCCTTTCACAAAAAGCAATATGTCGAATAAAAGATAATATTTACAAGCTGATATAATAAGTCTTAACCTGATCAACAAACATATGCTTTACTAAGCTAGACAAAAACCAAACTAAAAATGAAATTACGAAATTGGCAGGCTGGAGTAAAATAAGGCAACACAGCCATGTTCGGACCGAACAACTAAAATGAGCGGACGATTGATTTAGAGTAGGGGTGATCACGGGGAACGGCGGGGCAGGGGAATTCTCCCCCAGTCACTCCCTCGCCGGTGGCGGGGATTTTCCGCCCCGCCCCCGCCACCAATTTCGAGGAGAGAATTTCTCCCGTCCCCGTCCTGCGGGGATTCCCGTCCCCCTTTTTTTTTAATTTTAAAATATATTATTTTATAAATAATTAAAATTAAAATATAATATTTAATAAATAAAAAAAATTTAAAATCAATAATAATTTAAAATTAACTATAATTTAAAACTTAATAATTATAAAATTAAGTTATATTTTATATATATATATATATATATATATATATATATATATTTGCAGGGCGGAAATCCTGGCGGGGCGGATACTCCATTCCCCATTCCCTCCCCCGATTCTAGAACAGAAAATTTTTTCCTCCCGCCTCCATCCCCGTGGGGGGAAATTTCGGAGATTTCCCACCCCGAATGAGACAAGTCCCCACCGGAGCCAAGTAATTCCCGCCCCGTGATCATCCCTAGTTTGGAGAAACACGAGGCTTCATGTTTTTGCACCAACTCAATGAACACAAGCGTGTGCACGGACTGGAGTTCCAAATAAGATCACAATCCTAAATCTCTTGTGCTATCTCTCTCTATAAAACCAATATAAATTTATTTTTTATCATAAACAATTGATAGAATAATGATTGAAAGAGCTTAATCATGAAATGAAATCAAATTCATTACATATTTTTGGAATTGTTATTAATGAATTGTAAGATAAGCTATAATATTAATTTCTTACTTACATATAATACTCAGGTTAATTAATTTTTTTAAAAAGAAATTTTCATCTTGAAATTACAAGAGGACTAATTAAGGAAGCACAAATATTTAGCTTATGAAAATGAAAATTAAATGAGATAAATGCATCTCTCTTGAAAATTAATAATCTAATATGAGAAAAATTTAATTTCATTGAAATATATTTTAGAAGTTGTATTTGTATTTTTTCAATTGAATTTTAATGTGAACATATTCGTTTATTCGGAAAAAAAATCGTAAAAGCTAATTATTTTTGTTATAGAGATTTTACAGCTTAATTATAATAATTACTAGATTAATTTAAATTTTTAGAATATTTTAAGATTAAATAAATTAATTGAATCGTAAATTTCACTTTGTAAATCATTTATTACTTAAATATTTCCTTAATTGGAATTTTTATGGTCAAACCTTAATTCGAAAATTGTATTATAATTATAATGATATCGATGACCAAATAACAATTTTCTTCAAATAATTGAAAAAGTATTTTGTCATACATTTTAAAGATATAAAAGATCATTAAAAAGAAATGTGGATGGTTATTAATATTGTATTTAATTATATTTATATCACTTTGTAAAAATAAATCAGAAAGCTCGTGCTCCATTACTATCCGGTAAAACCAAGCCCTCGGTGCTTGCAAATAAACTCGCCACATAAATATTTTTTGAAAAAAGAAATGAAAAATTAGAATTGTAATTTTAAATTTTAGGGCATTATTAATTTTTTTTATGAAATTTATAAGTAGTTTTAAATTTTACAGCACTATAAATATATATGCATGCGGTATTTAAAAAAATATTTATAAAAATAAAATTAATGCTTTATATTTAACTATATATAAATATAAATATGAATAATTTATAATTTATATGTTTATAATATAATATAAAAAATTAACATAATTCATATAACTCATATAAAACCAACTAATCCAATATAAAAAAAAATTAATTCATAATCCAATTGATTTGGATTGGGTTCAATGCATTTAAGAATTTAGAAGGATTGGAGGAAAAATCAATTGAAATCCATCCAACCCATATTTGAACACCCCCTAACATCCATGTACATTCACAAGCAAAAGAAAAGGTGCAAGCTATGAGTTCTCTACATATGTATCTTACAAATCATAATTGACACCATAAAAAGTTCTCAAAAGATTATACGACTTCAAAAGATTACATTGATTCTTTCAAAGTAATTTTACCAATGGAGTCATCTTTTTTTTTAGCTACTTCATTCTCATACTTAGATTTTAATTGGTTTTTCTTCATAAGTCAAGTCCAACTGAATATCTATTGTCTCCCGATCTGATTTAGACTTCTTTAGCATCAATATGTGGAAGACATTATGGATCTTATTTAGCTTTCATGTCAAAGCTAGCTTATAAGCCACTGAACCCATATGTTTTATGATCTCATACTATCCAATGAACTTAGGGCTTAACTTGCCTTCTTACCAAACCTCAATACTTTCTTTCATTATGACATTTTTAAAAAAACTTTATTACCAACACATATTTTTTGTGTTTTCTCTTCAGGTCGATGTAAGACTTTTGATGATCAAATTCAATTTTTATCCTATTGTTGAAAATCATTACCTTTTCTTCTATCTCCCGGACCAATTTTGGACTAATAATTTGATTCTCATCAAGCTTAGTCCAACATAACAGGATTCTGCACTTTCTCCGATCTAGCTTTTATAAAGAGCCATTTGAATGCCTATTTAATAGTTATTATTGAAAGCAAACTCAATTAATGGGAGATGTCGGTTCCAACTGCTTTCAAAATCTATTATACAACTCCTAATCATGTCTTCTAGCACTTAAAATATCATATTCACATTTCACTATAAGATCATAACATCCTATATTCATTAAAAACTATTATAATTACTTGTATTACTTTTTTTATTTGTCTATCCATTTGAGAATGAAAGGCAATACTAAAATTCAATTTGGTGTCGAGTGCCTCATGTAATTTCTTCTAAAATCTTAAAGTGAATCTTGAATCTCTATCTGATATGACAAAAGAAGGAACTCCATGCAATTACATTATCTCTTTATGTACAATTCTGCATACCTATCAAAAGAATAATTGATTCTAACTGGTAAAAAATATGTTGACTTTGTTAATCTATCCATGATCACGTATATTACATCATACTTAATTAACATTGGTCAAACCACCAACAAAACCCATAGTAATTCTATCTTACTTCCATTCAGGTACTACAATGGGTTATAGCAAACTCGATGAAACTTGATGTTCTATTTTTACTTGCTAAACAGTTAAACACTTTTTCACATACTATGTTATACCTTGCTTCATTATAGGTCACCAATAGTGACCCTCTAAGTCTTGATACATTTTGATGCTAACTGGATGCATATCATAAGAATTACTATATGCCTTTTGCATTATTTATCTCTTAAGCTCTTCATCACAAAAAATACAAATTCTATCCGTGACACGCACCGGAGCCCCACTTGTTTTCAATTAGGTTCTCGAAGGCCCAATTTTAGGATCCAAGACCGAATAAAACTCATTATAACTTATAAAGTGGCCACTTCAAAATTAAAAAGGTTAGATCCAAATTATTGTTGATGGTCAACCTATGAAGAAATCCAATGTGAGCTCAAAGAGGCATGTATCATGAGTTGCCACCCAACAAAATATTAGAAAATGAATCTCAACCTTTTAATACCTAAATAGAGATTGGTGTTCCGGATATCAGTCTTACATGGTATCTTGGTTAGGTATTTTTTATAATTAGGTTTTTATTTATTAATCCACTATCTCTTTTTTCACATGATGCAATACGATTGAATTAACAAAACACATCAATTAGATAAATAAAACGGTAAATAAAATGAGTAAATAAAACAAATAAGTCTCTTACTTAGGCTATTACAAAGGTAAATTATCCAACTAAAAGAATAAAATGCATACATAAATCGAGTTATTCATTAAGCTTTAGAACATTGGTTCGCACATGCATATTTATAAAAGAGAATATGAAGAGTCTTTATTAATTTTAAGAAAATATGGGACGAGTAATTCTATTTTTGATGAAAATAATACCCTTCTTTTTATTTGTGTGATTTCAAGGTGAAAATTTGGACATTGGTCCATTTTACTTGGAAAGCCCAATTCAATTATATACTAAACATTTAAATGACTTATAATTAATTAACGTGCTAACAATTAATTTTTTACTAAATTATTACATCCCAAAATGAAATACATCAGAAATAAATAAAGTACAATAAATAAATAAAATAAATCAATCATAAAGCATAATAAAATAAAGGTTTAAATGCAAGATAATAAAGATAAAGGGAAGGAAGAAATAACCAATTAAAGGATGGCCTACAAAAAATGCAAATCTTCCCAAAAAGGAACTCCAAAATAGGTAAACAAAATAGCTCAAATGATTATACAGAAAAAAAAAGCAAATTGATTAGCACATAAAATATAACATAAATCAAGTAATAAAATTAAAACACATAAAAAATACATACAGGAACAGTATACTAAATGTATAGAATGTAAAACATGCAGGAATAAAAACAAAAATAAGATTAAAAATAAGTCTAAACAGTAAAAAATGAGTTAAATTAAAAAAAATAAAAATAAAACATGCCAAACAAAAAGGACAATATGGACCACAAACAAGCAAAGGAAAAATGGACGGTCATAAAAGAGGGAGCGACAAGATGAGGAGAAGATGCCAAGATGTCCCATCAATCGTACTGATTGATGATTGTCTATCGAGTTTTTTCCCGTCCGTCACTTAAGAAACAGATAGAATGTAGAGTTTGGCACACAGAAGTAAGAAAGACCAAAATTAAATCCTAAAGATAGAGCTCTATGATCCTAAAATATGTCAATGCCTCTAAAATTCAATGAATGAAACTTAAATCATACAAATATAGTGTATAACATATTAAAAAAAAATTTAAATCAAAACAACCATCATACATTAATGGAAAAGATAAACCTTAACATACCATTCTAATACATGTTGAACGGTTTAAATAATCATAGCATCATAGGGATCATGAATAGATAGATTGAATAACGTTATTGGTTAATATGGTTAAGTTAGTTTTTGTAATTAAGGGTCGAATAGTAATTTCTCATATTTACTAGTTGTATATATATATAAATCCATTTGTATTATTATTTTGTGAGCAATTGAGATATTAAAGAAAATCTCATTTCACAAAATCTTCATGGTATCAGAGCCACTGCCATTTTGAAGGTTGAGTTTTCTCCCTTTTCAGTTGGTTATTTTTTGATAGCTATTTTTTGGTAAGTATAAAAGGTTGCATTTTGACCCTTATTTTTTTTAACACCGCCCGTACTAAAAGAAAGCCCAGGTGATTTTTGGCTAGTGCCTAGATTTTTGCTGCCTTCTGACCACACAAGTAGGTGCACACACCGCTGAAAGGTTTCGAATCTTCCTCCACTCATCTACATGTGAGGCACGTGCCATGTCTTTCGACCGCTTTTTGGCATTGATTCTTCCTCCATCCATCTCATCGGCCTTTCCTGACTCTTATGGACTATTTTCTAGTGACTTTCAACATCTTGGTTTTTCAAGTCCCACGTAACAGGTTTTGTTACTTTACTTTTAGGGTTTTGTCTTCTATTGTTAGGGTAGTTTTTTGCCCTTTGGTGTTTCTTGCCTCTCAATTCTTATTTGTTATTATGCCAGATACTAAGAACAATAATACAGAAGCAAAGAAATATTATCCTATTAATAATAGTCCATATTCTCAAATTAGCCCTATTAAATTAGATGAAATCAATACTTATTTAGCCTGGTCTAGATCATATTTATTGTCTATTAAGGCTAGGAGATTGCAGGTTTATATTAATGGAAATAAGAAATCTCCACCTTTCATTGATGCTACTTTTAGTTAACAGGACTCCGATAACTCGTTGGTTATGTCTTGGCTTCTTAAGATCTCTAGACATTATTTACTGTTTGATACTGTAAAGAAGATATGAAAAGCTGTAAAAACCATCTATTTTCATATGGAGAATGATGATAGGATATTTGAACTTAAGAATATAATTCATGGCATAAAACAAGTTGAGCTCACTATTTTAGATTATTTTTTCGAGCTAGATAGTTTATGGTAGGAACTGGATTATTATCAAGACTTTTCAAGCCAAATGTGTTAATGATGCAATATTAATTAAGCATATGATTGAAAAGAAATGGTTTTATAATTTATTGGCTGGTTTAAACCCTATATTTGATCAAGTGAAATTTCAAGTTATTGGTAGATCTCATTTTTCTTCTCTTGAGGAGGCACATTCTTTAATTTAGCACGAGGAGGCACATGATTTACATAGGGCTTAACTACCTATATGACTCTTGAGCAGCCAAAATATATTATTTCTGATAAAGATCATTTGTACTATGATTACTGTGGTAAGGCAAGGCATACCAAAGAAACTTGCTGGAAGTTGAATGGAAACCCTGCTAGGCATGGAGGGGGACAATGAACAAACCCAACCAGGGCTCAAGAAAATGTGTTAGAAATAGTAGAATCATCTAAAGAGTCTCTAATTGTATCAAAGGCTAACTAGTAATCATCATTCCAAACTACTGGCTAATCTTTTCGATGCAGCTTTAAAATGGGCTCATAATTGAAGTCAACTTAGTTATAAATTGACTGATATACTTAAGTCTACCTAGAAATCCTCTAACCTTCTTTTCATTTTATGGCACGAGCATTTTTATAATAGCCTTCACCTTATCAGGGTCCACCTTTAAGCCTTTTTAACTTACCATATGTTCTAGAAGCTTCAGTGAGGTTACTATAAATACACACTTCTTTAGGTTTAAATAGAGCTTGTACCTATCAATGCTCTGAAAGAATTTTTCCAATGCTTCAAAGTAACCTTCCTAGGTTGCTGACTTAATCATCATATCATCCATATACACCTTTACTTCCTTATAGATCAAGTCATCCAAGATCTTGTGGCCATCCTTTGGTAAATGGCACTTGCACTCTTTAACCTGAATGACATAACTCGATAAGCATATGTGCTTTATTCAGAAGTGAAAGTTGTTTTAATTCTATCAACCATTATGTTCAGGATTTGGTTATGCCCAACATACCCATCCACAAAGATGGATATTACACATGTAGCTATGTTTTCCACTAAGATGTCTATGGGGGTTATGGAAAGTTATCCTTAAGGCAGGCCTTATTTGGACCTCTACAGACCATGCAGACTTTCACTTTGTGATCTTTGTTTCCATGGGCACAACGTACAGTATTAAACCTCTACTAGGAATTTAGCCTCTATTTTCTTCTTTACTTCTTATTTAATCTTTTCCATCCATTATAGCCTAAGTCTTTTGAGTTTTTGCTTGATAGGCTTATATCGAGGATATGTGGGAATGACATGTTCAGCTACTTCTTGATCAATTCCTAGCTGTCCTCGTAAGTCTAGAAAAAGGCTCTCTCATAAATTTTTATCTCTCTTTGAGATAACATTATAGGGTATCAAGATTTCTCTTGAATTTTGAAGAGTTCAAATATTAAATGGAATAGTATTTATGTAATTCATTTCAAATACAAATGCTTTATGATCATGACTATTGACCGGTGTCTAGCAAGTGTACTAGATCGGCTAGTAATATAGGGAAATAAAATTATGACCCAAAATATCGAACCCAAGGGAAACTTGTGCTTGTATGTGCTATTTCAACTTCAAAACCAATTTTTGTGTGAAAAGAAAGAAGAGAAATCCCAAAGTTGTGATGATTTGAAAACAATAATTTAAAACTAAAACAAAGCAATTAAAAGAATTAAACTAAAGAGGAGATCTATTGAAAAAAAGTAAATTAAATGGGGTAAAAATCAATGATAAAAACAACTTTCACTAAAGGACTATCCACCTTAACCAATATTGATATGACTTAATTAAAAGAAAACATACAAGTGATTATGGAGAATTTAGTTTAATAAACCCAGATAACTTTTTCAAGATTATCATTCCAAGTATTAAACTCCCTTATTCAGAACAATTCAATACTTAGCATAAAATTCTGAATTAATCCCCTAGATATCTATTAAAACCTTTCTCAAGAGTTTTAATTTCCAACTATTAATGATTACACCTTTCTTAATCTTAATTTAATCAAATTAACACATAATCATAACTCATTCAGAATATAAACATGTATTAATTAAACTAAATTAACCTAAGAACATGCAAGTCATTAATCAACTTAAATCAATTAATTAACCGATGCTCAATCACGTTAATAATTAACTTAAAATTGAATAAAAACAAGACTAATTTTAAGAACCAAGAAATAATCAACTTGTATTAAATTGAAGAAAAAATTCAAGTCATAACAATACAAGTTAAGAATTCAAGTATCCTTTAGCAAAAATTAAAGAAACTACTCACAAGACATAGTTAAAACTAAAAACAAAAGTTGAATAAAAACAGTGAAAACAAAAAAAGTAAACTAAACTAAGAAAGCAAAGCTTGATTCTAAGGATTGATCTCTAAGATTGGCTAATTCGATCCCCCTTTTCTGTGTTTTAGCTTGCTATTTATAGGCCAAAGGAGATCTAAATTACTTCCTAATCTCTTAGAATTGAATTGGAAGTAATCTAGCTGCTCAAAACAAGAAAATCTGCCAAAACAGAAAGCTTGAGAAAAACTGCGCGAATAGGAATTCTGGATCACGTGGCCATGCCTCCATCAGTGTCTTTTCTACACGTGACCACGTGCCCATGTTACTCTTCATCACACGTGGCCACGTGTGGACTTTGCCTTGAGTCACACATGGTCACATGTCTTGCTTCCTTCTTCCTTTGATTCTTCACGTGGTCACGTCCTTTTACTTATATTTCTTCATTTTCTTTTCACATGGTCATGTTCCCTCTCAAAATAACTCCTTCACATGGTCACGTGTAATATGCTTTAGTGTTTTCACGTGGCCACGGCTCAAAGCTCTAGACTGGAATTCGTAATCTTGCTTAAACTTCCAATATTTACGCTTTTGGCCCAAAACTTTGTATTTTTTACACTTTAAGCCCTTTTTTTTATCAATTTGACCCTGAAAATCATACAAAACACAGAATTAACCTTAAAAACATAAACATTAACAAAATAACTCTAATTTAACCTAAATAAAACCAAAATAACTAAATAACACAACTAAAAACACATTAAAAACTATATATAATTCACACTTATCAAATACCCCACACTTAAACATTGCTTGCCCTCAAGCAAATTAGAACAAACCCTCATTCAAAACTTTTAAACTTGTATCAAGATATGCAATTTCATAACCAAACTTAGCACTTTAACACAAGCACTTAATATAACCTCTAAATAGATCTTTCTTCAAACAAGACAATATGAGATAGTTTCCTTGATTGTGTGCAAGACCAAATCATTTTAAGTATTTTCCAAATCCAAAACACCAATGCAAATTTATAATCAAGTTTAAAATGAATGTACACATAAGTATACATATGGTTTCGTGCTTGAAACTCTAGAAACACCATAGGCCTCTCCTTTAGCACCGAAACCCGAAAGTCATCTCTGCTAAACAACTCAAAAACAAAACTTAGAATCACTTAGGTCTTTTAAAGGTTGTAATGGGGCTAAGGTATTGGTTATCAAAGAATGGATAAAAGATCAACAATAAGATTAGCCACTCTAAGATAAAATAAACTAACTTTTCATCCCATTAACTTAAACAAAAACTTAGCCAAACTTTCTCAATTTTTCACAATTCAAAGCTCTTCTAAGAGAGAAATAATAATTAAAACTCTTTTTCATTCACAATGTATATCCTTTTTTCAAGAAGTCATATTTATTTTTCCTTGTAACTACCCCACACTTAAGATTTTTGCCATACTTGCTAGCTTTATTTTTTCCTTTTTCTTTCTTTCTTTTTTTTTTCTTTTCTAGCTTTGATGTTGGCAATACAATAATATAACATGGGTAATAACAAGGTAACAATTCATTATTTCTTTGGCTTCAACACATCTTATCACACCCATCAAGATACCCAATTCTTATTAATTCATCTTATCCTAGAGTGGCCAATTCTAGAAGGGAAGTTAAAAGCTTTTTAGGTTATATGGCAACATAAATGAGTGTAACAAGAAATATAAATATGGCACGCATTAAGCATACCTCATTAAGCTCAAAATGGCTAATAAAATATAAATATGCATATAGGGTAGGAAAATAAGTTAAGATATGGCTTATCAAGAAAAACATTGCCTAGATCACTTTCCAAGTTGTTTTGAGTTGCTTGTATGCTTTGAAGGGTGATGAGGAAGGTTTTAGTGTTCTAAAATTCATCACTTAACTATATCAATGCATTGTTTTTTTCTAAGTTCAAAAACTAGTCTTAAGTGCTCAAAAAGATGGAAACTAACAAATATTTATCAAGCTGAAAATTAACCTATCTAAAGATTTATTAAACAACATGAATGTTCTATTGCTAAGCAAAGGTTTAAAACATGCACATTCCATATCCAAGTTCAAATTGTTCCAAGTCTTGAAGACAACTAGGGCAAACTAAGTTCTCATGCAAACTAAGTGAGAAGGTGAACTATATACAATTTAACAAGTTTTACAACCTTAAGCAACCAAACATAACATAAACAAAAACAAACTAATGGAAAATAAAACACAAAACACAACATAAAAACTTGATTCATGAAAAATAAAAGAAAGATAGAAGAAAAACTCCATGAAAGGAGGCTACCCCCTCCTCAAAACGTTGCTGTCCCAGCAAACAAAGATCTAGTCAAATGGAGGTGGTGGTGGAGGAAAACGCTGCCAAAATTGATTGATGAAATGCTCAACTCGTCTATTGCCTTCCATTACCGTATCCCGAAGCATATCCAATCTCCTTTGCATCTGATCGAGCCTCATTTGTTGAGCATCCAACTGACCACTCAAGTGATTAAATGGTGCTTCCCATTCTGGTGTTGTGGGTTCATTTATGGGAGACGGGACTGCTGTGGCAACATGCTCTTCTTCTGGCTCATTTGGCTGCTCTTCTTGCTCCGTAATCCTAATATGATTCTCTCGCAAATACTCCTCTCGGGTTGCCCAATGTCCTCGGGGCTTAGGTATCAGAATCTTCATCCTTTTCAACATTCTATTATCAATGCAAGGCAAATCTCCTGGAAGTGGCTCGCCATAAACCTGATGATTAACTGCACCTGCCAAAACTGTAGCTATCCATCCAATAGAGATATTATCAATTTTACCTGGCATTTTTTGGAAATCCTTAATTCGACTAGCTATAATGCCCGCTCCATTAATTGCAATGCCATCCATCATACATCTTAAAACCATTGCTTGAGAGACACTAATAGTACTAGCATTCTTCAAATTGTTATACATAGTTTTTTCCAAAAATAGATGAATTATTCTCAAAGCATGTACCTTGCATTGTCCTCCTACCCAAGGCTCATTCAATTCAATATCTTTAATTCTCTCCCAATTCTCCGCAGGTGAAGCATCTTCTAATTCCTAGGGAGCAGTTGGCACAAAACCTAAAAGTTAAAAAAACTGAGTGAAAGTTAGAGAATAACCTTTCTTACCGAGTTTAAAACCCACTGTTCCATCCTCAGCATCTCGCCTAAAATAACATTCAAAGGAATAAAGAAAATCTTTAGCCATATCCGGGTACACCTTTGGTTTCTTTTTTATGAATTCCCCCCAGCCAATATTTTGAATTAACGGTTCGATCTCATAATCCCACAAATTTCCTGCTGGGATATTGAGGAACAAATGGCTTAAGTAGGCTGGCTGGACATAATTGCACTTGCTGAAATAATCAAATTTATTAATCTTCGCCTTGTCTATATATGATAGAATTCGAACACTGGATGAACTAGCTACATCGGGGTATTTAGTCCTTCGAGGTGCCACTACAACCAAAGAAAAACACAATGTAAGTATTAACTCATAACCCAAAATACACTAAAGTATGAGTGCATGAACATGTAGTGAGTGCAATGAAACACAAGTGGATGAAATGATAAGTCAATAACATATGTCATGATAGGCAGAAAATGTATGCAAAAGTTGAGCACAAAGAGGATGTAACATAATGCATATCATGTGTGAATAAGATCATGAACAACTCTTGCGAAAGGTGAATGAATTCATCATGCATCAATGCAACTTATAAACATGCCATCCAAAGAGTGAAAGTTAAAAATTTTTAAAGAAAAACTCATTGAGGCATTTTTATCGAACATGTTGTGAGCACAAGTTTTAGCATGAATTTTAAGAAGCATAACACAGAGTGTTCACTACCCAATTTCATACCAAGCATCTATTACATGCACATATTAATCATAAACATCCAAAGAAGCGAAAAGAATGAACATGCAAACAATATGTGAAGTGCAAATTAACCTAAAAACTAAGCTTTTATTGAACAAATATGCACAAAACACAACCATTGATGCCAAACAAATGATAATTAAGGAGTAGAGGAAGTAAATACTTACTTGGAAGTGAGAAATTTACCCAAAAATGTAGTACAAAGTGGAGATGGTGTGTGAGAGGTGTAAAAACCCTAGAATGATAATGAAAATGTAGAGAACCAAGTGATGAATGATGGAAGAGAGAAGAAATTGAAAGAGGAAGCTAATGGAGATGATGAGTGTTGGTAGGTGGTGAAAATCCATGGGCACGGTTGGAAATTGATGTTGGTGAGGCGTGGGCACGGGAGAGAGTAAAAGAAAATGAAAATAAAGCAAAAAGAAACTTGTGAAGGGTGTATATAGGCAGCAAGATAAGGCGTGGCCACGTGCGGTTCATGAGAAGAACCACACGTGGTCATGTGTAGGTTTGTTCTTGGGTGGGGCGTGGCCACGTGTGGTCTTATACAAAGAATTCACGTGGTCACGTGAATGAAAATAATGGATCCAGAGCTTTTAGGCGTGGCCACGTGATTTCTTGTATAAGAACACACGTGGTCACGTGTTACAAATGATTTTCTTCCCTATTCCAACCCGTGGCCACGTTCGGTTCAATGAAGAACTTCACGTGATCACGTGTAGGTATATTTCCTGCCTTTCTTCGTTTTTGAAACACAAATACACGAAACTTTTCCTCAAATGTAACTTCTTTCTATTTTAAGCTCTGAAAACATGAAATTTCCCATCACAAACATGTCCTCTTTAAAAACCTTGATTTACTCAATTCTTTTCACGAATCAAAACACACAAACACACCAAAAATGTAAAATTACGAAAACTTAACCAAAATTCAACTATAAAATGAAAAGAGAGAAAGAATAGAAGTTCTGAGTTTTTTAAAGTCTCCAGCTAGACTTTTCAAACCGGTTTTTAAATATCTTGAAGAACATGAAGCAACCTCTTGTTGTCCGATTTGGTATGTTTTAAGACGATGACCATTGTCTGTAAATTCATGTCCATCTTTTAGGCTTTTGATCGTCACTACACCAAGATTACTGCTTGTCATCACTTGATATGGTCCAAGCCACTTCGATTTCAGCTTTCCTGGAAACAAACGAAGACGACTATTATAAAGCAGCACTAACATTCCCGGGACAAAATCTTTTACCCTTAAATGCTTGTCATGCCATCGTTTGGTCTTTTCTTTGTAAAGTGCAGCATTGCTATATGACCATTGTCGAATTTCATCAAGTTCATTGAGTTGAAATTTTCTTCTTTCACCTGCATTGCTCAAATCAAAGTTAAGAAATTTTGTAGCCCAATATGCTTTATGTTCTAATTTGACTGGAAGGTGACATTCTTTCCCAAAAATAATTCTAAAGGGAGACATACTTATAGGGGTTTTAAATGCAGTTCGATAAGCCCATAAAGCTTCATCTAACCTAAGAGACCAATCTTTTCTTGAGTTATTTACTGTTTTCTCCAAAATTGATTTCAACTCCCTATTAGATACTTCCACTTGGCCATTGGCTTGAGAGTGATATGGGGTTGTGATTTTGTGCTTGACACCAAATTTCTTAAGTAAGGTCTTGAATTGATGGTTGACAAAGTGTTTGCCCCCATCATTTATAATAGCTTTAGGTGCTCCGAATCTAGTGAAGATATTCTTTCTAATGAATTCCAGCACAATTTTTGCATCACATGTTCTAGTAGCTATTGCCTCTACCCATTTACTCACATAATCCACAGCTACCAATATATACTCAAACCCAAATGAATTTGGAAAAGGACCCATAAAATCAATGCCCCAAACATCAAATATTTCTACTTCTAGTACATTGTTCATAGGCATCTCATCTCTCTTGGATATGTTTCCTACTCTTTTACATTTATCATAAGTGGCTATGGAAGATTTTACATCCTCAAATAAAGTAAGCCAGAAAAAACCTGATTGGAGTATCTTTTGAACTGTTATATTTGGTCCATGATGACCTCCAACTTTACCCTCATGGCATTGGTGCATGATAGCTCTTTGTTCCGATTCCGGTACACACCTTCTCAATACTTGATCCGGACATATCTTGACAAGGTATGGATCATCCCAAAGGTAATGCTTGGCATCCGTTATGAGCTTTTTCTTTTGTTGCCAAGTAAATTCCTTAGGGAGATAGCCACCTGCAAGAAAATTGGCTATATTAGCGTACCATGGAACTGAATTTTCATAAGTAAAACAAGCACAAATATGTTCATCAGGAAATAAATCAGGAATTTCTCCTTTTTCGATGTTAGCATGATCCAATCTAGACAGATGGTCAGCTACAAAATTTTCTGCTCCTTTCTTATCCTTGATTTCGATATCAAATTCTTGAAGTAGTAACACCCATCGGATAAGTCTTGGTTTGGAATCCTTCTTGGCAAAAAGGTGTCTTAATGCAGCATGATCCGACCAAACTGTGATTTTAGATCCTAAAAGGTAAGATCGAAATTTCTCAAATGAAAAGACTATTGCCAAGAGTTCCTTCTCCGTAGTGGTGTAATTAACTTGGGCTCCAGTAAGTGTGTGGCTCGCATAGTAAATGGTATAGAAAATCCTCTCCTTTCGATGTCCTAAAACCGCTCCAACTGCGTAATCACTTGCATCACACATAATTTCGAACGGTAAGCTCCAATCGGGTGATGCAATGACCAGTGCACTAACTAATTTTTGCTTCAATAGGTTAAAAGCCTGTAAACACTCAGCATCAAAGTTAAATGCAACATCTTTAAGCAATAAATTAGAGAGTGGCTTGGCATTTTTAGAGAAATCCTTAATAAATCGACGATAAAACCCAGCATGACCAAGGAAACTCCTAATGCCTTTTACACTAGTTGGTGGAGGTAATTTTTCTATCACATCAATTTTTGCTTTATCCACTTCAATGCCTTTTTCAGAAATTTTATGCCCTAAGACAATGCCTTCTCTAACCATGAAATGACATTTTTTCCAATTTAGCATAAGATTAGTTTCTTGACATCTTTTTAAAACCATTGCTAGATTATGCAAACAAGAATCAAAATCATGCCCATAAATGGTGAAATCATCCATAAATTTTTCAATAAAGTCATGAAATATGGCCATCATGCATCGTTGAAATGTGGCAGGTGCATTATAAAGATCAAAAGGCATTCTCCTATATGCAAATGTTCCATATGGACACGTGAATATGGTCTTTTCTTGATCTTCTGGGGTTATAGGTATTTGCATATACCCCGAATATCCATCTAGGAAATAATAAAATGTATTTCCTGCCAACCTTTCTAGCATTTGATCAATAAAGGGCAATGGAAAATGGTCTTTTCTAGTGGCATTATTTAACCTTCTATAATCAATGCATACTCTCCATCCCGTTACTGTGCGTGTAGGAATTAATTCATTATTTTCATTTACTACTACAGTCATTCCCCCCTTTTTAGGCACACATTGAATAGGACTAACCCAATTACTATCGGAGATAGGATAGATAATACCTGCATCAAGTAATTCAATACCTCCTTTTTCACTACCTCTTGCATAGTTGGGTTGAGCCTTCTTTGAGGTTGCACTACTGGCTTAAAATTTTCCTCCATAGGTATACGATGTGTACAATAGCTTGGGCTAATTCCTTTTAAATCGGAAGTTGCCCAACCAATTGCTCCTTTCTGCTTTTTAAGGACTTCAATGAGCCTTTTTTCTTCCAAATCTGTCAATAAAGATGAAATGATTACCGGGTTAGCATTATTACTCAAAAATATATATTTTAAATGTGATGGAAGTGTTTTGAGTTCAGAATCCCCCTTAAGAGGGGATGGTTCATCCTCTTTTTCCTCATCCTCACTGTGCTTTTGTTCTAGAATTTGTATCAACTTTTTCTCCTTTGTATCCAACTCTTACTCTTTCCTTGGATGCATTAAACAATTTTGGAGCTCGTTTTTTAGAATGACTTCCTCTTGCTTTGTGTTGGCACATTCTTGAATCTCATCAACAAAACAAATGGATTCTTTAAAATCATACGAGGGGTGTTTTAAAATTTTATTAACATTAAAAATCATTTTCTCCTCGTTAAATCTTAAAGTAACCGTTTGTCCATGAACATCAATTAAAGCTCTTGCTGTGTTCAAGAATGGCCTCCCCACAATTAACGACACCTTTCTATCCTCTTCCATGTCCATTACCACAAAGTCAACTGGAAATATAAAATTCCCTACTTTAACCAACAAGTCTTCAATGATTCTCTTTGGCCTTTTCACCGATCTATCCGCCAATTGAATTGTCAATCGGGTTTCCTTAAGATCACCTAAATTCAATTTCTTGCAAATTGAATAATGCATTAGATTAATACTAGCACCCAAATCACATAAAACATTTCCAACAAAATTCCCCCCTAGTTCACAAGGTAATGTAAAACTACCTGGATCTTCCAATTTTTCAGGAATTTTGTTGGTTAGTATAGCACTACAATTACTGGATAATTGAACCGTTCCTATGCCTTCTAGCTTTTTCTTATTAGTGCACAATTCTTTCATAAATTTAGCATATTTAGGCATGTGTAATAAAGCTTCAGCAAATGGTAAATTTATATGTAGCTTTTTAAACATGTCTAAAAATTGACTCAATTGCTCATTTTGTTTTTCTTTTCTAGCTAGAACAGGAAAAGGTAATTGAGACTCATCAAGAACAGTAGAAACAAGCTTTTCTTTACCTTTACCCTTCTCAACCGTAGGAGGCACTTGTTCATTATTTTTAGAATTAGAAACACTTACCTCCGTTGTCGGTTCCACCTTTTTGGAAGAATTCTTACCAAGTTCAGTCTTCTCTAACTCTTTCCCACTTCTTAAGGTGATTGCTTTGGCTTCCTCCTTCAGATTTCGGTTGACATTGGATGGAAATGTCCCTTGAGCACGGTTTGATAAAGAACTAGCAAGTTGCCCCATTTGGTTTTCTAAGTTCCTAATGGATGCCTCTTGGTTTCTTATCCAAATATCTTGTGATTTCCATCTAGCATCTTGACTAGCTAAAATTGAGTTTTGGGATGCCATGAAATTTGCAATCATTTCCTCAATATTAGATTTCTTTTCTTGAGGTGGGGGAGGTTGAGCTTTTTGAAAATCAGGTGGTTGGTGGTATGCTTGTGATGGGTATTGGTTTTAGTAATGTGGTAAAGCTTGATTTTGGTATGGAAGTTGATTACTAGAAGTTTGATTGTGGTTGAATTGGGGTCTAGGATTGGGGTTAGAAGAAGAACCTTGATTACCTTCCCTCCATGAAAAATTTGGATGGCTTCTCCATCCCGCATTGTAAGTGGTGCTATATGGATTCAAGGCATTCACTTCTTCCACCATATTTTCAGCATTCTTCATTCCCAAAGGTCAACATAGAGACATTTTTAGCTTTAAGCTCATTTATTTCTTTTAAATGTCTTTTTTCCATTAATTCTAATTGAGCTTTCAACATAGCTATTTCATCAACATTATGAACTCCCTGTTTCTTTTGAGTTGCTTTAGAGCTTGCCCATTGAGCATCATTAGTGGCCATCTCATCAAGGAGTAAGAATGCATCCTCGGGAATTTGATTCATAAAACTCCCATTTGAAGCTGCATCTAACAAGGATCTTGTTGATGGATGAGCACCTGCATAAAAAATGTGCATCAGTTGAAAAACAGGAACTTCATGTTGAGGGCAACTTTTTAAGAGTCTCCTAAATCTTTCCCATGCCTCATGGAATGGCTCCTCATAATATTGTTGAAAATCACTAATTTGTTTTCTAATGAGGGCAGTCTTAGTGGGTGGAAAAAACTTGCAAAGAAATTTTTCTTGCATTTGTTGCCAAGAATGGATGGATTGATTTGGTAGCATTTGTAGCCAATCCCTAGCTTTTCCTATTAGGGTGAATGGGAAGAGTTTCAACCTAATTGCATCAGTCGATACATTAGGAATTTGCACAGTGTCACTCACTTCTAAGAACATATCCAAATGTTGTGCAGGATCCTCTATATCCGAACCCGAAAATTGGTTTCTTTATACCATAGTGATGGTAGCAGGTTTAATCTCAAAGGGTTAGTGGTGAGGGACCCTAATAGTTCTATGTTCTTCATTCCACCTAAGGATAGCATAATCCTTTATGGTTCTAGGTCGATACCCATTTCCGGGAGCTTGGTGGGGTATGTGTTGCTCTTCGATCCTAGGTGGTGGATTATCCATAGGTTGTTCAATTTCTGGGTCGTTCATATTGCCTCTTCTATTCCTATGGAATGTCCTCTCAATTTCAGGGTCTAATGGTAAGATGGGGTTGTCTCTCACCATAAACCACTAGTCAACCAAAAAGAAAATAAGAAAAGAGATGAAGAAGAGAAGAAAACACACAAAAATCACTTTAAAATCAAAGTAAACAAACAAACGCCAATGTATCCCCGGCAATGGCGCCAAAAACTTGACCGGTGTCTAGCAAGTGTACTAGATCGTCTAGTAATATAGGAAAATAAAATTATGACCCAAAATATCGAACCCAAGGGAAACTTATGCTTGTATGTGCTATTTCAACTTCAAAACCAATTTTTGTGTGAAAAGAAAGAAGAGAAATCCCAAAGTTGTGATGATTTGAAAACAATAATTTAAAACTAAAACAAAGCAATTAAAAGAATTAAACTAAAGAGGAGATCTATTAAAAACAAGTAAATTAAATGGGGTAAAAATCAATGATAAAAACAACTTTCACTAAAGGACTATCCACCTTAACCAATATTGATATGACTTAATTAAAAGAAAACATACAAGTGATTATGGAGAATTCAGTTTAATAAACCCAGATAACTTTTTCAAGATTATCATTCCAAGTATTAAACTCTCTTATTCAGAACAATTCAATACTTAGCATAAAATTCTGAATTAATCCCCTAGATATCTATTAAAACCATTCTCAAGAGTTTTAATTTCCAACTATTCTTGATTACACCTTTCTTAATCTTAATTTAATCAAATTAACACATAATCATAACTTATTCAGAATATAAACATGTATTAATTAAACTAAATTAACCTAAGAACATGCAAGTCATTAATCAACTTAAATCAATTAATTAACCGATGCTCAATCACGTTAATAATTAACTTAAAATTGAATAAAAATAAGACTAATTTTAAGAACCAAGAAATAATCAACTTGTATTAAATTGAAGAACAAACTCAAGTCATAACAATACAAGTCAAGGATTCAAGTATCCTTTAGCAAAAATTAAAGAAACTATTCACAAGACATAGTTAAAAATAAAAACAAAAGTTGAATAAAAACAGTGAAAACAAAGAAAGTAAACTAAACTAAGAAAGCAAAGCTTGATTCTAAGGATTGATCTCCAAGATTGGCTAATTCGATCCCCCTTTTCTGTGTTTTAGCTTGCTATTTATAGGCCAAAGGAGATCTAAATTACTTTCTAAACTCTTAGAATTGAATTGGAAGTAATCTAGCTGCTCAAAACAGGAAAATCTGCCAAAATAGGAAGCTTGAGAAAAACTACACGAATAGGAATTCTGGATCACGTGGCTATGCCTCCATCAGTGTCTTTTCTACACATGACCACGTGCCCATGTTACTCTTCATCACACGTGGCCACGTGTGGATTTTGTCTTGAGTCACACGTGATCACGTGTCTTGCTTCCTTCTTCCTTTGATTCTTCACGTGGTCACGTCCTTTTACTTATATTTCTTCATTTTCTTTTCACATGGTCACGTTCCCTCTCAAAATAACTCCTTCACGTGGTCACGTGTAATATGCTTTAGTGTTTTCACGTGGCCACGGCTCAAAGCTCTGGACTGGACGCTCGTAATCTTGCTTAAACTTTCAATATTTACGCTTTTGGCCCAAAACTTTGTATTTTTTACCCTTTAAGCCCTTTTTTGTCAATTTGACCCTGAAAATCATACAAAACACAGAATTAACCTTAAAAACATAAACATTAACAAAATAACTCTAATTTAACCTAAATAAAACCAAAATAACTAAATAACACAACTAAAAATATATTAAAAACTATATATAATTCACACTTATCAACTATGTGAAATGAAATCATGTGATACATCACACAAATAAGCAAAGTTATTCATATTATTAATATAAGAGGAACTATATACATCATTATTAGAAAGTTTAAGTACAAAAAGTACATCTATAAATCCATCCTCATTTATATTCGGTGAGTTCAATGCCACATATGAGACTTTCCCACTCTCTATAAATTGCTTAAATTCCTTATCTACCTCTATGGTAGCTTCTATAACATCCTTGTTTAACTCCAGCACTAAAACTTCAAACTCAACTTTCTCTTTCCCTTTAACTCTAGAGGTTACTAGTTCTGGAGTTATAATATCCTTTGGAACATAATCATCCCACTCAGATAATTTGTTCATGATTTATTTATCCCAAAATACCTTAGTAGGCTTGATGGTTTTGCTGACGTAGTCGAAAACATCATTAAATATGTCAAAACCTGGGACAACCTTTCCTTCAACCAAAATATGTTCAATTTCACCATAGCACTGAGATGCTATAGATGTAGGTATAAAGTTATCTAGGATATAAGGGACCCCTTCTGACTTCATTGAGATCTTTTTCTTATCATTAGATCTACTATAACCCAACCCTTTTCAATTTATTTATGCCGTTATGGTGATGACTTCAGAAGGACCCTGTGAATCCCTACCAAGCCTAAATCCTAGCATGAAATTCATTTTCATCATCAAGTTCAACACTTAAGGAATTAACTCCTGTGTACCCTCATTATCAGCACTAATAATAACCACATGAAACCCATTACAATTATGAATTTCGAGGATGAAATTCTTTATGGGAAAGAGATTTGTAAGGACCTAAAATAGGCACTAGGAGAATTTATTGGCATTATTATGGTAATAAGGTCTAATTAAGCTTAAATAGAGGATATGGTACAAGTTAAGATATAAGGGTTAAATATTTTAAGTGAAGAAGGGTAAAATAGTTATTTTACCTTTTATACAAATGAAGTATAAGTATTAGTATTGGGTCAAATACAATAAAAGAAATATAGCTAGGGTACATTTGTAAAATAGGAAAGTAAAAGGGATTATAAGAGCACTTGTCTTTTAGGCCATGCATGATGTCATTTTTCACTAAAAGCCCAATGCAAAGCTGGTATTTAAGAGAGAGGTTGGGGACTCAATGCCCACCATTTCAACAAGAAAAATACTTTCTCCTCATCTCTTTCTTTAAAATCTATAATTTCACTTTTTCCTCTTCTCTTTTGAAATCTAGCCTTTGTATCTCAAAGATCATTATCAGATTTCCATCATTGTACATGTAAAGAGAGCTTAAAGGAGGATATCTTAAAGGAGAAAAGCAAGCAAGGAAAGTATAAGAAAAAGAAGTTAAGAGAAAAAAAACTCTAAAGCAAGATTTAAGGTTGCATGTCAGGTTTGGGAAATCTATTCATTGTTCATGTGTTTGTATTATGCTAAAATATAGATATATTGTGTAATGGATGGATTTTAGGATAGTGATAGGGTTATAATGATGAGATCTAAAGATTTATACCTTTCATGTGTTTGATTTGATGAAGATTAAAGATGGTAGTGTTGAAATAATCGAATACTAGTTCATTAAAATCTCTGTATGTGTTTATTTGATTCAACTATAAAGTTTGAGGTTAAAAAGGTAGTTAAAATTAAAGGATACATAGGTTGAAGATAGAAAAGTAAGTTAATATGTAGAAATTGACAAAAATTACATGATGAGCATGTGATTCTATTTATAGAAATTATTTGGTTGAATTGTTTTTTGAATTAGAATCAAAAACTAAATTAAAGGTGTTTAAAAGTAAGGAAATAAAATAGATGTTAGAGCTACATTGCTGGAAATTGAGTATAATTGAGCTGTGGATTACATGTAAGATAATTGTTGGACTGTGTTGTTAAGTTTCATGAGCTGAGAGATGAATTCCTCGACTCTATCATGCTTGCACCTGAGCATGATGGCTTTTTCTATTCCTTTCTTATTTTGTTCCTTCACTTGTTTACCCACTCTATCGTGCCAGTGACTCATGTTGTACTCGTAACTAGCCTTTCAATATTTATAAAATAACAACAAAAATAAAATATGAATTATTGGAACTTTTATCAAATATAGTTTAAATGACTCAATGTTTTTTGAGATGTACTAGAAGTATACTTAAATGATTTTAGATTAATTTAATAATGAAATATATAACATTCCCTGGAGTTTAAAGACATGAAAAATGAATAGCACCATATTGCAAATCGATTAAAGAATCTAAAGTAGTAACATGTTTATATGTTATATACATGGTTTAACATTGTTTATTTGAAATAATATAGGTATGCATAAATGTGTATACTATTATGCTCCTCACTCATCTGGATGCAATAATTATACCTTGAACACCGTGTAGATCTCATCCTATGGTCCAGATGGCTACCTCTGCCTTACTCAATCTCCCTTTTAAGTATATAGTAATAGTTTTAAAGGCATCTAGAGAAGGTGGCATGGGCCCTCTAAAAGTGGATGCACCAGGGTCACCATGCAAATCTGCCATATCTGACCTATGTTTTGTCAAAGATTCAGAAGTTCTCTTAAAGATGTTAGCCAACCCAAACTCTGATTTAGCTTTTGACTATTTAAGATAAAGCTTTTTGACAAAATGACTGTCGTGACCCCTAAACCATTTAAGTGAATTTTTGATGGTTGAAAAGAAAAAAAATGTTAGAATGATGTATGATTGACATGTAATGCATGTCATGCTATGCATCATTCACAAACATAGGTAGAAGCATATATAAAAACCTTCTGACCTTTTTTCTTTCCCCACAAGTAGTCATACAGTCTCTTTCTTAGACGAAATTAACCCATGAGTCATCATAGAACCTAATAGATATGTATTACTCATAGTGGAAAATCTCATCATAACCTTTCTTATCGAAAGCACATACAAGTGGATTTTAACCATTGCATATTTAAACAATTCAAATAAATTGGGATGGGCCCACTAGGGCATGACAGCCTTTGATTAGTACCATCCTAATTTATTTAAATTTTGTTTAATATATAAAGGCCTACATAGGAGACAAAGTGTTATGTTTTATGATACCTAAAGGGTGTATCTATTGCCATTACATGGAGCATTGGTCTAAATATGCAACTTTATGGCTACCCAAGTGTGATCTCTTCCAACAGATCTATCTCATCAGAAGCATAATGATAGGTCATCATTTAATATACCAAATGATATAATGCTTGGGCTAGAGATTATCCCTTAAAAATTCCTTAAATTAAATGAATGTAGGGTTGCACTTCGGGATTACACCTTTGGTCAAATGGAGATGACTAACCTAATTCTAAGGCCAGAGCATGTCTAATGCATACTATTTTTTGAGAAGTTATAGAATAATTAATTATAAAAACTCATTTATATTAAATTAACCAAGTTACTTTCAAAGCAAAATCTTTTGGGTCTCTAATTGAGTCACCAATATGATGCACACCAAACCTTGAAAGCATCCCATTTATTCTTAGATCCCACTTTTAGGGCTCAAGTTTGGACCAAGGTTCATTTAACTCATGAAAGCTAGTCATTTCACAATTGATAGGATTTTATTCCTATCCATTGTTGATGATCAATCAACAAGGGCATCTATTATGCACCATAAGGTAGGTATTACGAAGTCTCTACCTAATAAAACATTAGAAAAGTGAGTTTTAACCTTATAAGGCCAAAATTAGAGATAGTTTAGGATCTCACACTTATTTATAACTTGTTTAATTCTTATATAAATAAGTGTTTATAATTAATTATCTTAACCCTCTCATCATGTCCTTTCTTGCTAAAAAAATTGAAAGGAGCACTCGAGCATATCAAAAAGACATAAAAAAATCCATATAATTATATATACATCATCAAAAATAATGGAATAAAGAGATATTAACACTTATTATTGAAAGAAATCATTTGTAAAATGGGAAATTTGTTTGTGTTCATATACATAGGAACGTTGGTTCTCACATACATATTTATAAAAGTTTGGTGTATTTTGGAGAAAAAAAGGCCATTGGATCCATATGGCTTTCTAAAAAGAATTGTGTTAATCAATTTTAAAATAAAAAAACATTTTGTGATGATAAAGAAAAATGCTTGCTTTATTTATTATTTTATGGATGAAAAGATAGGACTTTGGTCCCTCTTTACTAGAAAGATGGCATTCATAATTACTAGAAACATAAAATAGCATATACAAATCGGACCTTTTATTGGATTGGAAGCATTGGTTCCCTCATGCAAATTTTTAAAAACTCTTTTGTGGGATTTTCGAAGATAGAAATTGGACATTGGTCCATTTTATGTGAAAAAACCCCATTAATTAAGTACAAAAGCATTTCGGTGAATTTTCCAATTAACGGTCAAAAACCTTTATTATTACAACCAATTGCATATAAAAAGTAGGAAATAATAACTATACAGGCCTAAAATAATAGATAAATGAGGAAGTGAAATAAACCCTAAGCTAATTTGCTCCACTTTATTCTCTAATTCTCCACACAATCCAACATATGGGTGCATTGTTATGCGTAAAAATGGATTGAAAAAAACTATTGGTCAATAGAATGCTACCTGAATTAAATTAAACAAATGATAAATGATTAAATCATTCTAATATTAATTAATGAAACTAAATAAATGACTTGAATATAAAATTAAATAAATAAAATGCATGATGTATTTGAAATTCATGTAGCATGTATTTGGCACATGCATGCTAAATCATTAAGTAAATGCAATAATTTAATATAAACATATGAGCATAATGAGAGAAAAAAGTAATTAAAATACATAACATATTTAATACGAGTGAAAAAAAATGATAGAAAAAATAGCAATAATAATAACAATAATATATTTTCCAATATTAAAATAAATGAATTAAAGAACACAATATAATTCAATTAACACAAACATTTATAGAGCAAAAATAACATAAACATAATACAAATAAGATAAGTGAAATGAAAAAAAAAGCATAAAAGTAAGAGGCAGAAGAGAAAAGAATCAAAGGAATGAGTGGCAAGCCAAAGAGCGAGTCATAAAACTGGGCAAATAAAGAAGAAGGCTATCTGCATCATCTAGGAATAGTGTCTCTGGCTATGACTCGGGTGACTGATGGTTGTCACTCACTCTGTTAGGCCATGAGTTGTCACTGCGAGATGATGCTCTTACTTCTAACTTTTCAATTTCTGCCAAAATAAACTAAACTCAAATAGTAATGCATGAAGGTGTTGTTAACCTTGCTAAAACCTATTTTTGTGTGTGAAAATGGCATAAAACAAGGTTAAAACACATTAATTGGGAAAATCACCATGTGAGAGTTCAAAATTTCAAAGAGAAGAAATGAAGAACATGGATGATAGAATTCATTATCCTAAGCTCAAATCCAAATGGAAATATGAGATTTATAACCAAAACACATTAAAGCAGATATATGAATCATTAAAACATAACTTTAGGCAAAGAAAGTTAAAACCAAAGAAAACACATTATGGAGTAAAAAAATAGAGTAAAGAAAAATATGATAAATATGATGGAATATGACATGGTATACACATATAGATCACGCAGCGGAAAATAATAAAAATTTGATCATACATGCCATACAATTCCATGACAAGAATCGAAACATGCAATTTTAGGGTTTTAAAACTTACAACTTTAGATGCCTTTAAAACTTGATTTTGATGATGACCAGCAACCAAGAAGGATAGCCTTAGACCTTCACCACCAATGCCAAGGAACAACCTTTATGCCACTCCTCTCTATTCTCACACACACACTTGCAAAGATAGCTTAAAAACTGAGATTGCTAGCTCTCAAAATAAGTATTGTGTAATGGCTATGGTTTGAAGCTACAAGACTTGATCTTGTACTTCTTTTAGGTGCTATTAATACCAAAGAACACAAGAGAATGAGGAACAATCCTTTCTCCTTGTGAAAATTGGCCAAAAGAATTTTTGTGAGAGAGAGAGAGAAGTTCACGCCAAAACCATAGAAGAACTAGGGTTTCACGTTTTTTTCTCTTTCAATAAATATTATCTCATTTTGTAAGTGATTAATCTAAAATCTACTACCTCAAGATAATTTATTTTAGCCTTAATCACTTCCTTAAAATAAGTAATATATATTGATTCAAACACTTTTGATTTAATCCAAGATAAACTATAAGACATTTAATCAAATAATATCAATTAATTAAACTCATGCATGTGCTGAAATTCCTTGGAATTTCTCTAGGAATTTCAGCCACTTCTACATCTAATTAAGTGATTTAATTTGATTATAACTCTTTTAGGCTTTAATACTCAATTAATTAAATTAATACAAGATAATTAATTAATTGAAATTAAACCATGTGGGCTGAATTTTTCTCTCTCATGGGCCAAGGTCCAATAGCATTTATAATGCCCATTACATACATTAATTTGACTTAAATTAAAAGTCCAAATTAATGCCCAATGCTTTATTTAAATATTTTAAGCCCAATGCTTTGTGTGCGATCCTATAGGTCCATTTAATGTTGGCAATGAATTAATAAATTAATTCAAAGGCTATATATATTCTCTAGCAAGATATTATAGCATTCCAAATTAAATGAAAATGCATATGGCATTTAGTGACCTAATGCAATTTTGCATAGTCCCTTACCCATAAATATCAGAATTAATACAAGCCATGGAACTAGTCATCCTTATATATATATTAATTCCTTTCTTGATATTCCAGTGACATTGAACTCTCAGATAAATAATGAATACTCATTATTTCATCTCGGTATGGTTATACACTTCTCAGTTCACTGATCAAGTGGCCAATGATTTTTTCTCTCTTATAGAGTGGGGTAATCCCTTCACTTCTCTCATGCTCTCTAACATGAATAATTGCATACCCAATCATACCCGTACTTGTCACTCTGTTTTGAGCACGTTAGGTGTATGTCAAAGTACACAGTAATTCATAGAGTTTCATAGAGATTTTAGGTTTAAGAACTCCGATACAAAACTTGCATATGAGAAACACTTATGACTTGTACCATGTAGTGTTCTCATGAGTGGATCGAATCCAGATACCATGTTCTAAACATGTATCTATGATCTCTAATTGACACTCTTGTCCTTATAATCCGTAAGATAGAACTCAACTTATCAGAGAGAGCATACTAGTCTTAATTCATTTGTTATTCCCATAACAATGATTGACTAGGGATATTTAGAATGAAGTCTCATTTTTTTAAAGGTCTTACAACCATGTGCCTCACACATGATAACTTAAACTGAAACAACATTCTTGGATAGTTCTATTAATTGATATGCACAGGAATACAATAGATAAAACAAATGCCTCATTTATTAACTAAAGTGTTTTATTACAATGTATTGGGGCTAGGGCTTACACTAACAATCTCCCACTAGCACTAGTCCCAATTAGGCATAGCCTTAAGACCGAATGCTCCCAAATGAGCTTCATGCAAATTTGGATGCTACTGTTTTGTCAAAGGATCTGCTACATTGTCTTCACTTGCTATCTTGCTAACCTTGATGTCCCCACGATTAATGATTTCTTTGACCAGGTGGTACCTTCTGAGTATGTGTTTGGATTTCTGGTGTGACCGGGGCTCCTGGGCCTGTGCGATGGCCCCGTTGTTGTCACAGAAAATTTCTAATGGATCTAGGATGTTTGGGATCACTCTTAATCCAGAAATAAAATACTCAGATTTTGTAGTTGAGTAGGCAACGGTCTCTTGCTTCGAGTTTCTCTAGCTAACAGCACCACAGTCAAAACAAAAACAAACCCAGATTGTGATCTAGAATCCTGAGTGCTGGTCTGAAAAGCAGCATCGGCATAACCTTGTATGACGAGCTCTTCTTGACCACCATACTCCAAGAACTAATCCTTAGTCCTTCGTAGGTACTTTAGAATCCCTTTTACAGCAGACCAGTGCTTCTCAACAGGGTCTTGCTGAAACCTACTAGTTAGACTCAGTGCATGAGCAATATCCAACCTAGTAGATAACATAGCGTACATGATAGATCCAATAGCAGATGCATATGGGATTCTACTCATGTTGCCCCTTTCCTCTTTGGTTTTAGGGCATTGTTCTTTAGTCAAAGGAACTCCCAAAGCCAAAGGTATGTACCCTTTCTTTGACTCTCCTATACTAAAATGCTTTAGTACTTTGTCTATGTACTTTTCTTGACTTAGTCCCAAAAGCCAATTCGATCTATCTCTATAGATTCGAATACCAAGTATTGTCTCGCCTTCACCTAAGTCTTTCATTGAGAAACATTTTCCCAACCATTGCTTAACCTTTTGCAATGTTGGAATGTCATTCCCAATGAGAAGGATGTCGTCCACATATAGGACTAGAAATACTACTATGCTCTCCCTAACCTTCTTGTACACACAAGGCTCATCTTCGTTCTTAATGAAGTCAAATTCTTTGACTGTCTCATCAAAATGAAGATTCCAACTTCAGGATTCTTGCTTTAATCCATAAATGGATTTTTGAAGCTTGCAAACCTTCTTAAGATGCTTGGGATTGACAAAACCCTCAGGCTGTGTCATATACACATCCTCAAGTAAATTTCTGTTGAGGAAAGCAGTTTTGACATCCATTTGCCATATCTCATAATCATGATATGCAACTATGGCAAGCAATATCCTAATGGACTTGAGCATGACTACAGGCGAAAAGGTCTCGTCATAGTCTACACCATGAGTTTGTCGAAAACTTTTTGCTACTAGTCTACCTTTGTAGGTCTTATCAGCTTTGAGTTTGAATAGCCACTTGCATTCAATTACCTTAGCACCTTCTGGTGGATCAACCAAGGTCCAAACCTGGTTATCGTACATTGATTGCATTTCAGATTTCATGGCTTAAAGCCAATTTTATGAGTCTGGGCTTTCAATAGCTTCTCGGTAGGTAGGATCCTCACGATATACTAACTCAATAGTGTAACTGTCAGTGATTAGAAATCCATATCTCTCAATTTCCTGACGTACCCTACCGGACCTTCTAGGTACTTGTGTAATGGGTTCTTGTTCTACAACTGGTTATGAACTTGATCCCACTTCCAACTTATCCTCTATAGGAGTTTGTGGCACTTGAATTTCTCCAAGTTCTACTTTACTCCCACTATCTTTCTTGAGAACGAACTCCTTTTCCAAGAAAATAGCCTTGCGAGCAACAAATACTTTGTTCTCAGCTTGTGAGTAAAAGTAGTATCCCTTTGTTTTTTTAGAATAACCCACAAATAAGCAGACAGTGGATTTGGACTCTAGTTTGCCAGATGTTAATTTCTTAACACGTGCTTCACAGCCCCAAATCTTGAAAAATGACACATTAGGTTCTTTCCCAGTCCATACCTCGTATGGTGTCTTCTCAACTGCTTTAGTTGGAGTAACGGTTTAGTAGAAACGTAGTAGTTTCTAATGCATAACCCCAAAAAGAGATAGGAAGATTTGCTTGACTCATCATAGATCGAACCATGTCTAACAGAGTTTGATTTCTCCTTTCGGACACACCATTCGATTGTGGTGTTCCAGGAGGAGTGAGCTGTGAAATAATACCACACTCCTTTAGATGACTGTTAAACTCTTGGCTTAAGTATTCGCCACATCGATATGATCGAATGGCTTTTATACTTTTGCCAAGTTATTTTTCTACTTTGTTCTTAAAATTTTGAATTTCTCAAAAGTTTTAGATTTGTACTTCATTAGATAGACATAGCCATATCTACTAAAGTCATTTGTGAATGCCACGAAGTAGCTAAAATCACCTCTAGCTTTTGTACTTAATCGTCCACATACATCGGTATGTATTAGTTCCAATAAGCCATTAGTCCTTTCACCATTCTTGTTAAAAGGACTCTTTGTCATTTTTCCATGCAAACGTGGCTGCATGTATCATAAGACTCTAAGTCAAATGACCCAAGCAATCCAGTTTTGTGGAGTCTTGAAATGTGTTTTTCGTTTGCATGTCCTAAACGACAATGCCAGAAGTAAGTAGGGTTCAATTCGTTTGATTTAACCCTCTTTGTATTAATGTTGTATATGGACTCTTTGTTTTGTAAATCAAGGATATAAAGGTCATTTTGCAACATGGCATTGCCATAAGAAATGCCTTGGCGACGAATATGAGCATTGCCATTTTTAATAACAAAATCAAATTCATTCAAATCCAAACATGAAACTGAAATAATGTTTCTGCTCATAGCAGGCACATAATAAAAATTTTTCAAAACTAAACAAAGTTCGGAAGGTAAAGTAAGTTGATAGTCACCTATCTCCATGGCAGCAACTCGTGCTCCATTCCCCACATGGAGGTCCACTTCATTCTTCCCAAGTAACCGCCTATTTCTTAGCCCCTACACATTTGAACAAATGTGAGAACCACAACCGGTATCCAATACCCAAGTGGTAGAAATAGAAAGGTTAATCTCAACAACAAAAATACCAAAATTGGACGCCTTGGCTCCATTCTTCTTTTGTTCTTCCTTGAAGAGAGCACAATTTTTCCTCCAATGCCCTATCTTGTTGTAATAGAAGTAAGTGCTCTCACTCTCTTTGAGCTTCTGCGCCTTGGGCTTGGATTAGGCCTGAGGTGCACTCCTACTTAACTTGAACCGAGCCAGGTCATTCTTGGGTTTTGCCTTTCCCTTTCCCTTTCCTTTAGCGGGTCCCTTTTTAATGCCCCCTTGAACCATCAATATGGGATTAGTCTTTCGAATGTTCTCTTCAGCATTCTTAAGCATCCCATGGAGCTCAGTGACTAACTTGTTCATTGCATGCATGTTATAATTCATCACAAATGGATCATAATCATCAGTCAATGATCCTAAGATCAAGTCAGTGGCCAATTACTTTGGCACTTGTACTTCAAGCTTCTCAAGAGTATCAAGATACCCTTTCATCTTGAGTACATGGGTACTAACAGGAGTCCCCGCAGCCATCTTACAAGAAATTAAGGCCTTTGTTGTCACGAACCTCTCGTGACGAGCTTGCTCTTGGAACATCTCCTTGAGGTGCACCATGATCGCATAAGCCTCTTGGTCCATAAATTGCTTTTGCAAGTCAGGCACCAAAGTGTCCAGCATCAGACAAGTCACATCATTGGAGTCGCTCTTCTTGGTCTCAAAAGTTTTGTAATGACTATACTAGATAATCCTGATTACTGTTGCTAATTACATTCATTAATTCCATTAATGCTATGATATATTTGTTAATGATGCATATATGAGCATACATATATTCATTTTATGCATATCATGCATGATTATGGACTTATACTTTCACATGCTGTTGAGCATTCTTTACATAACTTTATAATTACATGCCTTTATATATACAAATACATTAGATGTAACCAAAAGAGATACAAAATCAATCTCATACATTTAAATGCTACTTCTAATCTAGGGTTGGCTTGGGAGATTGTTGGCTTTGTCTTTGAACAAAAGTTCTACCCTGCGAACCTACACGGATAAGCACCCGTGCTAAGCTATAAAGTTTAGTGGGGAACAACTAATAATATACTGATAACCACTCACAGTAATTATTACTAAACATTCATTACAATAAAATACCATGCATTTACTGGATTACTACAAATATAACATTTTTCATTAATCAGAACAGTAACAAATTTTAAACTGTATATGCATATCATTATTTGCATTAATGGCTTGCGTAAATTCCTGTGGGTGTGGATAACGGGTGCAATGGATACCCGAAGGTATCAAAACAGAAGGATACCCATAGGTATCTAAACAGAAGGAAACCCATAGGTATCTAAACAGAAGACTCACATGAGTCAAACAGAAGTAGCTGCGATAGAACCCTATAGGCATGCCTATCTATCCATAACCAAGTTTCTAAGTGCAGGCATAACATATCATATTTCATATATCATGAAATTTCATCACAATCATTCTATATAACATTAACAAATGCCAATCCTTATAACAATATGCATTCTTCTTTTCACAACATAATTAATAATCATATATTGAAATTTTCTTTGAAATAAATTCATGTATGTTTCTATTTGAGTAATAGAAACTTACCTTTTAATCAATAAGCAACTTTGCATTTATGAGAATACATTTTGCTACATAACTGTAATTTAGGATGATTTATAAGCTTAGAAAGGGCTTAGACAAGTCTGTACCTTAAAAGAAATCAAAGAAAATACAGTTTTCAAAGTACAGGGGAGTGTCACGGTTACTAACAATTCCTAGTAACCATGAGACCCAACTTGCAATCAGGGTCACGGTTACTACAAATTTCCTAGTAATCGTGAGCCATATTGCTCTTGGGTTCTGGACTAAAATAAACTACCTCACGGTTACCAACATACTTGTAGTAACCGTGAAGTAGGGTGATGAACTCAGGTCACGGTTACCAAGAATTTCTTAGTAACCGTGAGATAGTTCGGGTTTTGTTTCTGGACCAAAAGCTCATTACCTCACGGTTACTAAGCTTAGGGTAGTAACCGTGAAGTAATGCTATGAGACTGGGTCACGGTTACCATGAATCTTTAGTAACCATGGTCCAGTAAATACTTTTGGTCTGGACTGAAAATTTAGGCACCTCACGGTTACTATGAAATTCATGGTAACCGTGATCCCTAAACCGCCTCGAGACCGATTTCTAGTCTCCACTTCTATACAATTTTTGACCTAAAAAACAATAGTTTTAGCCAAAATGGCCTTCAATAAAGTTGTAGGCCTAAGTTTCTAGTTTTCAAAACACCAAAAATCATTTCAATAGGACCTGTAAAACTCCAGTTATTCAAGAAAAACCACAGACTGTTCATGAAGGCAAAATCACAACCATAATTAGGTTTCAACACCAATTTTCACTATCATGCAGTGAAAATCAGATTTTGATTTCTTCTAACAAAATCAAGACATACAAGTCTAGTTTCTATAACAACTAGAATTTCATCCTTTGAACAACTATAGCTCAATATATGAGCAAAAGTATACAGACTAGTCAAATGATTTTTAAAACAGATTTCCATGTTGTCAATCAAAACTCACATGCTTTCAATTCTAAACCCTTCTAAGCTTCAAATCATCCATAAAACACATGAGAGAGGCAATCAAGATCTCTCTCATGACAAGTCAATATATATACATATACATATACAAAATCCTAAGTTTCCATACCTTACTAAGCTCTAAATCTTCTTCAACCTTGGAGAGCCTCTTTCCCTTTCCTTTTGCTTGATTCTCCTTCTAAAAAACATAAGACACTTCTATGAAAACCCATCTAGCTAATCAAAGAAACACTTACATCAAAGGAGAAGAAAGTTACCTTAACTCCAAAAATCCAAGTAGATCTTTATTCCTTTAAATCAAAATTCCAAGAACACAAGAGAGAGAATTAGAGAGAGAGAGAAGATGAAGATGGAGAATGAAAACCAAGTGGTTGGCCGGCCACTATTCCACCAAAATATCTCCCTCCCTTTTTAACTTAATTGGCCCAAATGTCACTTAAACAAAACTTTTGCCAATTGGTTCTTAAACTTTCCTTTATTTCTAGTAATACCCCACAACTCATTCTTTTGCTTTTCAATTAAGTCCTTCTCTATACATTTACTCATAATTAAACATGGATAGTAATAATTAATTAGTGATAATTCTATTAGGGTATACTGAGGGGCATTACAAGTTTCCTTTTAAACCGCAGAGGCATTCCTAGCAGGTTCTTCAAGTAAGGGTGCATAAAAAACATACGACTTTTTCTCTTGCTTAAGAACTATTCTTAAGTTTCGAGACCAGTCTATGAAATTGCTGCCATTCAATTTGTCCTTTTCAAGGGCCGATCGCAATGAGAAATTTTTGTTTGAAGATGCCATTTTCAATCTATAATAAAATTTAGCAAGATTAAATGAGGTCTTATTTATAATCCCACAAACCGAATTAATATCCCTTAAAATAATTCGCGTTAGTGATTTAATGTGGGCCAAGATCCACTTTTCACAACAACTTATTAGTCAAGCTGAGCTTGTACACCTAACAAGTTAAGTTACTTAGGTAGGAAAAACTTCAATCATATCTCGTACATGACTCTTGGATCAAACGGGCTAACATCTTAAGATGTTATAGCATAAACCCATTTATTAGTTGCCTAGGTCTGAGCATCCCTTTCCATGTTAAGTCCAACCTACATTCATAACCCATGCCTCATAAAGGTAATCGGGAGCATCTAGGACTCTTAGTCTACGTGACCGATGATCGATGCCTTGACATGTTTCGAATTAGGAAGGCAACTTTGTGACTTACTATTTTTAGGGATTCATTTTATTACGGCTTACATGAAATACGCTTTGTCATCCATTCATAGCATGCATATATAAATAATTGCATAAAGTAAAGCGTGACAAACATGGGCCCAAAAATCTACAACTAAGATTCTATACTATTACATAAGAATCTTCGAGTCGGGCTTCTCCACTCCAGTGGGCTTCATCTTGATTTACAAAGTCTTCAAGTATATTCTATTCTAAGAAATAAATGAAACTTTTACAATAAAACATGATGCCTCACACGCCATATTTAATTACAAAACCCAGGGCCTATGAATGCACCATGCATATCCATTCATCACACCAAACAAGCAAATAAATATACATAACATTCATGGATCAAATAATTAATTTAGCCAAGCCCATTAATGGAAATTGTGTACTTAAACCTTTAAGAGATGACCCCGTGATGGGCCTGGGCCGAAGCCCAATGGACTAAATCCTCTTATTGAATAAGTTCTCTTAAAAGCCCAAAACACAAACTAGTTAGATTTGTGCTATAAATCAACTCTAGTATAATTTCCAATTTTGCCATTTGTAATTTTATGTCATACAGCCCATAAACATTAAAAATACATATAATATGTACCAACATGAATTAAAACACAAAATCATGAAGAACATATACATGATACACGGCATGCATATAAAAACAAACAAACAACAAAACTAGTTGTTTAATGCTTATATGATGCCACAAAAATGCATAAATACTTAAATCAATTTTATGAGTCATTAAATAATTTAAATAAGGTCATAAATATTGATTTAATATTCTGTACCAATCTGATCTAAATGTGTTTTTACCATTTTAATCAAAACAAAACAAACAATGTTGATTAAACATGTAACAAACACAAACTAGTCATAGTTTTAAGTGATTTAAAAATTAATCAATTAAATTGTCATGGACCAGAATTAAAACCAAATTTAAAATATGTCCAGACCTGATATTTAACCTTTAAAAATCACTTACAAACATGCCAAAATCATTTTTACATTTAATATTTAAAACTAGTTGTTAAACTAACAATTAACATGCCAAATAGCACCTAGTTTTAATATTAACATGTACCATCAGGTATTATCAATTAAATCCGACCATTAACAGCTCCTAGAACATCTTAGGACAATATATTAACATGTCATATTAATTATAATACCTATCTAATCATTTAAAATTGTTTTTACACCAAAATAATGCAAAAAACTCAAAACAAAAATTTCTGCATTGCATGTATTTAAAATAACGATTTTTGATTAATTATTTCATGCATCTAAAGCACTAAAATAAGCATGATTAGGCTCTAATATCACTGATGGAATATGACATGGTATGCACATATAGATCACCCAGCGGAAAACAATAAAAATTTGATCATACATGCCATACAATTCCATGACAAGAATCGAAACATGCAATTTTAGGGTTTTAAAACTTATAACTTTAGATGCCTTTAAAACTTGATTTTGATGATGACCAGCAACCAAGGAGGATAGCCTTAGACCTTTACCACAAATGCCAAGGAACAGCCTTTACGCCACTCCTCTCTATTCTCACACACACACTTGCAAAGATAGCTTAAAAATCGAGATTGCTAGCTCTCAAAATAAGTATTGTGTAATGGCTATGGTTTGAAGCTACAAGACTTGATCTTGTACTTCTTTTAGGTGCTATTAATACCCAAAAACACAAGAGAATGAGGAAAAATCCTTTCTCCTTGTGAAAATTGGCCAAAAGAATTTTTGTGTGTGAGAGAGAGAGAAGTTCACACGAAAACCATAGAAGAACTTGGGTTTCAAGTTTTTTTCTCTTTCAATATATATTATCTCATTTTGTAAGTTATTAATCTAAAATCTACTACCTCAAGATAATTTATTTTAGCCTTAATCACTTCCTTAAAATAAGTAATATATATTCATTCAAACTCTTTTGATTTAATCCAAGATAAACCATAAGACATTTAATCAAACAATATCACTTAATTAAACTCATGCTTGTGCCGAAATTCCTTGGCATTTCACTAGGAATTTTGGCCACTTCTTCATCTAATTAAGTGATTTAATTTGATTATAACTCTTTTAGGCTTTAATACTCAATTAATTAAATTAATACAAGATAATTAATTAATTAAAATTAAACCATGTGGGCTGAATTTCTCTCTCTTATGGGCCAAGGTCCAATAGCATTTATAATGCCCATTACATACATTAATTTAACTTTAATTAGAAGCCTAAATTAATGCCCAATGCTTTATTTAAATATTTTAAGCCTAATGCTTTGTGTGCGATCCTATAGGTCCATTTTATGTTGGCAATGAATTAATAAATTAATTCAAAGGCTATATATATTCTCTAGCAAGATATTATAGCATTCCAAATTAAATAAAAATGCATATTGCATTTAGTTAACTAATGCAATTTTGCATAGTTCCTTACCCATAAATATCAGAATTAATACAAGGCATGGAACTAGTCATCCTTATATATATTAATTCCTTTCTTGATATTCCAGTGACACTGAACTCTCAGATAAATAATGATTACTCATTATTTCATCTCGGTATGGCCATACACTTCTCAGTTCACTGATCAAGTGATCGATGATATTTTCTCTCTTATAGAGAGGGGTAATCCCTTCACTTTTCTCATGCTCTCTAACATGAATCAATACATACCCAAGCATACCCGTACTTGTCACTCTGTTACGAGCACGTTAGGTGTATGTCAAAGTACACAGTAATTCATAGAGTTTCATAGAGATTTTAGGTCTAAGAACTCCGATACAAAACTTGCATATGAGAAACACTTATGACTTGTACCATGTAGTGTTCTCATGAGTGGATCGAATCCAGATACCATGTTCTCATCATGTATCTATGATCTCTGATTGACACTCTTATCCTTATGATCCGTAAGACAGAACTCAACTTATCAGAGAGAGCATACTATTCTTAATTCATTTGTTATTCCCATAACAATGACTGACTAGAGATATTTAGAATGAAGTCTCATTTGTTTCAAGGTCTTACAACCATGTGCCTCACACATGATAACTTAAACTAAAATAACATTCTTGGATAGTTATATCAATTGATATGCACAAGAATACAATAGATAAAACAAATGCCTCATTTATTAACTAAAGTGTTTTATTACAATGTATTGGGGCTAGGGATTATACTAAAAATCTCCCTCTAGCATTAGTCCCAATTAGGCATAACCCTAAGACCGAATGCTCTCAAATGAGCTTTGTGCAAATTAGGATGCAACTGTTTTGTCAAAGGATCTGCTACATTGTCTTCACTTGCTATCTTGCTAACCTTAACGTCCCCACGATCAATGATTTCTTTAATCAGGTGGTACCTTCTGAGTATGTGTTTGGATTTTTGGTGTGATCGAGGCTCCTTGGCCTGTACGATGGCCCCGTTGTTGTCACAGAAAATTTCAAATGGATCTAGGATGCTTGGGACCACTCCTAATCCAAAAATAAAATTTTTAATCCAAGCAGCCTCTTTTATAGCCTCACTTACTGCAATATACTCAGATTCTGTAGTTGAGTAGGCAACGGTCTCTTGCTTCGAGCTTCTGCAGCTGACAACACCACCGTTCAAAACAAAAACAAACCCAGATTGTGATCTAGAATCCTGAGTGCTGGTCTGAAAAGCAGCATCGACATAACCTTGTATGACGAGCTCTTCTTGACCACCATACTCCAAGAACTGATCCTTAGTCCTTCGTAAGTACTTTAGAATCCCTTTTACAGCAGACCAGTGCTTCTCACCAGGGTTTTGCTGAAATCTACTGGTTATACTCAGTGCATGAGCAACATCCAACCTAGTACATAACATAGCGTACATGATAGATCCAATAGCAGATGCATATTGGATTCTTCTCATATTGTCTCTTTCCTCTTTGGTTTTAGGGCACTGTTCTTTAGTCAAAGGATTATCCAAAGCCAAAGGTATGTACCCTTTCTTTGAGTCTCCCATACTAAAATGCTTTAGTACTTTGTCTATGTACTTTTCTTGACTTAGTCCCAAAAGCCGATTCGATCTATCTCTATAGATTCGAATACCAAGTATTGTCTCGGCTTCACTTAAGTCTTTCATTGAGAAATATTTTCCCAACCATTGCTTAACCTTTTGCAATGTTGGAATGTCATTCCCAATGAGAAGGATGTCGTCCACATATAGGACTTGAAATACTACTATGCTCCCCCTAATCTTCTTGTACACACAAGGCTCATCTTCGTTCTTGATAAAGTCAAATTCTTTGACTGCCTCATCAAAACAAAGATTCCAACTTTGGGATTCTTGTTTTAATCCATAAATGGATTTTTGAAGCTTGCAAACCTTCTTAGGATGCTTGGGATTGATAAAACCCTCATGCTGTGTCATATACACATCCTCAAGTAAATTTCCGTTGAGGAAAGCAGTTTTGACATCCATTTGCCATATCTTATAATCATGATATGCAGCTATGGCAAGCAAGATCCTAATGGACTTGAGCATGACTACAGGCGAAAAGGTCTCGTCATAGTCTACACCATGAGTTTGTCAAAAACCTTTTGCTACTAGTCTTATCAGCTTTGAGTTTGAATAGCCACTTGCATTCAATTACCTTAGCACCTTCCGATGGATCAACCAAGGTCCAAACCTGGTTATCGTACATTGATTGCATTTCAGATTTCATGGCTTAAAGCCAATTTTCTGAGTCTGGGCTTTCAATAGCTTCTCGATAGGTAGTAGGATCCTCACGATCTACTAACTCAATAGTGTCACTGTCAATGATTAGAAATCCATATCTCTCAATCTCCTGGCATACCCTACCGAACCTTCTAGGTACTTGTGTAATGGGTTCTTGTTCCACAACTGGTTGTGAACTTGATCCCACTTCCAACTCATCCTCTATAGGAGTTTGTGGCACTTGAATTTCTCGAAGTTCTACTTTACTCCCACTGTCTTTCTTGAAAAGGAACTCCTTTTCCAAGAAAACAGCCTTGCGAGCAACAAATACTTTGTTCTCGACTTGTGAGTAAAAGTAGTATCCCTTTGTTTCTTTGGGATAACCCACAAATAAGCAAACAGTGGATTTGGACTTTAGTTTGTCAAATATTAATTTCTTAACATGTGCTTTACAGCCCCAAATCCTGAAAAATGACATATTGGGTTCTTTCCCAGTCCATACCTCGTATGGTGTCTTCTCAACTGCTTTAGTTGGAGTACGGTTTAGTAGAAATGTAGTAGTTTCTAATGCATAACCCTAAAAAGAGATAGAAAGATTTGCTTGACTCATCATAGATCGATCCATGTCCAACAGAGTTCGATTTCTCCTTTCGAACACACCATTCCATTGTGGTGTTCTAGGAGGAGTGAGCTGTGAAATAATACCACACTCCTTTAGATGACTGTCAAACTCTTGGCTTAAGTATTCGCCACCTCGATCTGATCGAATGGCTTTTATACTTTTGCCAAGTTTTTTTTCTACTTCGTTCTTAAACTTTTTGAATTTCTCAAAAGTTTCAGAATTGTACTTCATTAGATAGACATAGCCATATCTACTAAAGTCATCTGTGAATGTCACAAAGTAGTTAAAATCACCTCTAGCTTTTGTACTTAATCGTCCACATACATCGGTATGTATTAGTTCCAATAAGCCATTAGTCCTTTCACCATTCTTGTTAAAAGGACTCTTTGTCATTTTTCCATGCAAACATGGCTCGCATGTATCATAAGACTGTAAGTCGAATGACCTAAGCACTCCAGTTTTGTGGAGTCTTAAAATGCATTTTTCGTTTGCATGTCCTAAATGACAATGCTAGAAGTAAGTAGGGTTCAATTCGTTTGATTTAACCCTCTTTGTATTAATGTTGTATATGGACTCTTTGTTTTTTAAATCAAAGATATAAAGGCCATTTTGCAACATGGCATTGCCATAAGAAATGCCTTGGCGACAAATATGAGCATTGCCATTTTTAATAACAAAATCAAATTCGTCCAAATCCAAACATGAAACTGAAATAATGTTTCTGCTCATAGCAGGCACATAATAACAATTTTTCAAAACTAAACAAAGTCCAGAAGGTAAAGTGAGTTGATAGTCGCCTATCTCCATGGCAGCAACTCGTGCTCCATTCCCCACATGGAGGTCCACTTCATTCTTCCCAAGTAACCGCCTATTTCTTAGCCCCTGCACATTTGAACAAATATAAGAACCACAACCGGTATCCAATACCCAAGTGGTAGAAATAGAAAGGTTAATCTGAACAACAAAAATACCAAAACTGGACACCTTGGCTCCATTCTTCTTTTGTTATTCCTTGAAGAGAGCACAATTCTTCCTCCAATGCCCTATCTTGTTGCAATAGAAGCAAGTGCTCTCACTCTCTTTGAGCTTCTGCGCCTTGGGCTTGGATTGGGCCCGAGGTGCACTCCTACTTGACTTGAACCGAGCCAGGTCATTCTTGGGTTTTTCCTTTCCCTTTCCTTTTCCCTTAGCGGGTCCCTTTTTATTGCCCCCTTGAACCATCAATATGGGATTGGTCTTTCGAATGTTCTCTTCATCATCCTTAAGCATCCCATGGAGCTCAGTGACTTACTTGTTCATTGCATGCATGTTATAATTCATCACAAATGGATCATAATCATTAGTCAATGATCCTAAGATCAAGTCAGTGGCCAATTCCTTTGGCACTTATACTTCAAGCTTCTCAAGAGTATCAAGATACCCTTTCATCTTGAGTACATGGGTACTAACAGGAGTACCCGCAGCCATCTTATAAGAAATTAAGGCCTTTGTTGTCACGAAATTCTCGTGACGAGCTTGCTCTTGGAACATCTCCTTGAGGTGCACCATGATGGCATAAGCCTCTTGATCCATAAATTGCTTTTGCAAGTCAGGCACCATAGTGGCCAGCATCAGACAGGTCACATCATTGGAGTCGCTCTTCTTGGTCTCAAAAGTTTCCGTTCAAATCGCAGAGGCGTTCCTAGCAGGTTCTTCAGGCAAGGGTGCATCCAAAACATACGAATTTTTCTCTTGCTTAAGAACTATTCTTAAGTTTCGAGACCAGTCTATGAAATTGGTGCCATTCAATTTTTCCTTTTCAAGGACCAATCGCAATGAGAAATTGTTGTTTGAAGATGCCATTTTCAATCTATAATAAAATTTAGCAAGACTAAATAAGGTCTGATTTATAATCCCACAAACCGAATTAATATCCCCTTAAATAATTCGCGTTTCACAACAACTTATTAGTCAAGCTGAGCTTGTACACCTAACAAGTTAAGTTACTTAGGTAGGAAAAACTTCAATCATGTCTCGTACATGACTCTTGGATCAAACGGGCTAACATCTTAAGATGTTATAATATAAATCCATTTATTAGTTGCCTAAGTCTGGGCATCCCTTTCCATGTTAAGTCCAACCTACATTCACAACCCATACCTTAATATGATAATCGGGTGCATCTAGGACTCCTAGTCTATGTGACCGATGATCGATGCCTTGACATGTTTCAAATTAGGAAGGCAACTTTGTGACTTACTATTTTTAGGGATTCATTTTATTACGGCTTACATGGCATATGCTTTATCATCCATTCATAGCATGCATATATAAATAATTGCATAAAGTAAAGCGTGACAAACATGGGCCCAAAAACCTACAACTAAGATTCTATACTATTACATAAGAATATTCGAGTTGGGCTTCTCCACTTCGGAAGGCTTCGTCTTGATTTACAAAGTCTTCAAGTATATTCTATTATAAGAAATAAATGAAACTTTTACAATAAAACATGATGGCTTGCATGCCATATTTAATTACAAAAGCCAGGGCCCATGAATGCACCATGCATATCCATTCATCACACCAAACAAGCAAATAAATATACATAACATTCATATATCAAATAATTAATTTAGCCAAGCCCATTAATGGAAATTGTGTACTTAAACCTTTAAGAGATGACCCTGTGATGGGCCTGGGCCGAATCCCAATGGACTAAATACTCTTATTGAATAAGTTCTCTTAAAATCCCAAAACACAAACTAGTTAGATTTGTGCTATAAATCAACTCTAGTATAATTTCCAATTTTGCCATTTTTAATTTTATGTCATACAGCCCATAAACATTAAAAATACATATAATATGTACCAACATGAATTAAAACACAAAATCATGAAGAACATATACATGATACACGGCATGCATATAAAAACAAACAAACAACAAAACTAGTTGTTTAATGCTTATGTGATGCTACAAAAATGCACAAATACTTAAATCAATTTTATGAGTCATTAAATAATTTAAATAAGGTCATAAATATTGATTTAATATTCTGTACCAATCTGATCTAAATGTGTTTTTACCATTTTAATCAAAACAAAACAAACAATGTTGATTAAACATGTAACAAACACTAACTAGTCATAATTTTAAGTGATTTAAAAATTAATCAATTAAATTTTCATGGACCAGAATTAAAAATAAATTTTAAAATATGTCCAGACCTGATAATTAACCTTTAAAAATCACTTACAAACATGCCAAAATCGTTTTTAAATTTAATATTTAAAACTAGTTGTTAAACTAACAATTAACATGCCAAATAGCACCTAGTTTTAATATTAACATGTACCATCAAGTGTTATCAATTAAATCCGACCATTAACAGCTCCTAGAACATCTTAGGACAGTATATTAACATTTCATATTAATTATAATATCTATCTAATCAATTAAAATCGTTTTTACACCAAAACAATGCAAAAAACTCCAAACAGAAAATTTCAGCATTGCATGTATTTAAAATAACGATTTTTGATTAATTATTTCATGCATCTAAAGCACTAAAATAAGCATGATTAGGCTCTAATACCACTGATGGAATATGACATGGTATGCACATATAGATCACACAGTGGAAAACAATAAAAATTTGATCATACATGCCATATAATTCCATGACAAGAATCAAAACATGCAATTTTAGGGTTTTAAAACTTACAACTTTAGATGCCTTTAAAACTTTATTTTGATGATGACCAGCAACCAAGGAGGATAGCCTTAGATGTTTGCCACCAATTCCAAGGAACAACCTTTACGCCACTCCTCTCTATTCTCACACACACACTTGCAAAGATAGCTTAAAAACCGAGATTGCTAGCTCTCAAAATAAGTATTGTGTAATGGCTATGGTTTGAAGCTACAAGACTTGATCTTGTACTTCTTTTAGGTGCTATTAATACCCAAGAACACAAGAGAATGAGAAACAATCCTTTCTCCTTGTGAAAATTGGCCAAAAGAATTTTTGTGAGAGAGAGAAGTTCACGCCAAAACCATAGAAGAACTAGGGTTTCACGTTTTTTTCTCTTTCAATATATATTATCTCATTTTGTAAGTGATTAATCTAAAATCTAATACCTCAAGATAATTTATTTTAGCCTTAATCACTTCCATAAAATAAGTAATATATATTGATTCAAACTCTTTTGATTTAATCCAAGATAAACCATAAGACATTTAATCAAACAATATCACTTAATTAAACTCATGCATGTGACGAAATTCCTTGGCATTTCTCTATGAATTTCGGCCACTTCTACATCTAATTAAGTGATTTAATTAGATTATAACTCTTTTAGGCTTTAATACTCAATTAATTAAATTAATACAAGATAATTAATTAATTGAAATTAAACCATGTGGGCTGAATTTCTCTCTCTCATGGGCCAAGGTCCAATAGCATTTATAATGCCCATTGCATACATTAATTTGACTTTAATTAAAAGCCCAAATTAATGCCCAATGCTTTATTTAAATATTTTAAGCCTAATACTTTGTGTGCGATCCTATAGGTCCATTTAATGTTGGCAATGAATTAATAAATTAATTCAAAGGCTATATATATTCTCCAGCAAGATATTATAGCATTCCAAATTAAATGAAAATGCATATGGCATTTAGTGACCTAATGCAATTTTGCATAGTCTCTTACCCATAAATATCAGAATTAATACAAGGCATGGAACTAGTCATCCTTATATATATTAATTCCTTTCTTGATATTCCAGTGATACCGAACTCACAGATAAATAATGATTACTCATTATTTCATCTCGGTATGGCCATACACTTCTCAGTTCACTGATCAAGTGGCCGATGATATTTTCTCTCTTATAGAGAGGGGTAATCCATTCACTTCTCTCATGCTCTCTAACATGAATCAATGCATACCCATACTTGTCACTCTGTTAAGAGCACGTTAGGTGTATGTCAAAGCACACAATAATTCATAAAGAGTTTCATAGAGATTTTAGGTTTAAGAACTCCGATACAAAACTTGCATATGAGAAACACTTATGACTTGTACCATGTAGTGTTCTCATGGGTGGATCGAATCTAAATACCATGTTCTAAACATGTATCTATGATCTCTGATTGACACTTTTGTCTTTATGATTCGTAAGACAGAACTCAACTTATCAGAGAGAGCATACTAGTCTTAATTCATTTGTTATTCCCATAACAATGACTGACTAGGGATATTTAGAATGAAGTCTCATTTGTTTCAAGGTCTTACAACCATGTGCCTCACACATGATAACTTAAACTGAAACAACATTCTTGGATAGTTCTATCAATTGATATGCATACGAATACAATAGATAAAACAAATGCCTCATTTATTAACTAAAGTGTTTTATTAAAATGTATTGGGGCTAGGGCTTACACTAACAAAATAGTGAATTCACAACTTCCTCTTAAACACAAGTATACATAAACAACAATAACCATGGAAAACTAAGCTATTATCAAGATGGTAACATGATCATTTACATGATTTAAACAAGAATTCTTTACAAGGCAAAAAAAAAATCGAAGAAAAGGCATATTATCAAATAAAAAATAAATATTCACATAAAATCAAGAATATTTAAACCCTTTACATTATCTTCAGATAGAGTTACTCTAAACCATGTGAATCATGCCCCATGAACTCATTCTCCTTCTTCTTCTTCTTCTTCTTCTTCTTCTTCTTAGCTCCAATAAATAGAGAGTGTTTTTTTCTTTTTTTATTTTTCTAAATTTTTTTCTAGAAATTCCTCTCTGGGGAATGAAGTGATGGGTATTTCAGTACCCATAATGAGGATTAAATGCTCAGATTAGGACAAAGAAAAAAATGACTAGATTTTTATTAAAATTTTAATCCTTTATTTTGCATGAAGAAAATTGGAAAAGTGAGAAAAAAATCCTAGTCACAGCCTTGACTTATGAGCCAAAGGTGTAACTGGAGTTGGGACACCTATCAAAGGATAAAAATGCTATTCATAGGCATAACTAGAGCGAGTCACGATCTAATTCAACGAGTCATATCCTTAACTCATGCCTATTGATGCCAATGATAGGCAAAGGCAATAGGTGAGTGATTGGCACTTCAAAAGGTATGACTCATGAGCCAGTCATGGTCTGGACCCATGAGTTAAGGTCGTAACTCAACTCTGAGTCCCTTCTTTGTCCTTTAAAATGCGTATCTTCCACCTACCAAAAGAGAAAAAAGAGGTAAAGCCTTAAAATATCATTTTCAACCTGTAAAAAAATCGAATGAGAGTTTAAAAAAGCATTTTTATGAAATAAATGCAGGAGAGGCTATAGTGCTTCCATTCTCTATCTACTTTATAGCAATATTATCCTTATCAGGTAATTCTAGCAATCGCTTCCTCGAAACCGAATTTCTATAATTATAAACATAATTAATCAAAATAAGTGGATGCAATAGCTTTATATTGCTTGCCATTTGGCTTGGGTGGTATAGAATCTTCCATATGATTTGTGTCTTCAGTTACCTCCTTACTTTTGATAATAGTTTCAAGTAGGGTAGAAGTAATAATCTCTTGCTTTAGTTTTGAAACCATGTCTTTCATGCACTTGAAGATCTACTTTTCCTATAAATAGGATAGACTTTGATTTGATTAGTAGCCTAGTCCACTATGCCATTAAAAACCTCAAAGCTCAATTGGACTAATCTATTAATGAATATTAACTCTTACTCCCTATAATAGTAAACTATCTTAAGAGCTAAGACAAATACATCTTTAAACTTAGGCCTCTATAAGCTTTTTAGGCATACTAAAATTGGCTTTAAAACTAAAACCCTTCTTGTGCTTTTAGCCTTTAGTTTGCATTACTTTGGTGATTTTTTGTGACTTCTTCCCTAGTCTAACTTCTAGAAGGAAATCCATCTTTTTCGTCATGTTCACCACCTTATAATATATAATCCATTAGCAATGTCCAAAATGGAGATGATATTCTCTTGAGCAATCCTAATGGTAATCATCTTTCCTTAATGAGGAATATTGATCATTTTCTGCAAGAAGGAGGGTATGCCTCCCAACTTGAGAGATAATAGTCTTCTTAATAGCAGACAAAACTTAAATAAAATGCTAAAAACAATAAATTCTACCTTATCTTTAATCACCCCAGTCTTGACCTTAACCTTGAATGTCCCATAAGCTTATTTCTCAATGTTGTCATATACTATTATGGTGAGCATTGCCTTGATAATCAAGGAGTTAACTATCCCATAAGCCACTGTAGCTTTGAAAAGGCATATATTGATAGATAAATCATCATCTACCATTAAACAAGCTATGCTCTTGCCATTAATTTCTATTTTGATAAATAAGAGGCACTTATGCATATGACCTTTAGCAAGGAGCTCATTGTTAGAAAAAAATCAGTACATCTTTTCCTTACCTTGCAAAATTTCTAATAGTTGTGATGGTGTGATGGTGGTAGCAAAAATAGATTTGGTTAAGGCCTCAACTATTTTCTAACTATAAGAATTAGATTCTTTCAATAAATCGCAAATGGAAAGTTAGGTAGGAGTTAGCAAGCAAAAATTGTAATGCCTAATACTCGATTACATATATTTAGGTATATGGTGTTACATTAAGTATCCATACATTTTGTTTTCTTAATGGGGATTGGAATTTTTTATTTTAGTGAAGGTAATTTTACCCTTTTTCAATAAAACATTGAAAAATTATTGGTAGGTACAAAAAAAAAATTTTGGACTTGATTAGTATACCTATAATGACAAGAAGTTTTATCTAGTCACTAATTTTTATTGCTAAAATATTATCTAAAAATATTATTTTGCGATTGCTTTTTATTGACCATTATAAAAACTAATTTTCTCTCTAAATTTGGATGATTTGAATGGAAAGTTAATCCATTATTTATAATAGAGTCTTAGAATGATGGATACTTTAGGGTTTCTTCACATTACAGAGTTTACATGAAACTCTCTATCCTATTCAATTAAAAGCTAGCAAGCAATCCTTTTGGATGGTTATAAACATATTTTGCAATTAAAATTATTGGATTTATGTTCATAATTCATATAGGGTATATATGCAAGGTGTCACATTTTAGAGAATACATGCGTTGGTGAGAATACGTGCGTGAGTATGGTTTAACCACACATGAGCCCTTAGAATTTGTAGTTTAGTCACTATGCTCTAATTCTTATCATTTAATTCTATTTCCACTAAATTCTACCCTGAAATAGCCTCATTAAGTTGATTTCTAACTTAAATATTTTTCTTCCAAATTGAACTCTAATCCCCTATTAAATAGACTTATGATGAAATCTTCTTTTTTGAGTAAAGTCCTCATCAACGAGTAACTAAATCAAGACAAGAAAAAATCCAATGCTTGTAATAATCCTCATGTAAAGATTGACACATGACTTTTAATGCAATACTTCTCTGTAATAGAATCCCTACTATGAGTAAGTCAAGCTCAAATGAGTTGCCACTTGGTGCAACTGAGAATCAATTATTTGGCATAAATATTCTAACCTTCAGAAATGGGATGAGCCATTGAACTTTAGAGATTTTGTTTTTTAATAGCATTTTTTAATCATATGTCTAGCATCCAATACATGGCTTTCAATATTGAAAGTTAGTTTTGTGTAAATTATAATGTAATGTAATGCAATGCAATAAATATAAAATAACTAAGTTTGGCTATATCATGAAAAAAAAACATGTTAGTAGGCAATATCAATGATAGCACATCATAACAAGAAAAATCCATTTTGCTTACGGAAATTTTCAACGAAATTGAGTGAATTTTCGTAGGGAAACTAAATTACCGATGAAATTTAGTGACGAAAAATGGCATTAAAAAACCGGTTGTAGGCACTTTTATCGACATAAAATTTTTTGTTGGTAAATTTATTGACAGAAACCATAGTCCGTTGGTAATTCCGTTGGGAGGTGCAGACCAAAAACTGTCGTCATTTACCGTATTTGCCAATGGAGTCAAATTCCATCGTTAAAATTACCAATGAAATTTTATGTTCCGTTGTTAAAATTCCCTACAAAAATAACAAATCCATAGGAAAATTTCCAACGGAAGTATAGTTCCATAGGTAAATTTAGCGACAGTACATATATTTCCGTCGGTAAATTTGCCTTGTGGTAAAAAACTTCGCGATGGATTTTTCCGTCACTAATAAAAATATTACAAATTTCCAAAAATTATTTAATAAATCTGTTATGTATCTCATTCCTTTCCTTTATCTAATAAATCCAACAATGCAACCTATTAGCTTTGTAGATTACTATGTAATTAGGTAAAAAAAAGCATAAATTTAATACCTTTGATTTGCTATTTAAAAAAAATGGTGCTTGTTAGGCATAGTTAAATATAATATATAATTTTTTAAATAATATATCTTTAGAAATGATTATCATTATATTTTAACCATCATAATTCATAAACAATTCATCGGTCTAACACTATGAACTCTCAAACAAACAAAGACTATAATTCTCAACTAAAAAGTACAAGATAGTCAATCTAATAACATCTATATATATTAATCACGGTTAGATAGCTTACTTATTCTATGATAATCACTCTCGCCTAAAAAAATTTAAAAATAAAAATAAAAAGATGCATCTTTGGTTCCACACAATATGCCAACATATTACTGCTCATCAAAGATATTTTGAGCTTCAGCAGTAACATTTCCTTGAATTTATCACTAGTTATAATATTTTTAAATTAGCAAGGAAAATTCTATAGTCTTAACTAACTAATTAATCATACAATTCAATCCATATAACATCTAATTTGACACATTTAATACATTTCTACAAATAAGCTAAATGTTTATCAATTTCAGTATTGTTATTATATATTCATTATAAATATTTGTCAACCCAATTAAGCAAGATAAAATGTATTTTAAAGATTAAAAAAGTTAAACATAATGTAGTTAAATAACCAATTTTCAATTTTAAACACCCACAATTCAATCAAATCATCTCATGCAATTCATTAAATAATCAATTAAATACTTATAACATCATTTTCATATATTTCACACTGAAAAACAACTTCCATCATTCACACAATCAAATATCACAAATTTTAAATTTTTATTCAATTTAATTCAACATAATATTAAGTTCGATATAATCCTTTTTAAAATAACTTAATCGATCTTACACATTATTTTGTTCTTAAGAATGGTAAGCAATAATAGAGATCTGGCTACTCTATACATGCATATGGCTAAAGTTGCTATAAAATGACATCATATCAAAAAATTGATCGCTATACCAATTGTAAAAAAAAAAATAATTTATACAACAAATAAAAAATAAAATAAAGCTTACATGTACTTCTTTTGTGTCAGCACTATCTTCTGATGCATCGATCTTAAGGTCACCATCCTTATCTCCTTTAGTGTCATCAGTATCATCATTCTCTTCTTCATGATGCTATGATAGAGATTTAGAAGTGCATGAACAAGCAGATAGTTACTTTTCTGATGGAATGCCAAAGAATGATAAATTAAGCAATGGAAACTTTCCATCAGGTATCGATAACTCTAAACGACAAGGCCTTATCCCTTGCTTCAATCTTTCCAAAAGTGCTTAGAAAAATAACATACTCATGAAAGAATAAATAATTTATTTGACTAAATGAATTACCTAAATTAATTATATAATTCATAATTACCTAAATTAATTAAACAAATGTATTCATGATACTATTTACACAAACCATAAGGCATACAATAAATAACCTAAGCTAAGCTTAGTACAAGTAGGTACAAGAATTTCAGTAATAGAACCGCATATCTCAAACACCCACATGCACAATATCTAACTTGTGTGATTTTGAATGGCAATAACCAAAACCGCATATGCCGCAAGATATGCACGATAACAAACAATTTAAAACTGCAATTTGATTTTGATCAATCACATCCATCAAATAAACTAGAAGATAAAAGCATATATATATTAATCTAGAAATGCCAATGACATGGAGTCATTGATTAAAATAAATACATATATATATTTAGCCAGATGAGTTCTCATCAAACACTAACTAATTCCTAAATCTATTTTTAACTAGTAACTTGTAAATAAATATAATTATATAAAAATTTAAGGAAAAGCAAATTTAGTGGAGTACTTAACTAATTGAAGCCATTTTCTCTCATTTTTTTCAAATTTCGAGCTATCGTCAATCGTTGAACATTCGTCGGTGTAAACCTAAGAGCACCTGTAGGCAGTTGACATCTTGGAAAGTCCAACAATGGTGGTCACGCACCATAAGGAGCTATTGTTTGGCCGAAATCTAAGTTAAAAGTTCTCGGGATACCCATCTCCGATCTCCTCGCCTCCGGTATGGGAGGAGGATCAATGGGCATAGAAAGAAGCACTTGATCGCAAGGAGTCCGATCGTGGTGCTCAGGCCACCATCCGACGTGGGAGGTGGCTGATATCACTAAATAAAGCTGCCAAATTTTAAAATAAAAGAAGAGAAAAACAGAGGCCGACGGTGGGGGTTATCGAAGAGGAGGTGTTCACTCATCGGCGTGGTGGAAAATGGCGGAGGGACGGCGGCACTGTTGCTTCCTACGGCGAACGGCGCCGGTGAGAGAACCTATTCCCTCTTTCTTCTCCCTCTCTTTTGGTGTTTTTCCCCTGCTGCTGCTTCTCTTTTATTTAATTCTCTTTTTTCTTTATTTTTTCTAATTTTTTTTTGGTAAATTAGGGGATAAGAAGTGCCGGCTTTTAGCATAAATAAATACAAGAATATGTAAAGTAGAATTAGTTGTTTAGTACTGCAAATCAATTAGATCCTTTTAAAGTTTTATTTTATTTTATTTATTTAAATTTGGACAGTTCCTTTTTTTCTTCATTTTCTTTTTCTTTTTAATTTTAATTTTTATATTTGTCAAAATTTTGTGTATATTTTTAATTTTTTTAATTTTTATAATAATTTTTAATTCGGTAGATATCAAAAATTTTAATTTTTATTCTTTATTTTTAATCTATATTTAGACTTTATTTTGTATATTTTTATTTCAATAAATTTACGTATAAAAGTTTTGATTTTAAATTTAATTTTCTCATTTAACCAAATTTTAATTGTATTTTTTAAATCTGATTTGTTTACAACTAAAATTTTTGTAAACAGATTTCGCCAGTTTGTACCACCTGGATTTTATATTTAATGCTCTTTGTTTTTTTATTTATTATTTTCTATTTTGTTTATTTCCTTAACTTAATTATCTTTTTTTTTGTGTGTATATCTCTCTTTTTTTTTTCCTCAAAAACTACTTCATCGTCTAGGCAATTCCAATCCACTTGCTCTATATTTCTAACATCTATATTTAGGTCTAACCTAATATCATCACAGCCCAATTGAACTTTGACCGCTCAAGTGGACTATAAGTTTCAATTTCAGCTTTTCTTTAAATAATAGCAAAATAATACACATGGACTCCATAGATTAATCATAAGGGCATGACAAATTTATAATTGATTAATTATGCTATTTTTAATTACATAGTGGAAGCATATAAGAAAAAAGTTTCTTTTTAAAACATATTAAAATTCAATTAATAATCTATTGAGTTTCTATTAGTGATATATAAAAATTCTAATAATCAATCGTATTAAAATTGAATTTTTAATTATGATTGAAAAGTAAACGAATGCTTTTAATTATGAATTTTAATTATTCCATGTAAATTAGCAAGAGATTTAGACAGAAATCATGACATGGAGTTATTATTATTATTATTATTTAAAATAAGAGAAGTATTGTTGAAAGATACTAAAATTAAAGTATCCAATATTACTCGTTATATTCAACATGGCAATTTTTAGGATTTTACATGCATATATTGAATAAATTATTAATTAATATTAATTTTGTAAAATATTTATTATAATTTATTAAAATATTATTTTATCAATTATATATTATTATATTATTAATTTATTAAAAAATTAGGGTTTTTTTTAATGAAATAGTTAAATAGAATTAATAGAGAGATAAAAAAATTAAGTATTCTTAATTTTTGCTTAATTATTTATGTAGGAAAATTCCCCGCAAAATTGAATTTCGTAGGGAAAAATGCCGACGGAATGGCAAATTTGTAGGTAAATTACCAACGGAAAATGAATTTTGCAAGTAATTTACCTATGAAAATTGAATTTCGTAGGTAATTTACCTATGAAATTGCCATTTCGTTGGTAATTTCCCTAAAAAATTCAATTGTCTTAGGTAATTTACCTACGGAATAATATTATGTGGGTAATTTTCCTACAGAATTCAATTTTCATAGGTAATTTACCTACAGAAGGCGATTTCATAGTGAAATTACGGACGGAATATTTATTCCATCGGTAAATTTTGTGTACAATTTTAGCCACGTAATATTGGCACTAATTTACCTACAAAATAATATTTCGTTGATAATTTTCCTACGAAATTCAATTTTCGTAGGTAATTTACCTACGGAATGGCGATTTCGTAGGGAAATTTTTGACGCAATGTTTATTCCATCGATAAATTTTGTGTACAAATTTAGCCACGTAATATTGATGCCAATTTAACGACAGATTTTCGATTCCTTCACTAATTTTCGTCAGTAAAGTTTGGTTGGTAAATTTTTCTCCATTATTTACGAAGAATTTGTTATTCCATCGTAATACATTTTTTTTTGACAATTTTTCCGTTGGTAATTTTTCGTCGGGAATTGGGATTTTTTTAGTAGTGCATATAATCATAATTTATGCATGGTTTTATATTATAAACATGATAAAAGATAAACTCAATGATATTAGGTGCTTACAAATAATAAATATGCCAAAAACATGATGTTTTATAGGTTCAAAGTAATGGTGCAAAAGGAATTAGAAAATTTAAAATGAAAAATCTTATGAAAACATTATGCGTGCATAAAACCTTATAGTTAGGGTGCATAATTTGCATGCTTTTTATTGATTATTGATGTGAAATTGATGTAAATATTGTTGGAACCAGCTCATTTGTTTAGGCTTTGATTTATTGATAGGTTGTTTGGAGATGGAAAGAAAATAATGGATTTTTGGGCTTAAAGCTATCTTTTTTGAAGCACTATTAGACCTGATGTCGTTATGGAAGCCTTATAGGTGTAATTAGCTAGGGTTAAGGCTCTTACTATGAGTTCTGCTATTGGTATAACATAATCCATAAGAAGAGTTAGAGTTTGCACCATTACAGGATGTTGGGATACATCAATTTGAAATAAATCCTCCATTTTAGGGAATAGATATATTTCGTGATTTTAATTTAGAATTCAAATTTTAGGAAGCAAAGACAGATTATTATTATTTTTAATTTTTTTTTGCTATTTATCTTTCCTTTTCTAATTAGGCAACTCTTTAATGTTATTTAGAGAGAAGACTTTATATAATTAGCCACCGTTTTGTTTTTTAAGGCTGTCTTGTTCTCTTTTCCAATAAATTTGTGTAGCTAGGTTTATTTTCAAATTAACGGATAATTGAGATTTCAGTTTTATTACTTGTGAGATCTAATTGCTTTACTACTTTTAGTATTTGTATTGCATATGTGATCATACTATTATTATTCTATTGATTATTGTAATATGGCTAGTTTTGCAATTGTTAGGATATTATACAACTATACAGGCAAGTTAGATCCATAATTGTCTCTTTAATTTGTAAATTAGTTATAGGTTAGGGTGGTAAGTACTTAGTGTGTGCTCAATTCATTCTAATGATTAGTATATTCTACCATAAATGAAATCAAATTTCTTATTTTGTTGGTTAGAATTAGGTCCTATATCTTGATGCAATTAGTAGATTAAATCATATGGAACTTCTCTTATGGTTGTTTAGTAATTAGGGCTAGTTAACGAGTGTCTCTTTGCTAGCTTACAAAGTATCGAATGATTGGCACTTAGAAGTGTCTTTAAAAACTAGAGTTGATTTATTGAAAATATTTAGAATTTATCTTTGATTTAATGATCAAGTAATGAACTAAAATCGAGAATATGTTTTTGACTTGAGTTGTTTATTTGTTTACTTCATTTTATTTATTTTTTGCATAGTTTTCCAATCCAAACCCCCATTTTTTCTTTACTTGTTTGCATTTAAAAGTATTAACTTTTTACCAGTCTCTGTGGGTTTGATCGTACTCATCACTATTCGATCCTACTCATTGCTACCACAATTTATATTAAATTAAGAAGTAGGTATTTATCTTTTTCGATCTTTATTAAGGGTGTACATGGATCTAAATCTTTCTGTACCGAAAAAAAGATCCAAAATTGAACTGCACTGTTGACTTTTTAACTAGAACCGACCGAATTGTACCATTGACTTTATTTGGAACGGATTAGGATATTTTACCTAGAACTGAATCGAAAACCATATTGAACTGTATCAAATTATTTTATACTGAAAGAACCGATATTTATTAATTATGATATATAATACTAATAATTTATATATAAATATTACTTATAATTTTAATTCTATATGTACTGTATAAATTTAACTTCATAATTATTTACATTATATATTTTAATACACAAATTAAGATAATAATTAGTTAATAAATTAAACTAAATATTTTAATTATTAAGAACAAAAATTTAATTATTATAATAATTATTTTATATATATGAATATGAATATGAATATATAACTAAAATAATATGTATTTAATTTATTCTATTTTTAATATCACTTAACTATTATTTTAGTTTCTTTATAAAAATCTATATAGATATGTGAGTTAAGTAATTTATCACATAAGTACTTTATCAATTAATTTTATTTATTTTGAGTATCAATTAACTAATATTCATCTACTTTTAAGACAACCTATATGAATATCTAAATTAATAATGTAATTAAATATATTTATTATATATAATTAAATATTACCAATTAATGTATTATATGAGTGTAATTATTTTACCAATTAATTTCATTTATTTTTAGTGTCATCCAATTAGTATGTATATATTTTCGTACAATACCAATATTAGTAATGGAGTTGTAAATCAATAATGTGATTATATATATTGTTATTGTATATAATAAAATTTTATCAATTAATATAATTATATGACTATATGAGTATGTAATTATCTTATTAATTAATTTTATTTACTTTTATATCATGAATGATTGAATGTACTTATAAAATGAGTACATATATTCTCATTATCACTTAACTAGCATTCATCTATTTTTGCACAGTACCTATATAGGTATTTGAGTATTTAAATTAACAATACAATTACATATAATTCTTATACTAATGAAATTTTACCAATTAGTGTAATTATATATGTATATAATCACCTTCACAATTAATTTTATTTTCTTTCAGTATCACTCAATTAGTATTCATGTATTTTTGCACAATATTTATATGAGTAATTGAGTGTGCAAATTAACAATATAATTATATACAATTATTATATTAATTAAATTTTATCAATTAATGTAATTATATATGTATATAATCAACTTAGCAACTAATTTAATTTCCTTTCAATATCAACTAATATTCATTTATTTTTGCACAATATCTATATAAGTAATTGAATAAATATACATTAAATTATTCATTTATTCTTAAATTATTTATTTATTCTTCTTTTTATAAATTATTTAATTTAGAATATTAATTTAATAGTTATTTAAAAATATTTTATATTTACTCTCATTTTTATAAATAATGGTAAATATAAATTATTTATCTAATGGTAAAAAATTGAATTTAAAAATTTTTAAGATGGAATTTTTTTTATTTTGAAAGATGGGCTTAATTATGTTGAAGAGTCTATTAAAAAGATTAGAGATGTTATCAAGTATGTTAGAAGCAGTTCCCAAAGGTTAGATTCTTTTAAAAATCTTGTGAGACAATAAACAGCAAGTATGCAATAGTTTGATCATAGATTGCCCTACTATGTGGAATTCAACATACTTGATGTTAGACATTGCTTTGGAGTATCAAAAAACTTTTGATAAGTTGTAGGATATAGATAGCAAATACTTCATTGAGTTTGGTCCTGTTTATTTAACTGAGGCTAATTGGAAACAACTCACAACTCTCACAAAATTTTTGAAAAGGTTTTATGATGTGATTTGCAAATTGTCTATATCATTGTATTCAACTTCAAACTAATATTTTCTAGAGGTTGTGCATATTTTGAATTTGTTGCAATCTTCTCAAACTAGTGGTGATGATTTTTAATGGAAATGAAGCAGTCAAAATTTGACAAGTATTCGGGTTCGATTAACAAGACGAATGTCATTCTTTTTATAGCTCTGGTTTTGGATTCTAGATTCAAAATAAAATTTCTAATTTCAAAGTACACAACTTTTTATAGTGAGCTTGAATCGAAAAAATTAGTTTCTAAAGGATAATTACTTTGAATGGATTGATAGAAGAATATAAAAAATAGAAGAAGTTAATATCGATAAAATCATAGACCCAACACTAAATTCTGATGAAATTGATGATGATGTTGATGCATGGTTTTTGGGAAATGAGGATAAGGAGCAAGTTGTGTCTTAAGAAAATTTGGATACTTATTTGATAGATAAATTAGTCAAAAATTCTCCTGATTTTGATATTTTAAGTTGGTGGAAGATATATGAACCAAATTATCCAAATATGGCTAAGGTTGCTAGAGATGTTTTAGCCATTCAGTGCTCAACTGTAGCTTCTGAATAAGCTTTTAGCATTGGAGGAAGGACTTTAGATAAATTTAGAAGTTCTTTAACTCCAATTATAGCCGAGGTTTTTATTTATTACCAAAATTGGTTAAGATCGGCTATAGTTTTTTCTTCAGAAGGCATCAATTAAAGAATTTGAAAAATTTAAATAAGGTAATAATTATATTTGTATAAATTTTTAAATTTTTTATTTAATGTTTATATTTTTTTGTGATCTAATTATTAAAAATTTGTGATATTTTTTTTAGATATTACTCAAGATTTTGAAGTTAGTGTTAGTATGATGCAAATGAAGACTGTTGAATGTTAATTTTTTGTTAATGTACTTTGATTTAAACTTTATTAAGTATTTTATTAATGTAATTTGTATTTATTATTTGTCATTTTATTTTGCAAAATTTTAAAATTATTGAATTATCCGAAATATCGGATTGTATTACACTTTATTATTTTGTAATAAAAAAACCGAAGAGCCATACTAAATTGTATCAAATTTTTATAGAATTATATTGAATTTTCAAGATAGTTACAATACTTAATTTTTAAAATATCTGAAATTTCAAGACGATACAGAGATTTGTAAATTTCTGAATTGTACCGTATCTTGTACATCCCTAGTCTTTATGATGCTCATATACCGTAAATATCATAATTTAATATAACAATAATTGTAGTATAATACACATGCACATATTGTCCCAGTCATGCATGCTACACACAACAGAAAAATTTATCTCATTCGTTGCACAACTCTGTCTAGAGGTGAACATGGATTGGTTAACTGGTCCATGACCAAAAAAGTTAATCTGTCTATTAATTTCAATTTTTTAATATCATTAACCATTAACCAGTCTATTACATTTGGTTAATCAGTATATTAATTTTGATTTTTTTGTTTGGTTAATCAATATTTTTCGGTTAACCATTAAAATTTATAACATAGAATTAAAAAAAAAAATTAGGCAAAATTCAATTCAATTTTAAATGTGCAAAGTAATTTAAAATAAAAATTACAAAATAAATATAACTTGCTAGCCAAAATTTATGTTCAACAAATTAATAGCTAGAATTATAAAATAACTTTAATATTTATTGAAAATTGATGTGAATAATTCTAAGTCAAATAAAATCTTGGAAAATATTAAATGTTAAAAACAACTCTAAAATATATAAAAAATGTAATTAAATGCTATTATCTATAATAAAAAAAATATATAAAAGTTAATTGGTTATTATATATAAATATTATTATATAATTAAGAAAATGATATAATATAAATTTAGTTTACATTATTATATAATTTTTATAGAAAAATATAAAAAATTAAGGTATAAAAATAAAAATTTAATTTAAATATATTTTAAAATATTATTTTATGTAAGTTTTAGAAAAAAATAGAAGAAAAATAAAAAAATTTTAAAGTGTAAAAATAATAATATAATATATATTATATATGTCTGGTTAACCATACACTAACGATTAACCGGTACCCAAAAATTTAAACCGTAATAAAAAACCTAAAATTTAAAATTTAAAAATTATAACTGAATCTATCGGATCAATTAACAGTAAAAATCAGTTTGATTTCGAAGCGATTTTATAGTTAACCATATTTTTTATTTTTTTGCTCACCCCTAACTCTGTCCAAATCCGTCGCCTGTCCCTTCGCATTTTGGTCCATATCCTTTAAATACCTGAGTGTAGTAAATAGCTATGCGTTAACCATACAAATGCCTAGTGGTGGATACCCAACTAATAAATTTCACATTCACACATATGTAAGCTTAAATTTTTCGTTTTTACCTATGTTTTGTCTAATGTCACACTTTAAGTAAATTAATTGTTTTTACTTTTTATTCTTATGTTTCATTTTCCCTATTTCATTTATTGATTCCTGATTTGCATTATTTCTATCTTGCTATTTTTATTTCAACTCCTAGTATTGGTTTGCCTATTTATTCTTAATACATGTGTAACATTATCTAGATACTTTTAACCTTTACATAACTATTTTAATACTACATATGATTTTCGATTACTTGTTATCATAATTAATGCTTGATCTATAGTTTGCTTTGCTTTCTTTTTTTTTTTTCTGACTTGATTTCTATTTCATTTCCATCATTTTCTTATTTATTATACAACTTGGTTCTCTTTCTTAGCTTTACTATTGTTCTTATCATATTTCATTTACTCCTAATTATACTTGCTTAATTCTATTATCAACCTTTTTATTTTATTTTGATTAATTTATCAACATTTTACCTTGATTCTTATTTTACTTGTATTGGACAATTTTCTATATCTATCTCAAAAATTAATAATCAAATTCAACTCCGTTTGTTCACACTTTGTTATGATTTTCATTTGGTTTCTAATTTACATTTTAACACTAATCCTCATCTCTATTTTTCAAATCTCTTATTTTTATTGCAAATTTACAATTAGGCCCCTAATTTGATTTCTAATTTACCGTTCGTCTCTTGTTTGTTACTTTATTCTTAAATTACCATGTCCTTTTCCTCAAGTTATGATTTGTATTTTTTTATTCTAGTAAATTTTAATCTTCATCTTATAATTTAATATTAATAAACCCGTAACATTTTATTCTCACTTTAGGTCATTATGGTTCCTTCTTAATTCATGTTTTCCTCATCTTATTGAATCAATTTGCACATTACCTATAATTTATCCATTTTGGCCCTTGCACCTATTTAATTACTTGTAAAATTATTGTTTAATCCATAATAATTTTTCTTTTCCTCATTAATCCTCTTTTTATCAATCTATTTAGGTCACACTAATTCTTCTGGTCTATTCTCCAACTATTGTTCCTTTACCTTTCTAATTACAATTTAATCCTTATTTTATACTTTATTTACACTTGAGTTACTCACATTCATTTACTTATTATTCCAAATATTTTCATCATTTACTATATAATTACTTCTTTTCAACTTTTATTATATCTTTTTTATCCTAATTTACACTATAATTCTCATAATTTCTTTACAAATTAGTAAATTACCTTTTGGTTCTTATTACTCAATTCTTTAGCCATTCTCACTCTTATTAGATTCAAATTTATGTTCTTACTTTCTTAATTACTTTTGATCCCTTTTTTTACTATTTTTATCTTTTATTCACTTATTTTCCAATTTTAGATGACAATTACATTTTAGTCCTTAGATTTTCATTTTACCACATAATTCACTAATTAAAATACTAATTTACCCTTTCTGATCGTTTATATCTTTTATCTCATTTTTACTCCTCAAACTACGTTTTAGTCCTTAACACCTTTTTATATAGTGGTATGTTACCATTTAGTTGACATTGACTTTATTTTCTAACATTTCCACCCTTTTTTACTCTTAATTATATAATATTACATTTTATCTTATAATTTCTCCTTTAACTCTTTAAATTACTATTTAGTCCTAATTATTATTATTATTATTATTATTATTATTATTATTTATTTTTGCCCTTTTCTCATTTATTTCTCAATTTAGCTGAAAACTTACAATTTCGTCCCTAAATTTTCTTTTTAACACATAATTCACTATTTACCACACAATCTTATCCCTTTTTGCTCCTTTTTAGTTTTTATTTCATTTTTGACATTAAGTTTATATTTTAGTCCTTATAATTCCTTAAATCATGGCAAATTATAGTTTAGTCCCTATTAACTTTATTTTTGTTCATGTTCACCCTTTTTTGATCATTTTGTTCCTCTAACTATATTTTTAGTGTAAATTACATATTACATAATTACCCCTACTAATCACTTAACCATATTTTTTACATTATTTATCATTTGCTTGTATATTTAGCATTCTTTTTACACTTAATTTCCCATTTAGTCCCTTTTTTCTTGCGTAATTATATATTTGCCCCTAGTAGTACACAATTGAAATTCTTAAACTAGATATGCCAGATGAAGAATCCAATGGTCCAAAATTAGCTGGAGTGAACATATAGAGTGATCAATGCCTCAACTGATTGTCTAATATGCACATCTAAATCAACTCATGATTATACTACAATATATGGCCTTATGGCTAGCCATTTTTTTTAAGATTATAGTTTTACCATTGTATACTAAGGGAAAATAAATTATTCATCTCAGAATATACTTTTTAAACATTGTGAATTAATTTCCACATTATCTAACATACTTAATTGAATCATTCTCATTCATTTATGCTTATTAATTGGTGCCTAGCAAGTGTAATATATATGTTAAGTACTATAGGGAAATATATTTAGAACCCTAAGAATATCAAACCTAAAGGAAAATGGATTACTAAGTAAAATATCTATAATTAGCAAAATTAATTTAAGATAATCCCCAAATTTGAATTGAAGAGAGTTTTAAGCTAAATAGAAAATTAAATCTAAGAGTTAACAACTAAATTAAAAGAAGGTCATCAAATAAATCAATAAAATTAAAATTAGTTCTTAGGAAATTTTATCCTTATAAATATAATTTGAAAAGAATAAACCAATATTAACATGAATGTCAGGAAAGTAAACCAACTCAAAATAGATCTCTTACTAAAAACACTATTATAGATTACCAAGCTCTTTGATTAAGAACAACCTTATAACTAGCATCAACTCAGGTTTATAAATTCTTAGTTCTTAATTGAATTTTCTTTTGGAACATCCATTTAAAAATCCATATATTACCGACACACTTGAACTAAATATAATCTACACATAAGAATCAAAACCTCTTTTTGTAATGTAAAGATAACTAGATGTAGAAAATAAAAGAACAAGGAATAAACACATAGAATTAACATTTAAATTCAATATTTAATTCTCTCTCGATACACTAAAAATAAAATCTAAACATTAGTGTAAGTGCATGAATAATCACAGGAAAAATAGAAAAAAATATAAAAATATTGATTAAAATAAAAATCCTAATACAAATACAGTTTAAGAATTCCTAAAAAAGAACAACTACTCAAACATCAAGAATATAATCATTAAAATACAAAGATAAAGTTTAGAATACACCCTTGATGAAGAGAAAATAAAACTTGAAGTTCCTTCCTTTTTAAAATTTAATTTTTCTTTGAATCTCTAAATTAATTCTAACTAAAAAGAGCAAAATAAAAACCTAATTTACAATGGTTAAAAGGAAGAAATAAAACCTAAAAAATATCCCCAAAATTATCATCTTATACCCCTTTTTATATAAATACTTGAATGACCTAAAATAGGAGAAGGTTTTTTACATACAAACTCTTATTCTGCAGAAAAACTTCTTATATCATATTTATTGCAAAATCAACCTTGCGGGGATGGTAACTATCTCCACAGAGATGGTAGGTGGCTATAAGGATGGTAGGCATCTCTGTGGAGATGGTTGTTACTAGAAAACATAAAAAAGGCATTAGAGCTAAATCAACCTTGTAGGGATGGTAAGTGTCTCTGTGAAGATGATTGAAATTAGCTAAGAACTTGAGTTACTCAGTAGGGATAGCCTTATATCCATATTGAGTTGACTAATTTTGCCTAGGAGTTTGAGTGACCCGATGGTGATAAGCTTGTGTCCTTTCAAGTCCTTCATCATTGGATTACATCTTTAAAGGAACCCAATTGGGATGAATTTATCCCTATAGAGTTCTAATCCACTGCATTGATTTGAGAAAAACCATTAAGGAATTTGATAGGGATCTTTCTTATCCTTGCCAAGTTGATTTCAATCTTTTTACTCCTAAAACTAAAAAAAAAATTAAAACTCAAACACTATAGTTTCAAAAAGATAAAAAACTTAAAACACAAAAACACATAAATTAACATTAAAAGAACAAAAAATCATATTAAAAAACACACTAAACTTATGTAAAATATTGACATATCAAATACCCTATGCTTAGCTTTTGCTCATCCCCGAGAAAATTTGAACAAACCATATTCTCAAAATAATCAAACTCTAAACTAAGAATTATGAATTTCAAAATCATAATCAATAATTAATAGCATCACTTAATGACATCCCAACTAAACTAAATTCAACTAAGAAAATATAAGTAAGTTTCCATATGCGTGTGCAAGATAAAAACATTTTAAACACTTTCAAAACCAAAACACTAGTGCACTCTAGCAACTAAGCTACATAATTAATATACATCAAAATATAAATTTGGTTTTGCACTTGATACTCTAGATATGCTATAGGCCTCTCCTTTAGCACCAGAACCCTAAGGTCATCCCTACTAAACAACTCTAAACAAGATATAATCATTAGGACTTCATTAAGGTTGTAATGTGGTCTTAGTAAAGGTTAATCAAAGAATGGTCTAAGATTGTACAAACCAACACTTTCTTCAAAACGATTTCACCCATACTAATACTACCCAAATCATCAACTCTTAATTATACAGGGATGTAACACATCGTAGAACTGAGAGAAAAGCTACTTAAAATATCCTCTTATTTTTTCACAAACTAAACCAAATTTGAGAGTTGAAAAATTATCTCTCTCTCTCTTGTAAATACCCCACACTTAAAAATTTGCTATACCAAGCTAACTTTTTAATTCACCTTTTTTTTCTTTTCTTTTTCTTTCATTTTTTTCAGAAAGGTCAAATTTGCTAGCTTTATTTTAACATAATGAAACACAAGGGTATTCACAAATTCAATTGCATTATGGACTTTGAAATTATCCTTTAGCAATATCCCAATCAAAACCCCTTTTTTACACTATACTCACTTAAATACACAAAACATTGATTAATCCCAATCTTAGAGCGTCTAATTCTTAGAAGAGGAGGTAAAAGCATTTAAGCTATAGGGTATTAAGATGTGTAACAAGAAAATTAATCATGACATACCTTAAGCATGCATCATAAGGCTCAAAAAGAATAACAAAGAAAAAACATACATAAAGGGTAGGTAAACAATCTTTTAGAAGTGGCTAAATAATAAAAATTGCCTAAATCATATCCTAAAATGGCCATGACCCTATAAAGGCTCATGGTGATGAGCCCTTTATTTCAACTAAACATGTTAACTTATTTTATTTTCATACTACTTCTTTAATGCTTTTCTTTTAGGATTTGTTTAACACTTCACTAATAAATCTAAATAGGATCTAAATCATCTAAATATACATGGAATTCAATCAAAGTTTTAAAATTCAATTAAGGTCTTATCCGTCATATGGCTTGATAGTTATTTAAAATGTATGAGTAGTAGAGTAATTTTTTATATTTTCTTGATTTCTTTTTAAGACAACGTTTATGAGATGGTGTCTACATCAAAAAGTATACCATTAACTAATGTTTCTTAGCATGGTAGAAAGTTTATTCTTTGCCTGGGTTTTAGAGGATGAACTAGTAACAAAAAAGCTAGAAGAAGTGTCACTAGTTTTTTTAATATTTAAAGCAATATATTATAAATATATCTGTATATAAATTTTATATTTCTCCTAAGTATTATAGTTACACAAATATGTATATGTACAAGTGATGTGTGGTTAAAAACATATGATATGTATAAACTTTGGTATATGTGTTGACATGAATGTTAATCAAAATGACTTGTTTTAGGCACATTAGACTATCATGGCTAATGGTTTTCTACTTGATATATGGATTCTAAACTTGAATAAATGATTGAATTATGCTGATGAATTACTAAGAAGGATTTTTTTATAGTAATATTTTGAAATAAAGGATCGATAAAAGTAAAAAGGGGTGTTACATCCTTAATGTTGGAAACATCCAGTTTGTGTTTCATGATATTTTATTAGAAAAGGATATTCATTCCCAACTTGCATTCTTAATGTTACTTGATGGAAAATTTTTATATGCTGTGATAGAGCAATTGGTATATCCATAACACCAACCAAAAATTCTAAAATAACCTATATTATATTTGGTTTTTAACCAAAAGTTTATTATAATAGGGAAAAATATGATAACTTCTTAGTCTAATATTAACATGTGTTTTTGCATGTAAAATAGCATGTTCCTATGTAGAAGTATGGATTTTTGTTCTCATAAGTAATGATCTAGCTATTAACTAGAGTAATTTGATAAATGATTTTGGAAAACCAGTATATGAACTTGTGCAACAAGCCTTTTGTGAGGCATATATCTATCGAGCAAACCATTTATTAAGATCGGTGCCACTTTTAGGAATGCCTAGGTAAAAGTCTCTTATGCATAATGATTGGTCTCTTCGCAATGGAAAAGAAGTTTGAACTAATTCATAAAGTATCGAACAATAAAAAATTTATGAGATGGCATTTTTGGGTAATTGTATTACAATATTGGCACTAGACCTCGAGATGCATTTTTTTGGGCCTATAAGGTAGGAATAAAGGAGTTTTCATCTAATAAAATATTAGGAAATAGTGATCTAACTTTTTGTGGCCAAAACTAAGATAATGGTTTGAAACCTTGCTCTTATTCATACACCTGATTAATGTGATATAATTGGGCTTTTTAGATTAATCATTTTATCTCTATTCTCATTCATATATCATGGAAAGGGAAATTAAATTACACTCAATTAAATTAGAAAACTATAAATCATGGCATTGGCATCTTTAATGAATTAAATGAACATCTATAAATTAAGCCATTTATTAGATTTATTTTGTTAAGATATTGGCCCTTATATGGAATTGCAAACAATAATTTATTATGAGTTTTATTTATTGGAAGTCGAAACATCAGTCCTAATTAATTAAGGAAACTCAAAATTTATTCAATTATATGCTAGAACTTTTATATTAGTAAAAAGCTTATTATATACACATGACTTTTAGACTTAAAATTGAACACTTGTCCTATTGTATTAACAAAAACCTCATTATTTAATGTAAATACTTTTATGCGATATTTTTCACCAAGTGGGAGAAACCCTTTATGACATGATAACAAATTGAAAAAAGTAGATAATAGTAATAAAATTTACCCCACTGCAATGACCATATAATATATAGGAGCAAAGATTATGTATAAAAAGGAAAAGAAGAAAGCCAAAAAAACAAAAGCAAAATGAAACAAAAATTTAAAAAGAGAGTAAAATGAAATATGGGCTATGACTATTGAGTCATGCCCTAAAAATTGAGTGACACTCATGACTTCATAACTTATGACTCACACCTATGCCTAGCGATTCTCGGGTATAAATTAGCAAGGCTTACAATTTAGCAAGAAAAGAATGAGTAAAGGACTTGACCCATTGAGACTTGGCCATAAGTCACTTCAAAATAGTGACTTTTCTTCTTCACTGTATATTTTTCTCACTACATCATTTGTGTGTTTTAGACCCAAAAAACCAAGATGAAAAGAGGAATATAAACACTTTAAACCATTCAAAAAAATGCCTTTTAAATAATTTTAAAGTTATAAAAGGCTTAAAAATAGTAAAAGTGAAACCTTAATAATAAATAACCTACAAGGCTTCTATCGCTTAGCAACTACCCACAAATGGGTTTCACAGCATAAATCTATCCAAAATAAAAGGAAATGCTAGAAGAACACCTAAAGGTTGAGTTTACAAGCATTCAAAAGGGAATATATAAACTTAAACCACAAAATAAACTAAGCCAAGAGGAAAAAAATCTTTATAATGTTACCTTTAGTGCATTTTCCCTTATAAATAATGGAACTTCAATCTCGAAAATCTCTTTTTAACAGGACTTTCAAAGCAAAAACTTAAAGATTAGTGTGTAAATCATGAAATTTTGAAAAGAGAGAGAAAGAGGGAGGTTAAGGGTTGTAGTAATGAAAAACTAACCCTTTTCCCATTTCTTTGTAAGCCTTTTACAACTATTTTAGGAAAAAGTCTGTGTCACATTTGTAAGTCACGAGTCATAACCATTACTTAGCTACTTTTGTGCTCTATGTTTGCTATTTTCCAATAGTGAGTGTGACTTCAAGTCACAGATTTGACTAATCAAGTTATGGGTGTGACTAGAGTCTAGTAATCACAAACTAAGCTCTTACCCCCACTAAGTAATTAAGGGGCTTAAAAACCCAAAAAACATTCCAAAATACATAAAACATAGAGAGACCCTAGACCCCCTATTAATTTTCCTTTTAAGAGAAATGCTTTCTTTATTAGCTAACTCTAATATAAGTCAACTTAGGAACAAGTGCCTAACGTTCCTTCCAACTTCAGTGATGCAAGTTCATTAAATGCCTAGGTGACCCAAAGTTCAGATAGAAGATAGAGATGCTTTACCTAAGAAGGTGTTCTCTGATTTGCTTCTTAAAGTACTTGGTGGTGAAAGTTGTGATATGACTTTTTAAGCTAGTTCGTAGATTATAATCAAACCTTGCACTTTTCGATTAGCCTCTTTGGAGGGCTTTATTAAGAATTTTTGGCAAACCTTCTAGGCTAAGGTCTAAACTATGATATCACCTTTTAATTTCAGATGCTCTTTAAGGATACTATAAATCATTATAGTTGTAACTTGTAAAATGATGCCTCGCCTGTGATATAGCCTTGTAATATGCTATGACTACACCTTACCTAATAATAAAAGTAGCTTGTGATGGATCCTTATGGATTTAGTGCCTCTTAAAAGGGTTTAAGCTCCTAAGAGACTTTTCCTTTTCCGATTAAGAGGACTTAATGCTCCTAAGATACTTTCCCTTTGCCTCTTGAGAGGACTTAATGCTCTTAAGAGACTATCCTTTTGGTTTTTGAAAGGATTTGATCCTTCTAAGAGACTTTTCCTTTACCTCTTGAAAGGACTTGATGCTTTTGAGAGATTTTTCCTTTTCTTTTTAAGAGGACTTGATGCTCCTAAAATAATTTCCCTTTTCCTTTTGAGAAGGCTCAATGCAAAACTTTTCCCATGTTCAAGATGGTTGTAAATGAATTTTTTTTTTATATATTAGGATGGCTTCTATTTGAAGGCAATGCAAGACCACTTAGCCTTTGCAATAAAAAGAGTGTCCTGTTGATAGGCAATCATAAGGTTACACCAATCAATGCAAGAGTTTGATAAGGCTAATATAATAAGCTTTGAAAGCTTATTAACTTGCCTTTTGCAAATGACAAAATGTGCATGTGTCATATTAATGGTTTGGCAAGCATATATGATTTGAAGTTATCACTGTATAAGGTGAGCAAAAATGTCAGCTTAACGTATAATATGTTTCCTAATCTATTATAATTGTGTAGTTCTTATATTTTTTTTGTTTATCTTATTATCAATTCAAAGTATAACACTATTTAATTATTGTGAATATTTTCCATTTACTATCATGGTTTTATTTGAGTACTAGAGATAATTGATAGTCCTATTTTTTATATAATGATTGGAATGTTGAAAAAAATAATTGGAGACCATTAACAAAAGACAATATATATATAAGCACATCAAACATGTTTTAAAGATTAAAGACAACATATGTACAAGAATTAAGTACAAAAAACCATAACATAAAAGCATATTTTGTTAAAATTAAAACAAAAAGATGAACATTTCTCTAAAAGTCCCTTTATAGTGGCCCATAGCCAAGTGAGCATGGAGTGTAGCTGGTAAAAAAGTGTAACTGGGTAAAGGAGGAGGTAAGGCCGACCCTCTAAATAGTCAGTGGCCACTAGCATAAAAAATTGTTGTATGGTATCAATTAGGTACCTAATGTTAGCTTGTGCTTCAGCAATCTCAGCTACTAATATTATGACCTTATCAACCATAGACCCCTGTTGGGTGTGAGCTTTTTTGTGATGTATGGTTACATCATATGTATGATCCATCATCTTATCCTTGATGACATCAACGTACTATTGGGTATGCTAGAATTTCTTATTAAGTAGTTGGATCCTCTTATCAGATGTGACACTAGCAGCTATAATGGGCAACCTAATGTTTAATAGTTAGGTTTATATCTCTATTTGGAATGCTAAAATTTACTCATTTGAGCACTATAACTCCTGGCACACCTCTTGTTGGAATGCCTTATACTAATGATGGTGGAGTTACTGTGTGTTTTAGATACACTATAGCTGATCTAAGATTGCACCAAGGGTAGCTATCAGGGTTTGTAATTGCGGTTCTTATAGTAGCGATGCTTTAGATGTGGAAGCCCTATGGTTAAAGTAATAGTGGAAGCCCTATTAGAAGTAGCTCATCCATGGAGGATCAAGATGGGCCTTTATATCATAAAATCTAGCCTTGTGTACCTTTAATGCATTATCGGTCCCTATAACGTCCTTTATATATGCATTTAAGGCCCAATGCTTCATCTATTTCTTTAAAGGTGAGAAGTTTGTACCCATTTAATGAAGGAAGATCTACCTATGCCATCCTTATATCCAAGATTGCCTCTCGATCTAGAAACATACTCCCCAATGTTGGAACCCCTATCTCTTACTCGGGCACACTCTATGCCAACAAAATTTGGGTGATAGCCCTTTCAATTATTATCTCCTATCCATATGTGTTAGCCATCCATAGTAAAGTTATAAGGATTTAGTGTTTGATATTGACCCTCCATTGGTTAACCATCCATTAGAAGCAAAACACATACGTGATTGAATATCAGCAAATGTACTAAATTGGATAAGTAATATAGTGGAAATAATATTTAAGACCCTAAAATTATCAAGCCCAAGCAATTGTAATTGCATGTAAAAATTGATTGATTAATTATATGTGTAAAGAATTTTGCAATTGTTTTTGCCGATGGATATGATAAAGACTAAAATTAGCCAAACAAAATTAAATGAATTAAAAATGAGAATGCAAAGTAATTAAATGCAATGAAAATAAAGAATAGAATTTTAAGTCTTAACTAATTGAAAAAACAACTACTGAGTTCTATAATCCTCCCTATACCTAATACAATTAATTTTAACATAAAGATACTATGATTTAATGGTGAATAACCCAGCAAAACCCAAGTTTCCCATTCCAAAGCTAACTATTTTAGTTAAAAGAATTCCCATTTTAGAGCCATTCCAATTACCAGCCATGTAACATCCTAATCCACCAGACAAGCAAAATCATCAATATCAACATAAACCTAGTAACGATATGGAAAAATAAATAATTATAAGAATATATGCCTTAATTACATGCCACAACATAACCAAAACAAATTTGGAGAAATAACATAAGTGGCCTCCAACACATTATGAAAACCTCAAGGATAACAACAACTTGCTAGATCTTCTCTTTAATACGGGTTGAGTCACTAAAGGTATCGATCCAAAGTGGAGCGTATCCTGAGACCTACATGAAGAAACAAACCCGTGCTAAGCTATAAAGCTTAGTGAGGAAACAAAACTCTATGGATAAACTCTTACAAAATATCATCAATTCAGTACAACCTTCACAAATAAAGAAAACATACGAGTTTGCAATATTAATCATTTCACAATGAACATTCCAGAGGAGTCTTCAACCTTAATGATAACTGCTATTCTTACAATAATCTAGAGCATTATATGAACTTTTCTAGTTCCTGAAGACTTTTCAATTTACTATTATAATCAAATCTCTTTTACTTGATAAACTAGCATAGTTTATACACCTTATAATCCTATTATTCATGAATCTTGACATCATGATTATTGATAGTACAACTTCAATCATATGCATTTAATCACATTGGTTACATAAAATATGCATTTAAGGTTTAATCAAAATATAAGGGAGTGCATATGTCATGTAACATCTATAAGAGATACCGTTAGGCACAATTACTTCACATATATCATGCAATCTTAAATATAGAATACATTTATAATTCACAATCCTATTTATAATCATGCATTCCTTAATGCTATCTTAGCATGGTAGAGTATATATCATACAACATCTTATTATTCATACACTATCCTTTGGCTTATGTCAGAGTTATCAGTATGCACATATGTGTACAAATATTTACATATACAGACTAATAGATTTGCATATGATTTCAGAGAACAAGCATTACATATCATGATTACTTGGTAAATCTATATATCACATGCATACATTTCATAAATTTCAAGGTACATTAAACTTAGGGTGTATATTATCACCCGTATAGTTGCTAGTACAATATTGTACGCTTTGGGGCCTATCTATTCACCGTAGAACCCATGGGCGAAACCAACTCACACCAGCACTCACACGGGAACCTTAATCCCCCTCTTAGTTGTTGTGATTTATCACAATTATATAATACTAAACATAGAATTCCATTTCTTTGAAACAATCCATAGCCAAAAGGAATTTAAGATAAAATAATATAATAGGCCATTCATTATGCTTATAATACATAAGTGAAGTAATCGATACATGTATTTCTTTATTTTGTGCATATTTCATAATCTTTAATAGCCTAACTATGTACTAGTTGAAAAGGTGGATAACAGGAGCAATGGATACTAAGTGGTATCAATGATGGATACCCGAAGGTATTAAATAATGGATATCCGAAGGTATCAAATGATGGAGCCAAAAAGGCCGAGCTATGGTTCCATTAAAGGAATAAATGATGGACCCAAATGGGGTCAACTATGGTAGCTGCAACTGTATCCCTTTAGGCATGCCGATCTAATCCACAACTGAACTAAGACCCGCAGGCTTTACCATTTTAAGAGCACCTTTGATTCAACATAATCCTCTTTATTCATTAGAACATTTTCTTAAAGCCATAATTCATTTAGGAATGCATATTATTCTCATTATAGATCAATATTGAGCTTTAGGCTTTATTATACATGGATGCCAGTCATACGATCATATAGTTGCATCAATATTTATTTATACATATCATAGTAGTTTGTATGATTATACAAACAATAATAAAGTATAATCTGTCATTGATATATCTCGTCATAATCAACATTATGCATAAATTCAACAAGGCAATATGAATGTGTAGTTCTTGTTACTAAAAGTCGACATAAGGTTAAATACATGTCCACACACACACACACACACACACACACACACACACAACTTGAATCATGGCAATACATGCTTTTGCTACTCATACTAGTTCACATATTGAGTTAGACTACTTATCATAGTATAGTTACATTAACAATAAGATATTAAACTTACATAACTCATTGATAGTTCTCAATGACATACCTTGTTGCTGTTTGCTGTGAGTAGCTTTCATACAACATCATAGTTATTCACATCAATACATAATCACTTGAACAACATTTAAACATCTATGATCAGTATAATAAGATGAATACAACATCATAGTTATTCACATCAATACATAATCACCTAAGGTTAACACTTGTTCCTATTTAACTCCTTAGTTCACTTTTATAGCCTATTAGATTGTAGATAACAGGTTATATACCCTAATGTTATCATATATGCATCAATCATATTACTTGTACTTTTTATCGTATAACATTTTATACTCAGGTAAGTTTATGTAAGATTATTCCATCTCAAATATCAGCACACTACTTACGGGTATATGTTAAACATAATAAGACATAGGGTATGAGCAAACAGATAAGCTTGTTCCTTTACATTAAGGTTAATCACTACTCTCCATTATGACTTGAAGCATAACAAAACTTCTATAGTTTCAAGACTAAGCATCAAATATAATATCCCATCTCTTTTAGCATAAACATTTAACATTTAAACTATCTTCTTATTGTTACTAGGCCATATCTTAGTATTTTCATGCCATTGTAAAGAAAGGTCGGTGCATGGTATTTGGGCAAAACAATTTACTTTGATAGGTTATATACCTTATACCTACTTTATATGACACATTAAATAACATATAATTCTAAGGTTACTATGTTGCCTCTTACTCTCTTAAGTTTTATGCTCGATATACACCAAAACATATTCTAGCAAAACCATTCATATTAGCATTGCCATATGTAAGTCCTTCTAAATCAATTTTCGAGTGAACCCCATACCTTAACTCAGTGGGTTTTATTACTCTAAAACTTCTCACTCTTTATATATATATATAGGGATTCTCCAATTACGTGACCATGCTATATATAACACATTGGTGGCTTTAGGTGACTCATAGTTTAATTCAATTTACTCCCTCTTATAAATACATTCATGTCATTCAAATTCCGATAATATCTCATCTTATAGTCATACCTTTCTAATTATATCTTTCTAAACTTTAGCATTAGGAAGACTTCACAATCTTATTAATTCATCAATAATCAAATAGCATACTATCCACCACTTTAATATACAATCATCATCAACATTACTCATTGCTAGCTTAAGTCACCCCAATTATATAACTTTCTTTATAAATGTATAGGTTATAGAATAGTGTGTTCATGATTTATGAGTGATTTATTGCTTAGGTGAAAAAGTACATATAAGTGGAGGGAGTATAGGTAGCCATGCACTGGGAGAGGAAAGGCCATGCATAGTGAAGAACATAAGGCCACTTGGCCGTGCATTGCAAGGGAAGAAGGACCACTTGGCCGTGCATTATAGGAGAAGAAGGGCCACTTGGCCATGCATTGCAAGAAACAAAAAGGCCGATTAGCCATGCATCATAAAGAACAAAAGGCCACTTGGCCAAGCATCACAAAGACAAAAGCTCACCATGTAAGGGAAAGCAAAGAGGCCTAAGCGGCCTTTCAAGGGAGAGCGAAGGCTTGTGCGATCGTGCATTGGAAAGAGAAAGGGATTGAATGACCGTGCATGGGAAAGAGCAAGGGATTGAGTGGTCGTGAATGGGAAAGAGAAAGGGACTAAGCGAATGTGCATAGGAAAAGAACCATGCACAGTCATGTAAGGGAATACCAATGGTCATGCATGACCGTGCACAGGGTCTCTGCTAAAAAATCCAGATCCAGCTTATACGGATCAAACACTTAAATCCCATATCTTAACCTAATAACTTATAGTAATGCTCACTAAATCTTTAAATATTTACAAACTCATCTAAATTGCTAGTTTTATCCTTTAACCTCATCAAAGTGGACACAAATACAAGAAAAGGGGAAGTTCCCATAACAAACTTACGTGAATAGTATAGTAAACCTAATTTCCGTACCTGTTATTAAAGCTTCATGTCTTTTAGCTCCTCTATTTTAATTTCTTCCTTCCCTACTCTTGATCTGATTCATAAACCCTAAGATTCACCTTCTTTAATCCTCAATCCTATCCAGAGAGAGAGAGAAAGATTGCATCTCCCTTCTCTGCCCTATATCCGATCTCTACCTTTTATAGGATACTTTAAATGAGTGAGTGGGGTAAAATCTCACTAAAGGAAATTCCAAAATTACCTTTAAACACTTTAATCCCTAATAACTTGTATTTCTTACATTTTAACCCAAAACTTAAAATTTAATTCAATTGCATCCTTCCTTATAATTTAACTATACTACATTTCTCATGTGCACAGTTACCAAAATATCTCTCATACGACTTAACTTTAATAATGCAAAATAATCTAATTTTGCCTTATTTAACCATAATCCTCATTAATTTACAATAATATGATTAGGGTCAGGATTGGGGCTTTATAAATCTCTCCCCCTTAAAAGAATTTCATCCTCAAAATTCAAACATGTAATATTTATCTTAATTGCTACCAATCTTCTAAACTCTACTTTAGCTATAAATAACTATAACCATAAGTGTTCTATAACCATAACAAACTCATCCATTTATAACATTAGTACCTATCTTTAATCTCCAGATACTCTTATGCTCGTTATACTTTCTATCAGTTTTCCCTTTCAGCTGGGCCAAAATATGATTTGGTGCTATTCATGTGTTATGAGATGATATGGGATGTTATGCAATGCGTCAATGATTTCATGTATACAATTGAATACCAATGCATATTCTCATATACTGTACATGTTTTACCCCATCCCAATATCTTAAAATATGTTCAATTACCCATGCTGAATAGGAAAAATTCTGACAAATATATAGAGCATCTTAATAACCTCAACATCTCACATTATCATCAATGCCAAAATTAAGTTCTTTTCTAATCATATAAACTTTTCCTCAAACACTTTAATAAACAATATAGATGTACTTATAATTGGACTTATGCTACACTTCAATCATAGAACATCAAGGCATTTAAACACTTCCAATATCGGGAGGTGAGAGATACTAGCAATTCCTTTAATATCACCTCACAATCTTTGAACCAAAATCTTACTAGTGCTCCAATATATATATCAATCATAACTCAATCATCTTTCGCAACCACCAAAATATATATCCCAATAACAATAGCATAGAATATAGCTATTTACTCTAGGCTAAAATGTCTAAACTTTCAAGAACAAATTCTTAATTTCTTAATCTATAGAAAAGACTAAACCAGGGTGCTCTAATACCACTAATAGTAGCACCTTAATCCACTGGACAAGCAGAATCATCAATACCAATATAAACCAAGTAAAGATCAGGCAAAAAAAAAAAAATAATAATAATAATAATAATAATAATAATAATAATAATAATAATAGTAATAATAATAATAATATAGGGCTTAATTACATGCCACAACATAACCAAAACAAACTCCAAAATAAGGAGAAATAACATAAGTGGCCTTTAATAAATTATGCAAACCTCAAGGACAACGGTAACCTGCCAGATCTTCTCTTCAATACGGGTCGAGTCACTATAGCTATCGATCCAAAGTGGAGCTTATCTTGAGACCTACACAGATAAAAAAACCTATGCTAAGCTATAAAACTTATTAAGGAAACAAAACTCTATGGGTAAACTCTTACAAAATATCATCAATTCAGTATAACCTTCATAAATAAAGAAAAACATATGAGTCTGCAATATTAATAATTTCTCGATGAACATCGCAGAGGAGTATTTAACCTTAACAATAACTACTATTCTTACAATAATCTATAGCATTATGTGAACTCATCTAATTCCTGAAGACTTTTCAATTTACTTTTATAATCAAATCTCTTTTACTTGATAAACTAGCATAGTTTATGCACCTCATAACTCTATTATTCATGAATCCTGACATCGTGATTATTGATAGTATAACTTCAATTATATGCATTTTATCACATTGGTTACATAAAATATGCATTCAAGGTTTAATCAAAACATAAAAGAGTGCATATGTCATGTAATATCTATAAGAGATATCGTTAGGCATAATTACTTCGTATATATCATGCAATCTTAAATATAGAATACATTTATAGTTAATAATCCTGTTCATAATTATGCATTCCTTAATGCTATCTTAGCATAGCAGAGTAAATATCATACAACATCTTATTATTCATACACTATCCTTTGGCTTATGTCAGAGTTATCAGTATGCCCATATGTGTGTAAATATTTACATATACAAACTAATGGATTTGCATATGATTTTAGAGAACAAGCATTACATATCATGACTACTCGATACAATCCCAATATTACATGCATACATTTCATAAATTTCAAAGTACATGAAACTTAGGGTGTATATTACAACCCATATAGTTGCTAGTACAATATTGTACGCTTTGAGGCCTATCTATTCATCGTGGAACCCATGGGCAGAACCAACTAACATTGGCACTTACACGGGAACCTTAACCCCCTCATGGTTGTTGTGAGATATCACAATTATATAATATTAAACATAAAATTCCATTTCATTGAAAAAACTCATAGCCAAAAGAAATTTAAGATAAAACAATATAATAGGCCATTCATCATGCTTATAGTACGTAAGTGAAGCAATCAATACATGTATTTCTTTATTTTGTGCATATTTCATAATCTTTCACAGCCTTCCTAAGTGTTAGTTCAAAAGGTGGATAATGAGAACAATGGATACCAAGTGGTACTAATGATGGATACCCCAAGGTATCAAATAATGGATATCCAAAGATATCAAATGATGGACCCAAAATGCCGAGTTATGGTTCTATTAATGGAATAAACAATGGGCCCAAATGGGATCAACTATAGCAGCTGCGAATGTATCCCTCTAAACATGCCTATCTAATCCACAATTGAACTAAGACCCACAGGCTTTACCATTTTTAAGAATGCCTTTGATTCAACATATTCCTCTTTATTCATTACATCATTTGCTTAGTGCCATAATTCATATAAGAATGCATATTATTCTTATCATAGATCAGTATTGAGCTTTAGGCTCCATTATACAATGATGCCGGTCATTGGATCACATAGTTGTATCAACATTTATTCATACATATCATAGTAGTTTGCATGATTATGCAAACAATAATAAAGTATAATCTTTCATTGATATATCTAGTCATAATCAACATTATGCATAAATTCAATAAGGCAATATGAAAGTGTAGTTCTTGTTACTAAAAGTCTTCACAAGGTTGAATTCATGTCCATATGTATGTATGTATGTATGTATGTATGTATGTATGTATGTATGTATATATATATATATATACACACACACAACTTGAATTATGGCAATACATGGTTTTGTTACTCATACTGGTTCGCATATTAAGTCAGACTCTTATCATACCATAGTTACATTAACAATAAGATATTAACCTTACATAACTCATTGATAGTTCTCAATGTCATACCTTGTTGCTATTTGCCATGAGTAGCTTCCATACAACATCATAGTTATTTACATCAATACATAATCACTTGAACAACATTTAAACATCTATGATCAATATAATAAGATGAAAAAATTATTTCCATCCTAAGGTCAACACTTGTTCCTATTTAACTCCTTAGTTCACTTTTATAGCCTATTAGATTGTAGATAACCGGTTATATACCCTAACTTGATCATACATGCATCAATCATTTTACTTGTACTTTTTATCTTATAAAATTTTAGACTCAGGTAAGTTTATGTAAGATTATTCAATCACAAATGTTAGCACACTACTTATGGGTATATGTTTAACATAATTAGATATAGGGCATGAGCGAATAGATAAGCTCATTCCTTTACAACAAGGCTAGTCACTACTCTCTATTATGACTTAAAGCATAACTAAACTTCTATAGTCTCAAGACTAAGCATAAAATTAATATCCCATCTCTTTTAGCTTAGACCTTTAACATTTCCACTATCTTCTTATTGTTACTAGGCCATATCATAGTATTTTAATGCCATCGTAAAGAAAGATTGATGCATGGTATTTGGGCAAAACAATTTACTTTGATAGGTATATACCTTATACCAACTTTATATGACACATTAAATAGCATATAATTCTAAGGTTACTATGTTGCCTCTTACTCTCTTTAGTTCTATACCCAATATGTACCAAAACATATTCTAGCAAAAAAATTCATATTAGCATTTCCATATGCAAGTCTCTCCGAATTAGTTTTTGAGTGAACTCCATACCTTAACTCTGTAGGTTTTATTACTCTAGAATTTCTCACTCTTTATATATATATATATATATATACATATATATATATATATACATACATATATATATATATATACATACATATATATATATATATATATATATATATAGGGATTCTCCAATTACGTGACCATGCCATATACAACATATTGGTGGCTTTAGGTGACTCATAGCTTAATTCAATTTACTCCGTCTTATAAATACATTCATGTCATTCAAATTCCGATAATATCTCATCTTATAGTCATACCTTTCTAATTATATCTTTCTAAACTTTAGCATTAGGAAGACTTCACAATCATATTAATTCATCAATAATCAGATAGCATACTAACAACCACTTTAATATACAATCATCATCAACATTACTCATTGCTAGCTTAAGTCACCTTAATTATATAACTCTCTTCATAAATGTATAGGCTATATAATAATGTGTTCATGATTTATGAGTGATTTATTGTTTAGGTGAAAAAGTACATATGAGTAGAGGGAGTACAGGTAACCATGCACTGGGAGAGGTGTTATGCTTTTTCTAAAAGCTTAAATACCGCAAGTATACGGTGTACCGATTATAGTACTTCAGATATCGATCCCACGAGGAATGTTGATTAACATTGTACACTATTACTACTTGATTTTAATCTTGTTTACAATGCTCATTAATTTGCAAGTTAAAATTATTATTAAAACTACACTACACTAAATTAAATATTATTCTACTTTAATGATAATCTGAGAAGACTTATTAATATAATGAATATAACATATACATAATTATGGAATTTGATCTCTTTCTCTTATTTATAATTCAATCTTTATCATGCAAGCCAAGTTGGAATAATGTTCTATGTCGCAGCTCTCGCATCTAGACTAGATTATGCCTTAAACATGCATTTATGGTTCTAAATCGCAGCTCTCGCATCTAGACAAGAATTACATAAACACACATTCAAAGAATAAAAACCAACCTATAACAACTATCTCCACATGTGATCTCTCAAACTATGCTTTGATAATGAATTTCCTATTAACTTTCAATAAGACGTTGCTCTCGCTAACTCCCTTATTTATGACCATTTTGTTGATTCTCAGAAAAGGAATTGCACATTGAAGGTCGTCTTCCTTAACTTATAATGATACTAATAAACTTTTAATAGCAAATACTACATATAAAGATAAATGAAAGAGAAATGAATATATATATGAAAAACAACAATCAAATTGCTAAAAAGAATTCATAATAATAACAAAGAAGAAGTAAAGATTAGAAATAGAAGAAGGGATCTCTCAACCATTCTTCCTTTCACCAAGTATAGTCTTCTTCATTGTAATTGCCTTCTCTTCAAGCCATAAAACTAAAACTAAAACTAAAACTATTACTCTCTAATTACACTTTTTAAAATAATAAAAATAAAATGATAGATTGATTCCTCCCTTTGATTATAACTTCTAGGGTATTTATAGATTTCCAAACATTATGTCCCTCTAAGTGCCTCTCCATAGGTATGCAACCCTTGGTGAAAAGTCATGCCTCTTTAAAATTTGATTTGAAATTTAAATTGTATAACCACCATTTATATTTATAACTTCCTTGCCAAGCATTGTGACCCTTCAAGCACCTTTCCATAACAACATAACTCTTTAAGTATCCCTCTAGAAGTATACATCATTTGGTGAAGAGTAGTGTCCCTTTGAAGTGCCTTTTAAATATGAACTGCCTATCACCGCCTCCTGTCGCGATCGCGGCACCTGTCGCGCTCGCGACGGGACACGCTTCCCTTGTCGCGCTCGCGATACCTGTCGCGCTCGCGACACCGTCTTTTCTCTCTTTCTTCTTCACCTTTTTCTCCCTTTTCTCCTACATACACAAAACTTAACAAAATACATTAAACACACCTAATTCTAACATAATTTAATACAACTAAACATTATTTTGGTAACAAAATATGGATTAAATATGAGCTATTTAGGCTCATATCACACCCCCACACTTAAACTTTTGCTTGTCCCAAGCAAAACTTACCAAACAAGCAAACAATACAATCATATAATTTTGGAGCTCATATTTATATTTGGCAAATATTTGAAAATCACATGCAGAAACCCTCATCTCTACACAAATTTAGCCCAAGTTTGCAAAGTCTCAAACAAAATCATTCACCATTAAACTTAAACAACCATGCACATTTGGAAAAATATGAAATAGCAAAACATAAGAATGTGTGAACTTAAGAACTTGAATATCTTAACACATGTAAACATTATTCCACACCAAATGCTGCCTAAAGTAGTTCTCACTCAAACACTATATTCTTAAAGTACTTATTCACTCAATGTGTTTATGGGTTAGTGTTTCTCTCATCCCTTAAATATGCCATTGCCTACCATAAGCTTGTAATTAGTAAACATCTCCACTACTAGTATAAAATAATACATGAAATCAAAAGGGTCTTACAAGGGTTGTAACTTGGCTTAGGTTAAGGTAGAATAATTTTTGGTTTAAGTAGCTTAAATTGTGAATAGAAATAATATTACCATATCATAAGAGATTTGTTTAAGAACCTAAGCATCGCATGATGTAATTTACTTCTCATATTCCCTTCTCAATGGCACACTACTACTAGTTTCTCTTGTTCTTTCTTTCTTTTTTTTTTTGTTCTTTTTTTTTCTTTCTATTTATTTTTATTTTTATATATTTTTTCTCTTTTTTTTTCTTTAGAAGCTAGCCTTATTCTAATATTGATCCTAGAGAAGAATGGAATTTAACTCTCATTTTTTTTAAATACCATCATGCTTACATTAACAATATATATCTCCTAAAGATATAACAATTTATTTCTCTTCACAAAAAGGGTAAAACAAAAAATAAGTTTTTTGTTTAGCAAAAGATATTGGGTAATTATATGTTGCTCAACAAAAATAGGTTTAAGGCTCAAAATTGGCTACCTAAAGTCAAAAAGGTAAGTTTTTAAAGCAAGCCAAAATGGTGTAATCTAAATGCCCTTATCATCTTTCATGCGCATTTCATACTAAATGTAATCTCAAAATTTACCAAGAACAAATTCTAGAGGAAATGGCATATTAAGGCTCTCATATAAGAAAAATATCAGTGTATAAGGCTCAAAAGCTCACTTAAGCTATAGGTCAAATTACCTTAAGCAATAAATTGACAAAAATAATCCATTTACACATTTGAAAAGATACTCAACCTAAAAAGAACCTACACTAAAGTGCTTTGCCAAGTCATAACCTTCATTATATACATTAATTTGTCAAAGTAAAATGAAAATGATTAGCTTAAAAATTTGCCTAACTAGACTAAAAATGACAGAATTTCAAGTTAAAGCATGCAATTAAATCCAAATAGATGCCAAATACATAAACTCCAAAATTAAATTCACAACACAATATACAAATAAATAAATATACTAACAATAAATAAAAATATGAATAGAAACAATACATACATACCCCCTCACACTTAAAGGACACAATGTCCTCATTGTGTGAGAATGGTAGGGCAAACAAAACACAAAACAAACAAAATCACAATAAATGTAAAAGAGATGGAGAAAACAAACTCAAAAAGTTTCACTAGGAGAACTTAGTGGGGAAGGAGAGAATTCCACATTCCACTGCAAAAGCATCCTCCCTACAATGTCGCGCTCGCGACAAACCGCGCGCTCGTGACAATGAAAAAAAATCATTAGTTTTTTGTTTTCAAAAATTTATAATGAAAAACTAAGTAAAATAACATGTAGAACCAAAAATAAATTATGTTAATTTACTAAATCAACTAAAAACAACACAAAACAAAACTAATTAAATATTGTAATCCAAAATCATAAATCAAGATTCATAATGACAATAAATTTAATCAAGCATTCCCCGGCAACGGCGCCAAAAACTTGTTATGCTTTTTCTAAAAGCTTAAATACCGCAAGTATACGGTGTACCGATTATAGTACTTCAGATATCGATCCCACGAGGAATGTTGATTAACATTGTACACTATTACTACTTGATTTTAATCTTGTTTACAATGCTCATTAATTTGCAAGTTAAAATTATTATTAAAACTACACTACACTAAATTAAATATTATTCTACTTTAATGATAATCTGAGAAGACTTATTAATATAATGAATATAACATATACATAATTATGGAATTTGATCTCTTTCTCTTATTTATAATTCAATCTTTATCATGCAAGCCAAGTTGGAATAATGTTCTATGTCGCAGCTCTCGCATCTAGACTAGATTATGCCTTAAACATGCATTTATGGTTCTAAATCGCAGCTCTCACATCTAGACAAGAATTACATAAACACACATTCAAAGAATAAAAACCAACCTATAACAACTATCTCCACATGTGATCTCTCAAACTATGCTTTGATAATGAATTTCCTATTAACTTTCAATAAGACGTTGCTCTCGCTAACTCCCTTATTTATGACCATTTTGTTGATTCTCAGAAAAGGAATTGCACATTGAAGGTCGTCTTCCTTAACTTATAATGATACTAATAAACTTTTAATAGCAAATACTACATATAAAGATAAATGAAAGAGAAATGAATATATATATGAAAAACAACAATCAAATTGCTAAAAAGAATTCATAATAATAACAAAGAAGAAGTAAAGATTAGAAATAGAAGAAGGGATCTCTCAACCATTCTTCCTTTCACCAAGTATAGTCTTCTTCATTGTAATTGCCTTCTCTTCAAGCCATAAAACTAAAACTAAAATTAAAACTATTACTCTCTAATTACACTTTTTAAAATAATAAAAATAAAATGATAGATTGATTCCTCCCTTTGATTATAACTTCTAGGGTATTTATAGATTTCCAAACATTATGTCCCTCTAAGTGCCTCTCCATAGGTATGCAACCCTTGGTGAAAAGTCATACCTCTTTAAAATTTGATTTGAAATTTAAATTGTATAACCACCATTTATATTTATAACTTCCTTGCCAAGCATTGTGACCCTTCAAGCACCTTTCCATAACAACATAACTCTTTAAGTATCCCTCTAGAAGTATACATCATTTGGTGAAGAGTAGTGTCCCTTTGAAGTGCCTTTTAAATATGAACTGCCTATCACCGCCTCCTGTCGTGATCGCGGCACCTGTCGCGCTCGCGACGGGACACGCTTCCCTTGTCGCGCTCTCGATACCTGTCGCGCTCGCGACACCGTCTTTTCTCTCTTTCTTCTTCACCTTTTTCTCCCTTTTCTCCTACATACACAAAACTTAACAAAATACATTAAACACACCTAATTCTAACATAATTTAATACAACTAAACATTATTTTGGTAACAAAATATGGATTAAATATGAGCTATTTAGGCTCATATCAAGAGGAAAGGCCATGCATATTGAAGAGTATAATGACACTTAGCCATGCATTGTAAGAGAAGAAGGGCAACTTGGTAGTTCATTTCAAGATAAAAAGGGCCACTTGGCCCTGCATTACAAGAAATAAAAAGGCCGATTGGCCGTGCATCACAAAGAACAAAAGGCCACTTAGCCATGCAAGGGAAAGCAAAAAGGCCCGAGCGACCGTTCAAGGGAAAGCAAAGGCCTGAATGGCCATGCATGGGAAAGAGAAAGGAACTGAGAGGCCGTGCATGGGAAAGAGAAAGGGACCGAACGACCGTGCATAGGAAAGAGAACTATGTACGGCCATGCAGGGGAATACTAAGGGTTATGCATGGCCATGCATAGGGTCTCTACTAAAAAATCCAGATCTAGTTTATATAGATCAAACACTTAAATCGCATATCTTAACCTAATAACTTACAGTAATGCTCATTAAATCTTTACAAAATCATCTAAATTTCTAGTTTTAGCCTTTAACCTCATCAAATAGGACACACATACAAGAAAAGGGGAAATTCCCATAACAAACATGAATAGTATAGTAAACCTAATTTTTGTACCTATTATTGAAGCTTTATCTCCTCTAGCTCCTTATTTTGATTTCTTCCTTCCCTGCTCTTGATCTAATTCGCAAACCCTAAGCATCACATTCTTCAATCCTTAGTCCTAACTAGAGAGAGGGAGAGAGATTGCATCTCCATTCTCTGCACTGTATTTGATCTCCACCTTCTGCAAAATACTTTAAATTAGTGAGTGGGTAAATATCTCACTAAGGGAAATTCCAAAATTACCCTTAAACACTTTAACCCCTAATAACTTGTATTTCTTACATTTTAACCCAAAACTTCTATTTTAATTCAATTGCATCCTTCCTTATAATTTAACTATACTCTATTTCTCATATGCATAATTACCAAAATACTCCTCTTACGACTTAACTTTAATAATGCAAAATAATCTAATTTTGCCTTATTTAACCATAATTCTCATTAATTTATCATAATCTAGTTAGGGCTAGGATTGTGGCCTTACAAGCCAAAGTACGGGTTTTAAAATCTTAGATATAGATTGACTTCCATTTCCAAAGCCAATCAGCCAAATACCCATTCATTCCACATCAATTTCTAAATGTATAATTTAATAAACTATAGATCTAATAGCCTCCATTCTTGCATCACTATTAAACTTACATCAAACATTTGTAAAAATAGAGCATTCAGATATCTACATAAATCAAGCACAAAAATAATTCATTTGATACATTAGAATGATAAAATACTTAATAAAATTAATAGTTAGATCATCACACAGAAGAATGAAACCATATATCATATATTAATCAAAATGTGTTAAATTTATTACATAGGTGTGAGGATTTATAGATTCCCAAACAACAAAGTCACTACTCACTACACATTGATAATTCTAAAGAGAAAATAGAGAAAGGAAATGATATACCCATTTGTAGAATCTGATGAATAGATCTGAACTAGGTCATCCTCTTTAAATCTCAGCATGACTTTAATCCACTAGATCAAAAACTAATTTTTAAATCTAAAAATGTATTAAATGCAATGTAAATAGAGTGTTTACGACTTAAGAAATATGAAAAACCCTAAAAAGTGTAGAGAAAACTATAGATCAAACTTAAAATATTCGTCCCCCTTTGCTAAACAAAATCTGCATATTTATAATACTAGAGGGTCATGGTTTGAACAAATCCTTCCTAGCCATGACCAAGCTATTAAATCTGAACTACATAAGGGTCATGACTGGAATAAATCCTTCCCAGTAATGATAAATGCTTTTGGACTAGACATAAAAAAAATATTAGGGTTATGGCTGGAACAATAATATCTTATTTATAACTTTTATGAAATGGTGAGTTTTGCACAATCTTTAGGGGTTATAGATGGAATGATTTTGTGCCAGCTGTGACATGAACAAAATTTCTATAAAATATTAAAAGTTTCTCCATTATGAGAAAATCCAATCATAATTTATCAAGCTTATTGAATTTGGCAAAAAGGTTTGAATTGAACACACTAAACATTAAAAATATTTAAAATACACTAAAATATATAAAAATTACAAAAAAAAACATACAGAAAAAACATTAAATTGAAGTTATCAAACACCCCACACTTAGATTTTATTTGCCTCGAGCAACTGAATAAACTACATTCCTGCTAATTCAAACTTCAAGATAAAAGATGCAACTTTAAAAAGATTTGAACAACACTTAGCAGAAGTTACTCAATGAAATTATAAGCTGAAAATATTCAATTTAAAAGCATACTAGCTAATTTCCTTACATATGTGCTGGGCCAAAACAATTTAACAATGTTTAAAACAAAAATTTCAATACAAGTCAGTAATCAAGAAAAAGAATTAATGTGCATAACACTACATATTCGATTTTGCACTTGAAATTAAAGAGATGCCATAAGCCTCTTATTTATCACTAAAACACTAAGGTTATCTCCGTTAACAACTTAAAATAAGATAGGATCAATAGTGTGAGGCCCCAATCATGACCCTATTCGAATTATTGTTAATTAATAAGGATTACTGTTAATTGAGGCAGAAGTGGATTATTTTATAATTATCGAGGTTAAATCCTAAGAGGGGTATTTTGGTAATTTCAGCATATATGTTATTGAATATGGGTAAGTTATAATTTTAAGGAAGTATGTAATTGGAAGTAAATTAGAAAGTCTTGGGGTTAAGTTGAAAGGAATTGAAATAATGGGGGGTTTATTTGTGCTTAGGGGGCATTATGGGAATTTCCTTAGGAAGATATTTACCCCACTTGCCTATTTATTGTTTCCTAGAGATGTGGGGATCGGTAAAAAAACAAGGTGATCTCTCTCTCTCTGGTTACTGGTAGAAAAAGAGAAACCTAGGGTTTTGGTGTTCAACCTCATTAAGGTAATGTTTTCCCTCTCATGGATCTCTTCTCTATGTTTGATTTCTGGTATTAAGGATGTAGAGAGATGATAAATCATGCTTGTTGTCTCCATGTATAAGGAGAAGAAAGGGATCAAGAGTAAATGGGATGGATCAAGAGGAGTAGGGAGGTTTGAAGCTTCAAAGGCCAGGTATGGGAATACTATGATTTTGTTGTCTGCAGATGGATTTATAGAGATTAAGGTTATGTTGTTTGGATTCTTAAATGAGTAATGAAAGATTGTTTGTTTTAAGATGAGTAAGGAATGATTGGTTATTTTAAAATGAGTTTTTGAAGATCGTTTGGCTTATAGGATTATTTCTATTTATGTTTGAGCTGAGATTGATCTGTTTCTGACAACGTTCTTTCTTAGGGTATCGAGTCACGACATACTTCATAAGTCGTGAACTTCTTCACGAGTTGTGACGTCTATCACGAGTTGTGCACCTCTTGCCTTCACTCATGAACCTCTTCACGAGTCATGAACCTTTTCCATTTTTCTTCACTCATGAACCTCTTCATGAGTTATGAACCTATCCTTTTTTCTTCACTTGTGAACTTCTTCATGAATCGTGAACCTCATCCCTTTATTTCACTCTTGAAATCCCTTTACGAGTCAAAAATTTCTTCATGACTAATAGAGCTATTTGGACTATTTTGCTTATAAGTTGAGCTAGAGAATAGAAAATTGAATGATTTTTATTGTATTTGAAAATAGACTTCTATACCTATATTTCATATGAAGAAACCAAGTTCTAAATCAGTTTCTAACTAGGCCATTTTTCAGCTTGAATTCTGGAATAGTTTGCTGCCCAGTCACTAAGAGCAGACCTTAGTGTTTTGTAAATATCTGAAAATAAAAAAATAATATCAAGATTATTTTTGATGTTTTAGAAACTAGAAACATAGTGGAACAAGTTTGTATAAGACCATTTTTGCTAAAAATGCCTTTTGTTAGGTCAAAAATTGCTTGCAAGTCGAACCCAGAAAACTCCCTATGACTATTCATGACTCATGACTCCTGTCGCAACTCATGACATGTGTTACTCGTGAACAAGTGCACGAGTTATGAAATTTGCTCCCTGTCACAAGTAGTGACACTCCTCATGACTCATGACACTTCCCTACTTCACCCAAACATGATTTTTAAGCCCTTTTGTGTCACCAAAGCTGGTCTAAACCTTTTTAAGTAACTTAAAAGCATTTTAAACATAAAATAAAGTTAAGTTGTGACACTAAACAAGATTAAATGAAATGATGTATGAGAATAAAGTTAGTAAATGAACACTAACATTAGACTACATGAAAATGTTTAATTGTATGTGCTTGTATTATAATGAGTATACACATGTGGTTTTGGCTTTGCCCAAAAATATTGCACACTGATATTCCTCTACAATGACATGAGAATACTATGACATAACCTAATGACAATAAGATGATAGTTGAAAGGTTATAATTCTAAGTTGAAAGAGTTGGGACATTGCCTTTTTGGGCTTAGTTATGAGACCATAGAAGTTATGTTATGCTTTAAGTCATAATGGAAAGTAGTGATTAGCCTTGATATAGAGAAACATGCTTGTCTTTTGCTTATGCCATGTATTTTACTATGTAAACCTCTTACCTAAAAGTAGTGTGTTGGCATATAAGATGGGATAATATTGCATAAACGTACCTGATGGTAAGATAATATAAGATAAAATGTACAAGTATGATGATTGGATACATATATGATCACGTTAGGGTATATAACCTGTGGTCCATGATCTAATAGACTATAAAAGTAAACTAAGGGCTTAAATAAGAACAAGTGTTGACCTAAGGTTGTAATTATTGTATTCATCTTATTATATCATTCATAGCTACTTAATTATTGCTTAAGTGATTATGTGTTGATATGAATGACTATGATATGGCATGGAAGCTACTCTCGGCGAACAATAACAAGGTATTTCATTGAGAACTGTTGATGAAGTAGATAAATACAAAATCTATTATTGATGTATTTATGTCTATTGTTGATGTATCTATATTATGATAAGTGGTCTAACTTAATATGTGAACAGGTATAAATAACAAAATCATGTATTAACATGATTCAAGTTGCATTTATATGTTTATGGATATGCATTTAATGTTATGAAGACTTTTAGTAGCAAGATCCATATTTTCATTTGCCTTATAGAAACCATGCATAATACTATTTATGATGAGATAGATCAATGAAAGGTTATATTTTATTATGTTTGCATAATCATGTAACTATGTGATCAAATGATAGCATCCATATATACTAAAGCCTATAGCTTAATATGGAAATATGAGTAGAATGATATGCATTCTTTTATGAAAAGAGGCTTTTAGCCAAATGATGTACTAAGTAAAGACTAATATTTTAAATCAAAGATGTTCTTAAAGTGGTTAAGCCTGCGGGTTTTAGTTCAGTTGTGGATTAGATAGGCATACCTAAAGGGATATAGTCGCAGCTGCCATAGTTGACCCTATTTGGGTCTTGTTCCTTAATGGAACCATCATTTGGCCCTTTTGGGTCCATAGTTTGTTCCTTACTGGAACCATTGTTGACCCCGTTTAGGTTTTATTCCTTAATGGAATTATCATTCGGCCCTTTTGGGTCCATAGTTTATTCCTTGCTGGAACCATTATTGACCCCGTTTAGGTCTTGTTCCTTAATGGAACCATCGCTTGGCCCTTTTGGGTCCATAGTTTGTTCCTTACTGGAACCATTGTTGACCTCGTTCGGGTCCATTGTTTGATATCTTTGGATCTCCGTAGTTTGATACCTTCGGGTATCCATTGCTCCCATTATCCACCCTTTAAACTAGTGCTTAGACAGGCCATTAAAGAAAATAAAAATGTGCATAAAATAAAGTAATACATGCATCAATTTCTTCACTTCTTTAATGTATGCATGAGAAAGGAATTGTTGTATTGTTTTGTCTTAAATTTCCCTTTGGCGGTAAAATTGTCTCTATTAAATGAAATGCTATGTTCATTATGATAGGATTTTGATATCTTACATTTGTTATGAGAAAGGTTCCTATGGGTGTGTCGATGCAAGTTAGTCCCACCAATGGATTCCATGATGAATAAATGGGCCATATGGGCCACAAGCTTATAATATTGTATTAAAAGTTATACAAACCGTAGTATGCATAATGATCTTAATGTATGTGGAAGTTATGACTGGTTTGCATATTGTATGAAGACTTTGTCTGTTAATCATGATATGTAATACCCGTTCATTGAAATGACATGCAAACCCATTAGTATGTATATGATCATTTAAACATGTATATGCATATATATGATTCTGATATAAACCAAAGTGTAAAACATGATATAATATGATGTGGTATGATGTTTAAATTACAATGATAAGATAGCATTAAAGTATAAGCAGGTATGAACCTGAATTGAGAATTGTATAAAGATATATGAAAAAATCATGTCTAACAATAACTCTATGGTTGTTACACAGTATAAGCACTCTCGTGTGCATATATTTAATGTTGAATGCATAACTTATGTAATAACATGATGAATGGACTAAGTTAAAGTTTTGTACTATTAACAGCTATGATGTCTAGACTCATGAATAAAAGGACTATGAAGTGCATGAATTAGGCTAGTTAAGTTAAAAAAGGAGAGTATATGATGATAGTGAAGTGCCAAGTATTCAAGTACAAAATAAGTTTAAGTAATATTCTAGATTATGATAACAGGATATTTATTATTTAAAGATTGGGACTTCCCCCATAGGCCCATTGAGAAATGATTCATATGATATATATATATATATATATATATATATATATATATATATATATATATATATATATATATATATATATATGTGATCTCTTATGTTATAGTGGATGTTGTGTAAGATAAGATATAATATGTATGAGGATTATCTTTAGAGTTTTGTTCCCCACTAAGCTTTATAGCTTAGTATGGGTTTATTTATCTGTGTAGGTTTCAGGATAAGCTCCAGTGGATCGATAGCTAGTGCCTAGTCAACCAATGAAGAGAAGATCGGGTAGATTGCAGTTTCCTTTGAGGATTTCATTATGTATTGTTGGCCAATTATGTTAGGCCTTCTTAATTATGAGTTTAATTTAATTATTGTGGCATGTAATCATGGCCTGTGTTACTAATTATTATTATTATTATTATTATTATTATTATTATTATTATTATTATTATTATTATTATTATTATTATTATTATTATTTCTGCCTGATCTCTATTATGTATAATTTGACATCCTTGTACTAATAATCTATTATTTATATCCAACTTAGTTGCTTTAGTCATACATGACGTCAATATCATGTTTGTATATTAATTATCATATATTTATCATGTTACTATTACTCGTTTTGTACCATGTGCCAAATTAATTTAAATGTTACTTTAATTATTTGCATGCTTATCACATGTATAACATCATACTCATCATAAGATGTAATAGTTACTCTATATTCTACATGCGATTTGCAATGTAAACAATTCAATTAACTTGTCAACATAAACATAAGACTTGAAGATAAATGATATAGTCTGTACCTTACATTATTGATAAAATTTTCGACATTATGACGGCTTAAAAATCATACTACCAGAACCTGTAACTTCCCAAATTCACATTTCCTATAATTTCTCCACCTACAGTTCTTCATTCACAAGCATAACACTGCTAAAATTTAATTTACATTTCAAAACACATCACACCCATATTACATGTATCATCCATTATCAATCAATACTTTACTTTGTTATTCAATCATGTGATTATCACTATATAACAATAACTTAGTGTCTTGCAAAACTTACTCAATACTCAATATTTTGAGAATCATATGCTATTAACATCATAGAACATAACTATCTATAGCTATAATCAAATTCAAGGGCATATACCGATATACTCGTAGCAGATCACTCAGTTGATATACTCTTTAAGTTTCTTACCGGCCAGCATAAGCAAACTCATCTATTTGCACATTATCACATGACAAATAGTATGATTTAAAGATGAATAGATTGATAATACTTATACTGGTCATGACTATTCATTCATTACCACAATGTTTTCTTAGGAAGGAAATCATATATATATACTCATGCAATCATAGGTGTATGTAACAACACCTAATCACTCAATCATATCAGAAGGACATACTTTCATGATTTGTCATGGCGCTCTTCACTGCTTCATTGCATTCAAATTGACCATTACACGTCGAGACTCAATCAGTATATCAAATATATGCATATGGGTTCATTGGCAATATTTTAATTTTAGATGCATGATTTTTAAAACACTTAGGTATGTTCCAGCAAGTGCATCTACCTGCATAGCATTTAACCTTCTGTTACTATAATACTAAAAGAGAATAAGCATGCCACATTATTATAATTTGGTTCGGACTTGAGATATCAATTCTCAAGCTTCCTACGTATCCCAGTTAGGGAATCAAAACCACGTAGTTCTTCCATTTCAAAGTCACATATGGCATTTAAATACGGTTTATTATTAGCATATATCTTCCTAACATTGAAGGAGTTATTTCATAATATAAAAAATACCATTATCATTCTTATTTTATTTGTTTCATAGAAACCTTAATCATTCATACCATCTAGCTTAATTTATCTTGAATATTATGTTCAAAATTTGACTCTATTTCATTTATAATTGAATAATTTCTATACACTAAAGAGACCGTACCACATAAGGTATGATATTGGTTACTCAATTAGCATATCTTATTGGGAACTCCTGGAACTAAATATTTATTGGACCAGATTACTTTGCATAATCCTGCATCCCTATCGTAGTGAACTCATGAAACTGAATATTTATCATATACTTATAATAATAATAATTGGTTTCATGAACGTAAATGCATATGGTTATACGCAAGTGACTTGAGCATATCAAGTAATTACTCAAGCATAAACATTCATATACATGATAATATCTTCATATAATCAAGTCTATATTCATATGTAGGAAATTGCACTAGGAAACATTTCTAATTATATATTACCATATGCTTATATAAATGTACATATTAGTTTGCTTAATAAACATCACCTTAGTAACTACTAGTGGAAATCCTTGAACCGAATATGCAGGACTATATGACCGTCTGATTGTATGTGAGGCCTCAAAGCTGTATGTGTATACTGTATGAGAGAGGAGACTACCTAAAGGTAATCAATCCTCGATAATAGTTCACTGTATGATTTACTGTATGATTTCACCGTGGTATTTTGGTCTCTATGGCTAGCCATTATATCCTAGATCCTGGATTACCCACCAGTTTACTAAGGGCAAAAGATCTTGTCTGAATCCCATTTTTTTAAATATACATAATCATATCATTGTTGGATTTATTTAATTAAACCCAACCTTTATTGTGAACATATCATTCAATTGCACAAAAATTTCACTTAAATTAATAAAATAGTTCTCAAAATTTACCTTTGTAATTCTTCCTTTAATCTAATATTTTCCATATGTAATATGAAATTATCATATAAGTAAAATATGAGAATCAGCTTAATAACTATCATATTTACTTATCTTTGACATGTACAAGATACTTGAGTACTAATGGAGTCTAACAAAATAGTTTCAAGTCAGTATTTTCCCACTGTTAAATCATAATTGATTAACAAATAATGTAAAGTTTGACAAGTTTCCGTGTCCACTGATTACTAAATAATTTAAAACCAATGATCCTATTTGATAAAGGCCTAATTGGCTAGCATTAATACTAAAATTTATTCCTGGAATTTATATTAAGCATGCTTAGAGCAACTTTTCTAAAATTTATACATCCTAAGTTCAAGTGCCAATTTGACATATTGAAGACATTATCTACAATACAAACATTAATATATATACACAAGAATAATCTGCTTACAAACTTCATTTATAAACTTAAGGACAATAACCTATGAACTTGATGTCATTTATTAAGCATTGTTTCATATGGTTCACATCATATTACATCACCACATGATCAATCTACATTCATAGGGGTATAATTCTCATGCTTACCTCATGTACCCATGTAATTACCATTAAGTATACATATACTCTTCGTTAGGTTCACATGTTATCTTTCTTTCTAATCCATTTCAACATGGTCCTTTATCATCATATTATGTATTTCACATTCTTTATGTCATTAATTGTTGAATTACATATTGATAAGACATAGTAAGGCATTCAACCACTTAGGTTTTAAACTCACTCTTATGATTTTCATCCTTAATTCATGTGTTCTAACATGTTAGTTCCTTGTTTTATCATGCCATACCAATTTATTCCATCATTCAACTTAGGTTGCCATAGTTATATAATAAAGCATTTCGTTAAAACTTAATGAAGACATGAAATTAAGTGTAGATGAAGTATCCCATACCTTAAGGGTTGAATTTGCTCCAATTTACCTGTTCTCATACTCGTTGGACCGGTCACCGGAGTTCCACTGGAGACTCGTCGGAGATGCACCGAAGCTGTTCGCTAGTAGCCAAAGCCACCGGTAGCTTCCAGGTGACATTTATTTGCCCTTATGCCGCTATCGTTTGCCGAGATCGAAGCCAAAAAGTGTCCTCCTCACCATGGTCGATCTCCTTGCTGCCGGCGAGTGGGGAGGAGCAATATAGGCTGAAAAAACCCTCTCTTCCTCACAAAATCGTTGGTGTTGCTGGTGACACCTGGTACCGCCATTGGTCATCGAAAAGTGAAGATGTATACATGGCAAGAAGAGAGGGAAGCAAGGGAAGAGAGAACCAAACCGGTGCCACGCCACTGCCGATGAAAGTGCTAACCGTCGAAGTGGAACCACGGCGTGCTGGCGCCAGCGCTGCTGATCGGGGAACGAGGAACGCCTTCCTTTTCTTTTGTCCCCCCTTTCTTTCTTTTTTCTTTTTTTTCCAACACATATCCATAAAAATATCTTCCAATCTCAAAAAAATACCCTTTTTGCTCCCAATATAATACTTTAATAACAATTAAATCCTTAACTCTTATTTTCCTTCAATTATGTTCCTTAGACCTCATATATCATATAGCTAATTAATATCGATTAATTAGCACTAATGTCATTTAATCACATGTATCCTACTAGGGTCAAAACTGGGGCATTACATATAATGATAATTGATGATTATCCATGGTTAAGGGATTAGGGTGTTACAAGTAGGACTTAGAATAGGTTGTAATGTTAGCTAAGGTGATGGTTGCAAAGCAATGGCATAGTTGATCAAATGAAGAATGGTTGGCCTATACTCAAAAACCAACTTTCCTTCTAAAGAGAAGACTCTACCCACTCTTAATTTACCCTCATTACCAACTGAATTATCAGAAAAAAGAACAATGATCCCATGAAAGAGCATAGGAGGAAGGTTCCATGATATGTTTCTTTTCTTAAAATACTCAAACACTTTTAAGAGTTTTAAGCCTTTTTCCTCCCCTTCGCAAGCACCCCACACTTGAAGTTTGACATATAGCTAGCTTTTTTCTTCATATTAATTATTTTTTTCCTGGAAGAATGAAGACAATAGCTAGTAGTAGTAATGCTGAAAAGAATAGCAGGGTATTTTAATAATCATATAATAAATAAAACTTCATTTTGAATTTTGACAACAAGACCTTGGTGATGGGATATCACATGGCATATACATGATGATCACACAGCGGAAAAATTAAAAAATTAGATCATACATGCCATGCAATATGCAACAACGAATCGAATCATGCAATATTAGGGTTTTTTGAAAAACTTACAACCTTAGATGCACTTCAAAACTTGAATTTGATGATGACCAGTAAATAAGATGAACTTATGTGCCTTAGATCTTGATCACCAATGCCAAAAGAGCTGCCTTTGCACTACTCCTCTCTATGCTCACACACACACTAGCAAGTATGGCTTAAAACTTGAGTGCTAGCTTTAATCTTTTAGTATTTGGTAATGGGATTGGTTTGAAGCCACAAGATCTGATCTTGTTCTTCTTTTAGGTTGCTATTGCTACCCAAAAACACAAGAGATGAAGAAAGAATCCTTTATCTTGAGAGTGACGGCACTAGAGAGAGAATTGGCACACTTAGGTCAAAAAAATTAATCAATTTATATCATTAATTTAGGAAAGATAGATAATGCCGAAATCCCATAGAATTAGGAATATTTTTAGCCTCTATCACTTCGTAATTAAGTAATTTAAATTGATTCAAATTCTCTTAAGTTTTAAATTCAAATTAATTTAAAATGACATAAGACATTTAATCAAAACAAACTTACTTCTTTAGGGTAAGAGGTTGCTGAATTCAACTAAGGTACCTAGCTTGAATTTCAGCCACATTAATTCCCTCTTAAGCATATTATTTTGATTCAAATATAATTTAGGATTTAATAATCAATTAATTTAATTAATCCAAGATAATTAATTAATTGAAATTAAACCTTATGGGCCGAATTTCTCTCTCTCATGGACCAAGGTCCATTTAGCAATTTTCATACCCATTACATACATTAATTTAACTTTAAATAAAAGCCCAAATTAATGCCTAATACACTATTTAAATATTTTAAGCCTAATGCTTTGTGTGCGATCCTTTAAGTCCATTTAATATTGACAATGAATTAATAAATTAATTTAAAGGCTATATATATTCTCTAGCAAGATATTGTAGCATTCAAAATTAAATGAAAATGCAAATGACATTTAGTGATCTAATGCAATTTTGCATAGTCCTTTACCTTTAAATATTAGAATTAATATAAGGCATGGAACTTGTCGTCGTTATATATACTAATTCCTTTCATGATATTCCAGTGACACTGAACTCTAAGATAAATAATGATTACTCATTATTTCATCTCGGTATAGCCATACACTTCTTAGTTCACTAATCAAGTTGCCGATGATATTTTCTCTCTTATTGAGAGGGGTAATCCCTTCACTTTTCTCATGCTTCCTAACATGAATTAGTGCATACCCATACTTGTCATCCTATTACGAGTATGTTAGGTGTTTGTCAAAGTACACAGTAATTCATAAAGAGTTTCATGGAGATTTTAGGTCTAAGAACTCAGATGAAAAATTTGCACATGAGAAATACTCATGACTTGTACCATGTAATGTTCTCATGAACGGATTGAATCTAGATACCATGTTCTAAACATGTATGTATGATCTCTGATTGACACTCTAGTCCTTATGATCCGTAAGACAGAACTCAACTTATCAGAGAGAGCATACTAGTCTTAATTCATTTGTTATTCCCATAACAATGTCTGACTAGGGATTGTCAGAATGAAGTCTCAATTGTTTCAAGGTCTTACAACCATATGCCTCACACATGATAACTTAAACTAAAACAATATTCTTGGATAGTTCTATCAATTGATATCCACAGGAATAGAATAGATAAAACAAATGCCTCATTTATTAACTTAAGTATTTTTTAGCAATGCGTTGGCGCTAGGGCTTACACTAACAATCGCCCACTAGCACTAGTCCCAATTGGGTATAGCCTTAATATCGAACGCTCTCAAATGAGCTTCGTACTTATTTGGACGCAACTGTTTCATCAAAGGATCTGCTACATTGTTTTCACTTGCTATCTTGCTAATTTTGACGTCCCCACGATCAATGATCTCTCTGATCAGGTGGTACCTCTTGAGTATGTGTTTGGATTTTTGGTGTGACCAGGGCTCTTTAGCCTGTTCGATGGCCCCGTTGTTGTCACAAAAAATTTCTAATGGATTTAGGATGCTTGGGACCACTCCTAATCTAGAAATGAAATTTCTAATCCAACAACCTCCTTTGCAGCCTCACTCGCTGTAATATACTCAGATTCTGTAGTTGAGTCTGTAATGGTCTCTTGCTTTGAGCTTCTCCAATTGACAGCACCACCATTCAAAACAAAAATAAAACTAGATTGCGATCTTGAGTCCTGAGTGCTGGTTTGAAAAGTAACATCAGCATAACCTTATATGATGAGCTCTTCTTGACAACCATACACCAAGAAGTGATCCTTAGTCCTTCATAGGTACTTTAGAATTCCCTTTGCAGCAGACCAGTGCTTCTCACTAGGGTTTTGCTAAAACCTACTGGTTATACTCAGTGTATGAGCAACATCCAACCTAGTACATAACATAACGTACATGATAGATCCAATGGCAGATACATATGGGATTCTACTCATGTTATCCCTTTCCTCTTTGGTTTTAGGACACTGTTCTTTAGTCAAAGGAACTCCCAAAGCCAAAGGTATGTACCCTTTCTTTGAGTCTCCTATACTAAAATGCTTTAGTACTTTGTCTATGTACTTTTCTTGACTTAGTCCCAAAAGCCGATTCAATCTATCTCTAGAGATTTGAATACCAAGTATTGTCTCGACTTCACCTAAGTCTTTCATTGAGAAACACTTCCCCAACTATTGCTTAACCTTTTATAATGTTGGAATGTCATTCCTAATGAGAAGGATGTTGTCCACATATAGGACTAGAAATACTATTATGCTCCCACTAACCTTTTTGTACACACAAGGCTCATCTTCACTCTTGATGAAGTCAAATTCTTTGATAGCTTCATCAAAATGGAAATTCCAACTCTAGGATGCTTGCTTTAATCTATAAATGGATTTTGAAGCTTGCAAACCTTCTTAGGATGCTTGGGATTGACAAAGCCCTCAGGCTGTGTCATATACACATCCTCAAGTAGATTTCCATTAAGGAAAGCAATTTTGACATCCATTTGCCATATCTCATAGTCAGAATATACAGCTATGGCAAGCAAGATCCTAATGGACTTGAGCATGATTACAGGCGAAAAGGTTTCATCATAGTCTACACCATGAGTTTGCTGAAAACCTTTTGCTACTAGTCTACCTTTGTAGGTCTTGTCAGCTTTGAGTTTAAATAGCCACTTACATTCAATTACCTTAGCACCTTCCGGTGGATCAACCAAGGTCTAAACCTGGTTATCGTACATTGATTGTATCTTGGATTTTATGGCTCCAAGCCAATTTTTTGAGTTAGGGCTCTCAATAACTTCTCAGTAGGTAGTTGGATCCTTACGATCCACTAACTCAATAGTGTCACTATCAGTGATTAGAAATCCGTATCTCTCGATCTCCCGACGTACCCTACTAGACCTTCTAGGTTCTTGTGTAATGGGTTCTTGTTCCACAACTGGTTGTGAACTTGATCCCATTTCTAACTTATCCTCTATAGGAGTTTGTGGCACTTGAATTTCTCCAAGATCTACTTTACTCCCACTGTCTTTCTTGAGAAGGAATTCTTTTTCCAATAAAATAGCCTTGCGAGCAACAAACACTTTGTTCTCAGCTTGTGATTAGAAGTAGTATCCCTTTGTTTCTTTGGGATAACCCACAAATAAGTAGACAGTAGATTTTGACTCTAGTTTGTCAGATGTTAATTTCTTAACATGTGATTCATGGCTATAAATACTAAGAACAGACATATTAGGCTCTTTCCCAGTCCATACTTCATATGTTGTCTTATCAACTGTTTTAGTTGGAGTATAGTTCAGAAGAAACACAACATTTTCTAATGTATAGCCCCAAAAAGAGACAGGAAGATTTGCTTGACTCATCATTGATCGAACCATGTCCAACAGAGTTCGATTTCTCCTTTTGAACACACCATTCCATTGTGGTGTTCCAGGAGGAGTGAGCTATGAAATAATTCCACACTCTTTCAGATGACCGTCAAATTCTTGGCTTAAATATTCACCACCTTGATCTGATCAAATGGCTTTTATGCTTTTGCCAAGTTGGTTTTCTACTTCGTTCTTAAACTCTTTGAATTTTTCAAAAGTTTGAGACTTGTGCTTCATTAGATAGACATAGCCATATCTTTTGAAGTCATCTGTGAATGTTACAATGTAGCTAAAACCACCTCTAGTTTGTTTACTTAATGGTTCACATACATCGGTGTGTATTAATTCCAATAAGTCACTAGTCCTCTCACCTTTCTTGTTAAAAGGACTCTTTTTCATCTTTCCATGTAAACATGGCTTGCATGTGTCATAAGATTCCAAATAGAATCACCCAAGCACTCCAGATTTATGGAGTCTTGAAATGCATTTTTCATTTGCATATCTTAAATGACAATGCTACAAGTAAGTAGGGTTCAATTCGTTTGATTTAACCCTCTTTGTATTAATGTTGTATATGGACTCTTTGTTTTGTAGATCAAGGATATAAAGGCCATTTTGTAACATGGCATTGCCATATGAAATGCCTTGGCGATGAATATGAATATTGCCATTATTAATAACAAAATCAAATCCATCCATATCCAAACAAGAAACTGAAATAATGTTTCTGCTCATAGCAGGCACATAATAACAATTTTTCAAATATAAACAAAGTTTGGAAGGTAAAGTGAGTTGATAGTAGCCTATCTCCATGGTAGCAACTCATGCTCCATTCCCCACATGGAGGTCCACTTCATTCTTCCCAAGTAACCGCCTATTTTTTAACCCTTGCACATTTGAACAAATGTGAGAACCACAACCGGTATCCAATACCTAAGTGGTAGAAATAGAAAGGTTAATTTCAAAAACATAAGTACTATAACTGGATGCCTTGGTTCTATTCTTCTTTTGTTCTTCCTTGAAGAGAGTGCAATTCTTCCTCTAATGCCCTAACTTGTTGCAATGGAAGCATGTGCTCTCGCTCTCCTTGAGCTTTTGCGACTTGGGCTTGGGTTAGGCCTGAGGTGCACTCCCACTAGACTTAGGCTGTGCCAAGTCATTCTTGGGTTTTGCCTTTCCCTTCCCCTTTCCTTTAGCGGTTCCCTTCTTAATGCCCCCTTGAACCATAAGCACGGGATTAGTCTTTTGAATGTTCTCTTTAGCATTCTTAAGCATCCCATGAAGCTCGGTGACTGTCTTTTTCATTGCATGAATGTTATAATTTATGACAAATGGATCATAATCATAAGTCAATGAACCAAAGATCAAGTCAGTGGCTAATTCTTTTTGGACTTGTACCTCAAGCTTCTCAAGAGTATCAAGATACCCTTTCATCTTTAGTTCATGAGTACTAACGGGAGTACCCATAACCATCTTAGAAGAAATCAAGGCCTTTGTTGTCACGAACCTCTCGTGACGAGTTTGCTCTTGGAACATCTCCTTAAGGTGCACTATGATCGCATAAGGCTCTTGGTCTATGAATTGCTTTTGTAAATTAGGCACCATAGTGGCCAGCATCAAATAGGTCACATCGTTGGAGTCTCTCTTCTTAGTCTCAAAAGTTTCCTTTTGAACTGTAGAGGCGTTCCTAGCAGGTTCTTTGGGCAAGGGTACATCCAAAACATATGACTTTTTCTTTTACTTAAGAACTATTCTCAAGTTTCGAGACTAGTCTATGAAATTGGTGCAATTCAATTTGTCCTTTTTCAGGATCGATTGCAATGAAAAGTTGTTGTTTGAAGAAGCCATTTTTTAATCTACAATAATAAAACTTAGCAAGATTAAATGAGATCTTATTATAATCCCACAAACCGAATTAATATCCCTTTAAATAATTCGCATTAGTGATTTAATGTGGGCCAAGATCCACTTTTTACAACAACTTATTGGTCAAGCTGAGCTTGTACACCTAACAAGTTAGGTTACTTAGGTAGGAAAGCTCCAATCATATCTCGTACATGACTCCTGGATCAAATGGGCTAACATCTCAAGATGTTATAGCACAAACCCATTTGTTAGTTGCCTAGGTTTGGGCTTCCCTTTCCATGTTAAGTCCAACCTACATTCACAACTCATGCCTCACAAAGATAATCGGGCGCATCTAGGACTTCTAATCTACGTGACCGATGATTGATGCCTTGACATGTTTCGAATTAGGAAGGCAACTTTGTGACCTACTATTTTAGGGATTCATTTTATTACGGCTTACATGACATACACTTTGTCATCCATTCATAACATGCATATATATATATAATTACATAAAGTAAAGCGTGACAAACATGGGCCTAAAAACCTACAACTAAGATTCTATGCTATTACATAAGAATCTTCGAGTTGGGCTTTTCCACTCTGGTGGGCTTTGTCTTAATTTACAAAGTTTTTAAATAAATTCTATACTAAGAAATAAATGGAACTTTTACAATAATACATAATGGCTCACATGCCATATTTAATTACAAAAACCCAAGGCCTATGAATACATCATGCATATCCATTCATCACACAAAACGAGCAAATAAATATACATAACATTCATGGATAAAACAAAGTCCAATTTTAATTAATTTGGCCAAGTCCATTAATGGAAATTATGTACTTGAACTTTTAAGAGAAGACCCCGTGATAGGCCTAGGCCAAAGCCCAGTGGTCTAAATTCCCTTATTGAATAAGTTCTATTAAAAGCCCAAAGCACAAACTAGTTAGATTTATGCTATAAATCAACTCTAGTATAATTTCCAATTTTGGATTTTTTAATATTATGTCATACAGCCCATAAATATTAAAAATACATATAATATGAACCAACATGAATTAAAACATAAAAATTCATGAAGAACATGTATTATACACGACATTAACAACAAAACAAACAAACAACATGAAACTAGTTGTTTAATGCTCACATAATGCCACAAACAATGCACAAACACTTAAAACGATTTTATGATCCATTTAATAACTTAAATAAGGTCATAAACATTGGGTTAAGGTTCTGTTCAGATCTGATCTATATGTGTTTTTTCCATTTTAATCAAAACATAACAAACAATGTTGATTAAACATGCAATAAACATAAACTAGTCATAGTTTTAAGTGATTTGTAAATTAATCAATTAAATTGTCATGGACTAGAATTAAAACCATTTTTAAAATATGTCTAGTCCTATTATTAATATTTAAAAATCACTTACAAACATGCCAAACATGTTTTTACATTTAATTTTGAGATACTAGTTGTTAACAATCAGATATCATGCAAACTAGCACCTAGTTTTAAAATTAACATGTACAATCAGGTATTTATAATTAAATCCTACCATGAATAGCTCTAAGAACATCTTAGGAAAGTATATAAATATTTCTTAATAATTATAATACCTAACTAATCATTTAAAATCATTTTTACACTAAAACAATGCAAAAAAACACAAAATAGAAAATTTCAGCATTATGGTTTTATGCAATAATGATTTTTGAATCAATATTTAATGCATCTAAAGCACTAAAATAAGTATGGTTAGACTCTAAAACCACTGATGGGATATCACATGGCATATACATGATGATCACATAGCGAAAAAATTAAAAATTTAGATCATACATGCCACACAATATGCAACAACGAATTGAATCATGCAATTTTAGGGTTTTTTTGAAAAACTTACAACCTTAGATGCAATTAAAAACTTGAATTTGATGATGACCAACAAATAAGATGGACTTATATACCTTAGATCTTGATCACCAATGCCAAAAGAGCTGCCTTTACGCCACTCCTTTTTATGCTTACACACACATTAGTAAGTATGACTTAAAACTAGAGTGCTAGCTCTAATCTTTTAGTATTTGGTAATGGGATTGGTTTGAAGCCACAAGATTTGATCTTGTTCATCTTTTAGGTTGCTATTGCAGCCCAAAAACACAAGAGATGAAGAAAGAATCCTTTATCTTGAGAGTGGTGGCACTAGAGAGAGAATGAGCACCGTTAGGTCAAAAAGAATTATCAATTTATATCATTAATTTAGGAAAGATAGGTAATGCTGAAATCCCTTAGAATTAGGAATATTTTTAGCCTCCATCACTTCCTAATTAAGTAATTTAAATTGATTCAAATTCTCGTAGGTTTTAAATTCAAATTAATTTAAAATGACATAAGACATTAAATCAAAACAAACTTACTTCTTTAGGGTAAGTGGTTGCCGAATTCAAATAGGGTACCTAGCTTGAATTTTGGCCACATTAATTCCCTCTTAAACATTTTATTTTGATTCAAATATAATTTAGGATTTAATACTCAATTAATTTAATTAATCGAAGATAATTAATTAATTAAAATTAAATCTTGTGGGATGAATTTCTCTCTCTCATGGACCAAGGTCCATTTAGCAATTTTCATACCCATTACATACATTAATTTGACTTTAAATAAAAGTCCAAATTAATACCTAATATACTATTTAAATATTTTAAACCTAATGCTTTGTGTGAGATCCTATAGGTCCATTTAATATTGGCAATGAATTAATAAATTAATTCAAAGGCTATATATATTCTCTAGCAAGATATTTTAGCATTCCAAATTAAATGGAAATGCAAATGACATTTAGTGACCTAATGCAATTTTGCATAGTCCCTTACCCTTAAATATTAGAATTAATATAAGGCATGGAACTAGTCATCCTTATATATACTAATTCCTTTCTTGATATTCCAGTGATACTGAACTCTCAAATAAATAATGAATACTCATTATTTCATCTCGGTATTGCCATACACTTCTCAGTTCACTGTTCAAGTGGCCGATGATATTTTCTCTCTTATTGAGAGGGGTAATCCCTTCACTTCTCTCATGCTCTCTAACATAAATTAGTGCATACCCAAGCATGCCCATACTTGTCACCTTGTTACTAGTACGTTAGGTGTATGTCAAAGTACAAAGTAATTCATAAAGAGTTTCATGGAGATTTTAGGTCTAATAACTCCGATGCAAAACTTGCACATGAGAAACACTTATGACTTGCATCATGTAATGTTCTCATAAATGGATCGAATCCAGATACCATGTTCTAAATATGTATCTATGATCTCTAATTGACACTCTAGTCCTTATGATCCGTAAGACAAAACTGAACTTATCAGAGAGAGCATACTAGTCTTAATTCATTTGTTATTCCCATAAAAATGACTGACTAGGGATATTTAGAATGAAGTCTCAATTATTTCAAGATCTTACAACCATGTGCCTTACACATGATAACTTAAAATGAAACAACATTCTTGGATAGTCATATCAATTGATATGCACACGAATACAATAGATAAAATAAATGCCTCATTTATTAACTTATGTATTTTATAACAATGCATTAGGGTAGGGCTTACACTAACACTTGGCATATTCCTTATTTCTGTAAAATTTTCAACGATAAAGTTCCTTCCTACACTCACTTAGACACCTTAGAAAATATATCCCAACCCAATCTTAGAGTGGCCAATTCTTAAAAGGGACAGATAAAAGCTTTTAAGTTAAATGATATCATATTACGTGTAACAACAAAAAAATTCATGGCACACATTTAGGATGCTCAATAAGCTCAAAGGGGATTAAAAAAGGGTAACATGTATACAAAGTAGGATGAAAATCTTTTTAAGTGGCTAAGCAAGAAAAATTTGCCTAAATCATATCCTAAGCTTAATTCAAGTTATTAAATTTATTTAAAGGGTGATGAGGAAGGTTTTATAGCTGTTAGAATTTCTAACTTAACTATCTTTAAGCATTGGATTTACAAAATTTTCAAAACATGCCTAATTTCTCATTAATATGGAAACTAACTAGTATTAGTCTAATTGAAAAATAAAGTGCACTAAACAAACATCTACTCCATGGCAATTCAAAAATATCTAATGAGGCAATTCTAGCTTAAAGTTCAAGATTATTAAAAATAGGGAAAAACTTCAAAGGTAAACTTAAACTATCATGCAAAAGTACTTAAAAAAATCAATAAAGAAAACTAAAACAAACAAAAAACATAAACTAAAGAAAAATAAAGATAGAAAATGAAAATATAAATTAAGAGAACTAAAGAAATAAAAACTAAAGGAGATAAAAAATTAAATTAAAAAACAACTAATATTCAAAAAAAGAAAAATTCAAAAGATAATAACTAAAAGCATTGACAAAATTTTTTTAAAAAATAAAAAATACAAAAAGTTGCAAAATTCTATGGATAAGTTCATCAACAATATTCAATCACCAACATCATTCCAAAAGCCCATAAAAATGGTCCCCTACCCCACACTTTAAAATTTGCTACCCTCAGTAAAATAGAAATTAAATAACTTAAAATTAGAGGTTAAGGACTCACTCAAATCACTCCTCTATTGGTGGTGGTATAGGAAAATGTGAATCAAATCTTGACATCAAATATGCCATAAAAGCCATCATTTGGTCCTTTTGACCATTATGTAAAGTCTCCATCTAGGTAAGTAAGTAGGCGTACTACTAAGATGTTATAGTCATAATTTCAATGTCTCGAACACCTAGTAGGTTTGTGCGACCTTTAGTCACTAGAATAATGTGCTCCTTTCTCTCTGACAGCTGGTTTCCTTGAGGTAAATCAGTATGATCAACAATTATCTTCATATTTTAGAGCATTTTCCTATTAATAAGCAATGGATATCCCAAATCTCTCCCCAATGGGTTGTAATTCAAAGATTTGGCTAGCACAATGATAATCCCTCTAATAGATATTTGCTTTAATCTCTTAGGATAGTTCTATAATTCTTCAATCTTTTTCTTGAAATAGAAAGCCCCATTCAGTTGATACCATACACTATGGCATGCAGCATAATCGCCTTAGGGGTATTGACTTACCCTTGCCCTCCTATAAGCATGAAGATAGAAAGAGCAAAGAACTTGTGCAAAATACGGAGAACATGAATCCAAAGATGATGCACCTTGGTGAGGCCAGTGACATATTAAGGTAGCTCTACCTTATCATAAATGGTTTCCCAAATAGCTTGCTTGTTATAATTATCCAAAATTCTTGCCTTATGAATCAAAAATCTTAAATACTCAAAACTCATTGAAAGTTAATCAATATGATTACATATTCAACTAAAATGACATATTTCCAGGATCATCATAATTATTTTTACCCACTTTTATTCTCACAATAGTAAGGAAATTTTCCTAGCCCGCATTGTTAATCAACTGCTCCACATATCAAAATAAGCCAAACTCTAACAGTAATTCCATGTCAAAGTACAGAGTCGGTAGGTACTCGACTTTCGAGAAATTTGAATAATTAATATGCATTTCCTCTGGTATTTATCTTGGTACCTTGGCAGTTGGTGCTCCTTATTGTGTAGATGATGATGTACCTGCATCGTGTATAGAAGTTTTAGGTGCCACTACAAAACAAAAATTGAATTTTAGTTATGGCACTAACTAAACATTAGATATAAAACATGAAAAACCAAAATTGAAAATATGTACAATCAAAAATAAACTAACAAAATTTTTAGCTAACAAAACACATTGTATGTAGGATAAATATTAGGCAAACATGCAAGAATAACAAAACAATATTCAAATTTTTATCATGGAAATGAAGATCAATTTGGCCAAACCAGTTTTACAATTGATAATAACTATACATAGATGAAACGTTAAAAAATCTCAAATGTTAATGCATTATATTATAAAACTATTAAAATTAAGATCATCATGCATAACTCTCAAGCACTAGAGTAAGCATTCGCAAATGCCAAAATAAGAACATAAATCATATAGATGGATATTATGAGAAAATAGGATAAAAATTGCCAAAATAAAGAACAAAGCCTTTTTTAGTTATTTTAGCAAACATATGATGTGCACCAAGCATGAACATAAGAAATGATGTTTCTTGTAACAATTTAAACCTAAAAAATCATGGATGCCAATAAACAACTTAGGAGATAATTATGAAAACAACAAACACCACTATAAGCATTAAAAATAAAATTTGAATATGAAAGAGGAACACTAATATTCAATATGTCATCTAAGAATAACAAAAACAAAATATACCATTATATTTGAATAAAAGAACCAAAAAATAAGATAATAACCAAACAAAAATAAAGAAAATTAGAGGATAAAAAGATTGATGACACAAAATAAGAGGAAATGGTGTGAAGTTGATAAGAAAACTTAAGAATTAAATTTATAGACATACAGCTATTATAACCCCTAGGGTTACAGCCGAAACAAATTTGTGCCAACCGCGACACACATAATTTATCAAAATGGACATTTTGGGTTTTAAAAGGTCATGGCTATAACAAAGTGTCCCAGCTATAACAAGCCATTTTAGAACAAATACATCAAAAGTTGGAAAATGTCATGGCTAAAACAATAGTGTCTCAGTCATGACAAAGCATTATGTACTGAAAATACATAAATTTTTCATTGGTCACAACTGAAATAGAGTTGTCTCAACTATGACAAAACATTTTGTATCAAAAGTAGATAAATTTTGAATTGGTCATGACTGGAACATAATTGTCTCAACCATGATAAAGCATTTTGTACTAAAGGTATAAAAATTACTAAATAGTCATAGCTGGAATGAATTTATGCCAACTGTGACAAACTATTCTATTCTAAAACACATGAAAAATCACACAATGGTCATGGCTAAAACCATTTTGTCTTAGCTTTGACAATCTCAATTTTTGTAAAATTTTAAAAGTTTTGTAACACCCTAAACAACATAACCTAAATAGAATAGTAGTGAATTTGGGATGCAAAAATAAATAAATAACCTTATAAAATAAATAAGAATTTAAAAAATAGAATAGGCTTTAAAATATTTAAGAGTGGAGTAATTGACATGAAATTATAAAGTGGGGTTTAACAAAAAAATTTAATTATTTATGATGGACCAAAGTGGGAATTTGGCACAAAAAAAATCCGCCTAACTAGAAGCAAAATGATGTCGTTTTGCCCATTTTTCCCTCCTCACTCTCTTTCCTCTTTCTCCTCCCTTATATTTTACCATCTCCATCTTTCCCAATCTCTTTTCTTCTCTCTAGCCATCAACATTCAAGCCTTCATTCACTATTCATTTCACCCTGCTAGCCACCGCCGTTAACGTGTCATTCCTCCCTCTCCCCGTAACGTCGATACTAATAGCCCTACTTCTTATTTCTCTTATTTTTTCATTCTAGCATGGTTTTGTTTGGTGCCTTTCCTTCCACTGCCATCCACCAAAGCTTCATCAATCTTTCCTCTATGAATGATGGCCAAAAGGTAAAATAATAACCCTTTAAAGATCTAAAAACTAATAGAAGGACATTAGGAAAAAAAATTAAGGGTTAGGGATTTAAATTTAAATTTCTTATTTTTTATCATTTTTTGGGAAATTAACCTTAAATTAAATTTCAAATTGTATTCTGATTAGTTAATTTTCTCCTAAATTTGTATACATTAAATTGATTTGAGTCATTGGGTTTAAATTGTAAATATATTTATTAAAGAAGGGTATAATTTGAAGAAAGAAGAGAAGGGAAAAGAAATAGAAGGTCTAGCTTGATTATTGAATAGTATTTTTGGAAGATTAAAGCTTGATTTTTCCATAAAAAGAGGTTTGCAACCACTAAATTTATCTTTTCCTAAATTTTAGTCATTTATGCTTAACTTAGAAATTATAATATGATAAGGTTTTGATAGAATTAATTTAAGATTTATAAAATTAGGATATATCTAAAATTATTGAAGTGTTTCAATGATGAAAAATGTCTTGGTCATGTAACTTCTTTTCTTATGTGATTATAACTAAAAACACATGTTATCATAATGGAAATAAACATGTTGATGTGAGAGCTATATTTCAAAAAATATATGCACATATGGACCTTTTATTTGGAATGTATTGTATTTAGTAGATATTTAGATATTGCTTATCCTAGGTTAATTTAATAGGTAAGTATTAAAACTAAAGGTTAATTTTACACAATTGTTAGGCCATAGAAAATGAAAATTTTAAGTTGGATCAAATTCTTTTCTATAGGGAGTTTTGATGATCAAACTTATTATTACACATATGTACATAAAATAAGAAATGGAAATATTAAATCCCATCATAAGTAAATAAAAAGAGATAAAAGACACACAAAAAGAGTACTTAGTTAGAAGTTTTATGTCTTTTTTTTTTGCTTCAAAATGGATTTATAAATACTACATAATAAGTAATGGAGTTGATTTTTAAATATCTTGATTATTATACATATTATGAGATATTATTTGAAAATTTGAAGAGAATATCTTAATGCCCTTTGTAAACTTTGGGAAAGAATTTATGAGTGGGTTACACTTAGCCAGCTATAGGGATCCATTTTTGGGTGAAATCTGGATAATGGTATTTTGTAATATGGATTAATGACTTATTGTCAGGTATAAAAAGGGTAGTGTTAAGTTTTAACCCATTTTTACATCAAAATTGGAGTGCAGTGTCAAGTCTCAACCACTCCAATTTGAAATTGGCTTTATGAATGAGTGCAATGTTAGGTTTTAACCACTCCAGTCCAAATAGGCCAAAGGGAGCCTCAGTCCTGTGTATCCACCAGATAATTTCCTTCGAGTTACTATGGGTAAAGAAATATTATCCTTAAAAAAATAATTAAGAGAAACATAATATTAGATATAATAATAATATTTGTTATTTATATTTAAATATCTTTGTGATTTTAACAGGATTCAGTATATGTAATTATATGAATAGCTTGCAAAATTAGCACTACAAGAAAATTGATTTTTAACCAAAAATTAACGAAGGGATAAAAATCCGGTCGTAATAATATACAAAAAGCGAAGGGAATTTAATCCTGTTGTTAGATTTTAAATTTTATTATTATTTAACGAAGGGATAAAATTCGGTCGTTGAAAAATTAAAATTTCGGTCATTACTGTCTTTAAGAAAATGGCGGGACAAAAATTCTATTGCCTCCAAAATATAATTCACAATTATTTTATAAAAAATAAAAGCAAAATACCCAAAGTTTAAAATTAGGAAATTAAAAACGCAAATTTATTCCCTCTAAAACGCAAGCCAAATTATATTCATTTTTGTTTCCACCCTTTTTCTCTAAAATCTAAACCTATTATGCTTTATCTTTCAAATTCATTTCCTACAAAATACAGATCCGAAAACCTAATAGAAGTGGCAAAAAAACTTTCATTGCTATCTATGTGGCTAGAGATCTAATTTTGCTTCTTCAATTAGACTAGGGCACCGTGGAATTAGCGATTGTAGGTAAGTGATTAATTTTCTGGCTGTCAATTTTTGTTGTTTGTTATTTTGGCTTCCTCTTTTTTCGTTGCTCTTTTTTGCTCTCTTGGCTACTGTGTTGCTGGTCGGTTTTTCTCTTCCAGGTTGGCTCTGCTGCTGGTGCTCTTTTTGTAGTCTGGTTGAGGGAGATGAGCGGGGTTTTTCTTTCTAATTGTGTTGTGTAGGGGGGCTAACAGGGTTATTTGTTGGGTTTTTGTTGTTGCTTTTCTTTTTCTTCTTCTACAGTTGTTCTTCTGGTTTTGCTCTATCAGCTTTTGTTGTTGCGGGGTAGAGCTTCTATTCTTTTAATGGAATTTTTTTCACTTAATTATGTAGTATTGTCAAACACTCAAATAGAAAATTTAAAAAGATATTATAAAATTGGAAATTTGTTCCCTGAGCGAGCGGTGTTCTTTTGCGGCAAAGAGAAGGATGACAGCAACCACATGGTGGTGGTGGTTTTTAACAGATTCGATCTGGATTGTGAAGCATTTTGTTAGATTGCTCGGATAAGGAAATGGAGGAGGAAATATACGAGAAGGAAAGGTAAATTAAATTTTATTATATCTTTTTAAATTTTACTTTGTAAAATTAAAAAAAAAGAATTATTTTAAATTTTATTTTTGTAATATATATATATATATATATAACTTAGTTGAACTCCAATCAAATTGATGAAACCATAATTCAATAGACAATTAAGTTGAAGGTGGAATCTAGTTTTAAAAACATTGGACTTTGTAACTGGGCTAAACCAAATTCTGCCGTGATTTTTAATTTTCCATCTTTTTCCAAAAACACATGTTTTTCTTTTTATTCTAATGATTGATAACTATTTTCTAAAATGAAAATGTGAAAAATAAAGTGATATATTTGATAATTGAAATGCAAGAATTGCTCTACTGCCCACCACTCCATTAAAAATTTAAATTTAATTTCTTCTAAATATATTTATATTTGTAATTGGATAAATTTATCAAATTTTAAAATATTATTGCAAAGTTTACAAGTTAGGGCTTATTGATTCATCAAGATAAAAAGGTTTTCCTGAATTTCAGTGGCCCAATCTTGTGCTTTTTCTAATCTTTATTTTGTTGTGGATGGACAATATAATTATGTTGCTTTTATCAAAAGCCATTGTGCTGCGAGTCCCATGTTTAGGTGTTAAAGCTGAACAAATTTCCAATTTTATAATATCTTTTTAAATTTTCTATTTGAGTGTTTGAATAAAATTCCAGTTCTAAGTGAGATGTCTTGTATTCCTTGGTTTTTAGTGGTCGATGTCTTGTATTCTTTTAATGGAATTTTGTTCACTTAATTATGTAGTATTGTCATACCATGAGGAATAAACACAACCCCTTTTCTTTTTTCTTTCTGGTAGAACAAATCAAATAAGATTTTAATAATCAGTTATATAAAAAATGAATAGAATTTGGTTGATGTTTACCATTCTCTTCATCTTACTTTAAACAGGGCACTTCAGATCACTTGCAGCTATGGTTCATTTGCACTTAATTTTTTAATTATTTGGTATTTGTAAAATCTTGCTGTCAACTATTGCATCATGATAAACATTGGCTTTAATACTTATTTATTCGTTATTTTAGAGATCGAAACTTCTATAGATTTTGCCTCATATATATGTGCATGTGTATGAATGTATGTATACATATGTAATACACATACAAACACACACACTGATATGCATGCATTGTCTTTAAGTATCTGTTCATATCTTTTACTATGATGAAATTAATTGCCTGACAGTCGGTTGGTTGTTATATGATCTAATTACTTACTATGTCCCAATCACTCTGTTGACTTCTCTTAAATTGTCTAGTGAGTAATTTTATTAAAACTAGTCCTTCTCTCCATTGCTTTTTATTAATTCTTGTATTGTTTTATATTCCAAATTAGAATCTAAATCTGTACTGAGCTACAATAGAAAGTGGCGTTTAGTATTGTATTGATTTCGATTTTCTATTTGTCTTTACGTTTAATCTAAAAGCTACTCAATGTGTGGGACAGTTCAGTACTTAAATATTAGGGGTATCAACTTTTTTTCTTGGTATTGGACCTTTCAGACAAGTCAATGCAATATTCAAACATTTATCAGCATTATTTACCCAAATAAAATATTAATTTTCCATTATTGCTACTGCTGCTGCTATAAATAACAATTGAATTATCATTCACCACTTTTCAGCATATGAGATGGAATTTAGTATGACAATTCGACATCTCATGGCAAAGTCTAAGGTGTAATTAGTATTATGTAGTAAATTAGAATTTATTAAATTTTCAAACGTGAAAATATATTTTAAGTTATTGTTTAGTTGTTTGCAGTTTTTACAATTATAAATTTTGATAAACATTATCCTTTCTTTTTCTAAATAACATCTCAAATAATTCTAAAGTCAAAATCGGATAGATCTATTCTTGAGATTTGGATATAAAAAGAAATAATAATAATTTTATTATGTTAAAGGACCAGCTTCAAATATAACAGTCGTTCAGAAGTTTGTTAGCTGTTCAGAAGTTGTTAGTGTCATGAATTATGGTCTTGTCACATTATTCTACTCCAACTGTTAAATTCCAGCCTATAAAAAAAAGATTATCTTAGTATGTGTATTGAGGTAGTTGCCTTAGTTTATTTAGTTTTATTTTTTGTGACCTTTTGATTTACAAGAGCATGAGTTCTAAATTACTGAACTCGGTTATGATCTGTTTGATTTCGTGGGAGTTGAATTGAATTTTTTTTCATCCGTTTACCTACTCTTGTGTGAATTAATATATTAGTAACATATGGGAATTTACTTGTTTCTTGATTTTGCTATGATCATTTCTTGCTTTTCTTATGCATTTCCACTTTGTTGAGCTGTTTATAAAATGAGTGATTAGTTGAATTATTTGGGATGACAAAAACAAATACATTATCAGATTCCTCGACTTTTTTTATAGAGTTAGCTTTGGCCTATTTTAATGCTCTTCAACATTCTCTACAGGATAGACTAAGCAAGGGTTCCTCAGGCCAAAGTTGCGATAAAATATATTTAAAACTTCGCACAAGCATAGGTTAGCCTCATCATATTCTAATTTTTGTTATATAATTGAAAAATTGACATGTTCTATGATTTGTATATTAAGAAAGAGAAAGAAAACAAAGAAATGATTTGATGCACATTGAATATGATATATGCCATTATAAATTCCTGAGTTTCTTTTAAATTTTTGTGCATAATTTGTCATACCAATGATTGTGAATGTGCATTCAGTAGTAATGATAAAGACTTGTCTTACGTATGTCAGTATATTGTGATCCTTTTCTATAAATTGATAGTCAGTTAAAATAGGTTATTTGTTCTATAAATTAATACTTTTTTTCTCTGTTAGTTTTTATGCTAATATATTTTTATTGTAAAGATCATGACACCTAGTAAGTAATGGATGCAACTTGTTCATAATCGACTTGATGATGCTTATATATCTGGTGTGCAAAGTTTTTTGGATTATGCTTTCACAAGAATAGGAGAAATGCATGAAATACCATGTCCGTGTGTCAAATGTTGCAATACATCTTTGGGAACTCGTGATATGGTCAATTCACATTTGATAGCATATGGAATAATTCAAAATTACACCTTTTGGTATCACCATGGGGAGCAGTTAGGTGAGCCACAGTCAGATTGCTTAGATTTAGATGATAATGAAATAGAAGAGGTTGAAGATAAGGATGAGGATGAAATACAAGGGATTTTAAGAGACTTGTATCTCGATTTTGAGGGAGATGCTATGAACAGTGGTGATGATGAAGTTCCTGAGGAAGAACCCAATCTTGAGGCAAAAAAATTCTATAGGCTATTAACTGATTTTGAGCAACCCTTATACCAGAGTTCAAAAAGCTCTAAGCTTTCGACTTTGGTAAAATTGCTTCATATTAAAAGTGTTGGCCAATGGAGTAACGAATCATTTACAATGTTGTTGAAATTGTTAAAAGAAGAGTTATTGCTTAATGGATCCAACTTACCCGATTCATATTATGAGGCAAGAAAGATAATTCGGGACCTTGGGCTTTCTTATAGAAAGATTGATGCATGTAGGAATGATTGTATGCTATATTGGAAGGTAGATAAGTGTCTCAACTCTTGTAAATTTTGTGGTACATCTAGATGGAAGCAAGATAAACATACCGAGGAAAGTAAAAGTAAAAATGGGAAAAGAATACCTTTCGAGCTTTTACATTATTTTCCCCTAAAGCCACGACTTCAAAGGTTGTTTATGTCCACCAAAACATCTTCTTTAATGAGATGGCATCATGACAAAAGAGTCGATGATGGAGTAATGCGAGACCCGGCTGATTTAATGTCATGGAAATCTTTTGATGAACTTCATCAATCTTTTTCTAATGAGCCTCGAAATGTTTGACTTAGTCTTGCTACTGATGGTTTTCAACCATTTGGAAATTCAAAGACTCCATATAGCATTTGGCCAGTTGTCCTTATTCCTTATAATTTACCACCTTGGCTATGCATGAAGCAAGAAAATTTCATTTTATCAATGATTATTCCTGGTCCTGAAAGTCCTGGCGATGCAATTGATGTTTATCTCCAACCGTTAATAGAGGAATTAAATGAATTATGGGAAACTAGGATAGAAACCTTTGATGCATCAATTAGACAAAATTTTAAATTACATGCAGCTTTGTTATGGACCATTAGTGACTTTCCAGCATATGGGAATTTGTCTGGTTGGAGTACAAAAAGAACGATGGCTTGCCCATGTTGTAATAAAGAAACTTGCTCAATGAGGTTATACAATGGTAAGAAATAATGTTATATGGGCCATAGACGTTATCTTCCACTTAATCATAAGTGGAGGAATGATAAAGACTCATTTGATGGAACTAAGGAGAAAAGGTTGCTGCCTAAATTGTTGTCTGGCTATGATATACTTGATCAAGTGGCTGATTTAGATGGGTTATTACTAACCAAGGATCCAATGAAGAAGACTAAGATATCCCACGCTAATAGAGGTGATAATTGTAAAAAGAAGAGCATTTTTTTTAATCTTCCATATTGGAAAATGCTATTGTTGCGACACAATTTAGATGTGATGCACATTGAAAAAAATATATGTGACAATATTTTGGGAACAATCTTAAATGTCAAAGGAAAAACCAAGGATAGCATAAATTCTCGATTAGATTTGCAAGCAATGAATATCAGGAAGGAATTACATCCCATAAAAAGTGGTGATAAATATGAGTTGCCTAAAGCAAGTTACACTTTATCTCTTGAACAAAAGCACAAGTTTTTCAATTTTTTAAAGAATCTAAAAGTTCTAGATGGATTTTCATCTAATATTTCTCAGTGCGTTAACCTCAAAGATCGCAAAATCTTAGGCTTAAAGAGTCATGATTGCCATGTTCTTCTACAACATTTACTTCCTCTTGCCATACGTGGTCTGCTTTCCAAAACTGTGTGTGAACCACTTATCGAGTTGTCATACTTTTTCAATGTGCTTGGAGTAAAATGTTTAAAAGTCAATGAGTTGGAGCAAATAGAAGCCCAAATTCCTTTTACCTTGTGCAAGTTAAAAAAAGTCTTCCCACCATCATTTTTTGATATCATGGAGCACTTGCCAATTCATTTAGCTAATGAAACTAAGATTGCTGGACCTATTCAATACCGATGGATGTATCCGATAGAGCGGTGGTTGTACTTTTTAAAATCTCTTATAGGTAACAGGGCTTGTCCTGAAGGTTCTATTGCAGAGGGATACTTGGCAAGTGAATGTATGACCTTATGTTCAAGGTACTTGCAAACAATGGGAACAAAGTTTAATCGACTTGAACGGAATTATGATGGTGGGGTTAAATGTGATGAAGGTTTATCTATCTTTTGTCAACTTGGAAGAGCTTTAGGATCTCCAAAACAATGTACACTTAATGCACATGAAATGGAGCAAGCCCATATTTATATTTTGAAGAATTGTGATGAAGTTTTGCCTTTTCTCGAGTATGTATCTCCAATAAAATGCTTCTATCTATTTTCTATTTTTTTCATTTTAATTAACATATTGTTTCACTTTTGTTTTATATAGAGAGTTTTCAAAAATTCAATATTATACCTCTCAATCCATTTCTGATTCGGAATGGAATAAGCAATTCATTAGTTGGTTTAAAAAAAGGTAAGTTTTTGGTTAAAAATAATTTGCCTCCACTTGGTTAAGTTATAGCTATTGATAATATATATAATGTAATTTTGGCAGGCAATACAATTGCATAGGCAACATGATAATAAGATGATAGCTGATTTGTTATCACTGTCACGTGGCACCACACAATATTTGACAAGTTTCAATGGTTAAATTGTTAATGGTTATAGGTTTCATGTGCAAAATTATGATAAAGGTTTGAGAACTCAAAATTGTGGAGTGGTGGTTGTTGGAGAGTCCGATAAAGAGACTGGGAATATTGATTACTATGGAGAATTGATTGAGATACTTGAATTACAATTTCTTGGGGGAAGAAGAGTGAATATGTTTCGATGTAATTGGTTTGATGTGTATGACAAAGAAAAAGGGATAAAAATAGACGAATATGACTTCGTAAGCATTAACCGTCAACGTATTTTGAAAATAAATAAGACTTTTGTGTTGGTCAATCAAGCATCACAAGTTTTTTATGTCGATGACCAGAGGAATAAAGGTTGGCATGTTGTGCGAAAGGTCATACCTCATGATTCCTTTGATGTTATACAAAAAATGGAAGAGGATTTAGAGGAGTTTGATAATTCAACACAAAAGAAAAGAAAAATTGTTGATGAAGGTTGTATTTTTCTTCTTATAATTACGATTATGTGTATGTTGCAACTAATTGAACTTTCTATGATTGTGATGTGATGTTCATATTGTAATTTATTTTTTTATTTTTATCAGGTTTGACATGAATCCATCAAAGTTTCGAAAGACTGAAATGGAAACCAAATCAAAAATAGGTAAGCAAACATTCATTGTACCAGGTGCTTTAGGTAGGGGACACAGAAAATGCTTAAGATCTTTCACTTCTTCAAGAGCCACTGAACAATAAATTTCAGCTGCAACAAGTAAAAATTGCCAAACAATAGCTGCTAATCAAGATGGGCCACCACTTGTACCTCCTGGATTTCGATCGATTGAAGATGACAATCTTTCTCCTCAAGTGGATGAAGAGATGCAAGACATTCAAATAAGTATTTTATTAAATCAAATTTAATATATTTTTATCATTAATTGACCATGAGTTTGTATATTTGATTTAATTAAATCTGAATATCTATTAAAGGGATGCACAAGAAAAAGGTCCGAGGAAGGAATAAGTGTAAAGAAGTTGCAAGACTCATAGCTGGAGAAAAATTGAAAGTAACTTTTTTTAACAATTGAGGTTTTGGGGAGCATCATGAAGATTTCTCAAGAAACTTGGGTATAATAGTTTGTGATCGTAATATGTGCCCTTGGAAAGTACACTCATGGAGAGAAATTCCAAAACAAAATATAAAACACATGTGGCAAGCTGTTCTTGTAAGAATTTACGTCATTATGTTCTTTAAATTTTTTATTTCAAGCTTTTCTTATGCCAAATATACTATAGGTCCAATTAATGTTAATTGATTTTAATAATATTGAATTTAGGATAAATTTGAGAGTGATGACATAATTGAATATCGTGAGCATGTTGTGAAACATGTGAGAGGATTATGGAATAATTGGTGAGGATGGATGAATTTCAAATATGTAAAGTCTAAGCCACTCCATGAGGCTATGAAAAATGTGCCAGAAGGGGTGGACAAGAATGATTAGGAATGGTTGGTTGAAGAACACTATTTTAGTGAAAAATTCTAGGTATGACATAAGTTTATATATTTTACACATATTTTTATTTTGCATGTCAAATCATAAATTTACATGTCAAGTTGTTAATGTAGAAAACAAGCAAAAGAAACTCCATTATTAGGTCCAAGTTGGATATGCCACATCGTACACGCAGTAAGCCATTTAGAGAGATTATGTATCAAAAGGTATTTATCCTCATTAAACATCATTAGAGAATTTATTATTCATTAATTAAAAAAAGTTTTAGTTGATATGTTTATACTTGTTTTTAAGGGAGGCAAAGATGGTAATCCACCAAATTTGGGTACCATGTTCTTTGAGACTTGCAAAAAGGACAATAAGCTTGTTGAAACTATCACTCATGACAGATATGTGTGTATGATTGATTTAATTTTCATTATTCTACCTTTTATACAATATGTTGATACATTTTAAATTATTTTCATATTATAGACTCAAATTTAAGAATTAGTGGAAACAGAACCGTCTCTTTCCAACATAGAAGTGGCAGAAAAAGTCTTTGGACCTCAACGAAAAGGTCATGTTCCTGGATTTGGGGGTGAAGTAACTACAACACAATTAAAAGTGCCTAGTTCATCGAAAGAGGCATTGTCATCTAAGCTAAAGAAAGTTGAAGAAGAAAATTTAGAATTGAAAAGAAAAATCGAAGCTTATGATAGTAAATTCGCATGACTTGAAGTTGCAATTTTTGGTAAACAATCTAATATGCATCCTGCATCACCATCTTTAAGTGAATCCCAAATAGAGTGAAGCATTTAATAGGTAAGTAAATATGTTCCAGAGTAAAAATTCTATAATATTTTTTAAGTATATGGCAGCATATATATTGTTTTTTGAAATATTAATAATTTCTTCTTTTATGATTAATGTGATTGCATTTTACATGTATTTCCTGTAGTCTTTCTACACAAATTTTCATCATGTTTGATTTGCAATATGATAATATGTTGTTAATATATTATTAAACTTATTATTATTTTTTACTTTCTTAGCCATTTGATCTACTGCCTTTATAAATGAATATTAATTATAAATTTATGTTTGCAGGTTTTTCGATAAATGGACAATGAAGATTTGATGCTTATTATTCTTTTTTTTTTAAAATTCTAGCTAGATAGATGTTGGTATAGCAATGGGCTATTTTTCTAAACAAAATTATATATGACAAATAGAATGTTAAACAATTTCGAAATATTGCTATACTTTGTAATTGGTTTTTTGCAATTTATGAAAAGAGTATTTATTATATTTTTGGATATATATGTATGTGTCGGAGTGTGAATGGGGTGTACGTGAAATATTTAAATAAAATTATTTATATTAATTATCGGATGTACATTTAGTGATGTAAAATTCGGTCACCATTTGTAATTATTAACGACCGAATTTCCTTTTGTTAAAAGATATAAACAATTCGCGAAGGGAACTTTTGGTCGTTATAAGTTAATTTTTACGACCAGTTTTCCCTTCGCAGAAAGTGGTAAATAATTAACGAAGGGAGAAACCAGCCGTTAAAAGGGTTCTTTTAACGACCGGACTTCCCTTCGTTAAAAGCATAATATAATTAGCGAAGGGAAATCCAGTCGCTAAAAATTTATATTTAACGTCCGAATTTGTTCCAGTTGTTAATAACTTTAACGACCGGATATCAAACCGGTCATCTATTCTATTAACGACAGGGCTTTTAACGACCGAATTTTAATGTTTAACGACCGAATTTCCCCTCGTTAAAGAGCATTTTTCTTGTAGTGTAGTTTTATGCTTCGAGATAAGGGTAATTTAGCTTACAATCTTAAAATTTTGTATTTATTGTTGTATTAAATATAAATTTGATGATTTATTTCTTTTTGTAGTAAGAATAATATTTCTTTTTAGAAAAGTAAAATTAGTTGTTGCCACTACGCATTGTGCTTAGTGTGTGGAATTTTTAATTATGTGCATAGGTATACATGAATTTTGAGAATTTTTGGACTTTTACAAAAATAGGGATCTACTAGGAAGTGAGGAGGTTTTCTAGATGGTGTAATATTTGGTATTCAGCCTATTTATCGAGTTGGGCACTGGGCATTACATTTATTGGTATCAAAGCTTAGGTTCAGGTGCTCATAGACTTAGATTAGAGAAAGGAGAATGGTAAAAAAAAGTAATATGCTCTATATACCTATCAATGACTCTTATAATGTGGCTAGTTTTTTTTTATATAAAACACGAGCATCGGTGGCAAGATGAAATGTATAGTCATAAATATAAGGCATATGCATTTGCATTAATTGCATATAAGAAACATTATGCATACATATTATCATTTACACATAAATATTCATTAGTTTTTTACTATTAAAGGAAAATGCCCTGCATATAAGGAATTTGACAGGGTAGACATGGAGTATATTTTGGTATATGAGAATTTATTTTTCTTGATGTGAATGAAATGCAAAGTATTATCTATACGTGGATATATGTAAAATGGAGGTTTAAGAAGTGATGTGTGTGTGTGTGTGTGTATGAAAAATCCATTTCTTTTATTATTCCAGATTTGGTATATAATCAAATTCTAGAATAGCTGGAGAGGAGTAAGTACAGAGTCGTGCCTCCCATACTTTTGAGGGTACTACTAGATAAACTCAATAGAAAATCCTCCTATTCCAAATGGATTTTTATCTATTGATGACTAAGGCTTTTAGAAGGATGATGGAGACTATGCCTTGTTACCAACCTTAGCTACCATAATCTCCTCCACAAAGTGTAAATTTTAAAAGGAAGATAAAGCTAAGGGTAGGTCATTTTTATGGTGATGTGACCATCACTCCTTATATGGTAGAATAATGTCTTCAAAAGATAAAAAGAATATTTGATCATATGAAAATCTCCCTGGAAGATAAATCATATTAAGTGGCCTTCTTACATTAGGGTTAAGGACATACCTCATTAGGACCTGCTAGGGACTTCTTTTTGGATCAATTTGAAAATAGGTATGTTGAAGTTCAATATAAGAAGGAAAAAGAAAAATCTTTCTTTTATCTTAGATAGGGAGGTAAAACTGTGATTGAGTATTTGAGAGACATTGATAGATGAAGTCATTACGCTCCCATGTTAGTGGCTATAAAGGAAATAAAGCTTCAAAGGCTTAAAGATAGACTATAAACTAAAATTAAATGGGGCATTGTTGGCCATAAGTTTTGTAACCTTAGAGAGATTGTTCAGGTAGTTCTTGAGATTGAAGCAGTGGAAGTAGAAGAGCATTATAAAAAGATCAAAAGACAACAGAAGAAAAGGAAAAATCAAGTGTAGCCTAGCATAGCTAGCAACCCTAATAAAGGAAATAAGGGATCCCAATGTTCAACACGATTACAAGCTTATTCTAAGAGATAGAGTCAAAGTCAAAAATCTTCAGCCAGATCTGGTTAGCAAACCACCTTTATAGCCAGTACACCTGGAAGCATAACCATATTAAATCCCTTCTGTGATCATTATACGATGTGGCTTATAGGTGAATGTTTGAAGTTGTTAGGAGCTTGCTTTAGGTACGGCTCGAAGGATCACATTGCTAGAGATTGTCCTAAAACACAAGCCCTTATATCTCTACAAAATAGAGGACCTGTTTTAACTCAAAGAAGCAGACGACGAGGAAAAGGTGGTATACTAGGAGCTAATACTTAAAAGAATTTTATACAAGTAGCTTTAGGATTAGCGATTAGAGTTCTAGCATGCACTTATGCTATCAAAGCTGGAGAGGAGCCAGATTCACTAGATGTTATAGTTGGTAAATTTTCTCTCTTTAATCATGATGTTTTTGCATTAATAGATCCTAGCTCCACACATTCATATATATACACCTCCATAGCTCATGGTAGGGGTTTACATGATGAAAAACTGTAACATGAAATCTCAATAACAAATCTTTTAGGGCATAGTGTAATAGTAGATAAAGTATATAAAGATTGCCCAATTAAGATGAGAAATGACACTTTTCCAGCTAACTTGATTGAATTTCCAATCTACAAGTTTGGTGTGATCTTTGGAATGGGTTGGATATATGCACATCAAGTGATAGTGGATTGTCATCTTAAATAGAATACACTTAAAACTTATAGTGGTAAAGAGATCAAAGTGATGGGTGAGGGATCATACTATCTTTTTAATGTGATATCTACCACCAGAGCTAGAAGGATGCTGAGAAAGGGGTGTGAAGCCTACCTAGCCTATATTTTTTAGACTAAAAAAAAGAATGAAAAATCCAAGACATTCCTACAGTGTGCAATTTTCAGGATTTATTTTCAATGAATTACTAGGATTACCCCTAGGAAGAGAGATTAAATTCTCAAATGATGTTTTGACTAATACAACATCTGTATCCATTACAACTTATAAGATGGCACCCACTAAACTTAATGAATTAAAGATTTAACTATAAAAACTTCTTGAAAAGGGTTTCATTTGCCCTAGTGTTTCTCCATCGGGTGCACTTGTACTTTTTGTTAAGAATAAGGATAGGACACTATGACTTTTCATTAATTATACATAATTAAATAAAGTCACTATGAAAAATAAATACCCATTGCCTATAATTGATGATATTTTCGATCAACTTAAGGGTGTTAGTGTCTTTTTCAAGATTAATTTAAGGTCTGGCTATTACCAATTGAGGGTGAAGGAGTCAAATGTGCCTAAAACTGCCTTCAGAACAAGATATGAGCATTACAAGCTTTTGGTGAAGCCTTTTAGCCTTATAAATGCTCTAACAACGTTTATAAACCTTATGAACCATATCTTTCATCCTTATTTAGATCAGTGTGTAGTTATTTTTATTGATGATATACTAATCTAAACAAGAAATTGAAAGGAGCACCATGAACACCTTAGAATTATTTTACAAACCTTGAGAGAAAAACAATTTTAAGCTAAATTTAGCAAGTGCGAATTTTAGCTAAATGAGATATCATTTCTTGGCCATATTATGTCAACTAAAGGGATTTTGATGGGCCTTAAGAAGATTGAATCTATCCTTATGTGGAAATCACCAAAGAATGTCATAGAGATTAGAAGCTTTCTGAACTTGGTAGGTTACTATAGGATATTTGTTAAAGGTCTTCATTAATTGCAGCTCCTCTAACCAAAATACTTTAGAAGAATAATAAGTTTATATGGAGTAAAAAATGTCAAAAAAGCTTTGAGAAGCTTGAGGCAATGTTGATAGAGGCATCAATTCTAACTCAACTTGTGGCTAGAAAAGATATTCTAATCTAAAGTGATGCTTCACACAACAGACTTGGCTATGTACTAATGTAAGAAGGGAAAGTTATTACTTATGCATCTAGACAACTTAAGCCATTTAAGGAGAATTATCTAACTCATAATTTGGAACTAGCAACTTTGTTTTTGCTCTAAAGATTTGGAGGCACTATTATATAGGGAAAATGCTATATCTATATTGATCATAAGAGCTTGAAGTATTTACCTACACAGAAGGAGATAAAATTAAGGCAAAGATGGTGGATAGAATTAATCAAAGATTACTATTATATCATTGAAAACCATATAGGAAAGGAAAATGTGTTAGCAAATTCACTAAGTAGAAATTTTATAGTAGGTAAATTTTTTAAGTGAATAAGAATACTTTTGAAATTTTCTTAGATAATTTGATATCATATAAATTTTAATTTTAGCCTTTTTGTATAGCTTTTAGAGCCATAAATATAAAGTTAAGGTTAGCTGATGATGGAGCCATTATGGCTAAATTGAGACTTAAGCCATTTTTATTATAGCAAGTCAAGGAAGCATAAAAACATCAAGAAAAACTTGCTAGCATTTTTCAAGAAATTCAAGAGAGAAAGGATAGCGAGTTTGTGATTAAAGAAGGGGGTTTTTTATATTATAAAGATAGAATTTATTTTCCTATCGAATTAGATCTCAAGAAACAAATTATGGAGGAAGCACACAATAGTTCATATGTTATGCATCCCGACAACACCAAAATGTATCAAGATGTGAAAACTCATTATTGGTAGCCAAGGATGAAGAAAGAAAAAAATATAATATGTGATAAAATGACCATCAAGTTCCATTAGGTTTACTACAACCCATTACAATACCTGAATGGAACTGGGATAAAGTTACTATGGATTTTATCAGTGGATTGCCTTAGACAAGGAAAAAGCATGACTCAGTATGGGTGATAATTTACAAACTAACAAAGTCAACACATTTCCTGCTAGTCAAAATTGACTATTTGTTAATTAAATTTGTAAAATTGTATATTAAGGAAATAGTACGGTTGTATTAAACTCCTTCTTCTATCATATACAATAAGGATTCAAGGTTTACTTTATGATTTTGGAAGAAGCTTTATGAAAACCTCTGTACAAAACTAAACTATAGTACTACTTTTAATCTTTAATTGGATAGATAGTTCAAAAAAATGATATAGGTATTTTTTAATAAGTAATTTAAAGATGAATAATACTAAGGAATTTAGTAATTGAGGTGTATGTTAACTGTACTAGACTGTAGGGGTTCCAATCATAAACCAAATCTTTGTGACTGTTAGGTGCTTTTTGTTTCGATTCTACCTCCAAAATTTAGTACCTAACGGTGACAATGAATTTGTTATGATCGTGAGGTGTTAAAACTCTACATTTTAACCAAAATTTCCTAGGTCACGGTCATAACCAAATGGTTACCACTGTGAGGTACCTAAATTCTTTGCTATTGAAGAGAAAACATCACCAAATTCCATCAAAAGTGTATAAAAGGCAAAAGTATGCTATTAATGGAAAAATTTATTGAAAGTAACTAAGAATAAAATAGCCAACATAGAAAAGACACAAAAGCTAGACTGAAAATGAATAAAAACTTAAGTACTACATTGGAGTTATAAAACAATCACCACGAATGAAATAAACCTTTGATTTAAGGTATTTAATTCCTATAAATGGTCATAAGAAAAGTCAAATGTAGTATCTTCTATAAGTAGATTAGATAAAGGTTTAGCAATTTTTCATAAATCCTTTATAAATCTATGGTAAAATCCCACTTGACCTCTACCTTTGCTCTATATACTTTTATCCCCTTCTTAGAAATTTTATGGCCTAACACAATCCCTTTCCTAACCATAAAATGACACTTCTTCTAATAGAGCACTAGGTTGGTTTGCTCACACCTACCTAAAACTAAATCAAAGTTTTCTAAACAGCTCTCAAAATCCCTCCTATAAATTATAAAATTGTCCATGAAAGCCTCCATAAATTTTTCAATAAAGTCATGGAATATGGCCATCATACAAAGCTAAAATGTAGTCAATGCATTACAAAGACTGATGGGTATTCTTTTATATGCAAAAGTTTGATAAGGGCAAGTAACCATAGTTTTCTCTTGGTCTTTCGAGGCAATCAGAATATGAAAATATCCTGAATACCCATCTAAGAAATAATAACATCTATTACCTACTAGCCTTTCAAGCATTCGATTAATAACTGGTAAAGGGAAATGGTCATTTTAGGTAGCATTATTTAACCTTCTAAAACCTATACAGACTTTCCAACTTGTAATAGTACAAGTTAGAATGAGTTCAATATGCTCATCCTCTACAACAGTCATACAAAATTTCTTGGGAACATATTGGATAGGGCTAACCTAACTACTATCAGAAATTAGAAAAATTAGACCTACATCTAGCAACTTTAAAAGTTTTTTCTTTACCACTTCTTACATGGTTGGATTCAGCTGTCAATAGGGTTGAACTACTAGCTTACAAATCTCCTTCATAAGAATTCGATGGGTGTAAAACTTGGGCTAATTCCTTCAAATCATATTTCTCCTATTCCAAAGCACTTTAATCAATAACTCATCTTTGTCACCGATCAAAATGAAAGAAATGAGTATAGGTTTCTTATTACATTTTAAAAATGCATATTTTAAGTAATAAGGAATTTGTGTAAGTTTAGCTTTTGATTCTCCCTTGGAAAGCTTAAGTACTTCTTCTTTCATATCATCTTTCCTAAAGTCCTTCTACAAATCTACAAGGAGTTCATTATCAGCCTTGTTTTTTTATCTCTATAAGAATGCATCAAATAGCTATTCAAAGGCTCATCTAGTAAAATTTCATCTTGCAACTCATATGTGCAATCTTGAATTACATCTACAAAACATAAAAACTCTTAAAATTCATATGATGGATACTTTATAACCTTGTTGACCTCAAATACCATATCTTTATCGTTAAATTAGAGAGTCACCATTTGTCCGTGCACATCGATAATCACCTTAGGGGTATTAAGAAGCATACTTCCAACAATGAGTGGTACTCTTTTATCCTTATCCATATCAATTACAATAAAATCTACCAAGAATTTAAAATTCTCCACCTTGACCAACAAATCTTTAATGATCCATTTGGGATGTATTATCAAACAGTCCACTAATTGAAGGGTCATTATTATTTCCTTGATGTCTCTAAGTTTAAGTTTCCTACATATTGAGCCTCCCAAATTACATGAAGCATTACTAACAAAATTCTCATATAATTTACAAGGTAGTGTAAAACTACCTAGATCCTTTAACTTTGCTGGAATTTTGTTGGTCAATATGGCACTACAACTTTCAAATAATTGTATTATTCCTACCCCTCTACCTTTTTATTGTTAGAGCACAAATATTTCATAAACTTTGCATATTTTGGCCTATGAAGTAAAGCTTCAGTAAAAGGTAGATCAACATGCAATTTCTTAAATATATTTAAAAATTTTTCCAATTGCTAATTATTCCTTTTTCCTAGCTAATGACGAAAAGTTAATTGTGATTCATCAACAATAGGCACATTAGATTTTACCATAACCTTACCTTTATTGGCACATCACTAAAAACTTTAAGTTCAAAAGTATATACCTTCGGAGTCAACTCCACCACTTGAGAAGAAGGGTTACCTTGGTCAGCTTCTTTGATTTCCTTACCACTCTTTAGAGTGATTGCTTTGGCTTTTTTTTTATTTGCAATCTACATTGGAACAAAATGTACCCTACTACCTTGTAGATATAAAGTTGGCTAGTTTTCTAGTTTATATTTCCAAATTGCTCATGGCTGCATCTTGATTGCGGTTCCACTGCTCTTATGATTTCCACTAAACTTCTTGGCTAGACATGAATAGAGTTTGGCTTGTCATAAAACTAACAAACATGTCTTTCAAATTAGGATTTTCTCTTGAGGTGTGGGTTATCTAACTTGAAATTTAGGTTGTTGAAAGTTTGTTTGGTAAGTTGGTAGGACTTGTTAAGGTGCTTTAAAATGAGTTTGGTTTGTGGAGGTTGATAAGTATGGTTGTACCCTTAATTATGGCTGCTTTGGATAGTTCTTGTTAGGTTGAATAGAGATTTAGGTTGATTATTAGATGGTAAAGCTTAATTCCCATCCCTCTAAGAAATATTTGAGTGATTTCTCAACCTGGATTATAATGATTATTGCAAAGATCATTTCACTTAAAATTATGAATAACATTGACATCACCATTCCCTTGAGTGTAAACGTCATTCACTTTTGGTTCAAGTATCACATTTTTCCCATCATACACTCCTCCTTATAGAGATAAAGTTGGCTAGCTGTCTAATTTTTGTTTCCAAATTGCTTATTGATGTTCCACTACTCTTGTGATTTCCACCTAACATATTTGCTAGATATGAAATGAGTTTGGCTAGTCATAAAACTAGCAAAGATGTCTTCCAAATGGGTTTTTTCTCTTAAGGGGTGGGTTTTCTAGCTTGAATTTTAGGTGGTTAAAAGTTTATTTGGTAAGCTGGTAGGGCTTTGTAAGGTGCTTTAAAATGAGTTTAGTTTGTGGAGGCCAATAAGTATAGTTGTACCCTTGATTGAGGCTGATTTTGATATTTGTTATTGTTGGGTTGAATGGAGCTCTAGGTTGACTGTTGGGTGATGAAGCTTAATCCCTATCCCTTCAAGAAAAATTTAGGTGATTTCTCCAACTTGGATTATAATGATTACTATAGGGATCATTTCACTTAAAATCATGAATAACATTGACATCTCTATTCCCTTGAGTGTAAAATCCATTCACTTTTTGTTCAACTATTAAGTTTCCCTATCATACACTCCTCCTTGTGACACTACAGAAACATTTTGCACTTTCAAGTTGCTAAGCTTCTTCTTGAGCAAATCCATTTAAGCTTTTAATATGGAAACCATATGTACATTGTGGACACCTTGTCTTGTGTTCATAGCTAGTCCATTAAGCTTCGTCCATTTCCATTTCATCTAGCAATAAAAATACTTCTTCCATACCTCTATTCATGAAGCTAACTTTTGAAGCTGAATCTAATATTGATATAGTTCTTGGGTTTCATGCCACATAAAAAGTTAACTGCAACTGATACATTGCTAACTCATGATGTGGATGGCTTTATAACAATCTTTTAAATCATTCCTAAGCTTCATGAAAAGATTCCTTACTCATCTGCTGAAAGTTATAAATGTTATTCCTTATATTGGCGATCTTCGTAGGAGGAAATAATCTAACCAAGAATTTCTCTTGCATTTGTTTCCAAGACCATATAGATTGATTAGAAAGCATTTGCAGCTAATTTCTTGCTTTACCAATAAGATTAAATGGGAAAAGCTTTAGCTTAATTGCATATGTGGAAACTCCTTGAATCTAAACCGCATCACTAATTTTCTAAAATATATCTAAGTGTTATGCTGATTCTTCCAATTCCAATCCTGATAATCCATTCCTTTAAACCGTACTGATCATAGCTAGTTTACGCTCAAAATATGGTGTTCGAGGTAACATAATCGTCTGATAGTACTCATTCCATCTTAGAGTACCATAATCTCGGATGGTCTTTGGTCTAGGATCTTTCTATCTAGTTTTTTTATTACCCTACTCCTTATTGGTTCCCGAGAGGTACATTAAGAGGTGGTGGTGGATAATCCATATTTAATTGTTAGCTTCCTTCTGCCTTTTGTGTAGTGTCCTTTCAATTTTAGGGTCAAATAGTGCTAGTTGTTGGAATCTTAATATGTTTATACACCACTAATCACTTGAAAAGAACATAAAAACAAAACAAAAATAAGAAAAAGAAAAACACATACAAACAATCAAATAAACACTTCAGAAAAATGCCAATCCCCAGCAACTACACCAAAAAACTTGACTAGATATCAACAAGTGTACTAAATCAGCTAAGTAATATAAGGGAAGTGATATTTAAGATCTTGAAATTATTGAAACCTAAGAGATTGTGATTGCAAGTAAAATCTAATTGATTTATTATATGTATAAAGAATTTCTCAATTGTTTTTGCTAATGGATATAGTAAACGCTAAAATTAGAGAAACAAAATTAAATGAATTAAAAATGAGAATGCAAAGTAATTAAATGCAATGAAAATAAAGAATAGAATTTTAGATCTAAACTAATTGATAAAATAGCCAAATCGAGTGTAATTAATTTTAACATAAATACAATACGATTAATGGTGAATAACCAAGAAAAACCCAAGTTTCCCATTCTAAAGCTAATTATTCTAGTTAAATGACTTTCCATTCCAAAGCCAATCGAATAACTATCCTAAGCACAATCTTAAAATCCTAGATACGGATTGACTTCCCATTTCGAAGCTAATCAACCCAATATCTATTCATTCCTCATCATTTTTTGAATCATCAATGTAATAAACTATAGATCTAACAGCTTCCATTTTGGAATCACTATTAAACTTACAACAAACACTTGCAAAATCATAGCATTAAAATACCCAAATAAATCAAGCATAAAAATCATTCATCTGATACATTACAATGATAAAATACTTAATAAAATGAATATTTAGATCATCACATAGAAGAATGAAACCATAGTTCATATATTAATCACAAAAGTGTTCAATGAATTATATTGGTATAAGGATTCATAAATCCTTAAGATACAAAGTCACTACTCATTGCTCATTAATAAATCTAAAAAGAAAAGAGGAAAAGGAAATGTCGTTTGTAGAATTTAATGAATAAATCTAAACCAGCTCATTCTCTTCAAATCTCAACACAACTTTGATCAACTAGATGAAAAAATCATGTTTAAATCTAAAAATGCTATTGAATTCAATGTAAACAGAGTGTTTACAACTGAAGAAATATGAAAAACCCTAAAACTACAAAGAAAACTATAGATAAAACTAAAAACCTTCATCCCCTTTTGCCCAACAGAGTATGCATATTCATAATATTGTGAGGTTTATGACTGAAACTAATCTTTCTTAGCCATGACCATGCTATTAAATCTAAACATTGAAAGGGTCACAGCTGAAACAAATCCTTCCTAGTTATGATAAATGCTTCTGGAAAAAACTTCATGAAAACTATTTGGGTCATGGCTAGAACAATAATATCTTAGCTGTGACCTTTATAAAATGGTGATTTTTTGCACAATCTTTATAAGTTAGGGCTAGAATGATTTTGTGCCAACTGTGACCTAAGTCAAAATTCTACAAATATTAAAAATTTCACCATTAAGCATTAATCCAATTATAATATTTATCAAACTTGTCAAATTTGACAAAGAGATTAGAATTTAACACATTAAACACTAAAAATACTAAAAACACACTAAGACATATAAAATTATAGATAAAAATAAAAAAAAACAAATATTAAATTGGGGTTATAAGTTCACTACCTTTGGACTACTTGTGCAACCAAGTGAAGAAGAAGAGTATCCTTTGCATATACATCACTAACTCTAAAGAAAAAAAGCTATAATTCATTATCCCAGGGTTATAGACTGGACTCAACCATCTAACTATGGCCTACTATTCCGAGGTGATCTGCCAGTGTGGCTACAATAAGTCTTCACCCTCTAAAACCATGATCTATGAGAATTTATGGCATGTGATACTAAACTAATGGCCTAATATTATAAATTAGATCATGTTTTCCTATATGTCTTAGCATTGGAAACCCTTATAGTTGAAGGTGGTGAAGAAATCCTAGACAATGATGGGGCAGGTATAGAATGTTGTTCCATAGAAGTTTGCCCATCCTATGTGCGCAAGTAATGCATCCGCATCCTAAAGTAGTCCTAAGTGCTTCAGTAAGGTTTAGCTTAGAAGATCTAGAGGGCATATAGGCTATTATACCTCTCCCTCTCCTTCTGGTTCATCTAAATATGAGCCTCATACTAGTCTAGTTGTTATGTATCCTACAAAAGAAGAAAGAAATGGTTAGTATTTACTAAAAACCTTAGTGTAATTTGGACAGTAAGACATTGTGAAGGATTTTGGTAGCATTTTGATTTAAAATTTCTCAAGCCAAACTTGTAATATAAATTCACATACATATGCTAAAGCTTAGGCAACACACAACTCAACCTAAGCTTATTAACAAACATCTACCAAACATGTGCAAATGCCAATAAGAACGCTTTGTGCTCATATATGTATTGCAAAAATTAACAACACATTACTATTTCACTTATCATCATCATTATTATTATCGTTGTTGTTGTTGTTGTTGCTGTTGCTATTGTTATTCTTGTTACTATTCTTGTTGTTATATAGCATGCCAAAATACTATAAAATTTTCCATATAAAAATAATAACTATGGCAACAAGCGCACATGTCATATAAATCAAAAGTACAAAAAAGACATAAAATACTTCACCATTCATGAGCATGATATTTAATATCTTTTTTACATCATTTGAAAGCCACATAGTGTAAGAATATACATAAAATCATTAAAACATACTTAAATGAAAAAAGTACAAATATGGGAAAATTAACCGATGACAATTAAAGAAAACTATAATGAAATGTTATCAGACTAAAGACAAATATTTTTTTGGGAAGAAAATGTTGAAAAAGTGAAGAAAAAGTAATAAAATGGTTGGAAAGCTAAGAAAAATTGTGTTAACAATGACAGGAGAAAAAGGAAGGACAAAAGAATAAGGAAAAAAGTAGAAAGGAAACCATTTTTATGAAAGATTTTGGGTCATGATTATGACTCATCAAATTACAGGCGTTACAGGAGTATAGTCATCTAGAAATAACCTCTTACCCCCGCCAAGCCATTTGAGGGGTTCAGAGACCTAAAAAGCATTTTGAGATATATAAAAACATAAAATCCTATAGGACACAGTAATGAAGAACCAACCATTTTCTCATCTCCCTATAAGCCTTTTATAGCCTTTTTTTGGAAAGGTCCATTTCATAGCAGTGAGCCATGTATCACTACTATAACTTGGCCAATTTTCTTCTTTAGGGTATTATATGCCAGTAGCAGGTGGGACTTTAAGTTGCAATCATAACTCATCAAGTCATGCCCATAACTTGAACCCAATTATCCAAAACTGAGCTTTTACTCCTACCAAGCGATTTAAAAGGCCTAGAGATCAAAAAATATATTTTTAAATACACAAAAACATTGAGGGAATTTGGACCACTCTATTCCTTATTCTTTTAAGAGGAATTGTTTTCTCATTAGATTGCTCTAACAAAATTTATCTCAGAATCCAATATCTATACCTTTCAATTTTTATTACAATTTACATAAAATAATCATGAAACATTGGAGACATAAATTCATTAGCATTATCAAAATAAATTGACTTAATTGTGTAATATTGAAACTATATTATTGACATATTTTTTTGAGCAAACAGTCTTGGAAATGTTAGTTTGCAAAATTGATAAATGTTACCATCTTGTGGTTACATTAATTAATACCAGAAAGTAGTTAAATGGTCCATATAGTGGATAAAAGGATCCACAAAAATCACCTAAATACTTTCTACGAATGTAAGAGAGTTAGTCCCAATTTTTGCTAGTGATGATCTAATTATCAATTTGCCTTAAGAACAAATATCACATGAGAATTTCTTAAATTGATAATTTTTTTGTTCTTCAATTGATGTTCATATGAATTCTCAATAATCATATACATTGTTATAGAATTGGGATGCCTTAACTTGTCATGCCAAACCATAAGTATTTTTTGAATAATACAATTTTGGTATATAATAGCATGTTTTTTAATTATAATGATCTTTGCACAGTTCAAACTAAATAAATACGTTGGTAATCTTTTTAAAACACATTTTTGCCTAATGCATTATTCGTTATATACATATATTTAATATTATTCTCATTTCTAGTCTCAAAATGATATCTATTGGAATGTATAACTTTGAAATTTAATAGATCTTTTTGAAACTTTTAAGAAAATAATGCATCATTAATTGCTAGTTTTGTTTAAAATAATGCATTATTTATTATTAGTTTTGTTCCTTTAGATAATAATATAGTAGCTCTACTGGAGCTTTCAATTAACTTTGTATTACTCAATATAGTATTAATATTAGCATATTTTATTTCCAAATTATAAAAAATACTTTTTTTACCATTGAGTATGGTATGTGTTGCGGTACTATCACCAATTCATATATCTTCATTATTAAGCATAGATCAATCAAAGAATGAGAAACATTCCTTCATCATTAAAAATAATGAAATATATATATATATATATATATATATATATATATATATATATATATATATATATAAGAAATATGACAATATTTAAATATATAAGTGCTTACATAAGAAAAAAATTCTAAAAATAATCAAAAATAAAATGACAAACACTTTATTGAAATATATAAATAAAGTAATAACTCTAAACATTCTTATTTTTATTTTCTCTATGATTCCTTCAAGAATTTTGAACGAATTATGAAGCATCCAAATAACTAATACAAGGCTACTGAAATCGACATCATTATATGGCAAATTTGGTTTAACATTGTCATTTTCATCAACTGAATAATTTTTTTAATTTTCCCCCTTTTTTTAGTGGAGGTTTAATAAATTTTAAAAAGATGATTGGTCATACAATAAGTATAGGACCAATGTCCTTTCATGTTATAATGGTAACATGCATTTTCCATACTTGTTAAAGGGCTACTATAGCTGACTTTATTTTTCTCCAATTTTTCCATTTTTATTCCAATTATGGTGGTAGGAAGAATTGTGGTTATTATTGCCACTAGAATGATGATGATTATTTCATCCTCATCCTCATCCTTAGCCATGATAATGACCATCATCACAACCACAACCATAATTATGAATTTCTACATTCACTTCAAGGAATGGAGCAAATCTAATAGGATGAGCCTTATGATTTTACATTAATGACTTATTATTTTATTTAGCTACAAATAAGCATGAAATCAATTTAGAGTAATTTTTAAATTCCTTCTTTCAATATGTTGATAGATGTAGCAGCATGATTTGAGCATAAAAATTGAAATGGTTTTCTCTAATAATTCTTTGTTAGTGATTTTTTAACCAAATAAATTTAATTAAGAATAATTTTCAAAATAGTTAAATGCATCTAGTTCTAACAATTTTTTTTGAAATATTAATGTTCATTGGTGGTCATATGACTCTTTAAATATTTTTACCTTTTTAATAATTCAACTGGATTTTTCATTATTAGATATTTAAATTTTAACTTTTTGTATAGATGATGAGCAAGAAATATCACCGCTCTTAATTTAACTTGATTGGATACTTCAGTTCCACCTAAAATTATATTTCTAATCACCTTAAGATGAAATTTAGCATTAAGAACCCATAACAAATAATTTTTTATAGTTATTTCGTGGGCCACAAATTCAAGTTTTGTAATATTTGACATGTTAAAAAAAGATAAAAATAAAGATATGAACTCCATAAAAAATTATGCAGTAAAGATGTGTGTGTGTGTGTGTGTGTGTGTGTGTGTGTGTGTGTATATATATATATATATATAAGAGAATAGAAAGAGTTAACAAAAAATATTATTTTGTAATTTCAATTTTAACTTTTTTTTTTGGTTATGTGTATTACTTTGAAAAAGGCTATATTTATATACTTATGAATTTAAACTACATGAGTAAATATGTGTATATATATGAAGGAGTTTGGGATATGTCCATGACTCATGAGATGAAAAATTGATCTCGAGATAAATAAGAATATATCAGAATAAGTAATAATATATATGAAATTACCTTCATATTAGGAAATCTACCATTATTATTATTATTATTATTATTATTATTATTATTATTATTATTATTATTATTATTATTATTATTATTATTATGGGCAATTACCTAATTTAAATTAGGTAACTGATATATTAATGAAATATATTATTTTCTTTACTTAATTTTTGTAATTGCCAATTTAATCATGCCAATTAAGGGAATTTAATCTTCCCTTCATTGGAACACTATATAAGGGCCAAAATTTTGCATTTTTGCAAGAAAGAAATATCTCCCAATCGAAACTTTGTCGAATTGTTTCCATATACTTTTTTTTCTTTTTGATTGGGGCTTTTAGTTTGTGGCACAAAAGTTTTCATTTCGAGACTTGCAAGGCATGGGTGAGAACTAGATCGGTGATGTAAAAAGTGGGCAATCTCAACATTTATAGATCTGCGCTTCGACATGTATTTATTTTTACTTCTCGCAATATATTGTGACATATATCTTTTCATTAGTATCAGAGCTAGAATTTTTAAGTTATGGTAATTTTATTTTTAGATGTGTATTTTTGTGAAAAATAAGACATGATTACAGGCCGTTTGATATGTATATTGATATTGTTCTATATGTGTATTTTTAATTTTGATCTATATGTAGTTTTTGTGTTTTGTTGCATGAAAAAAAATATTTAAAAGTCCGTAGTTAAAATTTCATGTGAAAATATTTTTTGACCATACCATTGGACTCAGAGACCCCGAGAACCCCCTTAGAAAATATTTGATGCCTTAAAACCATCGAAAAGGTGGTGTATGGATTGCACATTGTCCAATGTATAGTAAGTGTACTAGATCAGCTAGTAATATAGAAAAATATGGATTAAGACCCCAAATATCATACTTAAGGGAACATAGATTGCTAAGGATAATATCTATGTGTAAATTAAATTAATCTGATATTGTTTTCCAAATGTTTTCGATTTAAAGGCAAAAATTAAACTAAATAAACAATTAAACAAAAAAAACTAAAATTAAACTAACATGAATTAAAAATAAAATAATAACTAAAATACTCTTGTTAAAGGAACTATCCACCTTAATTTCCATTATAATGACTTAATTTAAATAAAAATACCAGTGATTAAGGAAAAAACTAATAATAAAGCTAGATATCTTTATACAAGAATTATCATTCTTAATATTAAATTCATAGAAAAATATAATACTTAGCCTAAAAATCTAGTTTTAACTTCCTAAACATTCATTAAACTATTATGAAAGTTAATTCAACTTCAATTTATTCTTAGTTCCTCCTCTCTTCATATTAATAAATAATTTCAATACGCAATTACCTCAAAACAAGAAAATAATCATGGATTGACACTAAAGAGTTAATACAAGAATATGCAAAACATCAACTATGTTTAAACCAATTTTTAATTATTGAACCAATAAACCAATAATCAATCTTAACACAATTAATGATAAGAATACACTTAAAACTAAGAAATAACGAACTAGGATTTGAATATAAAGCTCAAGTTAAGTCATCACAATAAAAATAGAAGAATTCAAGTACCCATTACCAAAAGTAAAGAAAACTACATACTAATCATACTGAAAACTAAAGCAAAATTAAGAAAAAGAAATAAAAACATAGAGTTAAGAAGTTCCCTTGATCAACCATTTACAGAAAACTAGAGAAGACTTCCTACTCTAAGCTTTTGTTGTTTACAAACTAAAACAAAAAAACATAAAACTAAAACTAAGCTAAATTTGTGTTTAACTACTGAATTCTCTAATGATCCCCCTTGTTTTGGTGTTTTTTATCTTCTATTTACAGGCGTATGAGAAGAAGAATGCCTTTTGTTACTTCAAAATTAGCATAAGAAAATAAGTCTAGCTAATGATGAAGTTAAATCATATTTTGCTTCTTTCACTCGGCCAAGTGGCCAAAGAGCATTTTTATCGCTCAAACAAGTAATGCTTAAGGAAGAGTGTCACTCAGCTAAGTGATGAGTTTTCCTTTGAGTTACTCGGCCAAGTGATGGCTTATTAGATTTAATGTGATTCTTCTTTCTCTGGGTCAACTTTGCATCACACTTGACCACTTGATTTCCTTGCTTGGTCGAGTAAAAAGCCTCTAGACTAAACCTCACAATTGTCTGCCACTTTTTCCAAAATTATAAAATTTGCCCAAAATTTTTCTTTTCTTTCAATTTAGTCCTTTTCTCTTCAATTTGACCCTAAAAAATACTAAAACTTAAAATTAAAGCTTAAAACACAAATTCAATATGACACCCTAATTCACAAAATACAGAACCACTAATACCGATATTAATCCTATGATAATCAGATAAACAATAACGTTTAAGGCCATAATTACATATACACCTTCTTAGCCAAAACAAAACTCCAAAATAATAAAAGATTTACATATAAACCCATCATCCCTAAAAGAGACTCCAGAATAAAAGCTACACACTTCGAGCTCTCCTCTTCTGTGCTGGTCGAGCCACAACATCTATCTATCCAAAATGAGCTTATCCTGATGCCAACATGGATAATAAAACCTATGCTAAGCTATAAAGTTTAGTAGGGAACAAATATTCTATAAATAGTCTCATTTGAGAAATCATTATATTATAGGTAAGCATTATAGGTTAACCATAAACATTTATGTTTACCACAATAACTATAGATACAGTGCTTATAGTAATTTAGGACCTAAAGTACATTCATCTAGCCTCTCTAAACTTTAAAAATCACTTGGTTAAAAGCCATTGCTTGATTATGAATAACAATTGAGAACATATAGTTCAAGTTTATTATCTCGATGCATATAATTCAATTTTAGTTAACCAAAGTAACTCTATAACTTTCATGTTTTATAATAATGTGCATAGATATCGCAAGTATCATTTATGCATGATAACCATAAAAACTATTTATAAGTTGTAGTTATCTTTGAGCATATTGCTAAGCATAATTTTTAAGGGAACAACTTACCATTCCAAATATAGGAAGCATTCTGAAAACATGTTCATATCTATATACATATAGTAATAAAATATCGCATATGCATACAAGATTATATCTCACACCATATCATGTTAATCCATATATCAAATAGTAATCTCACAATAGAGTAATATAAATGTCACTTTTAGTAATTAGCATATGATTACAAAGAACATGCATTTAGCAATATAATTATTTGATAAGGCCACCAAAATGCACAATATCATATGCATACTTTTATGGATTTCAAAAAAACACATGAGATCTAGTGTCTTTATTGATAAATTTTGGAGCACTTAAACCATAATACAATACTGAAAGTAGCCTACCTAGGTACTAGTTCAAAGGATGGATACTTGGAGCAATAGATATCAATTGGTATCAATAATAGATATCCAATGATATTGAACAATAGACCTAAATAAGGCCGAGCAATAATTCCAATAACAAAGGAACAATAGACCCAAACAGGGTTGACAATAGCAGCTGTAACAATATCCCTCTAGGCATGCCTATCTAATCCATAACTGAACTAAGACCTACAGGCTTAAAAATATCCATAAATGTTTTTAAGTTACCATATTTATCTTTACTCATTACAATATTGGCTTAAGGCCATGATATACAAGAATACATATCATGTGTTTATATAATTGTATCAATACTCGATAACTCATATCATTGCACTTGTATTCTTTAGTATAACAGTATACTGAGTGTCAAGCAACACTAGCTCAAAAATCAATATTCTGAAAAATGGATGCTATTAACATTATGGAGCATAAGCAATCTATAGTTGTAATCAAATCCAAGGACATATACATATATACTCATGGCATATCACTTATTTGATATGTTCCTTAAGTTTCTTAATTCAATCGGTGCCAGCATATTCATCTATTTGCATGTTATCACATGATAACCAATATGGTTTTAAAATAACGAATTGACAATACTTATGCTAGTCATGATGATTCATGCATTACTATAATGTTTTCATGGGAATGAGATCATATATTTACTCATACAAACCGTGGGTGCATGAAACAACACCTAATCACACCATCATTCTAGAAGAACGTACCTTTATGGTTCATCATAGCCATCTTCCCTATTTTATTGTACCTAATTTAATTATCATATGTACAAACTTAACCAATATATCATATATATAAATTCAGTGCATTATAAATGATGATGTTTTAAATCGGAGATTTGATGATTACCTATACCATTTCATATGGTCTTAACATTTACACATGCATACAGGTTCATTATAGAGATCACAAATCTTAGAACACGATTATACTAAGCAAATATATGTAAAAGCATAACATTTAACCGATGGTTCCTCATGTTACCACAAGAGCATACACATACCACTATATCTGCTCAATTTATAATAGTGATATTCATTATAATTTAAGGTATTTCATTCTTTACATAATCATATCATATTTATTTTAATATCTTGCCACTGTACTAACTACTTTTTCACTTACTTCATAGTATAACATCATAATTCTCATTATTTTCATAGTTACATAACTTTGAATATTAATGCATTACATTTATTTTCATGTTATTTCATTCATTACATGTACACTTCATCATAAATAATGGTTAGGCATACAAAGATTCATTAATACTTATAACAATGTAACAAAAATATCATATTATAATATTCATGGTTAAAATATACTTGGTTATGTGCATTATCTAATTAAGGTGGTAAAAATCATGTATAACCTTTTTATGCATTGATTGAGGCTCAATATGCATCTACAAACCTTCATGAATCTATTTATATCCTCTTACTTTCTTAGAGCCTATATACTTTTTATGTCTTCATAATCCTTTAATTTTATGTTCAATATGTCTTAAGTAAGTTTAAAGAAGTCTAAATAGATAATCATAACGCTAAATTGCATGTTTGTATCATGTACTAAGTGCCTCGGGTTATATAGAAGATGTTGACTAAATGGGGTAAAAGGTCACTCTACCGAGTGTGTTACTGCATTATACAGTGGGTAGCTACTCAGTAGAGTGGAAGGGTCACTCTATTGAGTTGGTTGCTACTCAGTGGAGTGGAAGGGTCACTCTATTGAGTGGGTTGCTATTGGTGGAGTGGAAAGTCACTCCACCAAGTGGACCATTGAGCAGCAATTTTGTCCAACATTGTATCAATTATTCCATATAGTAAATGAGGTTTCTAAGTTAAATGGTCTTCTACAAAGTTATTACTCTATATTTTTAGTTTCTAGAACATTAAAAATTATCTTATTTTCTTTACTAAACCTTGAGATATCCAAGAAACACTACATGCTATTCCCAATAATAGGGCAGCAGATATAGTAAGGATTCAAGCTCAATTTTCAGTATCTTACAGGGGGATTTGGTCATAGATTTCTCATATGAAATATAGGTATACGAGTCTAGTTTCTATCCTAACTAAAATAACTTAATTTTAATTTCTATAACTCAAGTTATAGGTAAAATAGTGCTACTAGGTCCAATGAATCCTAAGATGAATTTTCACTATGTTGAAGGTGACTTTTCTAGCTTAGTTTTCAAGCATCCTTGAGCTTAGTTTCCATTACAATAACTCATCCTAGGTTAAAATATATCATTTTCTATGTCACATACATAAGAATACACATTCAAATTCATAAAAGTTCCTATACCCGAGATTAAAGCCTTAAATCTTCTTTCAAAGCTCTTGTTCCAGCTCTTTAATTTTTGATTGCTTCATTACCTTTAAGAGACTAACTCATCAAACCTTAAGATATGCATGTCTCCATCTGAAACCAAAGAGAAAGAGAAGATGAGGTTTGATCTCCCCTTTTTCCTTACCAATCTCTACCACTCATCTCACTTCTAGTCTCTTATCCAAGAAGCTATTAAAGAGTTAATGGGGAAAATATCTCACTAATGGAATTTTAGAAATTACCCTTGTACATTTAAAGCCTCATTAACTTATAATTCTTACAAGTTAACCCCAAATTTCTAATTTAATTCAATTGCACCACTAACTATAAATATTTACTATAACTATAGCCATTTAATGCATATGCATAATTACCAAAATACCACTCATGGGACTTAACTTTAATTATTGTAAATTAATCTTATTTCACATTATTTAACCATAATCCTTGCTAATTTCCCATAATCCAGTTAGGGCCAAGGTTGGGGCCTTACATTAAAGTAATTAAATAATAATTCAACTAAATTAAGGCTAAATTAACTAAATTAAACACCTAAAAACACACTAAAAATATAGTATAATTCACAATTATCAAAAACCTCACACTTAGACTTTGCTTACCCCAAGCAAATTTGAACAATCCATCCCCTTAAAATAATCTAATTCAAATAAAGAATCATACATTTCAAAATCATGCTTAACAATTAACAAGAGCACTTAATAAAATTTCAACTAGAATAAATTCAAATAAGACAAGATGAGTTGCTTTCCTTGCATGTGTACAAGACCAAAACATTTTCAGAATTTTTCAAAAACAAAACACCAATACAAATTTATAATCAAGCTTAGAATTAATGTACACCTAAGTGTACAAATTGTTTCACACTTGAAACTCTAGAAACACCATAGGCCACTCCTTTAGCACTGGAACCTAAATTTCATCTCCACTAAGCAACTTAAAATTAAACATAAAATTACTTAGATCTTTTAAAGGTTGTAATGGGGCCAAGATATTGGTTATCAAATAATGGATGAAGGATCAACAAAAAGAATAGCCACTCTAAGATAAAATAAACTAACATTTCTAAAATCCCATTAACTTAGAATTTAAAGAACTTAGCCAAAATTGCTCAACCTTCTATAGCTCAAAGTACTTTCAAGAGAAACAAAAAACTATTGATACTCTCTTAAATTCATAATTTTTCACAATTTTAGAAGTCATAACTATTTTCCCTTGTAATTACCCAACATTTAAGATTTTTCCATATATGTTAGCTTCATTGCAATGTTTCTTTTATTTTTCTTTTTTTCTTTTTTTCTCGCATTAGCATTGTTGTTGGAAATACAATAATAACTTGGGTAATCATAAGGAATTTTAACTTTTTTACTTGACTTCGTCTGTAGCCCTTGACAATAAAACAAAAAATATCTTTATACACCAATCAGTACCCAATTCCCTTTGAATCCATCCAATCCTAGAGTGGCCAATTCTAGTAGGGAAGTTAAAATCTTTTTAGGCTATATGGTTAATAAATGAGTGTAACAAGAAAAAATAATATATGGCACGCATTAAGCATATCCCATTCGGCTCAAAATGGCTAACAAGGGATAAATATGCATAAAAGGTAGGAAAACAAGTTAAAATATGGCTCAACAAGAAAAATGTTGCCTAGATCACTTTCTAGTTTGTTTTGAGTTGCTCCTATGCTTTGAAGGGTGATGAGGAAGGTTCTAATGCTCTAAAATTTCTTACTCAACTATTTTAACGCATTATTTTTCTTAAGTTCAAAAACTAGTCTAAAGTGCTTAAAAAGATAGAAACTAACAAATATAAGTCTAATTGAATGTTAAACTAGCTAGAAATTTACCAAATAACATGCTTATCTTAATGTTAAACAAAAATTTTGAACATTGCACATTCTAAATTAAAGTTCAATATGTTGAATTTTTGAAAAAAAACTAGGGCAAACTAAGCTAAATGTATAATATATGATAAATGAAATAAACCTACTTAACTAACATGCAAAATAAAAACTAAACATGAAAACTAAAAACAAAACTAAATAACTAAAAAAAATAACTAACACAATTCATGAGTAAGAAAATGAGCAAGGTAAAAGAACTCCTTTAATTTGTTCTTTATAATTTAGCTCTAGCTCAACTTTATCCCTCTCTTTAAAATTTTTCTATCCTCATTAAAGTAGCAAAACTATTAGCTCACTACATAAATTTTGATAAATTAGTAAGTGTCCAAGAGAAATGTAAGCTAAAACACACCACATTGGACTCAATGTGATATTAACACAAAAAAAAACTATAATTAAGCCAACATGAGATATGAAATTAACGAAATTGAGTGAACAAAATAAACATGCCTCAAAAACCAACATAGTGTGGTAAACTAGGATGAATAAGCATGGAAACTAAGTGGAAAGATACAACTAGGTCAAACTTGCTTGAGTGCTCAATGAATAATATCAATTAATGATGATTTGGCTTAATAAAATGAAGAGAAAGATTGTAATTGGTCATGAAAAGCACAAAATAACAAAGCAAATACAATCTCAACCTATATCAAGCCAACAATAGAGTTCAATTCCAAACAATAGATAGCTAAGAGTAATGTAATGTAAAGAAAGCCTAGCTTAACTCAAAATTAAACATTAAGTTAACTAAGATGTAAAAAGTGGGAGTTATGGGGGATGAAGGTGAAGAGGGGTGCGAAAGAGAATGAGGAAGAGAAAGGGCGAGACGAGGCGAGTGGGCGAGATACGCTGAAGAGTGGGACATAGGGTGGGTTAGTGCATGAAAAGTGAAGGAGAGAGGGGAGCAAGTGAAAGAAAAACAAAAAGAGAGATAGGGGGCAGAATGGGCAAACTTAATTGAGTAAGGATGAGAGGGCAATGGTGCATGGTTGAGTGTGGGGTAAAAAGAACATGTGCACAGCCGAGCAAGGAGAAAAGTATGCAAGAATGCAGCCAAGTAGAGGAGAGGTAGGGTTACATGAGTGAGCGCAGGGAAGGGTAGGTGCGGTGCTCAGCCGAGCGACTTTCCACTGGTCTCCAAAAAAATTTTTGGCCTTCCTGCTGCTCTTTAAAATTCAAAGCTCCCTGTACAACAGAGCAATAATAGAAACATAAGTCACCTAAGTTTAACTTAATTCCTTCAAAATTTCAATCACTCCTCATCAATAATGTAACACCTTAATCCACAAGATAAACAGAACCATCAATATTATAACACTCTTCGATCAAATCAAGATTTCCATATCCTAGATGCTAATACTAATAGCATCAGGAGGTCACTAATTACTTCATACAAATTTCGGCAGCATGAGAGCTTAAAATCATGCTATCCAAACCTATAATATATCAACACTACACTCCCAAATAGCAATATCCACCTACAAAACTCCGTTTGCATACATAGCACTTCTAAAATTCCATCTCATGAAACATACTCATCTAATAAACTATTCCTTACTTTATGAATCTGAAGAAACTTAAAGATCAAACATAATGTTTCGATTATAGGTCAAAATATACAAAACCATAAGAACTCAAATATGAACCATAAAGATCATGCTTTCTATTGCCTTCATATCTTGTGTTGACCAACTAACTGCAGATATCAACCCTGAATGGAAAGCCAAGCTTGAAAAACTACATGGAAATAACACCCGTGATAAGCTAAAAAGCTTAGTGGGGAACTAATATAGTATATATGATTTCATATGAGAATCATTAAAATTAAATACAAGCACTACAATACAATAATAAATGTATAGATATGCACAATTAATGAAGGGTACTAAGCTTACAATATTTCAAAACTTTTAATGAACTTATTTAGTCTTTATAAGCTCCATTAAACACTTGGTTATAAGTTATTTCTTGGTTTACCCGTATAACAACTGAGAATATAAATTCGAGTTCACTTTCTCGATGTTTATAACTCAATTTAGGTTAACAAAATTACCTTAAATAACTTTCTCTCTTTATAAGTCATATGCTTAAATATATTAGGTATTAGTTGCATATTATAACTATTTTGCATAAACAATCAAATCTTATTTATAAACTATATTATCAACGTTAGATCTCAAACAAAAAAGGTAAGTTCATATGTTATTTATCCAAGCTCAACAAGAATTAAATAACCATAACAGCTATTTGTGAGTTATAAAAATCCTTGAAAATATTGCCATGCAAAATTCTTTGATGTATAACTTACCATTCCATTTGTAGGAAACATTCTACACTTATATCGATGCATTATGTACATGTAGTATGAAAATACAATATCTCCACGGGAAATTATAGGACATACAATAACATATGATTAGAGGGAGCATGTGGTTAGCAATATGCTTACTTGTTAAGGCCATCAAAAGCACCTACGGTATAGTATCTTTGTATCAACAACTTTAGTGCACTTATACCATTAATAAACTACTAAAATTATCCTGTCTAAGCTCTAGGAGTGGATAACTGGAGCAATATATACCCAAAGGTATCAGCAATGGATATCCAATGATATTGAGCAATGGATATTCGAAAATTTCGAGCAATGGACATCCGAACATATCGAACAATGGACATCCGAAGATATCAAGCAATGGATATCCAAAGATATCGAATAATTAATATTCAAAGATATCTAACAATGGATATCCAAAGATATCGAACAATGGATATCCAAAGATATCGAGTAATGGATACTCGAAGATATCGAGCAATGGATATTTGAAGATATCAAGCAATGGATATCCGAAGATATCAAACAATGGACCTAAACAGGGCTAACCAATATCCCTTTCGGCAGTGCCTATCCAATCCACAACTGAACTAAGACTGCAGGCTAAATAGTATATCAATCACAGTTTAGATTATTAAGTGTGTTTCTTCACACAACAATGTTACCTTCATATCTTTGTATACAATAATGTAAGATCTTATATATATATATATTTATATATATATATATATATATATATATCAATTTCTGTCTATAAATGCATATCATGGTAGTTGTAATAATTTTCATGTAGTATCGAAATAGAGTATAGCATTCAATCATAATTAGCCTCTTTTAAACGAGCAATAAACTCTAATCTTGATCCTACGCTGAGTACAAGCACACAGTGCATATAACCAATGTAAAGTCCGGTATTTCATTTCTAACACATAATAGGATATTCATTAACATTTTCTCTTCAATTTCTTATTCTCGGTAGTACGCCTGTTCATGCATTTCATATGACCATCCAAACATACAATATCATTTCAAGGTATAAGTTGGATATGCTTAGTAATAATCATGCCTATTTAAGCATCATAATATCATATTTATGGAAATGCAATCATATAAATTATGGGTGCATGTACTGCCACTTAAGCTTGTTATCGTTGTAGAGAAACGTACCTTATGATTCATCGTGACTAACTCCTGGGCATAGTTGTACCTACATATATCATCTCTCATTTATACCCAATAGATATATTTATAGATATTAGATACATATAATCATAATGTCAATATGGGTAAAGTCATTTTCAAATTGAGAATAGTACCCACTTATACTATTTCACATCGTTTTAACATCTAATCATGCCTAAATATAGTCTTCACCATATTCATAGGTACATACATATATATATATATATGTACACAAATACACATAACGTATGCCGATACATGTAAGTGCTTAACTCCGCAGTTATAGGTTTTATCAGGGTAGCACACGAGTCTAAGAATACAATCTTTATCACATTCCCTTATGATGGGTACATATAACATATTAAGCACATTTAGTTATGAAAATACCCTTACTAAAGTTGTATCTAATCTAAGATTAACACTCATTTATGTCATCCCATTTTTGTCTGGGATCTAGACTGGCTTATATGCTCATGTTGTAGTCACATTGAGATGCATTATTTAAAATAACATTATACTTAAATAAATATGTATAAATACATAACATTCTAACTGTAGGTTTTTCTCCTGGTATGATAAGGGTTAAAACATGCAGTTCACAACCTATATATCTCTAGTATGAACACATTCTCTTGCATATATCACGTATAGATTTTAAAACTGTATCAACGGAGACAGACACATATATAACACATATTAGACCAAAGAACCTATAGCGATCCTTAGCCATTTAATTATAATCACATATGACCATAGATTCTCATAGTTACCTCTACTTCAATGTCATTTGTTAACTAACACTTCTCAATAGTAATAACACAATAAAGTTATTAACATTTTTATTTATAATATCATAACATAATATCTTATGTTTAATTATCCACTACATGCCTTTTTAATGGACATAATTATAGGGTTTATACATAGCGTAATAATATACGTGACCCTTGCTAAAATCCATGTTCTATATTGTTACCCCACTTCCAAGTTAACAATCATATGATACACATTTCAATTTTATTCTTTTGAAACCATGCTTAGATTGCTCTACAATAAGTGAACTTAAGAACAATTTACCAATTTATCTCAAATATACCATACAATATGATTACTTCACAAGTTGACTAAATAGAGCTACAAGCTCTCATTGAGAAAAGTCGACCTACAATTTCCGTTTCTATAGATTTCATTTCCCTTAAATCTACAAGAATTTAATTAAACCAAAATCTCATAATCAAATGAATTCTTGTATACCTATAAATATTTCCTTATTGCCTAATGACTTTAAATTGAAATCTTGGTAACATTGTTTCAAAACAAGCCAGTTATGGCTTATGAATCCACATGCAAAATCAAGTAATTTGCTTTCACCTTGCTCATAAAAAAATTACCCAATTCTTATATATATTCACACTTGTAATTCCCAATTAAATATAATTCCCAAACTCTATCAATATACCCATGAGACATACATTTAAATCTAACATAGAGTCAATTTCCAAATAATTTTAGAATTTACTTAAGTGAATTTAAAGAGAGTTTCGGTATCCCATACCTAAATAGAGTCACAATTTTGCTTTAACCTGCTTGTAATCGTTTCTCATCGGACCGATCTTTGGAGCTTCATTTGAGCCTCATCGAAGATGTTTGATTAGCATCAAAATGGAGTCCACACCACTCCAAGTATGTCGATGGTGGTCACACACTTTACCACTGCCGTCGTTCGTCATAAAACATGCTGTTAGGAATTGATCGGTTACATACATCACATGTATAAGCGAAAATTAAAACTTTTTAACCAATATATATGATCTTACCATGAATATACAATATAAATATTAATGAGAATAAGAAAATTACCTTTGATTTTTGTTGAACAATTATTTTTCCTTCTCACCAGGTTATCACAAACTACAGTGTCCAAAATTGAACACCTCAAATCGTAATCCACATAAGAGAAGGATCATATGAAACAATTACAATAAGAAAATAAGGAGGCCAAAATTCCCTTTGAATCTAGCAAGAAAGGTGGCAACTAGGGAAGAAGAAGAGAAGTTTGTTTTTTTCTTTTTAAAAACTCTTAACCCTAAATCCCTTTTATTTTGGATTTTATAACTAGGTTAAAAATCTAATTTCATAATGTGATTGGGCTCTTTAAAATTTCTGGAGAAATATTAAATGGGTTTCTGGAATTATTACTAATTCATTTGGACTTAATTAAAATCCAATCCAAGCCCTTTCATAAAGGACTCTGCACATAACCCATAAACTAGGTCCTTTATGCATACACTTGGATTTAATTACCCAAATCAATTATAAACCCAACCAAATTAAATATATAGGCTACATAACACTTATGTAATATATTTAACTTATTTTAATCTAAAAATTAGGACTCTAAGGCCTTCTGTATGGGGTTCTATGTGTAAGCCATTCTCTAGTGGGCTTCTATGCGAAAACCAACTTTATAGGCTTTTAATTATTTCTCCAATGGACTTATTAATATTATATCAACCCCATAACATTTATAGTCCAATAATATTTAATTATGAAGTACAATATTTCAATTAGGTCCATTTTGCAGAACATTTCTGAAAAGTTCTATGAACATCTCTACTTGTGCATAATTAATTAAACTTTTTAATTAATTATTTTTTTTATTTATTTCTCTTCTCACATAATCATATCAAATATTATTATCCTTGTAATTTTATCATTTTATCCTTTACCCTATATGTGTGTTATCTATTGGGTTCCTGTCCATATTGGCAGTATAATATGTAATTAAAAGTTCCATTCAAAGCTCATATGATTTAAACCTCTTTAAATCATTTTATCATCCCTTATTGATACTTTTGATACAATATTATACAAGTCATGAGTGGCCTGTAGCTAAGTATCATGACTACCCAAATTTCAGGAAAGTCTAGTGGTTTTAACTATACCCTTCCATAGAAACAGTTACCGTGCAATTACTCCTTTAACCACTCTTATCTTTATTAGATTCTGAGTATGGATTTATGTCAACTCATATGAATCTAATTATGAATATTCTATTAATTTAACCATTATTCCCAAAATGCCCTTAATGGATCCTTATCCACCTTGGCATATTACTCTAGCCAGAGATTCTCTGAACAAGGCAATTATAGAATCGTGTGAGATACTTTCCCTTAATAAATATAAGATGGTGAATCCTTTATTGATTATTCAACTATCTTCAAGTAGGTTATGATATACCCAACCTCCTAACTATGTTCACCCCAAGATAGAGCTAATTAAGTTATGGAGTCAAAGTATATCATTGCTACTTAAGATAACTTTTGTGATCTCAAGTCTAAGGATACTTGCACCATTGCTATAAAGAGATTCCTCACTGACATAGATTTAATATCCATGTGAGGATTCTTTTTGCAGATCTTCAATGAACTTGTTCTTTTAACAAGCATCCACATGTTAGCTCTGATTATCTCCCATAATCATAGTTATGAGAACTACTGTTTGAACTATTCAAGAAGCATAACATATGCTAGTCTGTCCGCATTAACAATGTCCTATCTTATTAATACTATGACTAGGAATATTTAGATATTATTACATTTGCATGCAATAAACATCTCACATCATGAACACTTTCATGATTGCCTTTGTACTGTGTTTATAATATCTGGGACTTCATTCATTAATTTAAGATAAACAAATACATGTATTTAAATATAGCATTAATAAATGAATGATGCCTTTTTTTCATTAACAACATGAATTCATATACATGAAATACATCCCTTTCTATGTGGGCTCTAGGGCATACTCTCTAACACATGATAGAAGGTAGCAACAACCCCATCTTCGATCTGCCTAATGCTGACAAATGGGGAGAAGCGAATGGCATGGGGAGATCCGATTCACTATTGGGAGTTCTCCAGTGGTGATCATGCCCTTAGCTACCATCGCTCCTCATAAAAAATAATACTGGAAGACTTCAATGAAAGTGAAGAAAGAGAGACACGATGGAGCAAAAATTAAGGTACCTTGGTGATGGAGGAGCGATGCTGCCAATGGCCAAAAGAGGGAGTAAGTAGCAGTAGGGAGGTCGCCGATAATAGGCCGACCTTGTCTCCCCTTCCAATCTCCCATTCTCGTCTCCTCCTCATCCTTTCTTTTTTTCTTTCTATTATTGTTCTCTCTCCTAGTCAACTCATGGATAATTAAATTATCCAACACAAAAACCACTTTTTCCCCCCATAAATTCTTGCTCTAGAATAATTAATCCCTAACTTTTGTCCTTCTACAAATACACCATTTAGACCCTTAATTATCACTTAGTTATTAATTAACAATAATACCCTTAAATTACAAGCATTTCTCTTAGGGTCATGATTGGGGCATTATAAATAATATTAACTCAAAATTAAACCTCACTTGTATAAATCCAAACTGAACCAATTTATGCTGAAACTCTATCAAACTTGATTTTTGAAATATGTAAACCAGTACAACACTTTTAAAATGTAAAGAACATATAGTAATAAAATATGAAAACCAACTTACTAAAATGCTCTTACACACTAATTCTCTTTAAGTTTCTTACTCATTCATGCCATTTAAGCTTATTAAAACTAAATCAAATTCATGATAGCATATAAATTGACAAGATGTAAATTGACGGCATAAACATGAGCTACACTAAGTATTCACATCAAATAACCAACTTATTTTCACTCAAATCCAACTTAAAATCATGCCAAAGCAATATGCATGCTTATAAATTAGTTGAAGCACATATCAATTCATTTTTACTTAACATATGAGAAGTTCCATCTTTGGTTCATAAGGCTTTAAATAATGAAATCAACTTAAGAAACATAAATCCATTTTATGTTTAACTATGTTGTGATTCTCTTACCTAGAAAACATTATGAGCTCTTTAATTTCCTTAGAAACACTTACTAATTTAAAGATGGTAATTAAGCATAAAATCATTAGAAATAACTTCTTTTTAATCAAAATCTTAAACTCACAAATTAAAAGACACAACCAATAAACATAAAAAAATGCATTAAACTATGAAAACCTATGAGCTAAAACTTAAAAAATAGCAAAACAAATTATTGAAAATAACATAAAAAAACTCTAAATCATAAAAAAATATTGACAAAAATTTAAAAAGAAAAGTTAGAGAAGTTTTGGTTTATTGAGTCCTAGCTCAACTCATGTTACTCTCAAAAGGTCAAGCTTGTGATCCAAATACGGGTCTTTTCAAACTTTGCTTTTTGTTTTCTCCCATCAGTAGAAGAAACTTGTCATAGTTCATCAAAGTTGGAAATTTCATATCTTCAATAAAGTATGATCCCTCATTTGGCTCATTAAGAATGAACTCTACCAGCTCTTCTAGCCTAATTAAATCCTTCAAGCGGATTGAATCCAATGTCTTCACTTGAGAATTTTTTTCCTTCTTGCTATTTTGGTGATAAATTCTCCATGAAGGGTTCTAATACACCATCTAAATGACCATAAGACTTGTTTCTTTTTTCTTACCACTATCACCTTGAAATTTCATAGAAACACTCAAAAGTTATAATTTAGATTCCAACCATTTAATTCCTTCCTCTTTATCCCTTAATAGACTCTCTTGACACTTGATTATTTCCTCTTGAGTCCTTAACTTCTCTTCTTGAATTCTAAACTTTTCCTCTTGATTCTTTAATGTAGCCTCCAACTCCTATTTTTTAGCATAAAATTTCCTTTCCTTTCTTATAAGCAAGTCACACATATCTTGAGTTTTGGAGATAACGGCCTCTTACGTGGCCCTTCATCCTTCTTTTTCAACCTAAAATTGCTTATCCTTACTTATAAGCAAGTTATGAAGATGTTGAATTGTTGAGTTACTTGTCTTTTATGAATATTACAATGAATATTGAAGTTTTTGATTCTCTCTTCTCAAATCTTCCATTTGTGCTCTTAAAGAATCATCAAAAGGTGGTGAATAAGGAATTTGTGAATGTTCATGCAAAAGCTTCAATTTCTCTCATTAAATCATTCATTTACTATTTTAAAAGGAATAAGTTATAATCTTAAACATCATCTTGCATCATTTTAAGGATTGTCTTAAAAGTTTTTAGCAAAGAACAATCACCAAATCAAAAATAAAATGAAAATCAAAATCAAAATCCCAAACTAACTCAATCAAAGATATTAAACACCAGTGTTTTCTAGCAATGGAATCAAAAACTTGATCGGTGTTTAGCAAGTGTACTAGATCGGCTAATAATATAGGGAAATATAGGTTAAAATCCCAAATATCATACCCAAAGGAATATGGATTGCTAAGGATAATATCTATGTGTAAATTAAATTAATCTGAAATTATTTCCCAATTTTTTTGATTTAAAGGCAATAATTAAACTAAATAAACAATTAAATAAAAAAACTAAAATTAAACTAACATGAATTAAAAACAAAACAAAAACTAAAATACTCTTGCTAAAAGAACTATCCACTATAAATTCCATTGTAGTGACTTAATTTCAATATAACTACCAGCAATTATGAAAAAATAGTAATAAAACCAGATATCTTTATGCAAGAATTATCATTCTTAGTATTAAACTCATAGACAAATCTAATACTTAGCATAAAAATTTAGTTTTAACTTCCTAAATATTCATTGAACTCTTTTGCAACTAAATTCAACTTCAATTTATTTTTAGTTCCTTATCTCTTAGTACTAATCAATAATTTAAATACACAATTACCTCAAAATCATAAAACAATCATGCATTGACATTAAAAAGTTAATCCAAGAATATGTAAATCATCAACTATGTTTGACCCAATTTTTAGTTATTGAACCAATAGATCAACAATTAATTGTAACACAATTAATGATAAGAATATGCTTAAAACTAAGAAATAACCAGCTAGTATTTGAATATAAAGCTCAACTTAAATCATCACAATACAAATAGAAGGATGCAAGTATCCATTAGCAAAAGTAAAGAAAACTACTTACTAAACATACTGAAAACTAAAGCAAAATTAAGAAAAAGAAACACAAGCATAGAGTTAAGAAGCTCCCTTAAGCAACCGTTTATAGAAAACCAGAAAAGAATTCCTACTTCAAGTTTTTTTTCTTTACAAACTAAAATAAAAAATGTAAAACTAAAACTACGCTAAATTTGCGTTTAACTACCGAATTCTCTAATGATCCCCCTTGTTATAGTGTTTCTATCTTCTATTTATAGGCATGGGTGAAGAAGAATGTCCTTTGTTGCTTCCAAATTAGCACAAAAAAAAAGTCTAGCTAATTAGGAAGTTAAATCATATTTTGCTTCTTTCACTTGGCCAAGTGTCCATATAGCATTTTCATCACTCGACCAAGTGATGCTTAAGGAAGAGTGTCACTAAGCCAAGTGATGATTTTGCCTTTGAGTTACTTGGCCAAGTGATGGCTTACTGGACTTAAAGTGATTCTTCTTTCTCTATGTCAACTTTGCATCACACTCAGCTGTTTGATTTCCTTGATTGGTTGAGCGAAGAGCCTTTAGACTAAACATCACAATTATCTGCCATTTTTTCCAAAATTATGAAATTGGCCCCAAACTTTTCCTTTATTTCAATTTAGTCTTTTTTTCTCATCAATTTAACCTTGAAAAATATCAAAACTTAAAATTAAAGCTTAAAACACAAATTCAACCAATTAAACAATAATTTAACTAAATAAAGACTAAATTAACTTAATTAAATGCCTAAAAACACACTAAAAACATAGTATAATTCACAATTATAACACATGCCACCAGTATTGGGTGCATGCCAAATGGTGTATCCCCAGCATGTGCCAAGACAACATACATTGAATGAAACATGACTCAGCCACGTAGACCAATGGGGGAGCAACACGTGGCTTAACAATGCAGCGCCACTTCTCAACTGACTTGGAAAAAAGGTTCACTTGGTGCCACATGGCACCACATAGACTAACCAAAAGTTACCACATGGCAATATGTGGCAATAGGTCCTACCACGTGTAATCCACTGGTAGCCTATGGTGCTAACATATGGCATATGGAGGGTCCATCCACCTGGCTTGATGAGTCATACCACATGGGCTAAATGGCTATCATATGGCTGACTGTGGCCATGCAACATTTTAATTTGTCAGTCAAGTGGATGCCACATGGCATCTATGTGGACCAATGAGCAACCATCACGTGTCAGTTGGTCATGCCATAAGGTGACACATAGCCCATTAGGGTCACGCCAATGCGGTACTATGTCACAACTGGCACATGGTTTCTCTGTTACGAGTGAGGCGCATAAGAGCCACTCTCACTAGCAACGTGGACGTGTGAGACCTCCTTCAACCACCATTTTTACCCTATTTTGGCAATTCTGATTTTCATAATTTTTCTAATTTTTAGTGATTTTTAAAAATTTTTTTAGCAATATAATTATTTTATTAAAAAATTTATGAAAAATTAAAAAATGTTCTTTTTGCCTTCTTTTATTTTTAAATTTGTTTGAAAATTAATTATGTAGATTATATCCTCATATTTGATTGAAATGAGTTTAAATCATTTTTATTTGTACATAAGTAACTAATAATTTTTATTCTGTTATGTGTAATAGATATGACGATGATAAGGATGACTATTGTTCCACACACTCCTTAAAGGATTGCTCTAGCCAATACATAAGTGTATGAGGACCATCGCATAAGATTTCATAGGAAGGCCAAAATTAATGATATTTACGCTATTGTGCATTATATGGTCAGAGTGCATAAGGAGATGTAGGATTATATTTGGGTTGGTGGCCTAGATAGGGAGTGGAATCATAAGCTGCTTTTATGATATCATGTGTGAAGCATTTAGCCACCATGTGGCATTTCAAAACTTATTTCTTGTGCGTTATAGTGAATGTTATAAAGATTATATTATTTGATTTTTATATAAGGTAGCAAAATGAGGAGTGTTTACAAGCAACACTCAGTCTAATTTGGTGCTCAAGAGTGGGTGTATAGTGAATTGCATATGGTTTTATGGTTGCATATAAGGCATGCCCTCACAATTAATGCATATGGTTAGGATGATAGTTCCAATGACTAGGATAGTGTTAAGTCTATCGGTATCCTAATTTTATTGATACAAGTGTTATAATACTATCTTTATTTGTGTGGAATTTTATGTTAGGAATTATATTTCATATTTTTGTTTTGAGATAAGACATATGTGCTTTCCTTTTTGATTTATTGGATTTTATAATAAATATTTTTATTTTTATTTTGGATATTATGATGGCTGATAATTTTTATAATAAATGTGTTTATTTTAATATTATTTGCCATGTAATATTTTATGAGTATAATAGCTGCTTGATTATTAAGTTAAGACATAATTTTCTACATCACATAATATCCTTAATTAAGTTTAAGAACTTAAATTCTGATAAATTAGATTTACTATGCATAAAATTTTTATCTGTAAGATTATATATTAGGATTTAGAGGGTGACTGGATACTATTTTTAACCTTTTTGATTTTGAATTTGACAGATAACATTATTAGATTCTAATTTTGGATGTATAGTAAATAACATGTATTTCCTATTCTCCTAAATAATGTGCAACATATTTTCTATTTTGATTAGAGGATCTAAATAGTTTCAAAATATATAGTTGCTAAATTGAACAAAGATATGAAACTCAATGGCAACAACTATGAAATCTAGAGTATGAAAACCAATTATGTGCTTAAGGAGCAAGAGGTTCTCAAAACTTTAAGTTTAATTATGACTGAACCTGAGGCTAGCAAATCTGTTCAGCATAAGAAAAAATAAGATGCTTATACAGTATGAAAAAAAGACGAATTTCATTATTAATATCATCCTCCTAAGTGCAATGAAAGATGATATCACCATGCAATTGCATTCATATCGAAATGCAATGGGCCTGTGGGTCATATTGTAGGAGAGGTTTGGAGGAGTGTCTCTAACTAGGCTTCAATCTTTAACGATCAAGTTCGATACTTATCAGAAGAGACCTAATCATTCAATGCAAAAATATCTCCGTGAGATAGAGAACATGATTTGTTAGCTTGGTGATATAGACCATAAGTTGACTGATAAGCAACAAGTTCAGGCAGTCAATCAATCTTTGCCAAGCAATTGGTAGCATATAAAAATGCAACTAACTCATATAGAAAATATTAAGACATTTAAAGGTGTCACTAGACATTTAGAGTTGGAAGAGGACTGTTTAGCTTCAATTAAGATCAAAGCTGAACTGCATATGGCACACTCCAGTTCTGGTAAGAATAAGTTAAACCAAAACAAGAAAATAGGCAAAGGCAATGAAAGGTCTCAAGAGCCTAAAAATTAAAAAGTTAAGCAGAATACAAAGGGATCCAAAGGTTAAAAAAAAGCAAACATTTCTAATGTGAAGTGTTTCAACTGCCAGCAAAAGGGTCACTATGCTAAAGAGTGAGTGAAATTTATGTATCAAGTTTTATATTTTAACTAAACTTTATCTTTTATAGGTGGTTAATTCAAGAGCAACGGATCATGTGATAAGGGATCGAGATGCCTTTGTTGAGTTTCGATGAGTAACAACTAGAGTAAAGTGAATTTATATAGGCAACAATGCTAGAGTGGCAGTCTAAGGAATTAACACATGCTGACTTATCTTACATGAAGGCTGAACCTTACTCCTACATAATGTGCTTTATGCTCCTAATATTCATAGGAACTTAGTTTTTATCTTAACTTTGATGAAATTTGGGTTTGATCTGCATTTTAAGGATGATAAAGTCAACCTATTTTTGGATGACATTGTCTATGGTTCTGGTTTAATTTCAAAAAAATTTATAGTTATGGATATTGGTCCTAATTATTCTAATAAAGCTAGTTTTTCTTTTATTTCTTCTTCATCTTCAAATACATATGAGGATAATGCAAAATTTTAGCATGCTAGATTAAACCATATCAGGTAAGATCGAATGCATCGATTAGCTAATGTAGGTTTGTTAGGTGATTTAACTAAGATTGAATTACCTACATGTAAGCATTACTTCTAAGGAAAACTTGTTCAAAAATCATTCAAAAAAGGAATTAAAGCAATAATTCCTTTGGAATTAATTCATTCTGATGTTTGTGATCCAATAAATGTTAAGTTAAGGTAAGGGGCTTATTATTTCATCACTTTTATAGATGACTATACTAGGTTTGGTCATGTTTATTTAATTTCTAACAAGTTAGAAGCATTGAGTTGCTTCAAAACTTTTATGAAGCTTGTTGAGAATTAATTGGATAATAAAATTGAAGCTTTAAGAACCGATCGGCCAAGGATATCTTTTTGATGAATTTAAAGCCTTATGTGATGAAAATGGATTGAACATCAATTATGTATTCCTCAAAATCCATAACAAAATGGTGTTGTGGAAAGGAAAAATAGAACCTTTTTAGACATGGCACATTCTATGATGGCTCAAACAAATTTGCCCATCTTCTATGGGAGATATTATGTTAATGGCCACATATGTTCTAAACCATGTGCCCTCCAAGTCTATTACTTTCACTACTTATGAGTTATGGACTAGTCAGTGATTTGATCGAAGTCATTTATACCCTTAAGGTTATACTTCTTATGTCCATAATACCTCAAATAAATTTGGTAAATTAGGACTAAAAGGTAAAAAGAATATCTTTATGTGATATTATGATGTATCAAAAGGATATTTTTTTCATCGGTGAGTAAGCAAATGGCTTGGTAATAGAAAATGAGTTTTCGAAGTTGGAAAAAATAAGTCAAGACTTTACATTTTATAAAACTTAAGAAGTGAAACTATTTGGATCTTTATATCTGAATGGAAGGGAAATTGATGAATAAGGTCAAGAATGTTAAGACTATCTTCTCAATGGTTCAGATGTTCAAGATTTATCCTCCAGTGAAAGGATGAGCATGCCTAACTCCAATGAAAGTATACATATACAAGATCTTTATTTAAGTGGGACCATAATACTTAATCCCAGTAGAAGCATTTCGAACTATGATGAATATATGAGACATGTTTATCAAGATTCGAAACTACAAAAATCTAAAAGGAAAAAGTGTTTTGCACCGATGATTTGAGATCAAATGTGTAAACGAGGCTTTTTTTTATTACACCACAGGATAATGATGAGCCTAAAAATGTAAAAAAACTCTCTCCTGCCTAGCTAAAGATAAATAGATTAAAGTAATGGAAAAATAAATGGCTTCCATGAGATTGAACCATGTGTATGATCTGGTTGATCTACTTAAAGGATGTAAATCAAATTGGAATAAGTGAATTCTTAAAATAAAGAAAAAAGGTAATGGCGGTATCGAAAGATATAAGGCTCGGCTAGTTGCTAAAGGGTTTACACAATAGGAAGGAATCGACTATAAGGAGACATTTTCACCTATTGTTAGATTTACATTAGTAAGGTTAATTTTAGCCTTGGTGGCTAGTTTGGATTTAGAACTACATCAAATGGATGTAAATATTGATTTACTTAATAGAGGATTGAAAGAAGAAATCTATATGGAACAACCTATAGGTTTTATTGAAAAAAACAATGAATATAAAGTTTACTAATTGGTGAGATCAATCTATGGCCTAAAGCAGTCTTTGAGATAATGGTATTTGAGGTTTCATACGGCAATAATGTCTTATGAGTCAACATAACTGATGAAGATCATTGTGTTTACTCTAAAAGTTCAAAAAATAAATTTGTCATTTTAACATTGTATGTAGATGACATACTTATAGTAAGAAATGACAAAAAATACGTAAATCAAATCAAAGATTGGTTATCGTCCAACTTTGAGATGAAAGATACGAGTCAAGAAGATTATATCCTTGGAGTTAAGATTTCAAAGGATTGCTCAAAAAGATTATTATTACCATCTCAAGAGATATACATTAACAAAGTTCTTGAATGATTTAATATGCAAAATTGTAACCCCATAGACAACCCAATTACTAAGAATCAATTGTTTACCAAAAGCGTGTGTCCTCAGACAAAAGAGTAGATAGAATGCATGAAGAACGTTTTGTATACTAGTGCCATGGAAAGTATGATGTATACAGTGTTATGTACCAAATGTGATATATGTTATATTTTGGACACATTAAGTAGTTATCAGTCCGACCCAGGCAAAGCACAATAGAAAGTAATAAAAATGATACTTAGATACCTCAAAGGTACCGTAAATTACTCTCTCTATTTTCAAAGAAATGATATGCATTTGAAAGGATATATGGATGAATTGGGGAAGAGATATGGATGAGAGGAAATCCACAATAGGTTATATATTCTTGCTAACCAAAGGTGCCATTTCATGGAGTAGCAAGAAATAGACCTGTGTAGCCCTTTCAACAATAGAAGCAAAATTTGTCACTTCCTCAGCTGCAATATAAGAGGCAGTTTGGTTAAAATGATTTATGGACCATTTGACTATAACTACCTTAAAAGAACATGTGACAATCTATAGTGATAGTCGGTCTTCGATAAATTACATTAAAGATCTATAATTTCATGGTAGTACAAAGCATATCAACATTAAGTATCAATACACTAAAGACATTGTTGTACAAGAAAAAGTGAAATTTAAGTATATTTCCATGCAAGATATGATTGCAAATCCCTTAACTAAACTTGTACCAAAAGATGTGTTTGAGAGACATGTTAGGTCTCAGGGTTTGCATAAGATTTGATATATACTATAATCCCTTAACATTATTATTTATGAATAATAAAAATAATAATAATAATAATAATAATAATAATAATAATAATAATAATAATAATAATAATAATAATAATAATAATAATTGAGTTCATTATTGGCAATACATGAGTATGAATGTTAAACATTTATTATTATAAGATAGAGCATGTTGAACAAAGAAGTAACACCCTCACACGAGTGTTTACATTAGTTTTGTTAATAAGTTAAAAAAAGTCTAATATGAGACGATTTTTTAACATAAAGTGAATTTTGAGAACTATTTCAAAATAAAAGTGTCATCTTGCAGAAATTACAAAATGAGTTTTGTTAATGTGTAAGATAAAGAAACACATAAAGTTGTGTGCATTGGATTAAGATCTAATAGAATTAAGAATGATTCGATGATATGTTAAATGTAACTATCATATTTTATCCAAAAAGCTAGAAGTAGTCCTGAAAGAAGTGGACTAAAGTTGGATGCTTTGATGCATTGCAACCTTATGCTTCTGTATGGTATTAAATAATAATAATACATGTGCTCCTTTAATGGAAGGAGAGAACACTATAGCACATGCATCATACCATGTATGCTTAAGTTAATTAAGGGAAGGGAATCTTATGTGAACAATATCAAATTTTTCCTAATGTGAGACCCTAGATTTTTTACCCTCGAAACCATTAACTTATACTAAAAGTATAGTTCAGTATGGCTATCTTAGTTAGTCTCTAAAGGCTTATGGAAAAATTTTAACTCGGTGGATCTAACTAGAAAAACAAGTTAGACTATGATGGAGGGAATATAGTAAATAGAAAAGATATTTTTCGATTATATTCGGTGGTTTTGTGGTTCAACGGTTAACCTATTGTAGTCTTTATAAGTAGAGATATAATAGTGAATACGAAAATTATTTATATGAGAACATGAGATAAAATAACGAATGTGAGAAAACTATCTAGGGTTTAGCATACTATTATGAGAAGATCTTGTTTATTAAGATGCTACATATCCCTAACAAGTATATAACACTAGTGTTTTCGATGTATACTTGTCACATGAACTATCCGTCTATATAATAGGACAGAATGACTGGAAATTATTTCGTCATGTGCGAGTGGGAGATGAAGGAGTTTGGGATACACTCATGACTCACGAGATGAGTAAATTGCCTTGATATAAATGAGAATATATCGAAATAAAAAATAATATGTGGAATTAGTTTCATATTGGGATTTCCCTTAATTAGGAAATATGCCTTTATTAGTGTGTATTAATTCGGGCAGTTACTTAATTTAAATTAGGTAATTGACATATTAATGAAAGATATTATTTCCTTTACTCAATTATTGTAACTGCCAATTTAATTCATGCCAATTAAGGAAATTTAATCTTTCCTTAATTGGAGCCTTATATAAGGGCGAAAATTCTGCATTTATGCAAGAAAAAATATCTCTCATACCAAAACTATATTGAATTCTTTTCGCATATTTTCTCTCTTTTCGAATGGGGCTTTTAGTTCATGGCATAAAAGTTTTCATCCTGAGGCTTGCAAGTTATGGATGAGAACTAGACCGATTACACAAAAAGCATACGATCTCGACGTTTGTGGATATGCGCTTCGAGAGGTATTTGTCTTTACTTCTCGTGATATATCATGACATATATCTTTTCAGTATATATATAAAAGAATAATAGAATATAAAGAGCTAACAAAAAAATATCAGTGTAATTTTAATTTGAACTCTCTTTTTTTTTTTTTCTTTTGCTTGCGTGTATTGCTTGTAAAAAGTCTATATTTATAGACTTATGAATTTAAACTACATGAGTAAATGTAAACGGTTGAGTTGCAAACTATCAATAAAAGGGGAGTTTTAAGTCATAATTGAGTGTTTTAACATGTAGTTTATGGACCACTATAGTTAATTGATGTATTTATAACACAATAAAGTTAGTGTAATTTGAAAGTCAAAACAATAAATTGCATGTGACTAATCAATCTTGAATTTAGGTGCCTAGATACTGATTAGTTCAAAAAGCATTAATGAATTTATTAAAAGGATCTTTTTCTCATTTCTTATCCACTTGTGCAAATTGTTGCTGCTCCTAATATCTCTCATTACGAATGCTATATTATATTCTCCTAAATATTTCCGAGTTGTAATTACTGTGGCTGAGATTCGACGACTAATTCAAGACCCACCAGTTCAGGATCCAAATATATTTATACTTAATTAATTACTTATCAACTTATCCGTTTTTGTCCATTAAAGAATCCTTTTGTAGATTTGCAGAAGAAATCAAGGTTATCACTGCAACTGAGGAATGTCAAGCCCAGAAATTCCAATAGTATGTGCTTAAACTCAAACTTTTATATCAATCTTTACCGTTCTACATATTTCTTTCACATTTATGTGTAGCCTAAGAAATAATTTGACAAGTGGATCCCACATACGTATTATGAAGAGCTAAGGCGTATGTAATAATTACTTTTTGTTCAATTTCTATAGAAATACTATTTATTATTTATAAGTATGCATAATCAGGAAAATATTGAGAGCGGAACTACTACTGAAAGAAGAAAAGCAGACATAGACCTGAATAGCTGGCTACCTGTCACAGCTTCTAGAAATGCAAAATGGTGGTACTCAGCCTTCCATAATGTAACAGCTATGGTTGGCGCTGGGGTACTAGGCTTGCCATTTGCAATTTCTCAACTCGGTTGGTATGTATATACAGTGTACATATTTTTTTTTTAAAGCTTCAACCATGAATTTAACTTGATTACAACTATAAGTACATATAGAGTTGAATCTAGAACAAAATTTTAGAGGGGATAATTTTGTAAGTCTTTCATTTTGTGAGAGTTGTTGTGGGGGCAATGTTCTTTGTGATATGAGGCTATAAGAAAAATATACATAATTATTGAAAATTTAGTGTGACAATTAAGTTAAAAAATATTTTTCAAGATATAAAATTTTGCTTATTTTACATAATTTTGTAATGGAGGCACAACTTTATTCACGAGTTAGGGTAAAGGCAAAATCAAAAAATAAAGTCCATGTAAATTTAGTGAGACAGTGAGGAAAATGCCCCCATTCTAAATTCCCCGAAGCATACATGTATTATCATATATATATATATATACACACACAATGTTGGCAAGCCGTAGCATTATCCGTTAATTTTTATTTTCAGGCAAAATTTGATGTAAAATTTATAAGTTGGGCCTTTAAAGTTTTTGCTGTTTCAACTTACCTTATTGACTTTTTAGGTTAAGATCATTTTTATTTAAAATTTTCAAAGTGATTAGTGCAAATTCTTTAGCCTCGTATAATGAATAATGTTACGTACCACACACTTTATGATTAAACTATGCCCATTTTAACAAAATCAAGAGACAAAAATCACTGTTTATGAAAACTATAAGGGTAAAATATGTTTTTTATAAAATTTTAACAGTAAAATCAACAATAAATAAAAGTTTAAAAAATATTCTAACCGCTTCAGCAAGTTTGGGGGAAAAAAATATGACTTTAGTTCTAAATATTTTAGACCCCTTTTTACATGGATGTTTCTCCCTTGGTGATTATGTGTGTGTATATATATCTATATATGTATAAACATACATGTATATATACAAACATATATAGACATACACATATATTTGTGCACGTATATATCTATATATGTATAAACATACATGTATATATACAAACATATATAGACATACACATATTTGTGCACGTATGTATGTCTACATATGTCTATATCCACATGCACAGTAATTAGTATGTTATGATATGCAAATTCAATTAATAATTTCTGACAATATTTTACATTTTTAACCTGATTATGATTTGTAGGATTCCTGGAATATTATTAATAATAGTTTCGTGGTTGATCACTTTATATTCATTGTGGCAACTTGTTGAACTTCACGAAGTTGTTCCTGGAAAGCGTTTTGATCGGTACTCAGAAGTTGGAAAGCATGTGTTTGGGCCCAGATTAGGGTTTTGGATAGTGATGCCTCAACAATCATTTGTTCAAATTTCCTCTGGGATAGTTTACACAGTTACAGGAGGGAAGTCACTTAAAAAGTTTTCTGACCTCATTTTTCCAAGCTTTTCAAATATTAGACAAACATACTTTATCCTCATTTTCACTATTGTGCAATTAGGGATTTCCCAAACCCCCAACTTTAATGCACTCAGCGGAGTTTCCTTAATTGCTGCACTCATGTCCTTTGGGTATATACATTATATTTCTTTTCATTTTACCTCTGTTAGTTTCCATTTTCATCTAGATTTGAATACCAAATATGAGATTAATTTCATCTATTTCCATTGGACTTATACCTTAATAACGGTTTAAAAAAATTATCCAAAAACAATATGTCAACTTCTGGAACATTACCACAAATCATTTTAGTCAACAAAATCATTAATCTAATGCAAGAGTATTGATGTGGATGAAACATCAACATGGCATGTTCTAAAAGGTTCCAAGTTGCATTTTTGAAATTCCAAAATGATGTGCTTGTCACGTCAACATTCCAATGCTAGAATTATATATGGTTTTTCTGTTTAAAACTATTTTAGTTGTAATATTTTTAAAGTTGAGATACTGTTGTGGGATAATTTTTTTTTTTTATGTAACCAAATCATTATTAGTGATAAATCTAGTAATCATTGATGAAATTAATCACAAATATGTGATAAAACTAAATGACAATATTGTTTTCACTCATTTCTAAATTTTTTGTTTATAGGTATTCAATGGTGGCTTTCATTGCATCAACTATTAGAGGTATCCAACAGCACCCCACGAGTTATGGAGTTAGAAGTCATACAAAAGCAGGCATAATATTTGATGCATTGAATGGCATTGGAACAATAGCATTTGCATTTGCGGGGCACAGTGTAGTTTTAGAAATTCAAGCTACAATCCCCTCTACTCCAGAAAAACCATCCAAAAAACCAATGTGGAAAGGTGTTGTTCTTGCTTATATTATCGTTGCTATTTGCTATGGTTTGGTTTCTGTTTCGGGGTTTTGGGCTTTCGGCAATCTTGTCGAAGATGATGTTCTGATTTCCCTCGAAAACCCACATTGGCTTATTGCTTCAGCTAACCTTATGGTCTTTTTCCATGTCCTTGGAAGCTACCAGGTATAATTATATTAAGTTGCAACAATCATTATTATTATTGTTGATTTTTTATAGTTCTCATGAGGACTGCTAACATTAGTCATCATATAACTAAATCAGAAGTCATTATACCTTAGCATTTGTAGAAATGTTGACCATTATACAATATCAGGGCTAAGTGTGCATTATAGTTAGTTGCAGATTTAGAATTTTAAGATTAATGGGGAAATTTTAGTTGATATCAATATTAATTGGGGAAAATACTCAAAAATAAAATGATAAATTTAAAATTTATGAAAAATATAAGAGAAAAATTTGTTTTTGAAAAGATAAGGGGGCAAGTGCTCCCTTATCTACCATGTGAATCTGTCCTTAGTTATAATAGAATAAGTTAGATTTAAAACCAAAACTTTTTATGAAAGGAAAACATTAATGTTAATCGGTGCAAGTGGTTCGACAGTTATATCCATTAAATTCAATTTCAAGTTTTACTTGAAAAAAAAATTAGGATTAAGAGATCGAGCTTGCACCCTTGAATAATATAAACTAACATGATATGAATTAGATTAGTGACAGCATGTGTGTTCAAAAATAGCAAGTATAACCAAATACAAAATGAATAAATGCCCAATAATATCTTTCAAATAAATAAATAAAAAAAAAAGCCCAATAATAAACTACTAAATTCTTCTAAAGTGAAATGGTCAAAGTTTAATTTTATAGGTTTTCTCTATGCCCATGTTTGACGTGATTGAGTCAATTTTGGTGAGAAAGGCGCATTTTACTCCAGGAACACCTCTGCGCCTGGTTGCTCGAAGTACATATGTAGGTAGGCATCGAATGTTTGATTATCATTTTATTTAAAACTTACATGCTCAATTTATTGGACTCATTTCATTGATGGCCATCAGGCTTATACCAAAATAACAGATTAGTAATGATAAATAATTTTGTAACATAAAAATATTTTAATTCCAAAAAATTATTTTCAGAAGTCATTCTAGCGGAAATCAACCGTGCAAATTTCAAAAAATTTGAATTTTTACTCTAAATTCATGATTTTTCTATTGAAATGACTTTACTTATAATATTTCAGAAGTTGAAGATCTTTTAAGGGGACAATTATTTTTTTTTTGGTGACTGAATGATTATTAGGATATAAGTCTAATGATCGTAAATGAAATAAATCCGATGGAATTTATATTTTTTTTGCTTACAAATATTTTTTGATCTTTTAATAATTAATGGAACAATAAATAGGAAAACTTTTTTTGCTTTGGAAAATACTTCTAACTTGTAGATATTAGTGCAGCTTTAACAGGATTCATAGCAATGTGCATCCCTTTCTTTGGAGGACTACTTGGATTCTTTGGAGGAATTGTTTTTGGATCCATATCATATTATGTGAGTAAGACGATTTATCCGATTGCATTTATCCTTTAGCTTAGTTTCCTTTCTTTTTTTTTTTTCATTTTTATATCTTCAAATTTTACTAATTCTTAAGTATATTAAATACTAAAAGAGGGATTAGAATTGTATATTTGAATTTAATTATTTATTTTGGGTAGATCCCTTGCATCATGTGGCTTATGGTCAACAAACCAAAGAGATGGACCTTTCACTGGATTGTTTCTTGGGTAATAATCCTTATTAATGTAGCATAAACTCCAATAGATATCTTTGCCAAAGCAAATTAATTTTTGTTTTCAATATTACAGATATCAATTATTGTTGGCCTTTTGATAGCTACCCTTTCACCTGTTGGAGGATTACGAGAAATCATCAAGTCAGCAAGAAAGTACAAGTTGTTCAGTTAGGAGTTATTAGGATTTTTTCTTGTTCCATTTTTTATTATAATATTTATTTGTGTAATGGTGCAGCAGCAAAACTATTTTTCACTAACATAAAAAATAAACTAATAGTAAATCCAAAGCAGCTTAGAAGTATTTGGGTCAACTCGAACATTCGATATATAAATACCCAACTATATATATATATATATATATATATATATATATTCTCTTTCATAATTGTTATTTTTTAAAGTTCAAAAAGTCACTCACTTGTCTACCATCAAACTAAACAGTAATATTTTGGAAATCACAAGGGAGGCAGTCCAATCAACACCTAATTGCAATGTAATGAGAATAAATTAAGTAAAATAATTTCTGGAAGCAAGTATGCGCAACTTACTGAGACTTTTTTGCCAAAATTTCCAGCAATGGCTCTAGTCAGGTTCTCCTTTTCCACCTGTCAAATGACAATTAACGATCCAAAAATAAACAAAATAGAAAGTGAACTCTAGATATACCCAAGAAATATTTGGTATATCTATTAAATTCTGTCCATTATTTAAAGTTAAATTAATGGACCACTTGATTGTAATATCTATAGGCAACTCCGACTTTACTTCATACTTTTGACTAGAAACTAACACTCAAATCAACAATAACTGTAAGAGTATTAATACGAAGAAAGATGCTAATTATTTGGTTAGTACAAAGAGAACAAGAAACCATTTCCCTATTTTTTAAACTCAAAAGTGAATTCAATGTAATTAAATTGTTTAAATATTCATATTTTTTAGTTTTAAGCAAAAATTTAATATAGAGTATTAAGTTTTATTAAATTCAATACAGTATATTTAGTTTTGGTAAAATTCAATACATTATATTTAGTTCGAGCAAAATTGAATATAGTGTATTTGGTTTATCAAAAGTGAATTCAATGTAATTAAATTGCTTACATATAAATTTTTTTTGTTTTGAGCAAAAAATTGAAAACAGTGTATTAAATTTTATTAAACTCAATATAGTGTATTGAATTATGGAAAAACTCAATACACTATATTTAGTTTGAAAAAAAATTAAATATAATTTATTTGGTTTGTCAAAAGTAAATTCAATGTAAATAAATTGCTTATATATTAATATTTTTTAGCGTTGAGCAAAAATTAAATACAACGTATTAGGTTTTGCCAAAACTCAATACACTATATTTAGTTTGAGTAAAACTGAATATAGTGTATTAGGTTTGTTAAAAAATAAATTCAATGTAAATAATTTTATTATATATTAACACCTTTTAGCTTTAAGTAAAAATTAAATATAGTGCATTGAGTTTTGGCAAAAATCAATACACTATATTTAGTTTTATTAAAAACTAAATATAGTGAATTAGGCTTGTCAAAAGTGAATATAATGTAATTAAATTGCTTATGTATTCATATTTTTTAGTTTTAAGCAAAAATTGAATATAGTGTATTGGATTTTATTAAATTCAATACAGTGTATTGAGTTTTCTTAAAACATGATACACTATACTTAGTTTGAACAAAAACTCAATACAGTGTATTAAGCATAGTTTCCACCATCTGTAGCAAATATTTTGGGTGTAAGTAGTAGTGGTGCTCAATGGTTAAGCATCTTAAGTTTGCAAAAGTTTATGTTGTTAATAGGGTTTTTAAGCAGCTGTTTGTTCTAAGTTCTTTTAGGGAATATAAAGGTGTTTGGTTGTTGATAGAATTGCTGTAAAGATGCATGTATGTTTGTATAGCTTTTGCCTCTTAGGTTGTGATTTTATTTATCATTTACTGATGATAATATATATCATCGAGTATACTAGTACATAGCAACATTAATGGCAAATAATGAGTGAAATTGCTATTTTAATTCAACATAAGAGTGATAAAAATTGGTATTTAACCTTTCTTCTATTTGAAGACATCAAATTAATTTAATAGTATGCAACAAAATATATCCTTTAACTTTCTAGTTTAGCTTGTGTAAAAGAAACATGATACACTCGCAATACAATAGGTGTTTGTGGTACAACAATTAATATCTAACAACATTATTGTTTCATACCAAAAAAGATAAAGATACATCTATACATCGAAGCCTGTAAGCTTCACAATCCAATTAGTCTCCAACAATAGTAGCACTGACCACTTTGGCTAGCTACTCGATCAAAGTTGATAATGAAACAACTCCCATTTTAACCTCCTTCAAGTATCATTATTCTCAATATCAGAGCTATTTTTCTCTAACATATGGATATTTGCATCAGTTGCAACAATCAAGCTACCTTTATTTAGAATTTGTCCACTCAAATCTACAAGCTTATAAAAAGCACTAGTTGTAGCTTCGACTTCCATTTGAGTTAGTTTGAGTTGAAGCTTCTTGATAACCTAATCCCCTATAATTTTCATGCCAATCCTCTCTTGTGCCATTGCATAAAGCTTCTTTAGATCATTAACATCTTCGACCATTTCATCATTGAGTCTTCTCAATTCCTTTTCATTTGCATTAAAAGAAGTATAAAGAAAAAAGGTAATCGGTGGTCTTCAATAATGAAGGCACCAAAATTATTATTTGGTTTCGACTTTTGCATTGCAAAATTAAAGAAATAATCAATCCCCACATCATTATACAAATAAAAAACCTCGTCATGTTACAAGTTTACTATGCGACTACAATAGAAATAGGAATGTATAGATAGTTCACCTATAAAAATTTACTTCAAAACAAACTTGATCGCATTATAATGGCCATAAGAACATGTTAAGCCCATACCTTAAACAATCAACAATTATTTAAACCAAGTTAAAGAAAAAGTAGAGATATATACAATTAATAAAGCACATTGGAATATAAGTTGAATTCCTTGTTTATCAATTTACAACATTTTCATCCAAAAAACACATGGTTTGAATTTTAGAGCATGGTTACTCTCTTTCTCAAAATATTTATTGGGGAATCAAGCCGAGGAAAGATAAAAGCATAGTACATCAGGAAAGACAAAGTGGTGAATGAATCCTCATTGCTTGTCATAAATAGTAACTTTATCGGTGGGAATGAAAGAAGAAAGGCTACCGGACTACCATTGACACTGACAGGCATCTAGAGCTCTAAAGTTGCCTTAAGGTGGCATTTTAGGGAAGTAGAAAAGCAGGTAGGAGATAAAAATTTGGGATAAGGTGAGATAGAGGGGGAAGAAGAAACGATAAATGAAAAATAATAAATATTTATAAAAAAGGGTATTTTTGAAAGGGAAAACTTTAAAAATATAAAAATGATAACGTGTAAAAGTAATGGAGCATTTTTAAAAATAAGAGTTAAAAACGAGGTAAGTCATGTAATTTCCTCTTTAATTTTTATGCAAAAGCTTCTTAAATGTAATGGTTTAATGACATTATTATAATGTTTTATAATATGTATCTTGTATATAGAAAAGTCGATACTTTATCCTCCTTAAAATTTCACATTCTACATTGCAAAGTTGCAATGCTACATTATATACATTTAGTATTAGATAGTGGTGGCTATAACTATAGATCTTTAACCAATTTCTCTAATAACAATGCATAATTGTATTTTACTTCAAATAAAAAATAATGATAAGTATGGATTAAAATCATTATTTAAAATGGCTATAAAACTAAGGTTTAAATGTCTTCAAATTCAACAGAAATACGATTGTGAAATATATGATGATAAAAGGAAAAACAGATAAATAATTTGGGATTAAATTTGAAGGGAGACAAATATTTCTAGATATATTAGTGATAATTATGAATTGTAACTATATTATTAGTATGTTTTAACGTGTTTAATATGTTATTTTAGTGTTAATTTATTTAATTTCTTAATTCTTATGTTTGTGGACTTAGTTGTGAGTTTTGGTGTTTTTAAGAACTTATTTGAAGAATAGGAAAAATTTCATGCAAAATGAGGAATTGGCTTAACTTAAAGAAATTTTGAAGAGAAAAATAATGTGGAATACAAAAGTATTATCTATCCTTTATAGAGGAGAATTTCCCTCTATGGAGGCGAATTTGATAAGTCAGAGTAAATTACCCACCTCGGTGGAGGGAATTCTCCCTTTATCGGGGGATGGAGGGACTTTTTCCTCTACTGAGGTAGCCCATAAGACATAAGGCAAGCTATTTGATATACGATGAAATTCTGATTTTTTTTTTGAACAGAAAGTCAAATTACGATAGGATTTCTTTCTCTTTGAGGGTTTTAAGTAGATAAAAAGACCAATATAAAAGGGGAGCATGAATTCTAAAGAGGAGGAGTTAAATTTTCCAATTTTAAACCTAGTTTTGAAAAGGACAAGACTTAGGGTTGGGAGGCTGCAAATTGGATGTTTTGAGAAGGCTTCAAGGGAAGCTAATAATCTTATGTGTATTGTAATATTTTCTTTTAGTTTTTTAGTTGTTTTTAATATGATTAGTGTGTATTTTTCTTTACTTTTTTGAGGCAAACTTGAACCCTCATACTTTTTTTGTAATGACTTTAGTTTGTGCTTAATTTTTAATGCAAGTATGTTATTTCTTAGTTCTTGAGAAGTTTCTTAACTTAAGTTAAGTTGATTTGATGATTGATGTTTTAAATAGATGGTTAATTATCAATTTCATGTGTGACTTATGATTTGTATGTTCTTGGTTAAATTTGCTCAAGTTAACGCATATTTGTGTTTTAAAAATTGAGTCAATGTTGTGTTAATCAAAAGGTAGAATTAAGACCATGAAATATGAATTAAGAATAGATTTGAGTTAAATCTCTTGAAAAAGGGTCTAATTAAAGTTTAAAAGTTTATAAATTGATTTTGCATGATAAGTATTAGATTATTTTTAATACGAGAATTTAATGCTTAGAATGATATTCTGAATAAGATATCTGAGTTTTATTAAATATATGTTAGTAAGGAATCTCTTCATAGCGGTTGTACAAGTATCCTTAGACTTGACATCACTAAGGTTATCTTAAATAGTAAGTGATATACTTTGACTCCAAAACTGATTACTTCCAACTGGGGTAAACATAGTTAGGAGATTGAATATATCATGACCTATTTGAAGATAGTTGAGTAATCAATAAAGGATTCACCATCCCAGATTGATTTAGGGAAGTTATCTCGCATGATTTTATAATATCCTTGTTCTGAGAATTTCTAGCTAGAGTAATATGCCAAGAAGGATAGGGATCCATAAAGGGCATTTTAGGAAGAATGGTTAAATTAATAGAACATACATAATTAGATTTATATGAGTTGACATAAATCCATACTTAGAATCTAATTGAGATAAGAGTGGTGAAAGGAGTAATTGCATGATAACTATTTCTATTGAAGGGTATAATTAGAACCACTTGACTTTCCTAATATTTTTGTTGTCATAATGCTTAGCTAGAGGCCACTCATGAATTGTATAATAGTGTATCATAAATATCAATAAGAGATTAATAATATGATTTAAGAAAGTTTAAATCATATGAGTTTTGAATAGAACTCCTAATTACATATTATACTGCCAATATAGATAGGAACCTAATAGGTCACACACATACAGATTAAAGGATAAAATGGTAAAATAACAAGGATAATAATATTTGATATTATTATTGGAGAATAAGAATAAATAAGAGAATAATTAATTAAAGAGTTTAGTTAATTATGCTCAAGTAGAAATGTTCGCAGAACTTTTTAGAAATATTCTGCAAAATGGATCAAATTGAAATAATTTATTTCATAATTAATTATTATTAGACTATAAGTGTTATAGGGCTGATATAACAATTAATAGATCCATTGGAGAAATATAAGAGGCCCAGAGATTTTGTTTTTCCATAGAAATTCACTAGAGGATGGGTTCGACGCCAACTCCAAATAGAAGGCCTTAGAGGCCTAATTCTTGGACTAAAATAAATTAAATATATTTCATAAGTTTTATGGAGTCTATATATATATTTTGGATGGAATTATAATTAATTTGGGTGATTAAATCCAAGTATATGCATAAAGGGCCTAGTTTATGGGTTATATGTAGGGTCCTTTATGAAAGGACTAAAATTGGATTTAATTAAACCCAAATGAATTAATAACATTTTCAGAAGCCCAATTAATATTTCTCTAGCAATTTTAAAGAGCCCATTCCCTTTATGAAGTTCAATTTTTTAACCTAACTATAAAAATCCAAGATAAGGGTATTAGGATTAAGTGAGTTTCATAAAAAAAAGAAATTCTCTATTCTTCTCTAACACTAGCCACCACTCTCTCCTTGCTAGCATCAAGGAATTTCAGTCATCTTGTAATTCCAATAATTTTTGATTCATTTGATCATTCTTTAGTGTTGATTAAGATTGAAGGTGCTTAATTTTGGACACTATGGTTTGCAACAACCCGGTGAGAAGGAAAAATAACTATTCAACAAAAATCAAAGGTGATTTTTCTTATTCTCATTAATATCTATATTGTATATTCATGGCAAGATCAGATATATTGGTTTAAAATTTGAATTTTCTCTTATATATGTGATGTATGTAACCGATTAATTCCCAACATGGTATAAGAGCCACAGTTTTGCCATGAATCTACAATTCTATATTATTCGCGGAATAGTTTTTCTTTTTATTTTTGAGTTATTCATTTCATGAACTTTAAAATATTAGATTTGATTGTTTATGAATAAGAAATATTGATTTCTGGATGTATGTGATCGAATAAATAAAATGAAAAATGAAACGATTCTTTTATGTAAAGAACCATTCTTTAGGTGTGGAGAATTTTTATTTTTCAATAATGTTAAGGGGCTATTCTAAATAAAATTTTTATTGATCCACTCTAAAATTATTTTGATAATAAATTGTGTGTTTAATATGTGATATTAAGTCATAGGATCAAACAAAATTAAAATCAAAAGTTTTGCATGAAAACTAGTTTAATTGAAAAGTTCAATAAATTGGTTTTCTTCATGTGTTTTTTTATGTGTTCTTTGTAAGTTCATGTTTAGAATGATTTTTAATCTTATAAATCTGATATATCTGATATATTAATATGTTTTTAATTAATTGGATTAATTAAAATGAGCCTTGAATTAATTAGATTAAATTTAATTCATTAAAGCCACTTAATGGGCTTATTTATGTTTACGAATTTGATTTAAATTAGTAAATGACTTGGTGGACCCAAGGGGATGATTTAAATTAAATATTGCAAACTTTAATTAATTTCATTAATGGGTTTTAAGGGCTGGAGTGGGCTTGGCTAATTCCAAAAGGCCCAAATGGTCTAAAAGATACAAAACTAGTTTGTGTGTGCACACAGTTTTGGGTTTAAATTATAGGTTTCAGCCTACCCATTGTTTTAAGCCCAAAATTGATTATTTAATTATTTAATGTGATTAATTAATTAAATAATCAATTGAATTGATAATTAAGGTAAGAATGCATGCATGCAAAAAGCTTGCCCAAAATGGAAAAAGTTTCCTAATTTCATCATATTATTAAAATAACTCAAAAGTAAGTTTCAAGAGTTAAAATATAGTTTTTATTCTATTATATGGTTTTACTTTATACATTAGAAATGCATATAAGGGTGTATGATTATCATGATGGATAGTTATGGACAAGGCCTAATGTGATTGAGCATAATGCATATTTTGACCTAATGAGGACTTTCATGTCCTGGCCACTTATTTTTGGTTTGTATTTCTTTTTCAAATTGTAATATGTAATTAGATTACTTAGATTAAAATTAGATATAGATATGGAGAACACTATTAAGGAGTAAGAAGGGTCGGATAGAGATCCAACAAGATTGAAGATAATGATATTATTTTACTTTTTTAAATCATGCATATTACCTAGGTTTGATCTTTGGATTTTCCTTTTGGCTCGGGGAGGTCAATATAGTAAAGTTCATAACTATGCCATATTTGTATGCTTATATTTATACGATAGATATAGGATACATATCAATGTATGCCAACCATGTATGATGAGACTTAATAAACTAAAATCCCTGAAACTAATACTAAGGTATATAAGCCTTCCATCAATTGGAGGAGAACTAGAGTTCTTTATAGTATGAGTTTTTTACCACAATCAAGCTCACATTATATCGAATATGTTCGAATCTAATTAAATAGGTCATCTTAGCTAGTGCATTATCTTGTTAACCACAGTCAAGGCTAATGGTTCTTGAGGAAAGATTAGGGAATGCATATATGATATACATATATCAAAAGTTGATAACCTAATGATCCAATAGTTGTGTAAAGGCACAATTACTATATAGATACCTACCTTTCAAGGGTATGGAGTTTGACTTATTGACCACAGTCAAGGTTAAATTTCATATCAAGGATTGGATATTGGCCCACTAAGAAAACCATCGGGTTTTCTCGAATTATATAGTAAGGGCTATTGATTTGCAATAAAATAGTGGGAGTAAATGGATTAATTAAAGACCTAATTAATGCATGCATATATATGAACATACTCTCACATGTTTTTCTTTTTCACATTTAGGTCATCATTATGAGCACATTAAACATAAACATACGATCAATCATGGATAACAAGCCGATTAGCAGCAATTATTCTGACTAGATCAGACAAGTGAGAATTATTCTTAGAGCTAAAAAGATCCATTATGTCTTGAATAAAGATCCACCACCAATTCCATCAAATGATACCATTGATGAGATCAAGGGTATTTATCGAAAATAAATGGAGGATAGTGAACCAGTGGCATGTCTGATGTTGGGTACTATATCCTCAGAGCTTCAGAAGTAACATGAGATGATGAATGCGATAAGCATCATTTTGCATCTAAAGGAGCTTTATTCTTATCAAGATAGAACTGAGCAATATGAGATTGCTTGAGCTTTTTTTAGCTGTAAAATGGTGAAGGCACTTCAGATGCTACTCATGCATTAAAAATATATGAGTACATTGAGCATTTGATTAGACTTGGCTATGTAATGGATAATGATCTATACATAGATTTAATCTTGTACTCATTGGCTCCAAGTTTTTCACCTTTCGAGCTTAACTTCAACAAGAACAAGATCCAAGTAACAATTCCTAAGTTAATCAATATGCTCAAAATAGCTGATGGATCCTTCAAAAAGGATTCAAAACGTGTCATGGTTTTCACTTTCTGATAAAGGCAAGAAGCAGAAGAAGAAGATGATGACCAAGACGTAGCCAAAGTATGGTGGAATTTTCAAGAAGAAGGTTGCGAGGAAAAAGAATCCTGAAGGAACTTGCTTCCAATGTGGGAAAGATGGTCATTGGAAGCGTAACTGCAAGGCTTATCAAGATTATCTACTTTAGGTATTCTTATAATTGAAATAAATACTTACTCTATTGCTTCAAAATAATCTTGGGTATTAGATACTGGATGTGGATCTCATTTGCGTAATGATCTACAGGGGCTTAAAAGCAGTAGAAGAGTTGGAAAGGCAAAAATATGTCTACAGTCAGCTCCTAGACAAAACATCTCTACAACAGTTGTGGGGACTTATCATTTATCTCTTCCAAGTGGATTAATACTGGAGTTAAATAATTGTTATTATGTTCCAGTGTTATCTAAGAATATTATTTCTTTTAGTTGTTTATTAAATGATTATGACAATTCTTTAAAGGACAAATGTTGTTACATTTTTAAGAACAATATATTTTATGCTAAAGCTATCATTGAGAATGGTATATTTGTTCTCGAGTTAATTAAAGAAGTGCATAATGTGGATACTAAGAGAATGAAACAAGATAATCTAAATACCTCATATTTATGGTATTGTCATTTAGGCCATATAAATGAGAAACACATGACCAAATTAAACAAGTCAGGTGATTTAGGATCTTTTGATTATGAATCATTTGATACATGTGAATCTTATTTATTAGATAAATTGACAAAAGCTCCCTTTATTGGTAAAGGAGAACAAGCTAAAATGATTTTGGACTTAATACATTCAGATGTATATGGTCCAATGACTACACATGCCAAAGGAGGTTACTCCTACTTCATTACTTTCATAGATGATTACTCTAGGTTTGGATATATCTATCTAATGAAATATAAATTAGAAGCATTTAAAAAGTTCAAAAAATTTAGAAATGAAGTAGAGAAGCAACTTGGCAAGAGTATTAAGACACTTAGATTAGATCGAGGTGGAGAATGCTTAAGCCAAGAATTTCAAGATTATCTTAGAGATAATGGGATTTTATCTCAATGTACTCCACCATATACACCATAACATAATGGTGTATCTGAAAGGAGAAATCGAACAATATTAGATGTGGTTCGATCTATGATGAGCGGAGCATACTTGCCTAAGTCCTTTTGGGGATATGCATTAGAAATTATTGTTTATGTATTAAATAGAGTTCCTAGTAAATTAATTGATGTTACTCCATATGAGATATGGAATAACAAGAAACCCACACTTTCTCATGTGAAGGTATGGGGTTGTCTTGCTTATGAAAAGAGGACAATGTCAGACAAACTAGATGTTAAGTCTGAAAAATGTTTATTTGTGGGATATCCAAAAGAAATGTTTGGATATTATTTCTACCATCCCTTAGAACAAAAGATGTTTTTTTTAAGGCATGTTGTCTTCTTAGAACAAGAGTTTCTCCAACGAGAGGAAAGTGGGAGTAAAATTGAACTTGGTGAAGTTTAAGACCCACAAATAGAAGTAGATTAACTGATTAAACCCGGAACTGAATCTTATAATGATGAGATTGCAGTTGAACCTATTTATACAACAAAATCTTAGAAGATTTACTAGGATGCATTCTATCCCTGTGAGATATGAATTTCACATTGATTCAGATAGAGGCATAACTGTAGTAGAGGATAATGAGCCTATAACCTATCAAGAAGTTTTAAACAGTTTAGAACGTGATTTATGGCTTAAGGCTATACAGTCTGAAATGGACTCCATGTATGAAAACAAAGTATGGACATTAGCTTAACCACCTAAAGGGATAAAACCCATAAGGTGCAAATCGGTCTTCAAAAAGAAGACCAACATGGAAGGTAATATAGTTACCTATAAAGCTTGCTTAGTAGTAAAAAGCTATCATCAAAGAGAAAAAATTGACTATGATGAAACCTTTTCTCCCGTAGCAATGCTTAAGTCTATAAGAATACTTTTAGCCATTGTAGCTCATTATGATTATGAGATTTGGCAAAGGGATGTGAAGATAGCTTTTCTAAATGGAAATCTGACTGAGGATGTATACATGATACAACCAGAAGGGTTCACATCAGGAGATGGCAAAAAGGTATGAAAACTTCAAAGATCCATTTATGGATTAAAGCAAGCCTTTAGGAGATGGAACATATAATTCAATGAGACAATTAAAGAGTTTGGTTTCTCACATAATGAAGATGCACCTTGTGTGTATAAAAAGGTCAGTGGGAGTGCAATTGTCTTTCTAATTCTATATGTAGATGACATATTGATTATGAAAAATGACATTTCTCTTCTCCAATTGGTTAAAATATGGTTATCCAAGCAATTCTCCATGAAAGACCTTGGAGAAGCATCCTATATTTTGGGAATAAGGATCAATAGAGATAGATCCAATAGGTTGTTAGGACTTTCTCAAAGTACATATATAGATAAAGTAATGAAGAGGTTTAATATGGATCTTTCTAAGAAAGGGTTTATACCCATCGTGCATGGGAAACACCTTTCTAAGTTTATATGTTCGCAAACACTAGAGCATAGAAAGAATGTGAATCGAACCCCATATTCATTTGTAATTATTTCTATCATGTATCCTATGTTACATACATGTCCAAATATAGTATTTACTTTGAGTGTCATAAGCAGATTCCAATCCAATTTTGGAGAAGAACACTAGGCAGCTGTCAAGAATATCCTTTAGTATTTGAGAAGGATTAAAGATATATTCTTGGTATGCGGAGAGGGTAGTTTGGAAGTAAATGGATATACTGATGCCAGCTTTCAATCTAACAAAGATGATTATAAATAACAGTCTGGTTTTGTGTTCATAATGGGAGGAAGAGCTGTTAGTTGGAAGAGTTCCAAAAAAGAAACAACTATTGATTCCATGACAGAAGCTGAGTAAATTGCTACTTCGGATGCACCCAAAGAAGCAGTATGGATCAAAAAGTTCATATCTGAACTAGGAGTGGTGCCTAGCATTGTTGATCAACTTATTTTATATTATGATAACAATAGAGCCATTGCACAAACAAAGGAACCACGGTCTCATCAGCAATCCAAGCATGTTCTTAAATGCTACCATCTCATAAGGGAAAGAATAGCTAAAAATGATGTAAAGATAGAAAGGATCCCCACATATGATAATGTGGCATATCCCCTCAATAAATCAATTTCCCAAATTAAGCACGATCACTATATAAAAAAGCATGGGTTTAAGACATATGAGTGATTGGCTCTAGTGCAAGTGGGAGATTGTTAGAGAGTATTCCTTAGAGCCTATGTAAAAGGGATGAATTTTATACATATGTAAATTTATATCATTAATAAAAGGCATAATTCATTTATTAATGTTATGTTTAAATGCATGAGTTTGTATATCTTAAATTAATAAATGAAGTCTTAGATATTATAAACACAATGCAAAGGCAATCGTGAAAGTGTTCATGATATGAGATGTCTATTGCATGCAAATGTGATGATATCTAAATATCCCTAGTCATAGAATTAACAACATAGGACATTGTTAATCCGGATAGACTAGCACATGTTATACTTCTTGAATAGTTCAAGCAATAGTTCTCATAACTGTGATTATAGGAGATGATCAAAGCTAACATGTGGATGCTTGTTAGAAGAATAAGTTCATTGAAGACCTGCAAAGAGACTCACATGGATATTAAATCTATGTTAGTGAGGAATCTCTTCAGAGCGGTTGTGCAAGTATCCTTAAACTTGAGATCACTAAAGTTATCTTAAGTAGTAAGTGATATACTTTGACTCCATAATTGATTACCTCCAACTAGGGGTGAACATAGTTAGAAGGTTGGGTATATCATAACCTACTTGAAGATAGTTGAGTAATCGATAAAGGATTCACCATCCCAGATTTATACTTATCTCGCACAATTCTATAATTGCCTTGTTCAGAGAATCTCTGGCTAGAATAATATGCCAAGATGGATAGGGATCCATAAAGGGCATTTTGGGAACAATGGTTAAATTAATAGAACATACATAATTAGATTTATATGAGTTGGTATAAATGCATACTCAAAATCTAATTGAGATAAGATTGGTGAAAGGAGTAATTGCACGATAACTATTTCTATGGATGGATATAGTCAGAACCACTTGACTTTCCTGACATTTAGGTAGTTATGATGCTTAGCTAGAGGTTGCTTATGACTTGTATAATAATGTATCATAAATATCAATAAGTGATTGATAAGATGATTTAAAGAAGTTTAAATCAAATGAGTTTTAAATAGAACTCATAATTACATATTATATTGCCAATATGGACAATAAACCAATAAGTCACATACATACAGAGTAAATGATAAAATGATAAAATGACAAGGATAATAATATTTGATATTATTACGGGAGAACAAGAATAAATAAGAGAATAATTAATTAAAGAGTTTAATTAATTATGCTCAAGTAAAAATGTTCACAGAACCTTTTAGAAATGTTTTGCAAAACGGACCAAATTAAAATAATGTATTTCATAATTAATTATTGTTGGACTATAAGTGTTATAGGGCTAATATAATAATTATTAGATCCATTAGAGAAATATAAGAGGCCTAAAGATTTGATTTTTGCTCAGAAACCCATCAAAGGATGGGTTCCATGCGAACTCCAAATAGAATGCCTTAAGAGGCCTAATTTTTGGACTAAAATAAATTAAATATATTTCATAAGTGTTATGGAGTCTATATAATTAATTTGGATGGATTTAGAATTAATTTGGGTGATTAAATGTAAGTATATGTATAAAGGGCCTAGTTTATGGGTTTTGTGTAGGGTCCTTTATAAAAGGACTTAAATTTGATTTAATTGAGCCCAAATGAATTAATAATATTTCCAAAAGCCCAATTAATATTTCTTCAGCAATTTTAAAGAGCCTAATCCTAATATAAAGTTGGATTTTTTAACCTAACTATAAAAATCCAAGATAAGGGTTTTAGGGTTAAGTGAGTTTCATAAGAAAAGAAATTCTCTATTCTTTTCTAACCCAAGCCACCACACTCTCCTTACTAGTATCAAGAAATTTTGGCCACCTTGTAATTCCAATAGTTTTTTGTTCATTTGATCCTTCTCTAAGGTGGATTACGATTGGAGTTATTCAATTTTGGACATTGTGGTTTGCGACAACCTGGTGAGAAGGAAAAACAACTATTCAAAAAAAATCAAAGGTCATTTTTCTTATTCTTATTAATATCTATATTGTATATTCATATCAAGATCAAATATATTGGTTAAAAATTTTACTTTTTGCTTATACATATGATGTATGTAACCGATTAATTCCCAACAAAAAGAACCAGTTCTCAAGATCAGATATTGAAGATTCAGCTCAACATTTGGATATTTTTTAGAAATAAGTGATACAGTGCAAATTTCAATTGTATCAATGGATGCTATTAGGCTTAAATTATTTCCATTTACTCTCATTGGTAAGGCAAAGGAATCATACCTCAACTTCAAACTCGTAACCTAAGGCCCATTTCCATTAAAACATAACTCCTCATCAAATGTACACACCAACACACTATCCATCCACTTATCAACCTCAACCTTACCAACCCCCAGAATTTTAACCAAAGCCTCAACCTGCTAAAATAAGAAAACCTAACTTAGAAGAGATGTTTTCCAGCTTTATAACTATTTAATCCACATTTATGGCCAATTAAGATGCTAGATGATAATCTTAGGATGTTTGGATGAGAAATCAAGATGTTTTCATTAGAGACTTAGAGACTTAAGTTGGAAAACTTACAAATTCTCTCTCTAATAGGACTCACATTCCCATCTAATATGGACCATAACCAAAAAGAGGAAGCAAAGGTAATAACTTTTGGAAGTGGAAAATAGGTAAAAGAGGCTAAGAAAGGTAAGAAATCTTCACAACCGGTGGAATCAATAATAAAGGTAAGTATTTTTAACCTAAAATTAATGATGAGTTACCTACTAATGTAGGAAAGAGGCAAGGGTAAGGAAAAATTTGCTTCTAATGTTGATGAGTCTAAGTTGCCTTATCCATCTTTAGCTAGGAAGAAAAAGTATAATGAACAATTAGCTCAATTTTTAAAAATATTTAAAAGGTTGTAAATAAATTTATCATTTATTGAAGCTTTGTTACATATGCCTAAATATGCTAAATTCATGAAAGAGCTATGTTATTATAGGAAAAAGCTAGAGAGAGAATGTACAATGTAATTTTTTGAAAATTTTAGTGCTATTTTAATGAACAAAATTTTTAAAAAATTAAAAGATCTAGATAGTTTTACATTGCTATGTGAATTAGGTAAAAATTTTGTTAGACATGCTTTATGTGATTTGGATACTAGTATAAATTTGATTCCTTATTCTTTTTGTAGGAAATTAAATTTAGGAGGCATCAAGGAAATCTAAATGATACTAAAATTAGCTAATAGATCTATGAAGAGGTCTACGAGCATAATAGAGGATTTATTGGTAAAAGTTGAGAATTTTTTATTCTCGATGAATTTTGTCGATATGGATAAGGAAAAAGGATAGGAAAGTACCATTTATAGTAGGGAAGCCTTTTTTGAATATGACAAAGTTCTTAATAGATGTACATAGGCAAATGGTGACATTAAGATTAAATGAGGAAGAAATGGTATTTAATATCAACAAAGTGATGCACCACCCCTCTTATAGTTTTGAAGAATTCATTTGTTTCGTAGATGGTGTTTAAGAATTTGTAGATGAGAAGTAAGAGGAAATTCTATTAAAAGATGAGTTTCGAGGTTATCTCATGCATCTAAAGATTAAAGAGCAAATAGAAGAGAAAAAATGAGCTTTTACAAGAATTAGACAAAGATTATGATAAAAAAAAGGCATTAACAAGGATAATTCATATTCTCCTAAGGGAGAAATAAATTCTAAACTTAAAACCCTTCCTTCACACTTAAAATGTGTCTTTTTAGAAGAAAATGCAAAACCGGTAATGATTTATTCTCTTTTGACAAATTTAGAGGAAGAAATGCTTATTGAGGTGTTGAAGAAGCACAAAAGAGCCATGGTTGGGAGACATCCGACCTGAAGGGAATAAGCTCTAGCTATTGTACACTCTAGACCCCCCATAGAGAGTGATTACAAGCTGGTGGTACAACCCCAAAGGAGACTTTACCCAGCAATGCAAGAAGTGAAGAAAAAAGAGGTGCTTAAGTTGTTTGATGCAGGTATTATCAATCCTATTTTTGATAGTAGTTGGATTAGTTCAGTCTAATGTGTACCTAAGAAGGGAGGTATGACTATAGTGAGCAATGAAACTAATGAACTCATCCCTACATGCACAGTGATGGGATGGAGAGTGTGTATAGATTAGAAGAGATTGAATAATACCACTAGAAACGATTATTTTCCTCTACCTTTTATTAACAAAATGTTAGAAAGGTTGGTGGGTAATAGATTATACTACTTCTTAGATGGATATTTGGAGTATATACAAATATCTATAGCCTTGAAAAAACAAGAAAATACCACATTTACATGCTTCTGTGGCACATTTGCATATAAACAAATGCCTTTTGATTTGTATAATGCCTCTGCTACTTTTCAAAGGTGTATGATGGCCATTTTTCATTATTTCACTGAAACATTCATGGAGATTTTTCATGGATGATTTTACATTATATGGCCGTCATTTTGAGACTTATTTATCTAACATTGCATTTCTTTTAAAAAGGTGTGAAGAAACTAACCTTATCCTTGATTGGGAAAAATGTCATTTCTTGGTGAGGGAAGGTAAAGTTCTAAGGCATAAAATTTTTAAGAGAGGAATTGAAGTAGATAGGGCAAAAGTAGATGTGATTGATAAATTACCTCCCCCTATGAGTGCCAAAGGTATTAGAAGTTTTCTTAGTCATATAATTTTTTATCATCGATTCATTAAGGAATTTTTTAAGAATGCTAAGCCACTGTCGAATTTATTGCTTAAAGATGCTTCATTTAACTTTAATGATGAGTGCATGTAGGCTTTTAATTTGTTGAAGGAAAAGTGAATCGCAACACCCATTATAGCATCATCTGATTTTAGTTTTCCATTTAAGATTATGTGTGATGTTAGTGACTATGTAGTGGGAATGATTTTAGGCCAAAGAAAGGAAAGATTTTTTCACACCATCTACTATGCAGTTCACACACTTAGTGGTGCACAAGTTAATTACACCACCACTGATAAGGAGTTATTGGCAATAGTATTTTCATTTGAAAAATTTAGGCCATATGTCCTTTGTTCCAAAGTCATTGTATGGTAAAATCATATGGCTTTAAGGTACCTTTTTACTAAGAAGGACTTCAAATCGAGGCTAATTAGATGGGGTTTGCTACTTTAAGAATTTGATGTGGATATCAAGGGTAAGAAAGGAGCAAAAAATTTTTATAACTAATCATTTATCTCAATTGAATCATGTTCATATAGAGAAGGGAGAAATTTCTAATTTATTTCTTGATGAACATTTTCGTGTAATTTATTCTTGTGAAATTTTGACTTATTAGCTCACTGACATTGCTAATTTTCTTGTAGGAGATTACCTTACAAAGGATCTCACTTGGCAACAAAAGAAGAAGTTAAAGGTGGGTACAAGGCATTACATGTGGGATAATCCATATTCATCCAAGCTATGTCCTAATCAAGTACTTAGGAGATGTATTTTGAAGGAGGAGCAAGTGGACACTATGAGATAGTGTCATGGAAAAGAGGTTAAGGGTCTCCATGGACCAAATCACACAGTGATTAAAATTCTACAGTCAGATTTCTTTTGGCTTTCTTTTTTTTGCTGATGTTAACTCTTTTGTAGAGTCTTATGATAGGTGTCAACGTATAGGGAATATTTTGAAAAGGGATGAGGTGCCTATGAATAATGTTTTAGAAGTTGAGATTTTTGATATTTAGGGTGTTGACTTTATAAGGCCATTTCTGAACTCATTTGGATTCGAGTACATCCTAGTTGTTATAGATTATATGAGTAAATGGGTAGAAGCACTAGTTGCTAGGATATGTGATGCTCGAGATGTGTTTGAATTCCTTAAAAGGATTATTTTCACTAGGTTCGGGGCACTAAGGGCTATTATAAGTGATGATGGCAAGCATTTTGTCAACCATCAATTCAAATCATTACTTAAAAAGTTTGATGTCAGGCATAAAATTTCAACCCCATTTCATCCCAAAGCAAATGGGCAAGTAGAATCAATGTTAGAGAAAATAGTGAATAATGCTAGAAAAGATTGGTCTCAAAAGTTAGAAAAGTTCTTTGGGCCTATAAAACTACATTAAAAACCCTTATAGATATATCTCCATTTAGGTTAGTTTTTGGGAAAGCATATCATTTATTGATCCAGCTAGAGCATAAGCCATACTGGGCTACAACATTGCTTAACTTTGATTTGAGAAGTGCATGTGAATAGCGATGCTTGCAGCTAAATGAACATGAGGAATTTTAACACTATTTTTATGATAATGTTGCCCTATGTAAGGAGAAGATGAAGTTTTGGCATGACAAGAAGTTAAATTCCAAAGAATTTGCACCTGAGATGTTGGTCTTGCTCTATGTTGTTGTTTTTAGGTAAGCTCATGCCTAGATGGCTTGGACCATATCAAGTGGTTTCAAGTAATGCATTTGGAGTGGTCACCATTAAAAGTCCAAAGGATAGTCAAGAATACACATCTAATGGCCATCGATTGAAACCCTATCATGTTGCTCATTTGGAGGTTATTGAGGCAAATGATCTTCCATGACAAGTAAGGTAGTTCTCAAAATCTAGCTGAAGGCTTGATAAATTCAGAACTAAATTTCTAACCTTGTGTCTCTTCACTTGTATTTTCTTTAATGTATTTTTCTTTATTATGATGTGTTTTTAGTATTTGTGTATGCTTTTTGTTTCAAGATTTAAAGGGAGAGTTATTCATATTTTAAGTTTGGATACACATCCCTATCTTTATTCACTTAGTACTTGGATTGCTTTCCTTCATGTAATGATTGCACAATCAACTGCAACTTTTCATCTCTTTTCTAACCATCTATAACTCATTGCCTCACACAGGGTCTAGCTTTCAACTGAACTATAAGTGCACCATCTGATTCAAATTTCCATCTACTTTATTGTAACATCATAGCTACTATTATCTTTCAACTTGAAGTATGAGCTACAACATTCATTTTATCCGGGTGATAATCCACTCTATAGTCATAATCCTTAAAAAAACTTTAACCATTTGTATTGTCCCAAGTTGAGCTCCTTTTGAGTGAGCAAATACTTGAAAATCTGATGATCTATATAAATTCTACATCTTTCTCCATACAAATATTGCTACCATATCTTTAAGGCAAATACTACTACCATCAACTCTAAATCATGCATAGGTAGTTTTACTTATGCAATTTCAATTGTCTGGATGCATAGGCTACTACTTTTCCATCTTGCATTAGTACACAACCCAAACTAACTCTTAAAGCATCACTATATATGGTATACTCTTTACTCAAAACTGACTGAGTTAACACTGAAGCTTATATCAAAATCATCTTTAACTATTCAAAACCTATTTGACAATGATCAATCCACTCAAACTTGATATTCTTTTTCAACAATTAACTGAGGGGTAAAGCAATGATTGAAAACCCTTACACAAAATGACGATAATACCCATTTAAACCCAGGAAACTTCTCACTTTTGAAACATTCCAAGGCGGTTTTCAATTGACAATAGCCTTCACTATATGTTGATCCACTCTAATGCCTTTATAAGATACAATATGCCCAAGGAATGAAACTTCCTTAAGCCAAAATTTACACTTGCTTAATTTGGCAAACAACCGATGCTCCCTTAAAGTATGCAGTACAATTCTCAAATGTTTAGCATGCTCTGCTTCATTTCTTGAATAAACCAATATGTCATCTATAAACACTACCATAAATTAGGGCAAATAGGGTCTAGGTATCTTATTCATAAGATCTACAAAAATGGTTGTCGCATTTGTTAACCTAAATGGCATTACCAAAAATTCATAATGTGCATACCAATTCTAAATTTAATTATTTGAACATCTACATCCTTTATCCGAAGTTGATAGTACCCTGATCGTAAGTCGATCTCGAAAAATACTCCAGCACATTCAATTGATCAAATAAATCTTTAATTCTAGGCAATGGGTACTTGTTCGTTGCAGTCACCTTATTCGGTTATCAATAGTCTATACACATTCTCATAAACTAATATTTCCTCCTTACAAACAAAACTAGTGCTGTGAGGGCCTAATCTTAACCCTAGCATGAAATATGATTAATTGTATGATGCTATATGTACAATTAAAATTTTATGGTTATAGCCATATTGGAATAAAGCTTGTTGAAGGGCAATATGGTAACTTCAAGGGAATTTATGAATAAAAAGGATATAGGGGTTATTTTGGGAAAAGGAAATGGAAAATGGAGGTTAAAAGAGTAAAGTGGTTGTCTTCCCACGTGACTCCAATGATAAGTGTCACTATTAGTGTCAAAAGAAAACCATCTCTCTCTTTATCTTCCTCTTTCTCTCATTTCTTTTTCTCTGGGTTGGAACTAGGGTTTTGGTAAGAGGAATTTCTCCCTCTTATCTCTTTTATTTCCTGAAGGATATTGTGAAGCAAGAAGGAAATTTATTTTTTTGTGTGTGATTTGTTATAATAAAGTCAAGTAAGGGCAAGGGCAAGGAGATCATGAAGGAGTGAGGAAATCACAGTGTTCAGGTATGGGATACTGTTGGTTTGTGAATCCTTAGAAACTAGGGTTAGGGTTAGGTTACATGGGGCATGTTTATTAGGAGTTGAGTTGAGTCGTGAATGATGTCTTTCTTCAAGATGTGTTTTGAAAGATTGTTGGCTTATTAGATCATTTGTATTTTGTATTTTCCGATTCGGCCAAGAGGTATTCGTCATTGCCGAGTCATGCACCGGTTGCCTCTACATCACTCGTGAAATCTTTCATAACTCGTGAAGGCTGTGCTGCCGAGTCATGAGGATATTCAAGAGTTGTGCATCTATCGCCTCGGTGCCACTCATGAAAATCTTCATGACTCGTGAAGTTTTCCCCCTAGCTGCCAACTCATAAACCTCTTCATGAGTCGTGACATTCTATATTCACAAGTCCCACATACCCTCATGAGCCAAAATACTTCTTGCATCCCATTTTCAGTCAAACCTTAATGAAGGAAAATGCTATTTAGCTCATTTCATTACTCTTCACTTGCTTGTTTGGTATATTTAATTAAATCATCTAACAAAACATTTCCACATGAAAAGATTAATCAAGCTAACACTCTTTATAAAGATAATTAACCCTTTTAAGACAACCAATGGGCCTATTTAGTGGGTTTGTTCACTAAAGGTAATATGTGATTTGTTTTATGTTATGCTCTTACTGTGAATCCATAATAATTAAGGTAAAGTGATCATGGTAAGTTTATCAGGAAAGGTTAATTACATCTTACTACGATATGTGACCGTAATGATAGTAATGTTATGATTGCATGAAATTACTATAAGAATATGCATGTTTATGCGAGGTGTGATGAAAATTGTCCTTTAACGAAATTGAATATGCGGTATAATAGCTATAAGTTGAGTTGACAATTATTGGTACAATCACATGTGTATGGAATGTAAATTTAATTGTGAATTATGGCTTGAGAAATATTGTAATATAAGAATGAATATGATAAATTAAATATTCTCTCAATTAAGTGGTTAGCCTGTGGGTCTTAGTTCAGTTGTGGATTAGATAGACATGCCTAAAGGGATATAGATGCAGCTATTATAGTTGACCCCGTTTGGGTCCATTATTTGTTCCTTTAATGGAACCATAGTTCGACCTTTTGGGTCCATTGTTTGATATCCTTGCGACATCCATTATTTGATATCTTCAGATATCCATTGCTCCCGTTATCCACTCCTTTTGAACTAGTACTTAGGCAGGCTATTAAGTTTAAGAGAAATGTTAAAATAAGAAATGCTGGTATCAATTTCTTCATCTGTATAATGTAAGTATGTGAATGACCGATTACCATGCTTTATCGTAATTTCTTTTGGCTATATTGTTGGTTTAAGAAGAACTAAAATAATTACGTTCAATTGAAGCTATTGATTGATATTATTATTTTGTATGTTATCTCCCCGCTAAGCTTTATAGCTTAACACGGTTGTTTTACATCCATGTAGGTTTGGCTAGTGGTCATTCAGGGACTTAATTTCTACATCGGTTGACCAACAAGAGTCGGTTCAGACTATTAGATGTAGGATATTTTGTGGATAGTTCCTTTTTGGTCTAGTAATGTATTTTGTTATGCTTTAGTGGGGGAAATGTAATATAGATGACTGTAAACCTTAACTTAAATTACTATGCTTGCTTGCCCCTCCAGGTTGTGGTGGCTAATGTATGATTGCCACATTATGATTATTTTTCATGACCTTCTAATTTAATTATTGAAATATGCATGCACCATATATGTACATGATGATATGTGGATGAATGATTATTGTGAGTTATGATTACTGAAAATATGATATATGTTTCGGATGGAAGTCAGTATTAGGGTATGACAAGTGCACCCCAAGATGATGCATTAGGCCTAATAAAGCCTTTATCAAGTAGCTCTTACAATTGAACCTTTAATTCCTTTAATTCCATTGGGACATTCTATACGACACTATAGAAATTGGAGCTATGCCCAGTAGAACTTATATAGACAATTTTGCATCTCTTTTAGGTGGAAGACTAGGTAAGTCTTTAGGAACTCGTTTACTACAAGAATATCTTGAAGTTTTGCCTTTTCTATTCCATTTGTTTTTGATTATATATGAATTATTTATGAGTCAAATTATATTTGGATAAAAGAATTATAATTCATGAAAGGGTTTGGATCCTAGATCTAAGCTTTTTCTATAGGTGGTTTTATTTTCTTATCTAATTCTATTATCATTTTCTAGGTGTAATGAAAGTTTTCTATGATATTTTCACATACATTAAACGACATTGTATGCTACTCAAAGTTGGATTCTTACTAGTTGAAGTAGCTGGTAAAATAAACTTAGATTCTATCTTTTTAATTATTTCTATCCATTCCTTTATATCTTGTCTTTACAACTTAATTTCTAATTCCAATTATTCTACTTTGGTTGTCATCATGTTTTCTTCTTTTATTGTATTAATTTCACTATTTACTTTGTCCATTTATTTCTTATATCATTTTCTTTATATCTTTATACTAATCTTTTAACTTTTGCCCTAATCTCTTAAAATCATTTTTTTACTACAATTTAATCTCTTACTACCATTTTTCTTAAAATTATTCCGTAGGTAATTTACCTATGATATTATTGTTCTGTAGGGAAATTACCGACGGAAAAATATTCTGTCGGTAATTTCCCAATGAAATCATAATTCCGTCGATAATTTCCCCACAAAAATACGATTTTGTCTGTAATTTACCTACGAAATGAGGATTCCATTGGTAAATTTCGTGTGCAATTTAGCCGCGAAATATTGCCGCTAAATTTACGATGGATTTTTACGAATCCGTCGCTAATTTTCGTCGATAAATTTAGGCAAAAAATTTCCCTCCATTATTTACGAAAAATTAATTAATCCGTCGTAAAATATATATTTTCAGACATTTTTCCCTACGGAAAACATTTTTCCATTAGGAATTGCCTATGAAAAATTTTCCGTCGGTAATTTTCTGTCGGTATTTGAGAATTTTCTTGTAGTGTAAGGGCATATGTTCTGAACTTTGAATATGGATTGAAAAGATTGGTAATTGATAATAACTACCTTGTATTACTTGATTATTTTATTCAAGAATTTAATCATTAGATTTCACACTTCTAAGGGCTCAATTTTTTATTTTATTTTAGTCATACAACATTAAAAGGTAAGACCTTTACCTTAGGAATTACATAAAAGTAAGCATTTTTTCTTAGTTTCTTTTAATGTTAACTTTTTATTTTATTTTTATATTGTTAATAAGAGATGATGTAGTGGAATAATTTGGTTTAACTAATTTTTCAACAATCTGGCTTGAATAGGGGAATTTCTGGTAATCTCCAAATTGGTGAAAGGGTTATGTGATTTAATAAGTGTTTGGAACTTAAAACTTCGATGATAAAAAGATGTGAAAGGAAATATATATTTTGTCATGGTTGGAATAATAAAAAATAAATTATCTTGAAAAAAATAAAATAAAAATTCTAATTTGAGTAAATTAAATAGCATTCATTCGATAGTTATTTTGATTTTTAAGATTTATTTATTTCATGCAATCTCTAAATTTGTTAAAGGATCCTTTGATTTTATAGGTGCTGAGAACTTGAAATTGAAGTGGTAAGAATAAGTGAAAGGAAATAGATGTCTTATTGGCAATATGTTGTGTGATGACCATTTTATTGTGTTTTTAAAATGGTTATATAAATGTGAAAGGAAATAAGAGAATTGTTTGGTTTATAGATAAGGAAAGGCAATCATTTGTGACAAACTTCTTATCAAAGGGATTTGTGGATACTTTCAAAAAATAACATCCTAAGGTTGTAGGATATATTTATTGGGGTTACCGACATGGTAGGCACTAAATTAATAAAAGTATCTGACCATTTTTATCACAAGTGAAGAATATTTGTTATCTTTGTAGACAATAGGAGAATTTTGCCTATAGTCTCCAAACTTATCACTATTTCCTTTGAAAGTCTCACTACTCCAATTTATAAATTAACAATTGCTTAATAGGTAAAATTTTGTTAATACAGTAACCTTTACCTATAACAATCGTTAAAATGCTAAACAAGTGGCAGTATGATCTACTTTACTGCCATTTCTCTCTTCCCACTAGAACTTATTTCCCTTTTTTTAAGTGCAATTAAGCCCTCATTTTTTGTTCTTTTATTAGTAGAAATGCTTGGGTTTTATTGTCATTTTTTCATGCATTTATTTGATGACTTAGTCATAAACTAAAACTAAGGGTTTTTGGGAAATTAAATTTACGATTTGGTTTCTACATCAATAATTGAAACATAACTAAGTATTAGTAACTAGTTAAAGCACTACCATTTAATGTCTTCTTATATCCTTGAGAATTTAGATTCTTTAATCCCTTGCTAAGATTTTTGCTTATTTCATTAATGTTTATACTTTTGCATATTGTGACATAATAAACAACACCACTTATTGGTTCTTCTACTAGTGCTATAGTTTATGCAATGATTGCCTTTAGAGCTATTATGCAGGAAGCCTTACATCCTACTAAACTACTAGCTGAAAATTGTTAGCAAAAAGGGATTGCATTTAGGGTTGTGAATATGGATTCATAATCATAGAGAAAATTTTGATAAATAGGAATCTCATGAAAGTCTCCGAGACTACATGGAAAAATCAAAATTCAAGAAAACACTAAAAGAAATGAATAATGTGTCAAACTGGATCCCATCCTACAGTATGAGGAATTCAATAGGAAAATGGGGACCTCAGAGCAAGGACAATAAGCCCATAGGAATGGTCATATAAAGGCTAGATCAAGACATAATAAAACAAAAACGGTGTTAGTCCCATAAAAGGGTTTCACCTCAAATAGGATAACTATTTGTAAATCACTCAACTTTTTTTAAAAATGAGCCCCCATGGTAGCTAAAAAGCCTGAACAAAGCCATGGAACATTGAAAACTAAAACAAAAGGGCTGAAGAAGCTCCATGATCAAAGTAATCGATCTTAACCATATTAGTGTAAGCCCTAGCCCCAATACATTATTATAAAACATTTAGATTAATAAATGAGACATTTGTTTTATCTATTGTATTTCTGTGCATATCAAGTGATAGAACTATCTAAGAATGTTGTTTCAATTTAAGTTATCATGTGTAAGGCACATGATTGTAAGACCTTGAAGCATTTGAGACTTCATTCTAAATATCCCTAGTCAGTCATTGTTATGGGAATAACAAATGAATTAAGACTAGTATGCTCTCTCTAATAAGTTGAGTTCTATCTTATGGATTATAAGGACTAGAGTGTCAATTAGAGATCATAGATACATGTTTAGAACATGGTATCTGGATTCGATCCGCTTATGAAAACACTACATGATACAAGTCATAAGTGTTTTTCAATTGCAAGTTTTGCATCGGAGTTCTTAAACCTAAAATCTCTATAAAACTCTTTATGATTTATTATGTACTTTGACATACACCTAACGTACTCGTAACAGGGTGACTAGTATGGGTATGCTTGGGCATACACTAATTCATGTTAGAGAGCATGAGTGAAGTAAAGGGATTACCCATCTCGATAAGAGAGAAAATATCACTAGCCACTTAATCAGTGAACTGAGAAGTGTATGGCCATACCGAGATGAAATAATGAATAATCATTATTTATCTGAGAGTTCAGTGTAACTGGAATATCAAGAAAGGAATTAGTATATATATAAGGATGACTAGTTCCATACCTTATATTAATTCTGATATTTATGGGTAAGAGAATATGCAAAATTGCATTAAGTCACTAAATACGATTTGCATTTTCATTTAATTTGGAATGCTATAATATTTTGCTAAAGAATATATATAGCCTTTGGATTATTTATTAATTCATTGCCAATATTAAATGGGCCTATAGGATTGCACACAAAGCATTAGGCCTAAAATATTTAAAATAGAGTATTGGACATTAATTTGGGCTTTTATTTAAAGTCAAATTAATGTGGATAATGGGTATTAAAATACTAAATGGACCTTAGTTCATAAGAGAGGGAAAAATTGGCAATTACTAGGATAATATCAATTAATTAATTATCTTTTGATAATTAAGATAATTGAGTTTAAATCCTAATTGTATTTGAATCAATATACAACACTTAATTAGGGAGATACTGAGGCCAAAATTCAAGCTAGATTCCTAGTTGAATTCGACATGTATGAAACCCTAGAGAAGTGATGTATATTGATTAAATAACTAATGCCATTTTGAATTAATTTTAATTTAAATACTAAAAGAATTTGAATTAAGATAGATCACTTAATTAGGAAGTGATGAAAGTTGAAATTACTACATATAAGTTAGTAGATTTCGGCATTCACATTAAAACCCTAGATAAGTGATATATATTAATCAATTAGAAGGGATTCTTTTAGCTTTTGCCATTTTATGCTCTCTCTCTCTCGCATTGTTGGTTTCAACAAGAGAAAGGATTCTTCCTTCTTCTCTTGTGTTTTTGGGTAGCCATTGCAAACCCTAGAAAGAACAAGATCAAATCTTGTGTCTATATTCAATACCTATTACCGAATACAAATCCTAAAGCTAACACTCATGTTTTAAGCCAATTTTGCGAGTGTGTGTGTGAACATAGAGTTGTGTGGCATGAAAGGCAGTACCTTTGGCATTGGTGATTGAAATCAAAGGTATATAAGTCCATCTTATATACTAGTCATTGCAAAATCAAGTTTTGAAGTGCATTCAAGGATGTAAGTTCAATCAAAACCCTAAAATTGCATGTTTTCGATTCTATGTCGTTATTGCATGGCTTGTATGATCAAAAGTTTTTGTTTTACCGCTGCATGATCATTGTATTTATGCCATGTGATATCCCTTCAAACTAACCCTCTTGGATTTTGCGATGTCAACATAAAAGAATAATTTTGTCAATAGAGAAACCTGAGCAGGTTATAAGGTTAGCTGCAATAGCATAATCTGTAAACAAAAAGCAAAAGGACATTCAAGCCCACTTAAGGAGAAGCGAAGGCCAAAGATATGTGAGCTGAATGCCTAAAGATCCCAAGGCATCAAAGATACATTTCAGATAAAGGCAAAAAGCAAGCCATAGTCCAGATTGGACAACAACCTATGATCAACGTTGTAGAAGGTGGCAAAACAACAGAGAAATGTCATAAAGGTAGAAAAGGTTAAATGACCTTCAATTAAAATGCTCAGCATAAATCAACCAACAAGGTATATTTCATGCAAAATTAATAAATTTTGATGAAAAAGGCAACTGAAGAATCCACTCGGGATACAAAAAACTGCTAAGGGCAACTAATTATTTCACCTTATGTCATATTTCTACACTAGTCTTGATGTTATTTCCCTTGTGTATCATTTCATACATTCCCATTCTTTATACATTCTTCAATGTTACATATGAAATCACAACATACATGGTAGATAACATTTAAGCATGATGAAAACATGACATTATCATATAGGATACCATTCGACCTCATCAAGTACTCATGTAAGTCATGTGTTTCTTCACTCATTCTCATTTCATATACATTCACAATGTCATTTTACGTATTTATATGTTGGTATACATCTATTTTACCATAATAACTTTTTGTTACATATATGTATACCATTATGTTCAGATACTAACCATTATGTCTACATGTCATTTTGAGCTTAAATCAATCATGGTGCATTTATTTATCTTAATATTGCTCATTTTATACCTAATTTACCAAAAAAAATCAATTTATTATGTTATACATTATGATGTACCATTCATCACAAGCATGTTCATCCATTATATACTATATTTCTTCCTTATTTTTTACTATTTTATGTTAAAACAACATTTTATCAAGTTATCTCAATTTATTTCACATTTTCCATTAAAATCATATAGTTACATAATGTGAATTTTAGGTAAAATTCAAAGAATTAAATGAAATAAAGTGTAGCTTTGTATCCACAAACCTTAGAGTAGCTTGAAATTATCTATTTCTCCTCTCATTTTCCTTCCTTTCTTTTTGCTCTTTTCTTTCTCATGAAATTCACCTTTAAGCCAAATTAAGGGAGGAGGAAATCATGAGTTTGTGTTGAGCACATGACATGGAAATTATTTTCTTATAGTTGATTCATTTCCTAAAGTGAATAAAATAATGCATAACTATAGCCATTGAAATGATATTTTCAAAAAATGATAATTCTTACAATCACAATATTAATTTTCAATACAAATGTGGTTTATAATTAAGATAATAAATAAGAATAGTTAAATAAAATTATTTGAGAATGGATAAATCATTCATGATATGGTATGAAAGTATGTTGGTTATATGCCTGTCGTTGTTAAGTTTATAAATTCTCCGTCTAAAAGAAATAAAAAAATGTGGAGATGAACTTGTACATACTTGTGTAATTTTACAAACAAGCTTTTTTGCTATTTTTCAATTTCTATATAATATATCAAAATAGATATATGATTTACATAATCAAAAGATTTAAGATTAATATATATAGAAAATGTGTAGCTAATTTTGTAACACCCTACTTTCGTCCATGATTTCCATACACTATGTATTATTATTAACGATGTCATATAGTTACTAATCTAATTACTTTTTTCACTGTTGGTTAATAATTTAACTTAACCTTTAGATTATGTTTTCATACTAGCGTCATGAGGTTACTATTCATTTTGTATAATTTTTGGCAGCATAACGGCTTGTAGACCATGCTACCCAAACTTGCGAATGGGTGAATTAACACTCCTAAAAGGAAACCTATCAATCATCATTACAATATAATCACAAAGTTCAACATACACGTATACTTATTTATATATATTCACTATTAATTAGCATACATAATTCCGCCTAATACATTACATGCCAAATATCCATAAACCTTAATACATAAGATTTCTAAATTCCATGATGTGAAATATAACATATGTTCACGCCATTTCGCTTCTCCTTCGTCGTCATGTACTCGGTTACCTATCCCTACACGTGTTAAGCATCATTGCTGTCTAAAGGTGGATACAACTATACAAAATTTTATCTAATGAAATTATCTTAATTAAATTACCATTTTATCCTTTTATGTTAATTTTTGATAATTTAGTTTAATTAAATTCTCTTCTTATTGAATTTACTATTTAATCTTGTTTTTGTTCATTTTCCTTATTAAATTAGGCTTAATTCTTACTTAAATGTAAAATTTCAATTTGGTCCCTATAAGTTTTTATTCATCATGTTTGACCTAAAATTTGACCTTATTTTGATACTTTTGACCTTTATTTTATTTTAAGTGAAAATAATTTTAGTCTTTATTCTTACTCATGAAATTCTAAATTATATTTTGAACCCTAAATTTTTTCCTTATTTACTGTTTAACCTTTTTTTTTACTTATTTGAGTATTTTAAATTTTTTTATCACATTTTTATGCCAAATTAGGTTTTACTCCTAATTTATCACATAATCACATTTTTGCCCTTTCTGAAACTATTAAGCAAGTTTTTCAAATTTTTCTTATTTAATCATATTTATGGCATCTTTTAAGCAAAATTTACCATTTAATCCTTATTTTCTCGAATAATTAGAATTTTACCATTTCTAAAATTATGAATCACATTTTCACATAGTTTCTAATTAAATCACCCTTATGAAATCCTTATGCATGATTTACAATTTAATCCTCATTTTCCTGTATATTTACAGTTTTTCCCTTTTTCATTTATTTATCATATTTTTTATATTATTTCTTATCTAGTCACCTTTCTAACATTCTTCATGCATAATTTACCATTTGAACCTTATTTTTTGATATTTTTACAATTTGACCCCTAATGGTGCCTAGTGAAAATACTCAAACCGAATGTACGGGATGAGGACTGTGTGACTGTATGAATACACTGTATGATTCTATATGAGGTGACTACTTGAGTATAGACATTTTTCAGTATGTAAGAGGTGACCACCTAAGCATAGCCAACCCTAAGTAGAAATTTGTTTTCATGGTGCTACCAAGGTATATAGATCCCTACGGCTAGCCAATATATCTTAGGATCCTAGATTATCCATTGTACACAAAGGACCACTAATTATTTCACCTTATGTCATTTTTCTACACTAGTCTTGATGTTATTTCCCTTATGTATCATTTCATACATTCTCATTCTTCATACATTCATCAATGTTACATATGAAATCACAACATATATGGTAGATAACATTTAAGCATGATGAAAACATGACATTATCATATGGGATACCATTCGACCTCATTAAGTACTCATGTATGTCATGTGTTTGTTCATTCATTCTCAAGTTATACACATCCATAATGTCATTTTGTGTATTTATATATTGGTATACATCCATTTTAACTTAATAATTTTTTGCTACATATATGTATACCATTATGTTCACTTTCTAACCATTATGTCTACATTTCATTTGGAGCTCAAATCAATCATGGTGTATTTATTCATCTTAGTATTGCTCATTTTATGCCTAATTTACCAATAAACATCAATTTACTATGTTATACATTATGATATACCATTCAACACAAGCATGTTCATCCATTATATACTTGATTTCTTCCTTATTTTTTAATCATTTTATGTTAAAACAACATTTTATCAAGTTAACTAAATTTATTTCACATTTTCCATTAAAAACATATATTTACATAATGTGAATTTTGTTATTGGTTATACCCTAGGCCATACGTTTGGTTCTCAATGTAATGTCACATTTCATTTTATAAAATTAAATTTTCTTCATGTTATTATATTTTGGCATGTTAGAATATAATAATATTTGTAAATAACAATCTAATGTTATTTTGACTATCCCTAGTTATTTATCATTAAAGGAATAATGATAAATAAAACTAGTACGAGTTTGACTGAAAATCATGGGATGATTTTATATGGTGATATAAATCAAACTTGTAGGTACTCGTTAGAGAATAAAGTACTGGATTGACCCACTATGAGATACTACATGGGTTAATGTCATTGGTGATCTCATTATAGTTATATTATTAATCCTTATACTGGAGATTATCATAGTATTCTACATGAGGAACATTATGTTTTAGCATAATCAAACATTATCTTTAGTCGGATAATAATAAAGGTTATAATTGGACATGATGAGAATCATGTAGAGGATAATGAATAATCAAGATGGAATTTGTCCCTCTTTTATGAGAGAGATATCTATTGGGTCCCTCGATAAGTAGGACTGAGAAATGCATGGCCATGCTCAAATGAATTGATGATGAGATCAATGTCATTTGATATTATCAGTCCACTTAGTGATCAGGAAATTATATGTTTGAGCTATATAAGTTTGACGTGGGCCACGACTTATGTTCAAACAAGATATCGTGTGACAAAGGGATTATAACATGTTCTATTAGGTTAAAATCGAATTATCGATATTCATATTATTTGGGTAGTCGTAATGTCTTGCTAGAGGCCACTTATGACTTGTAGGCCTATGATGGGATTGGGGCCCATGGCCAATATTATATAAACCTATTGGGTTGCATACATAGAATATGATGAATGGTCTAAGGGTTAATTTGGGAATTTCGAATTTTATTTTATGACAAATTAAATTAAAAATAAATAATGAAATAAATAAATATTAATTAAGATTAATATTATAGTTTATATTTTAAATAAGAAATAAGGTATTTCTTATTTTAATAAAAGATGTGGGTCCAAAATTATCTCTCTCTCTTAATTAGGGTTAGACTACCTATACATACATATGATATGTAGGGTTTTTAACCCTAAGAGACATACTATAAAGTGAGGCGTCACTTTGAGAGAAAAAAAAAGAGAGAAAAAATGTTTTCTCTAACCCTAGCCACCATAAAAAGGAGCTAGCACCCCTGGCAAATCTGTTCGATGCGTTCAAGTGTGGATACCAGTAAAGGATGTTCGTTTCTCGTGAGGCAACACCTACAAGACATTTTTTTAAAAAGGTTAGTAATCGTTACTCTCTCACACAATTGATTCAATTGGATCTCATGGATCATGGTGGGTTTCGTTTTTCGTTGCATTTTATTTATTTTTCCTATGTTGAAACCCAACAAATTTTAGGTAAAATTAAAAAAATAAAATAAAATAAAATGTAGCTTTGTATCCACTAACCTTAGAGTAGCTTAAAATTATCTATTTCTCCTCTCCTTTGCCTTCTTCTTGCTCTTTTCTTTCTCATGAAGTTCATCTTTAGGTCGAATTTAGGGAGAAGGAAATTATGAGTTTATGTTGTCCAAATGTCATGGAATTTATTTTCTTACATTTGATTTATTTCCTAAAGTGAATGAAATAATGTAGAACTATTGTCATGGAAATAATATTTTCAATAAATGATAATTATTACTATCACAATATTAATTTTCACTGCCATATGTGGTTTAGAATTAAGAGAATAAATAAGAATAGATAAATAAAATAATTAGGGAATGGATAAATCATTCATGATATAGTATGGAAGTATGTTGGTCATATTCCTATTATTGTTAAGTTTTACAAATTCTCCATCTAAAAGAAATATAAAAATGTGGAGATGAACTTGTACATACTTGTGTAATTTTACAAACACGCTTAGTTTTTAATTTTTTATTTCTGCATAAAATATCAAGATAGATATATAATTTACATTATCAAAAGATATAAGATTAACATATATAGAAAATGTGTGGCTACTTTTGTAACACCTTACTTTCATCCATGATTTCCATACATTATGTATTATTATTAATGATGTCATATAATTACTAATCTAATTACTTTTTTTCACTATTGGTTAATAACTTAACTTAACCTTTGGATTCTATTTTCATACTAGAGTTATAAGGTTACTATTCATTTCGTATAATTTTTGGCAACATAATGGCTTGTAAACCATGCTGCCCAAACCTGTAAATTGGCAAATTAACACTCCTAAAAGGCAATCTCCTCCTCCAATGCTCAAAAGCTTTCATCGCACTTCTAATATCATCTATCAATAATCATTACAACATAATCACAAAGTTCACCATACACTCATGTGTATTTATATATATTCACTATTAATTAGCATACATAATACCATGTAATACTTTACATGCCAAATATCCATAAACTTAATACATAAGATTTCTAAATTCCATGATGTCAGATATAACATATATACATGCCATTTTGCTGGTCTTTCTTCTTCAGGTCCTCAGTTACCTATCCCTACATGCAGTAAATAACCAAACACTAAGAATTATTGTTGTCTAATGGTGGATACAACTGTACAAATTTCATCTAATGAAATTATCTTTAATAAATTACCATTTTATTATTTTATTTTACTATTTGATAATTTAGTTTAATTAACTTCTCTTATTATCTAATTTACTATGTAATATTTTTTAGTTCATTTTTGTCATTAAATTAGGCTTAATTCTAACTTAAATGTAAAATTACAATTTGATCCCTAAAGTTTTTATTCATCATTTTTTATCTCAATTTTGACCCTTTTTGGTTCTTTTGACCTTTATTTTATTTTAAGTGAAAAATTTGCTTTTTGGTCCTTATGCTTACTTGTGAAGTGCTAAATTTTATTTTGAACCCTAAATTTTTTCCTTATTTAATGTTTTGCCTTTCTTTACTTATTTGACTATTTTAACCTTTTTTATCACATTTTTGTGCCAAATTAGGTTTTATCCCCAGTTTATCGTGTAATCACAATTTTTCCCTTTTCAAAACTATTAATCATATTTTTAAAATTTTTTCTTATTTAATCATATTTATGACATCATTTACGTAAAATTTACCATTTGATTCCTATTTTCTCGAATAGTTACAATTTTGCCCTTTTTAAAATTATAAATCACATTTTTGACATAGTTTCTTATTTAATCACCCTTATGAAATCCTTTATGCATGATTTACCAATTGATCCCTGATTTCTCATTTATTTATAGTTTTTCCATTTTGCATTTATTTATAACATTTTTCAACTTATTTCTTATCTAGTCAACTTTTTAACATTCTTCATGCATCCTATATATTTACAGTTTTACCCCAAATGGTGCCCAATGAAAATACTCAAACCGATTATATGACTGTATGAATACACTGTATAACTGTATGTGAGGTGACTACTTGATCATAGCCAACCATCAGTAGGAATTTATTTTCATGGTGCTACCGAGGTGTATGGATCCCTATGACAAGCTTTTATATTCTAGGAACTTAGATTACCCACTGTACAATAAGGGTAACTAATTATTTTACCTTATGTCATATTTCTACATTAGTTTTGATGTTATTTCCCTTATGTATCATATCATTCATTCTCATTCTTCATACATTCATCAATATTTTATATGAAACATAACATACATTTTAGATAACATTTAAGCATGATGAAAACATGACATTAGCTTATGGGATACCTTTTAGCCTCATTAAGTACTCATGTATGTCATGTGTTTGTTCAATCATTCTCATGTCATATGCATCCATAATGTTATTTTATGTATTTATATGTTGGTATACATCTATTTTAGCTTAATAACTTTTTTGTTACATATATGTATACCATTATGTTCACATACTAACCATTATCTCTACATGTCATTTTGAGCTCAAATTAATAATGGTGTATTTATTCATCTTGGTATTGCTCATTTTATGCTTAATTTACCAATAAACATCAATTTATTATGTTATAAATAATGATGTACCATTTGGCACAAGCATGTTTGACCGATATCTAGCAAGTGTACTAGATCATCTAGTAATATAGGGAAATATAGATTAAGACCCCAAATATCGTACCCAAGGGAATATGGATTGCTAAGAATAATATCTATGTATGAATTAAATTAATCCAAGATTGTTTCCCAAATGTTTTTGATTTAAAAGAAAAAATTAAATAAAATAAACAAATAAACAAAACAAAAACTAAAGTTAAACTAAAATGAATTAAAATCAAAATAATAATTGGAATTCTCTTGCAAAAAAAACTATCCACCTTAACTTTCATTGTAATGACTTAAATTCAATAGAAACACCAGTGATTATGAAGAATTCAGATAAATAAAACTAGATAACTTTACTCAAGATTATCATTCTAAGCATTAAAATTCTCTTATTCAGAACAATTCAACACTTAGCTTAAAAGTCTGAATTAACCCTCCTAGATGTCTATTAAAGCCTTTTTAAAGAGATTTAACTTTCACCTATTCTTAGTTCTTCCTCTCTTAGTATTAACTAATAAAATTAACATATAATTATCTCATATTTCGGATAATAATCATGCATAAATATTAAAGAGTTAATGCAAATCATTAACTATGTCAAAATCAATTTTTAGTTATTTATTCAATAAACCAACAATCAACCTCAACACAATCAAAGATAAGAATATGATTAAAACTAAGAAATAATCAACCGATATTGAAATTAAGCTCAAAATAAAGTCATAACAATGAAAATATAAGATTTCAAGAATCCATTAGCAAAAGAAGAAAAAACTACTTCCTAAACATATTTAAAAGAAACTAAAACAAAGTTGAAAGATTAAAACAAAGTTGAAAATAAAAACAAGAAAAAGAAAAACTAAAACTATTGAATTTTTCTAATTGATCCTACTTCATATTCCTACTAATTGATTCTTCTCTGGTGTTTCAGACTGCTATTTATAGGCCAAAGATGTCATGGATCCCTTCTCAAACTCCAAAATCAAATAGGAAGCAAACTCTGCTAAATCAAGAAGCTCGAGAAAATCCTTCGCGAAGTGGGAGTCTTAAGCACGTGGCCACTTGTCTCCTAGTGCATTTCTACACATGGTCACATGTCCATTAAACCTTCCTCACACTTGGTCATGTGTGGACTAGCCTTGTGTTACACGTGGTCACGTGTCTTCTTAGGTTTCTTCATTTGTTCTTTCATGTGGCCATGGATCTTCAAGCTTTACTCCTTCATGTGGCCATGTGTTCCATGCTTCAACCCTTCACGTCACCACGGGTAGATTTCTTCATTGATTTCACGTGGTCACGCATCGAACTTCTGGACCTCACGATCATTAATTAGCATGAATTTTCCAAATTCACAGTTTTGGCCCAAATCTTCTTGCCTTTTTACAATTAAGTCCTTTTTCTTGCAAAATAACCATGAAAAACACCAAAATTTACAATTAACTCCAAAAATATAAAATTAACTAATTAAAATCAAATCTAACCTAATTAACACAAAATTAACTTAATTAAACACCTAAAAACATACTAAAAACACCATATAAATCACCATTATCAATGTTCATCCATTATATACTTGATTTCTTCCTTATTTTTTACTTATTTTATGTTAAAACAACATTTTATCAAGTTATCTCAATTTATTTCACATTTTCCATTAAAATCATATAGTTACATAATGTGAATTTTTGGTAAAATTTAAAGAATTAAATGAAATAAAGTGTAGCTTTTTATCCAATAATATTAGTGTAGCTTAAAGTTATCTATTTCTCCTCTCCATTTTCTTCCTCTTTTTTGATCATTTCTTTCTTATGAAGTTCACCTTTAGGTTGAATTTAGGGAGAGGAAATAATGAGTTTATGCTATGTACTTCAACATAAAGTTACTCAATAATAATTCTACTAATGATTCTCTACAATCCTATACATAAATTTCCAATTAATTCTTACAAAAACTTAAGAGCTCACCTAATTAGGTTAACTCTCTCTCATTAAAAATTCTTATTTTTTGAGCTTCGTATTGCTCCTATCTAATTTCTATAATGAAAAGTATGTTTTCAAGTATGTGTAGGTGAAATTAGGGCTTAAGATTTCATGAGAGATGGAAGAAATGAAAAGAAAATATTGGAAAACCCTAATGAGGTATGGTTTGGATTTTAAAGAAGAAAGGGTGAATTTTATAGAATTTTAGGCAGAATTATAGAGGATTCTAGACATCTCAAGGCTAGCCTTAAGTACACCAAATCAATTATCCTGATTTCTCCATTTACTATTTAATCAAATGGCTTATTTTTTAAACCACTTGTCAAGCTTCCATTGGTCCCTATACTTCTTTATGCTATAATGATGCATGTAGGTAATCATGGCCCATTTTCTAATGAAAATTATACCCTTGGATTAATTTAAAATGGCATTTAATCCCATTAATTTATTTAACCTTGATTTTCCACCATTTTTATGAAACTGATGTTTCTTTTATCAAAATGCTTTAAAATTTTATCTTGAATGTAATAACATCTGAAGAAGTATGTGGTTAAAATTTCAAGTTATTTTGATATTATTTAAGTATACTTATAGTTCCAGAGGCAAAATCATCCAGTTTGAAACTCAAAATTCCAAAACTATCTAAAAATTTATTTTTCACTTCAAATAGCTCATTTGTACTATTTTTAATGGGTCTATGTGATTAGAATAATTTTTGGAGGTCTATAGAATATTTCTAAGTCCGATCAATCTTTCAATTTACCCTTTTCACAGTATCGAGTACAATATTCATTGTTAATTTTAAGGATTTATTTAAGCTTAATTTCTTCTAAAATTATACCACTGGACTTAATTTAATACCTATTTTGTTATATAATAGTTAAGTAAAACTTTCCATCAGGTCACCCATCCTAGTATTTCCCTAGTCTGTGCATATTTAACCCTTATGTACTTTTAGATTTTACTATGCTATTCTACTGTAATCACCCTAAAAATATTCCTAGGGTTATTGTTCATGCTCTAGAATATACCATACATGTTTTATGCAAATTTTAGGGTGTTATATTCCTCCCCCACTAATGAAAATTTCTTGCTCAAAGTTTACCTAAATAGGAAAGCTATGAATATTGTTGCCTTATGGTTTCATCGGGTTACTCGGTTGCCTATTCTAAGCTGTGACAGGTCTAAAGTGCTTTGATGAATGATATCTATTTGTTTCTCAATTGTTTAACCTTTCTTACCGAAATTCTTACTAGTTCTTCAGTCATTGGACAAATCTGGTCGATGTTGAATTTTCTTTTTGTTATGACATATGAAGGGTTTAATAAATATCTTCACCGTATTGATACATATACTACATAAAGAATCCTTTCTAGTATCCTTGTCACTTAATTCGACTATCTGTCTATTGATAATTTAAAGGCAGTATCTCAAAAGGGACCTGATGTTCAGTTTCTACTTGCTAGCATGTCAACATTTTGTTACAACGTTTCCTATTTTTGTTTTCATTTCGAACCTAAAATAAATTATTTTTAAATATTAATATATTTATTGCTGTCTGGATGCACAACATACCTATAATAGCTATTATGAACTTTTATTAAGATATTTTCCTTCAACTCTACAACATTTGGTACACATATTCTCCCTTTATGACATAAGCAGTCATTTCAATAAAAAAAAAGAACTCATAGTCTTCCTGATTGCATTTTTAAGATAATAGAAGCTAAGTGTTCATTTTATCTCTATATGATCTTTATCTGCTGTAACTAACTAGATCTAAGGTGCAATTTAGCTACAAGTGTTCCCTTCTGAACTGTGGTCAACTTAGCATTCATAATATTTAAGACTGCTAAGTGTTTTCTACTAAGTGCACTAGCTACTATGTTTGCCTTACTAGAATAGTAGTCAATTAAACTATCGTAGTCTTAGTCTTTGATGAGCTTGAACCATAAAAATCTTCAGCCCTTAATTATTTTCAACTATTATAACATGGATTTTTTAGGCGATTGAGATGGCGGTTAATGCTATGACTATGAAGGAACCGGGGCCTACAATCCCTTATATAATAGTTTCACCACCATCTGTGCAAAGTTTAAGGTGTATATACTGTATGATGTTTGATTGTATGAGTGGTTACTATATGGATATACTATATAACATATGACTGTATGAGTGAAGGGGTGCATATGTAGCTAGCTAAAGTGCCTATGGACCTAGTGGCAGGGTATGCCGGCTGGGCTGGTGAGACTGAGTAGTAAGAGTCGTCTCTCTGGTTATTGGTATGGTTGTGACCCCACTCGTGGCATCGCTCACTATCTCATTCACTCTTTGAGAACCAAAAGCCATGACTATCTATTAAAGTACACAAAAGGGATAGGTAAGTGTCAACATCGAATTTCCATATTCCTTTATGGCATGTACATCTACATGTATCGATTCAAAATTCATTTGTATATAAAGGTTTGCTCCAATCTTAGGATCGCCTAAACTTACTCTTATACCACTTAATGTAACACCCTACTTTCATCTATGATTTTTGTACATTGTTTATTATTATTAATGATGTCATGTAGTTACTAATTTAATTACTTTTTTACAATATTGGTTAATAGCTTAACTTAACCTTTGGATTTATTTTCATACTTGCATCTGAAGGTTACTATTCATTTGGTATAATTTTTGGCAACATAACGGCTTATAAACCATGCTACCCAAACCTGCAAATTGGCAAATTAACACTTCTAAAAGGTAACCTCAACCTCAAATACTCTAAAGCATTTATAGCATTTCTAATATCATATATCAATCATCATTACAACGCAATCACAAAGTTCACCATACACACATACTTATTTATATATATTCACTATTAATTAACATCCATAATCCCACATATCCCACATAATACATTACATGCTAAATATCCATAAACTTAATAGATAAGATTTCTAAATTCCATATTGTCAAATACAACGCATTGTACATGCCATTTCGCTCTTCCTTCTTTTTCACATCCTCAATTATCCATCCCTACACATAGTTAATAAACCACGCACTAAGCAACTTTGTTATCTAATTTTGAACACAACTACATTAAATTTCATCTAATGAAATTATCTTTAATAAATTACCATTTACCCTTTTATGTTACTTTTTGATAATTTAGTTTAATTGACTTCTTTTATTATCAAATTTACTATTTAATCTTTTTATGATCATTTTTCTTATTAAATTAGGCTTAATTCTTACTTGAATGTAAAATTATAATTTGGATCCTAAACTTTTTATTCATCGTGTTTGACCTTTTTGATCTTAATTTTGACAATTTTTACCTCATTTGACCTTTATTTTACTTTAAGTGGAAAATTTGCTTTTTGGTTCTTATGCTTACTCATTAAGTGGTAAATTATATTTTGATCCCTAGAATTTTTCCTTATTTATAGTTTTGCCCTTCTTTACATATTTGACTATTATAACCTTTTTTACCACATTTTGAATGCCAAATTACTGTTTAACCCTCGGTTTATTGAGTAATCACATTTTCCCTTTTTAAAACTATTAATCATGTTCTTCACATTAATTCTTATTTAATTGCATTTATGACATCTTTTATGTAAAATTTACCATTTGATCCTTATTTTCTCAAATAATTATAATTTTACCCTTTTTAAAATTATTAATCACATTATTCACATAGTTTCTTATTTAATCACCCTTATGACATTCTTTATGTAAGATTTACCATTTGATCCTCATTTTCTCATATATTTACAGTTTTATCCTTTTTATTTATTAATCACTTTTTCATATTATTTCTTATTTAGTCACTTTACTGACATTCTTTATGCATGATTTATCATTTGAACCTTGTTTTCCCATATATTTATAGTTTTGACCTTAATGGTGCCTAGTGAAAATCCTCAAACTGGATATGCAAGATGAGAAATATGTGATTGTATGCAAGATTTACCATTTGAGCCTAGCCATGCTTTAGTATGTGTGAGGTGTTACTTGAACGTAGCCAACCTTTAGTAGAAATCTGTTCTCATAGTGCTACCACGGTATATGGCTCCTTACAGCTAGCCATTATATCCAAGGATCCTGGATTACCCACTGTGCACTAAGGGTAACTAATTATTTCACCTTATCTTATATTTTGACACTAGTCTTGATGTTATTTCCCTTATGTATCTTATCATACATTTATCAATGTTACATATGCAATCACAACATACATGATAGATAACATTTAAGCATGATGAAAACATGATATTGTCATAGGTGATACCATTCGACCTAATTAAGTACTCATGTACACCATATGTTTGTTCATTCATTCTCATGTCATATACATCCCTAATGTCATTTTATGTATTTATATGCTGGTAAACATCCATTTTACATTAATAACTCTTTGTTACATATATGTGTACCATTATATTCACATACTAACCATTCTGTCTATATGTCATTTTGAGCTCAAATCAATCATGGTGTATTTATTTATCTTAGTACTGCTCAATTTATGCCTAATTTGTCAATAAACATCAATTTATCATGTTATACATTATGATGTACCATTCGGGCCAAGCATTTTCATCCATCATATACTTGATTTCTTCCTTATTTCTTATTTATTTTATGTTAAAACATTATTTTATCAAGTTATCTCAATTTATTTGACATTTTCCTTTAAATTCATATAGTTACATAATGTGAATTTAGGGTAAAATTCAAAGAATTATATGAAACAAAGTGTTGCTTTGTATCCACTAACCTTATAGTAACTTGAAATCATTTATTCTCCTCTCCCTTGCCTTCCTCCTTTTTTCACTTTTCTTTCTCATGAAATTCACCTTTAGGCAAAATTTAGGGTGGAGGAAATTATAAGTTTATGCTATGTATATCAATATGAAATTAATCGATAATAATTTTATTAATGATTCTCTATAATCCCATGCCAAAATCCCTAATTAATTCTAACAAAAACTCAAGAACTTGCCTAATTTGGTTAACTTCCTCCCACTAAAAATTATTATTTTTCAAGCTTCCTCTTGCTCCAATCCAATTTATAGAATAAATATGACATTTTCTTATGTGTGTAAATGAAATTAGGGCTTGATATTTGGTATGAGATGGAAGAAATGAATAGAAAATGGTGGAAAACCCTTACCGCATATGGTTTGGATTTTAAAGAAGTAATGGGGAAATTTGTAGATTTATAGGTAGAATTGTATAAGATTCTAGACCCTTCTAAGCTTCCCTTAAGTACACCAAACCAATGGTCAAGATTCCTTTATTTACTATTTAATCCAATGACCTATTTTCAAGCCACTTGTCAAGCTTCCATTGGTCCTTACACTTCTTTATGGTATGTTGATGCATGTAGGTGATCATGGTTCTTTTCCAAGTGACAATTATGCCTTTGGATGAATTAAATATGGCATTTGAGCCCACTAATACATTTAACCCTAATGTTTTACTATTTTTTTTGAAACTGATGCTTCATTCATTATAGTGCTTTAAACTTTTATTACATATGCACTAATATAAGCAAAAGTATGTGGTTAAAATTTATAATCATTTTGACATTATTTTGGCACACTTTCAAATCTAAAGGCAGAATTAGTCAGTTCAAAACCTAAAATCTTGAAAATAGCAAAAAAATTATTATTTTTTTTTAATTTCAATAGCTCATTTGTGCTATTTTTAATGGTTCTATATGACCAAAATAATATTTGGAGGTTTATAGAATAATTTTGAGTTTAATCAAATCTTCATTATTTTTTTAAGGATCTATTTAAGATTAATTTATTTTCAAATTATATCACTAAACTCTAATTGACACCTATTTTATCATCTGATAGTTAAGTAAAATTTTTCATGAGGTCACCCATCCTAGTATTTTCTTGGCCTATGCATATTTGACACTTATGTACTTTTAGATTTTACCATGCTATTCTACTGTAATCATCCTGAAAATTCCTGATAGGGGATTATTTATACCCTTAGTCTCACTAGACTGTGTATAGAATGAGTAGGGTATTATTCTAAAGGGAATAGGGTAAATTTTATATTGAAACCACAAAGAGTGGATGGATAGGTAACAAATAAAATAAAGACTATGTATTTAATTAAATATCTAAACTACTTTGCATAAATTAGATCAAATTGGGTTAAACATGACTTAAATTATAGTATGAAGATACATTAGAAATGTAAAAAGCAATTCATTTAGGGACAAGTATAGGTAATTGTATAAATAAAGTGATTGAAGAATTTAGCCAAGATTCTTGAAAGCAACTCTCATTGTCATTAAAGATGTTTTCATTTAGAGTCTATAAGCACTCTAGTGTCATTATGGAGATAAAAAAAAAATTATAAAGCTTAGTGCCAATTCTTTAATCCCTCAAAGAGGATTCCTTATCTCTAAGTGAATTCAACACTTTAAGTAAACTAATTTGTTTTTCCATCAATAAATTCCAACTCTCGTTGTGAATAAATTGACTAACATGCCAAATATGGTGATCAAGCATACATAGCAAATCAATTCACACAAATGGATTTAAATCATACTTCATTCATAATAATAATAATAATATTCTTAAACAAATACTACTACATATTTGTAATGTACAAAGGAAACTAGCCAATATGTACACACACTTAAATTGATGATAAACAAGAGAAAAAAACTTAAACACTCCCCAGAGTTTTACTTTATAATTAGACCTTCTGATATATCTCTTGTTCCTTTGGCTTTGTTCGTTTGTCATCATCTAATATAAACAAATAAAACTATTTGTCCAAAACAAAAAATTGTATATTTCTAAAACTGATTCATATATCTCTCCTCTCCTTAGCATCTTGGATCCCTATTTATAGAAAGAATAGCTCTTTAATCATGCCTCTTCCTATTGGGTGTAAAAATGAAAGGATATCATTAAAAGGCTGATGAAAACACTTGTTGGTTGAGAAAAAGTAGGTTGAAAAGTTGTGTCATTTGGGAGCTGGTGCCTATATCGAGTCGTGAAGACCAGCATGATTGTCATGATCGATCATCTTCTGTGTCACTCGTAAAACTCTTCACGACTCGTGCTCTCTTTGTTTCTTCTAGTGATCGCCTCGTGAAGACCAACACGAGTCATGCTCTTCATTGTAAGTCATGAACTATTGCCTTCTGTTATACTTGTGCACCTCTTCAGAAGTCATGCACTGCTTCATGACTCAGTTGCTCCTTCTTCCTTTTTCCACCCAAATTACCCTAAAATGCAAATAACCACATAAACTAGATAAAAACACATAAAATATAAATAATTTAACATACTTGACTACCTAAATGAAAGAAAATATACACTAAATAAAATAGCATTTCATATGGTATCAAATTCCCCCACACTTAAACCATGCTTGAGCTCAAGCAAAGGAAAAGAATGAGAAAATTTAATGCCAAATTACACTAAGTAAGTTGTTCTTTAGATCATTATTCATTATGTATATATGATAGGATTGAAAAGAAATCAGAGACCTTAAAGACTCAAAATACCAATGAATTAATTCTTAAAGTATGTATACTACATTTAACAAGTCACCTCAGTTTACTAATTCCAACATCAAGGGTATAGAGTCTCAAAACTAAACATGTTCAAGGGAGAGAATGTTGATCATAAACTTTAAGATTCTAAGGTTGTTAGTTACCTTTATAAGACAATTTGTAAGCATACATACCCTTAATCCCATCTCATGGAATTTTTAGACTTTTCTTTTTCTTTGCTTCTCTTTTTTTTCTTCTTTTTTTTTAATGTTAGTATACTTTTAGACTTTATCCTATGAATTTAAAGTAGCAAGAGAATGTAGTATTAGGTGCATTTTATGCTCCATCCCAAACTTTATTGAACTTTTGGATATACATCTTGCTTTGTTTCCATTATCTCTCTTTTTTTCTCTTTTTCTTATCCATTAGTCCTCATCCATTATTGAAAGGGCCTAAGGATAAGTATTATGGCTATAGTTTCCATGAGACAACTAGAATCCTAAAATCCTAAACTAAATGAGCAATTTCTAACACTAAAGCATATTTGGTAAAGAGACTAAATAACCTAAAATGTTGAAAGAAGTAAAAAGAGATAACTTGAAAAACATAAAACATATACTAAAAGCTTTGAAAGACTAATAGAATGAGCATAAAAGGTAAATTACTTAACATAACAACCTATATTATATACATAGTGAATAATGTTTTATAATAAAACTGACTAAAAATTCTAGTTGAAAACAAATGCACACAAACACATATGCAACTAACATATAAAATACAAACAATCATGCAACACATATACATACTCCCCCACACTTAAAACAAAAATTGTCATCAATGTGAAGAAATAAAACCAAAAAAAGGTAAGATAAAAAAAATCTCCCTTAATAATTACGGTGCAGGTGGAGGAGAGGACACCACATAACCAGCCTATGCAATGAAGGTGTCAATCTTGTGCTCAATTCTTCATTGACATCTAGCTAAATGACGAAAAACTTGCTCCAAAGAAGTGACTTGGTTTTGAATGGTGGACTGATTTTGAAAAAATTGGTCTAACAATGATGGAATGTTATGGGAAGAAGACCCATGAACATGAGACACGACAGCTATGTCTACAGGAACATCAACCATATCATCATCACTAGCCTCTTAATCCTTTTGTATATCCTCATCCATATTGCTCTCATCCGTAACCTCTTGCTAAGTAGAAAATCCTGAAAGATCTCTCCAACAAGATCGTGAAAATGTGGAATTGGTTAAAATGCATTATTAACAACTTCACCATAAATAAAAAGATGTTTAGTAAAATACACATAAGGAAAGACTCGATTATAAGCACGAAGATCAGTATCATAACTCTTAGCAATAACAGATATAACATTATCATATGTTAGAGGACCATCTTGACAACCAGCACATTGCGATAATTGATTAATGATCCAATACGACTAATAAATCGATTTTTTTATTATGCACACACCACATCAAGAAAAAATCTTAAGAAGATACTATATTAAACTCAGGTTTGTTGAAAACCACGGAAGCAAGAATCTTATGCAAAATCCAATACTTCAAATCTTTGATAAACATGGAATTAGCCTCCCTAGATATAAATGGTGTTGTCAAACCAGTGAGAAAGGTCCAAAACTCATTGGGTCAAAAATTTTTAGGAGGAGCACACAATCCAGATTGTTTAAAACCAAAAATTCTATGCATCATGAAATAAGTAAGAGTATTATCTTTACCATCTAAATGATAGTCCAAAAGCTTAGAGTTTTCTTCATTAGCCTTTAAATTTGTATAAAACTCTAATACTAAATCAAGATAAAAATTCTTATGCAAATTAACAAAATGCAACAACCCATATTGTGATAACATCTCATTAATAGTGTCTAACATACCAACTTGTTCGATGAAAGAATCTGGAAAATACTTACATTATAGAATAGCTCTATCCTTAAGAGCCATAAATCAATTACCTTCATCTATAGAGGAAATGGGGAACCTACCACCAATCCAGATTAATTTTTTTTTTTATTTTTTTAATTAAATTAAATTAAATTAAATTGTGATACATGTTTAACTGATTAAAAATAAAAATAATTAAATTAGAAGAAAAAAAAAGAAAATTCAACAAATTAGAAAAACATATAAAGTGGTTTGACATGGACAACACTGCACGAGTAATGCACGAATCGGAATTAACTGCACAACTTATGAAGTAATCATCTCTGTGTCACTCATGAAGGGGAACATGAGTTGGACATGACTCATGAAGCAATTCCTACAGCAAAGGGACACGAATCGGACAACCTGCATGACTCTTGAAGCAACCCATTCTGTTTCACTTGTAAAGGTGAACACGAGTTAAATAGGTCTCGTGATAGATCCCCCTTTTATTTTTTAAAATTACCTACCTCTGCTAGCATACTCAAAAAGAGAGACATTATATAATAAAAACTAAAACCATAAAATATGTAAGAATACAATCAAAAGTAAAACCATAGACAAGTAAAAAGTATACTAATAAAGCTAATCCTAAAAAAAACACAAGAATCATTTTCAAATAGGAAAAGAATTTAAGAGAGAAATAGTTTGGGCAAGAATCAATATATCACCAACAAAATAAGGTTTTAATCTACGACCATTAACCTTAAAAACTTCTCCTTTTTCATTAGCAATATTAATAGCCCCAAAAGAATAAATGTGAACCACCTTAAATGGACCTGACCACCATAATTTTAACTTACCAGAAAATAACCTCAATCTTGAATTATATAACAACAAGTCTCTAACTTGAAATTCCTTCTTTAACAAATGCTTATCTTGCCATAATTTAGTTCTTTCTTTATATAACTTAGCATTTCCATAAGCATTCATACAAAGCTCTTCAAGTTCTTGTAATTGAAGTAATCACTTTCTACTAGCTTGTTGCATATCAAAGTTCAATACCTTAGTTGCCCAATAGGCCTTATGCTCTATTTCAACAAGTAAATGGCAAGGTTTACCATAAATCAATTGATAAGGAGTAAGTCCTATGGGGGTTTTAAAAGTAGTCCTCTATGCCAAAAGAGCATCATCTAGCTTAAGTGCCTAATCTTTTCTTGATTTAGGAATTGTTTTCTTTAATATCCATTTAAGCTCTCTATTACTAACTTTTTCTTGCCCACTAGTTTGGGGGTGATAAAGTGTAGAAATTTTATGGGTAACACTATATTTTTCAATAATTGCTCTATAATCTTGTTACAAAAGTGAGAACTACCATCACTAATGATTGTCTTAGGTGTTTCAAATCTAGAAAATATAATTTTCTTAAGCATTTTCTTTACTATCTTGGCATCATTAGTAATGGTTGGAATTACTTCCACCCATTTTCAAACATAGTCAACCATAACCAAAATATATTTATTGCCTAAAGAACTTGAAAATGGTCTCATAAAATTCATACTCCAAATATGAAATAATTCAACTTCTAAAATTCCATTTAGGGGCTTCTCATTCATCTTAGATATAGTACCCATTCTTTGGCATTTGTCACATCTAAGCACAAACTCCTTCACATCCTTAAATAAAGTGGGCCATCAAAATCCAGCTTGCAACACTTTGGAGGCTATCTTGGAAACTCCAAAATGACCTTCTACAGTATAAGAATGATAATGAGCCACCACATCATTCACTTCCTCTTAAGGAATACATCTCCTAATCAATCCATCTGCAAACCTCCTATATAGTAAGGGTTTTTACCAATAATAAAAATTCACATCATGAAGGAATTTCTTCCTTTACCTAATATCTAGACCATAGGAAAGCACACCACTCACCAAATAGTTTGCAATGTTAGCAAACCATGAAATCTCTTTCAAAACTACACTAAAGAGATGTTCACCATGGAAGGCTTCATCAATAGGCACCCCATCATCACTACCTTTCAAAGCACTTTAGTTCAACCTCAATAAATGATCAGCAACAATGTTCTCTTTTCCTTTCCTATCCCTTATTTCCCAACCAAACTCTTGTAACATCAAAATTCATCTTAGCAAACCTAAGCTTAGCATCCTTTTTAGTGAAGAGATACTTAAGGGTAACATGAACGAAATAAATAATTACTTTTTACCCTATAAGATAAGCCTTAAATTTATCAAATGCATAAACTATGGCCAAGAGTTCTTTTTTAGTTGTAAAGTAATTAATTTGAGCATCATCTAGTGACTTACTGGCATAATAAATAATAGGAGGCTTCCCATCAAATCTTTATCCTAAAACAATCCCAATCACATAATTACTAGCATCACACATTAACTCAAATGGTTGCTCCAAATTTGGTGGTTGTAACACCGATAAAGTGAAAATAGCATGCTCAAGAGTTTCAAAAGCTTTAAGACATGCCTCATCAAAATTAAATTAGGCATCTTTTTCTAGCAATGTGCATAAAGGTTTGGCTATCTTATAAAAATCCCTTATAAATCTTCTATAAAATCCAGCATGACCAAGAAAGCTCTTAACATCTCTAACCATTTTAGGGGGAGGCAAATTAGCAATTATTTCAATTTTGGTTGTATCAACTTCAATCCCCTGCTGCAGAATAAATGACCTAAGATAATACCTTATTGTTCCACGAAATGAAACTTTTCCCAATTCAAAACCAATCTATGTTCCATACATCTATCAAACACCTTTGAAAGATTAGACAAATAATTTTCATAGGTAGTGCTATAGACACTGAAATCATCCACAAAAAATTCGACATATTGACCAATGAGATCACTAAAAATAGAGAACATGCATCTTTGAAAAGTGGCAGGTGCATTACACAAACCAAAAGGCATAAGCCTAAATGTGAATGTTCCATATGGACATGTAAAAGTTATCTTAGATTGATCATTTGGATAAATAGGTATTTGATAGAAGCCACTTAAACCATCTAAATAACAAAAAATAGGAAAAATTGGCTAATCTTTTAATAACTTGGATAATGAAAGGCAAAGGAAAATAGTCTTTCTTTGTAGCCTTATTTAGCTTCCTATAATCCACATATATACGCCAACCTATGATAGTTCTAGTGGGGATTAAATCATTATTTTCATTACGAATTATAGTTAAGCCACCTTTTTTGAGGACAACTTGAATAGGACTTACCCACTTACTATAACTAATGGAATATATTATGCCATTATCAAGCAATTTAATGAACTCTTTCCTTACTACTTCCTTTAAAGTCGGATTAAGCCTTCTTTGACCTTCATTTGAAGGCTTAGAATCCTCTTCTAACAAAATTTTATGCATGCAAATGTTTGGTGCAATCTCCTTTAAATCACTTATAGAATACCCATTAGCATTTCTATGATCAAGCAAAATATCACTCAAAGTACTCATATTTTTCTCTTCAATTAAAGAATTAACAATGAAAGAAAATTGAAGTTTTGAATCAAGATAATCATACCTTAAATTTGAAGGTAGAGGGTTGAGTTCAAGCTTGACTTCTTCCTTAGTTAGATTCAGTAGGATATACTCTTTCTTTCTCAAAGATTCAAACTTTGAGAATCCTTAATGATAAGGATAAGAAGCAACTTGCAAAACTTCATCACTAGTGTCATGCAAGCTATATGGTGCAATAGGATTTTGACTAATACAATTATGAATTACATAGGATTTTGACTAATACAATTATGAACTACATCATCAATGCATTCATCAAGAATATCATATACATCAAACCTATTCACAATGTCTATAGGTGATAACTTAACCATTTCAAACACATTAAATTCAATTATTTCACCATTAACTTCAAGAGATATTTTCCCATTTTTAATGTCAATAACAGCTCTAGCAGTAATTAAAAAAGGCCTACCAAATAAAATTGGAATCTCTGGATCTTCTTCCATATCAAGTACAACAAAGTCAGCAAGTATAATAAATTTACCCACTTTGGTAGGGACATTTTCAAGTATGCCTATAGGGTGTGAAATAGATTTATTTGCCATAGATAAACACATATTAGTAGGATTTAATTCACCTAAATCAAGCCTCATATAAATGGCATATGGCATAAGACTTACACTAGAACCCATATCGTATAATGCTTTATCAAAATGAGTTCCACCTATCACACAAAGAACTATAAAACAACCTAAATCCTTTAGCTTAGGTGGATACTTAGAAAAAATTACTTTAGACTCTTCTACTAATTAAATATAACCATATTCTTCAAGCTACCTTTGTGAATTACAATTTCTTTTAAAAATTTTATCCATTAAGGTATATCCTTAATTACATCCACAAAAGGAATAGTTATAGTGAGTTCCCTTAAATAATTTAAAATTTTCCCAAATTACTTGTCAAGATTCCTTCTAATAAATCTTTAAAGAAAAGGTAAAACATTTAGATTAACCTTAGGATCATCTTCCTTAGATGAGGCCATCTTTCCCTTAGATTCACTAGATTGCTTTTTCACATCATCATTATTATTATTAACTTCAATAGCATTGACATAATCCACAACAATAACATCTTTACACCTAATTTAACTCTCAAGCTTCTTTCCACTTCTTAATATAATAGATTGGACAGACTCTTGAGGCAAAAATTCTGGTTGGCTTGGGAGTTTGCCTAATATTTTAGCATTAGAAATGGCTTGTTGAGCCAACTGGGTTTCAAGAATTTGGTTATGGGTAACAAATTGGCCGATCTTTGTATTTATCTACTTGAATTGATCCTTATTTTTTTATTAGTAGTCATTTGATGATTAATAAATAATTCCATCAAATTAACAAGATGAGATTTGGGTTTTTAGGTGTTAAAAAGAAGTTTAATTGGAAAAGCAAAAGGGTTAGGTATTTTGGTGATAGGGTTATTTGGAGGGTTCAATTGGGCATTTGGGTTGGACCAAGAAAAATTAGGATGGTTCCTCTGTTAAGGGTTATAGTAATTTGAATTTTGACCCATCCTTTACTTATAATTACCTTGAAAAAAATTCGCATCCTTATTAGAACCTTCATTACAATTAGCATATACATAAGGTCCACCACATTTCTCACATACTTGACCCATATTTTCAAGATTAGATTGAGAATTACTGACTAACTTGGTTAGGGCCTCAACTTTGGCCATCAATAAATTGATGGAATCTAACTCTAAAAATCCTTTAGGTTTACCCATTGTTGGTTCCTCTCCCATGTAACCTTGTGAAGCCAATTTCTCTAGCAAATATTTTGCTTCCTTAATTGTTTTCTCCATCCACTTTTCACCTAAAGCAGCATTTACAATATTCCTATTTTCTTCCATTAAACCATTGTAAAAGATTTAAGGAATCATCCAATCCGAAAAGCCATAGTGAGGATATTGCTTTTAGAGTTCCTTAAACCTTTCCCAAGATGAATTAATTGTTTCATTTAGCAATTGCTTAAAGATAGTTATTTGATTTCTAAATTTTGCTATTTTATAGGGTGGAAAATATTTATAAATAAAAGCTTGTTTAAGTTCATCCCAAGTTGTTATTGTCTGACTAGGTATGCTAGCAAGCTAAATATGTTCTTTATCTTTCAAAGAAAATGGGAATAACCTAAGTCTTATAGCATCATTACTTACTTCATTAATTTTAAATGTAGCACAAACATTAAGAAATGCAAGAATATGAGCATAAGGGTCTTCCCCTTGTAAACCTCCAAATTGGTTATTTTAAACCATTTGTATGACAGTTGATTTTATCTCAAAGTTATTGTTGGCAATGGCTAAGGCCACTATACCTCCAAAATTTTCAAAAATGTTAGGCATGGAAAAATCTCCAAAGGTTCTTCTTTTTTGGTCTACCATATTTTTAATATTTTGATCTTCCTCTAATTTGGCCTTTTGTACTTCTTTTAATATCAATCCAAGTTCTTCTTCTTGTTTTCTTCTAAGTTCCCTACATAAAACCAAAAGAAATTTTTATTAGTCTAGGATCATAATATCCATGTTATAATACCATAAATTCTAATGTTTTTTTCCAAAGAATAAAATGAAAAATAAAAATTCATAGAAATAATAAATAACTAATAAATTATAATATTAAAACAACAACTACTTTTTTTAATCAATAAAAATTCATTTAAACCATTCTCCAGCAACGGTGCCAAAATCTGATAGGGGATTATTTATACCCTTAATCTCACTAGATTGTGTATAGAATGAGTATGGTATCATTCTATGGGGAACGAGGTAAATTTTGTATTGAAACCACAATAGATGGATAGGTGACGAATAAAATAAAGAGTATGTATTTAATTAAATATCTAAACTACTTTGCATTGATTAAATCAAATTGGATTAAAGATTATTTAAATAGTAGTATAAAGATACATTAGAAATAAAAAGAAGCAATTCATTTAATATATATGAAATAAAAGCATTAATGATAATGTTAATAATAATTATTATAAATATTATAATTATAATAAGGATAAAAATATGACTTTAATTAAATAAATTGAATATTGCACAAATATGCAAATAAGCTATTTGACAATTAAATCATAAAATTAATTAAGCTAATAAAAATAAGGAATGAGCAAAATAATATTAAATATATAACAAAAAAATTAATAACAAATTATTGATAAATTACATCATATACAAAAAAAGTATAACATAAAAATACTATTATTAAACAAATAAAATAACAATATAAAAGAATATAATAAAAATGAATAACATTTAAATTTTTAATTAAATACATTGATAAAATAATAATTAATAATAAACTAAAATACTAAATTGAAATAATACATAAATGTAATAAAGTCTATAATAAAATATTAAAGAAATGAAACCGAAGTTAACAAATAATAAACTAAAATAACAAATTAACAGCAATTAAAAGAAATAAAGTGGATGTGGGTGCAATGAATAACAAAGGAAACAATTGAATTGAAAAAATTAAAAACACGAATTTGGGCCAAAGCACAAAAGAACAAAAGCAGGGTAGGAGTGAATGATGGAGTGTGATTGAGACTTTTAGCGATGGAAGTTTTTTACTATTGCCATAAACTCCTATAGCTAAAGCTCTATAGCTGCAAAAATATAAATTGTACAAGGAAAACTTTTTAGCGATGGAACTATCAAGCGTCGCTAAAAGGCCTAATGAAATATATTTATGTAGGAACTAAGAAAAAAGATTTTATGGCCTAAAAAACCTACCAAAAAACCTTAAATAACATATATAATAAAATACTAATTAAAAAGTATAATAAATTATATAAAAATAACAAATAGACAAATAATTTAATAACTAATACAATTAGCAAATTAACAAATTAACCAATAAAACTAATTATTAACATATTAAATAAACAAATAACAAATTAATAAAATAATTAAATAATAAATAATCTAAGATATTAAACTAATTAACAAATTAATAAAGTAAAGCAAATAATTAACAACAAAGTTGTATAATGACACAATATATTTATTAGGCTAAAATAGCAAATTAATCCACAAAATTAGTTAGCAAATTTACATATTTTACAATTAATTAATAATTAATTACAAATAAGAGAAATTAACAATTTATTAGAGTTAATCTATAAAACTACAAGGTAATAAATTAAATAAAAGTTGTTTACATAATTAATTAAAATTAAATATTTAAATTTATGGTTTTTAGGGCTTGAGAATATTACCTTCAGTTATCATAAGATGATGATTTGGTGCTCTATGGATTTTTTCTGATTTTATATGATTTTTTGAAATTTGTGAAGTTAAACATCCCTATTTATATAGGAGAAGAAGAATAAAGAAAGAAAAAAAGAAGAGGAAGAAGATGAAGTAAAAGGAGGAGAGAGAGGAAGAAGAAAACCTTTCATGGTGGTTCAAAAGCCCAAAATAAATATTGTAAACGGGGATAAGATTAAAGGAAATTTTTCCCCCAGGCTTTTTTCCCTAATTTCGAGTGTAAAATGCAATTTTGGAGTGAATCATAGACCTGGTCCATGCTTCACTCATGGACTTGGTCCATAAGTCACTCCTAGACTGTTGACTTTGGCTTTTTCCCCTCTTTTCAGCCGATTGATCTCTAAACCGAAATATTTTGCCATTTTTAAGCATCAATAAGCCACTTTTCTTGACAAGGTAACATTTGCTCACGTACGTCATAGATTTAGATGAATAAAAAGTTACTCAATTTGGATTTGTAGATTAGGATTTATGGACAAAATTGATTTTATAACTTTGAAAAATTACTGGGAAAAATTGGTTCAGAAATAGGTCATACTCTTTTTATGACATTTTCTCCAAAATTAGTCTAATTTCTATAAAAAAAATAAATTAATGTCTATATGATCTCTACAGAGGGAGTTATGTTTAAAATACTACAGACTTGTTTGGGCATAGGGACAAATTCAAGCCATCTATATTCAAGCCTAATTTTGAGAATCTTAAAGACTGAAATGGGTTTAGTTTTCTTAAAAAAGTTATAGATTTATGTCTTAATATTTAAATAGCTTTATAATCACCAAATTTTGAGGTCTATAGGCTAAGATAAAGCCAAAACACTCCAAACTACTCCAATTTTTCAAAACAGATTTTTGCATTTTGCACTATTTTAAAGAAATAAAGGGGTGAAGCCCAAAAAAAGCTATTTTAAAAACATAAAAAATATAGGAAATCATAACACCTCTATTCCTTGTCCATTATGACAAATAAATTTCTCATCAGGTAACTCTAATCAGAAGCCGTCTTAGGATCTAGTTTCTACAGTTACCCTCAATTTTGGGGAACTTAGCACGCTATTGCCTAAGTGATCAAAAATTTAGAGTGAAGGAGTTAAAGATGCATACTTGAGGTTAACGGTCTCTAGTTAGGTAATTACTGCTAGCTTGTCTACATGTTAACCCTTTATTGGGTAGGCACCATCAGCTTGTCAACATATTAACCCTTTATTGGATAGTCACCATCAGCTTATCGATGTGTTAACCCTCTTTTTTTCCTTCTACAAACTTGTAGCCTTGTTACCTGTAGAAAGGATGTTAAATTCCTCTTAAGAGGACTTTTATACTCATAGGGAGACTTTAATCGATTTAGATGATTTTTAGTTCTCGCAGGGAGACTTTGATGCTCATAGGGAGACTTTTAATGCCTTTAATGAGGAAATTGTGCTCATAGGGAGACTTTGATGAATTTTAAACTTTGGTGCTTGCCAAAAGGCAGATAAATTTTAAATTTTTTGATGCCTCTTAAGAGGACTTCATGCTACCAAGGAGACTTTAAGTTTTTAAACTTTAGTTACCTTATCAATAGGACTTTTGAGTTTTTTATTAATTTGAAATGATAGCCTTTAGGTTCATTGTGAGACTTATGTTTTGGTGCGTTTTGAATTGTGGAATTTTAATGCTTTTAAAAGATTTTAACTTTAGATTCACATTTCAAGATTCAGATTTTTTATATGTATTTTAAGGTTTACAGTTTTGAGTTTTTACATGCCTTTTAAAAGGGCTTGATGCTATCAGAGAAACTTTGATTGTGGAGCTTAACGTTAATCAAAAGGCTTCAATGCTCATAAAGAGACTTCAATTTGATAGGCCTAATAATCACAGAGAGACTTTAATGTTCATAGAGAGACTTTGATTGCAGCATATAATGCTTACAAAGAGACTTTAATGCTTACAGAGAGACTTTGATTGCCAGAATTAATGCTCACAAAGTGACTTTAATGTCCATGGGGGTTTCTTTTCTACATCTTCCAAAGTATTTGTATTTACACTTTGGGTAAATTTTGCATTTTCACAATTCAGGGGATTTTGAATTTGTACAATTTAACTGTGCATTGGATTTTTTTACATCTTGAAATGTATATTAGATTTGTACAGTTCAATTGTGTGTCGAATTTTTACGTTTTGAATGCATTTTAACTTTATATAATTAAGTGTATTTTAAATTTGAGATTTTTAAACTTTGGAATATACATTTAGTTTTTTTTTTTACAATTTGAATGCGTTGAAATTTTTCATTATGAAAAGCTTTAAATTTGTATGATTTGAGTGTTCAATAATATTTTTTTACATTTTAAAAGTGTTTTAAAGCTTTGAAACTTATTATTTTAGGGAATTTGCAAAATTTGCGTTCTTTGTACATTGTTTTTGAACTATGTTAAAGGAGTTTTGTACATTTGAATCTTTGCACACTTGAAAAAAATTGAAGTTTTTATACATTTGAAGGATTAAAGATTTTATACATTTTAATTTTGAGGATAAAAGATTTTGCCTAGTTGCCCTTAGCGAAGGTGTGCATTGGTGTCTTAGATCCATGAAGGAATCTCTTTTTTTATGGGTTTGCATGATTTCGACATGATTTCCATCTACTGGGGATTTTGTCTTTGAGTGAAATAATTATTCCCTTGAAATTGCTTTTAGCATGGCATGCATAAATGACCTCGCTTTTTATGATACTCTTTTTGTATGATTTTTCTCATGAAAACTTTATCTTATCTAATTGGCCATTGTCTGTAGTTATCTTCAGTGTATTGAGTCCATTTGCATTTTTTCTTGGAAGAAATTACACATATGAGTATATGTAAAAATTTACATACATGCCACATATGTGTAACATTCATGCATATACGTGCAATCATGTATATGAGCAATGTGCAACAGGTGTTACACATGGTGCGTCCAAAGAATGACCTGCTAAGAAATTTTTAAAGTTTGGAGAAATTACGACTCATCAAATACTTTAAACTTGAATTTTATTCATCATTGAATAAGCTAAATGGAACACATTCTTAGCTAGTTTATTCTAAATAAGAGAAATTAATGGAGTCACTCTCAATGAGGGATAGGAGAATAGGTCTGTTGATACCAAAGCTTATTAAATCTACATATAAGCATAATGTATACCAAGAAATTTTCGTATATCTGTATGCAAAAGGCCAAAATAGAATTTCATTTTTTGAAAAGCAAATTCTGGATGTGAAGTTAGGAATGAGATTTAACTTGAATGTATAAATACATCCTTGACTTTTCACTTGAAGTTCAAAAAATACCATATGCCTCTTCTTACATACCAAACCTTCCTAGAAGGTCATCTTCACTATGTTGAATAAGATCAAACCCATAATTAAAAGGTCTTACATTTGTTATATTGTTAAGCTTGGGTGGATGGCTATCAAATAAGGGTCGGGTCGCTAGAGGAAATTGACCACTATGTTTCCTTAACTAATGAGAAGTCTATTTTCTACTTATTTTCCTATTATCCAAACGCTTTTTGGATTTTGTTCTGGCATTTAACTCACTGAGGATTGTTTGAGAGATAATAGCTCAAGGTCTTTTTTTCATTATAGTCTTCATGGAGGTCTTATTTGTTAGAGTTTTTTATTTTCATCTTCTTTTCTCTTTATTTATTTTCTCTTTCTTTTTTTTCTTTCTTTCTTTTCATTTCTTCTTCTGTTTTCATTTATTTTTTTCCTTTCATTTAACAGACCTCAACTTCTTTTGAATGGAATTCATACAAAAGATTGGTAGAAATTTATTCCCCTCATTCTTGAAATATACAATAAGTTCTTCCATTGTGGTTATCTTTCTAAGGGGAAGCTGAAGCCATTTTAGGTTAAAAGGTAGTTTTGATGCATGTAACAAAAAAATGTACATGTATTCAGCATTCTTGAAATAAAGGCTCAAGGGGCTAGCAGGCGATTATGAAATAAGGGTTAAAAAGTCATTTTTAAGACTATACAAAGAAAGCCTGCCTAAATCATTTTCCAATTCCTATTTTAACATGTGGTCGCTTTGATGGGTAATCATAAAGGTTATAGTGTTTTTAGTGAGTTTTACCCAATCCCATCATTTGCAAACATTTTTTTCTTGATTTTAAAACTAGCTTGAGGTGCTCAAAGTTTAGAAATTGAATGGTATAGGAAAGGCTTTTACACAATTTAGCATACACAGATAAAGCATGCCTATCTCTTATTTAACTCATGTTTGAATGAAACATAAATTTCTAAATTGGGTTCAAACCCATTCATAGTTGAAAATTACTTGGATGAAGTAAAATTTCAAATTGAAACTAAATTAATAAGAAGCAATAACATCAAAATTTTGGACATAAAACCACGATATGTTAAACTTAATGTATATATTATTTCAATTGAGAAAACTCCCTGCATTTAGGAGAAGGGCTATGTTATAGTAGTCATCATGAATAAATTAAAGGGTAGTGACATTTGAATTGAATTTAGCAAAAGGGATGACATTGTAGCAACTGTCTTCAATATAATAGGAAATAGTGATTCTCGAGTTCAAGTTCGAGAAAGGGATGTGGTCCTCAAGCTTCTCTAAGGGTGGTGAAAGGATGGTGCTACAACAATCATCCTAAATGCATCAACCTTTAAATTGTTCTTAAAAAAAGGATAACACCATGGTTTTTTTTTTAATGGATCAGTGAGGCAATGATCTTCAAACCTATAAATTAAAAGAAAGCTATGTGAAAACGTTAGGCACACCTGACAAGATAAATTAAGCTAGAAATACTCACTGATATTGGGAATAGGATGAAGCTATGGATATCTTGAATGCACTATAGAGATGATGATCCTTAATTATGTGAAAGAAAAATTATGATAGAATCTTAGACATATAAATTAAGTTAGTAATACTCCCTGAAATTTGCAAAAGGACAATGATGTAGCAGTCATTGTATTGTCAGAAGAAATCCTTGAATCTCCAAGCTATCATACATAAAGGTTCGAGCAAAATGTTAAGGCAAGGATGGGGGAGTAAACTTTCACTATACCTACAAGGTTGTGTACATGGCAACATATACAAAAGATTTGTATGTGCGAGAAGATATGCATAAAGCTATATATGAGGCATTCATATTTGTACAAACACATATATAAGACTATATGCATCAATACTCGCTTTAAAAAAAAGGCATGGAAAAATGCAAGAAATGTAAGAGCATATGCAAATATGTAAGTGTGTACATAAATACAGGAATGCAATAATGTATGCATAAGGTGTATAACCAACACTGTAGGTGCTTTGGGGACTCTATCTCTAATGCAAGCTCATTGGTGATCCACGTATGTCTTCCTCGAAAGTCCTGGTCTTCAAGCAAGCTTTCCCTAGTTATCTCTTTTAGTGTTTTTGCTTTGTCTTCTTTCTATACTCTGTTATTATCCTCAAGGTAGCTAATCTATCACTGCTACACCTTTTGCAAAAGAAAGTCCATTTCCCTATAAACTGTAGTTTATTAATCCTATTGGGTGCTATGTCATACTGAGCTTGTGATTTCAACATCTCTACTTAGAAGCTATGCCCCCTACCTAAATGGTTTGTGGTGACTGGAGATAGACTCTCTCCCTCCAAAACTCTAGCTTATGTCTCAAGCTATGTGTAAAGCTCCTTTAAGGGGAGGCAACCAAAGCATTAAGGATTTTGATTAATGGTTACTAGAATAACATATCACGCTAACTCTTTCTCTTTGAAAGACTTAGCTAATGTATTAGATGACCACTGATATACTCATCTTTCATAATGGTGTTATTTTACTAATCTATCTTGATTAGCATTTGACATTGATCTTAAAAAATCTGATTGGTGGCTATAGTCTGCTTGGTATGATTAAATACATTCACAATAGGCTGATCCTATCTAAACATCATGTGTTAATGGCTTGAGATCTTCTATTCATCACCCTAAATGGTCAATCTAGATATTTATCCCTGCTTGGGCTGTGCAAAGATGCACTTTGAATTGTAACTTACTGTTCTAGGCCACTTGAGGAACCATAAATCATAGCAAGGAATCTTATCCTTTGGAGGTAGACTTCTATCATTTGTGTTACAATAGGGTTTATGATTTTCTACACCATATGGTTTTGAAATAATGAGGAAGTTCCTTATCACATAAAATGCTACTGTTACTATCTAGAATTTAAGCCCACTTTAGGATGTGTCTCTATTCATGCCATAAGTTTCTCTTGTTACGCTAACCATATGCTAGTGCCTAACTTATGCATGTGTTTGTATTTACATGCATCATGTTGCAATAAAAGCAATTTCATGACTAGATATGTAATGTAAAAACACAAATTTTAATTTAATCTCAGAGGGTGACATTTAGGGTCTATTTGACTCCTATTGTCAGTTAACCCTCACTTGTTTTCTTGGAATTTCAGAGGGGTTAGCCTAGGTAAGTTGATATTGATGTCCCTAGTGTATGTGGGTTTCAATAATTATTTTTTTATAAAAATGGTTACTTTGGGAATTTATTTATGAACGATGGTGTACTGAATGGAGTTTATGTGTATAATAAGTGAGTGATATGATTCACATAAAGTGAATTTTACTGTGAAGTTAGATCCTATCACTCGTTGTAGATGGTGATCAGTGCTGATCACTGGCATATTCCTTGCCTTAGAATTTTTGTTGATTTGATACGATTCACACAAAGTGAATTTATATCTCAAAGCCAACTACTTCTAATGTGGTTTTTCGTATATTATAGCTTCAAGCTTGAATGGGTTAACTGTTGGATTGTTATTTGCTTATGGTGTAGTGACTTCTTTTAGCTTATTGAATCTTTTAGAACTTGAAGTGCATAATAACCATAGCAATGTTGAATTTAACAAATTTTCGAGAACACTTTCGATGATTAAAAGGGTGACTTATGCCGCTACATCTGTAGGTGGAAATTCTAGCCCAGATAGTGACTTCAATCCATATGAGGTAATATTAAATAATATATTTGTTGTGCTGAGTATGTTAAAGCTATAAATGATAATAATATATATCATAATTATATGTATTTGTGTTATGGATTTGATGTTGCTCTCAAATGTATGAAATTAATGGATCAAATTAACAGTCTTTTTCACTTACCTTTTTTTTATCCTAATTAACCCCAAATCAACAATATCAGATCTCAATACTACCTCCTTAACTCTCGTAAATCGCCTCTACTATATCCGGGTAATCAAATCTTCCCTTGCTTTTTTAATTTTCTAGACATTTTGATTAATGATACATAAATCTTCCTGATTTTGTGTTTCTGTTTCAGAATCTTGTTGTATCAATCCAATTTAGGTGTTAAAAGCTATAATCTCCATGTTAGATAATCCTATTTTTAGCTTCTAATCTAAATATCTAATGTGGATGAATTTTTATGCTATTTTTTCAACCAAATGTTTATTAAACTGTTTCTTCTTTTCTTTTGAACATAATTTCTTACACCATATATATGATGAAAATGCCATAAAAATGTAACAATTATATATGACGGGCAGGACCTTATTTTATTTATCATTTCCATAAAGTTTAATCAATTAGGAAATTTCCTGCTCTAGTAGAAAAAAAAAGGGAAATCAAATGAATTTATTGACATTTTTTTTAGATATAATTAACATATTTTTTTTGGAAGCATTGTATTTGTGTTTCCCTTTAATCATTTTATTTTTTCAGTAGCCTTTTTTTTAAGTTTTAATCATTCAATGGCTTTTCATGACCTTATTTGAAAGATACAACTATTATAATATATAATAATATAATAATATACCATCATTTCCTTTTGATTTTTTATTGTTCCATAATTTTATTATTTTATTATGTTTTATTTTTTAATTATTTATTAGTATTTTTTATTTTATTAATTTTTATAGTTTTAATAATATTTAGTTACTTATTTTCTGTTTAAGATGAGTATAATATTTTTTTTCTAAAATAAAGTTATAATTTAAGAATTTCTAGGTATCTGGTTGAAATTTTATTCTATGTTCAATTATAAAAATGCTATTTTTAAGATAATAATATTATTTTGTTTTAATTTAAAAAAAATATTTAGCTTTAGAAATAAATGTCGATTCAGATATTAATTAGATTCCAGGTGTGATCTATAATGATTTTTTTAAAAAAATTAACAATATTTTAGTGACGGAATACCGACGACAAAGCCATCGTAATTTTTTTTATAATTATGGCTGAATTTAGAAACGAAAATGTTATTTCATTGGTAAATTTGATCAATTCACCGAATCTTACATTGGTTGGATTTAGCAACTGAAATTTAATTTTGCTACTAAATTTAGCAACGGAAAAAAATTTTTGTTGCTAAAAAATAACAACCGTCAAATTTGCAACCACTATTTCCATTGCTATTTTTGATTTTCATTGCTAAATGACTATTTTCTTATAGTGATACAGCTTTAAGGCTATCCAAGTGTGGTCCTTGCCAATGGGGCTAGCTCATTACGAGCACGATAACCGATTAAATCACTATTCGATATACCAAAAGGTACAAGGCTTGGGCTAGTGATCCTGCCTAATACTTTTGTACATTGAGTAAACATAGGATCATGCTTTGGGAATGCACTAGGGCTAAAAAGGGAATGCCTAACTTAATTCTAAGGTCCTACCATGAATGCAATGCAAATTTTCGAAAAGAGATAAAATATTTTAATCTTTAAACTCATTTATATTAAATTAGCCAAACCAAAGCTACTTTCAAAGAAAAATCTTATGGTCTTTAATGGAGTCACCACTGTGACACTTACCGAACCTCGTAGGCATTCGGTTGTTCTTGAAAGCTCACTTTTAAGATTCCAAATCGGATTAAGGTTTCTTTAACTTGTGAAGGTCGATCGCTTTGTAATGAATAGGGGTTCAACCCAATTCTCGATGCCTCAGGCCTTGAAAAGATATGATATAATGGCTCAGGGTATCCCCATTCATTGTTGGCGATCAATCTACGAGGGCATTTGCTGGGCACAACAAGGCAAGCATCATAGAGTCACCATGCAATAAAATATTAAAAAATGAGTTATAACCTTATGAGGACAAAGCCAAAGATAGTTAGGTACCTCACTCATATTTATACATTTGATTAATGTTATATAAATAAGTTTTAGTGATTAATATATTTCATCTCTTTGCTCACACGAGTTTCATGCATAGAAAAGAAAGGCAAACTAGCTGTAAAGTACGTAAAAGAAAACTGTAAAGTATTTAAGAATAATGTAAGAGTAAATTTATACATAAATTGGAAAATTAGTTTATGATGTCCATTTGGATGAGAATGTTGGTCCTCGCATGAATATTTATAAAAGACTATATTTTGGGTGTAGTTTGGATAAAAAAATGGAATAATTGACTCTCATGTCTTTGAAAAAGAATCGTGCTAATTAGTCAATTTTAAGGTAGAAAGTCCTTTGTGTTTATAAAGAAAAATTCTTAATTTATATGTTATTTTGTGGATGAAAATCGGAATATTGATCTTTTTTATTATATAAAAATTTCACTCAATCTTGTATAAAATCATTTAGTGAGCTTTTGGACTTATCGTTGAAAAACTATTGATTTGCAATAAATAAAGATATAAAAGAATAATAATAAGAATAATAATACAAGTAAAACATGCATCAATCCGATTATTAATCAAATTGAAAACATTGATTCCCTCATGCATATTTATAAAATTTCTTTTTATGATTTTTGGAATAAAATAAGATATAATCTATTTTATAAGAAAAATCCAATTAATTAAGTAAAATTATTTTATTGTCATTTTTAATTAAAGTATGTGAAATACTATTTTTGTTAAACTATTATAGACAATTAAATGGAAAGCATTAAATATATTAATATAAGCCAAAAAATAATGGAGAAATTCTAAGCTAACCTTTTTGTTTCTCCAACTCGACTCGAGATGAAAGCACACATATTAAAATATGGCGTGAAAAAAATAATTAGTCAGTAATGAATTAAATGAAAAATCAAATACAATAATTAAATATATGAAATAAATTGATAAATTAAATGAATATAATATATATGAAATAAAAGCATTAATGATAATATTAATAATAATTATTATAAAATATTGTCGCTAAAATAAGAATAAAAATATGATTTGAATTAAATAAATTAAATATTGCACAAATATGCAAATAAGCAATTTGACAAATAAATCATAAACTTAATTAAGGCAATAATAAAAAGCAATGAGCAAAATAATATTAAATATATAACAAGAAAATTAATAACATATTATTGATAAATTAGATCATATACAAAAAAAAAGTATAACATGAAAATACTATTATTAAACAAATAAAATAACAATATAAAAGAACATAATAAAAATGAATAACATTTAAATCATTAAATAAATACATCAACAAAATAATAATTAACAACTAAAATACTAAATTAAAATAATACGTAAATGTAATAAAGTCTATAATATAATATCAAAGAAATGAAACCGACGTTAACAAACATTAAACTAAAATAACAAATTAACAACAATTAAAATAAATAAAGTGGGCGCTGGTGCAGCGAATAACAAAAAGAAACAATTGAATTGAGAAAATAAAAAACATGATTTTAGGTTAAAGACCAAAGGACAAAAGGCATGGTGGGAACATGAAAGGAGTGCATGATGGAGCGTGACTGGGACTTTTAGGGACGGAATTGTTTTATTGTCGTCATAAACTCTTGTTGTTAAACGTCTACAGGCTGCAACAATATGACTTTTAAAGGAAAGCATTTTAGCGACGGGAATATTTAAGCGTCGCTAAAGGACCTAATGAAAACTATTTATGCAAGTACTAAGAAAAAAACGTTTTTGCCTAATAAAACATATAAAAAAACCTTAAATAATACATATAATAAAATAATAATTAAAAAGTATTATAAATTATATAAAACTAACAAATAAACAAATAATTTAATTAAACTAATACAATTAGCAAATTAACAAATTAACCAATAAAACCAATTAAATTAACATATTAAATAAACAAATAACAAATTAGAAGAACAATTAAATAATAAATAATCTAAGATATTAAACTAATTAACAAATTAATATAGTAAAACAAATAATTAACAACAAAGTTATATAATGACACAATTAATTTATTAGGCTAAAATAACAAATTAATCCACAAATTAGTTAACAAATTAACATGTTTTAAAATTAATTAAAAATAAGAGAAATTAATAATTTATTAGAGTAGATCTATAAAATTAAAAAGGAAATAAATTAAATAAAGGTTGTTTACCTAATTAATTAAATCTAAATATTTAAATTTACGGGTTTTCAGATCCATCACAAGACGAGGATTTGGTTCGCTATGGGCTTTTCCCCTTTTTTTGGAATTTTTTGAAGTTAGAAATCCCTATTTTTCAATGGAGAAGAAAAACGAAGAAAGCAAAAAGAAGAGGAAGAAGATGAAGTAAAAGGAAGAGAGAGGAAGAAGAAAACCTTTCTTAGCAGTTCAAAAATCCAAAATAAATATCCCAAACAGGATAAGATTAAGGAAATTTTCCTGATGTTTTTTATCTTGTTTTCGGGTGTAAAATACAATTGTGGAGTGAGTAATGGATCTGGACTCATGGGTCTGATCTGTGAGCCACTCTCAGACCATTGACTTTGACTCTGCCCCTTTTTTCTTAGCCGACTGATTTCTAAATCGAAATATTTTACCATTTTTAGAAGCTAAGACACCATTTTTTCGACAAGATGTCTTCTAGACATTTGTCTTGCTATGTATTATCTTTTCAATTAATTAAAAATCACTCAATTTGGATTTGTATATTGGAATTTATGGCCAAACTAGAAAATTTTCAGGAACATAATTAATATTTTGACTTTGAAAAATTACTGGGAACAATGGGTTCCGAATTAGGTTATATTCGCTTTAAGAAAGTTGCTCCAAAATGAGTCTAGCTTCTATAAAAATTAGATTATCTCAATATGAGCTCTACAAAGAGAGTTATGCTCAAAATACTACAAACTACTCTAGGTGCTGGTATAGATTTAGTTCATCTATGTTCAAGCCTAATTTTGAAAATTTCAAGGACTGAAGTGGGATTACTTTTCTCATCAAAGTTGTAGAGTTAACTATGTCTGAAGATTCAAATGACTTTAGAATTACCTAATTATAAGGTCTGTAAGCTAAGATAAAGCTAAAACACTCCAAACTACTCGAAGTTTTCAAAATCGATTTTCGTATTTTGCATTCATTGAAAGAAATAAAGGGGCGAAGCCCGAAAAATATTATTTTAAAAACATGAAAAAACCAAGACAGCCTAACACCTCCATTCTGATGGAATATGACATGGTATGTTCATGGCAATCGTGCAGCAAAAAAAAACGATAAAAACATTCATACATGCCAAACAATTCCATGACAAGAATCGAAACATGCAATTTTAGGATTTTTAAAACTTACAACTTTTGATGCCTTTAAATCTTGAATTTGGTGATGACCAGCAATTAAGATGACTTTATCCGCCTTAGATTTTGATCACCAATGCCAAGAAACAGCCTTTTATGCCACTCCCTCTATTCTCACACACACACTTGCAAATATGGCTTAAAATAGAGATTGCTAGCTCTTTTTTAAGGTATTGTGTATCTGTAATGGATTTAAGCTACAAGATCTAATCTAGTACTTCTTTAAGATGCTATTGACATAAAAGAACACAAGAGAATGAAGAAGTATATTTCTCCATGAGAAATTCGGCCAAAAGAAAGTTCTGTGAGAGAGAGATGGTTTTCACGCAAAAAGCAAAAGAAAAACTAGGGTTTTTTCTTTTCTCTCTCATTTAATATATATCATTTTCTTTTTTAAGTGATAAATCTAAAATCCACTACTTAAAGATAATTAATTTCAACCTTTATCACTTCTTTAAAATCAGAGATATATATTGATTCAAATTCTTTTGATTTAATCCAAGATAAAAAAACATAAGACATATTAATCAAATAAATCACTTAATTAAATAAGCATGTGCTGAAATTCCTTGGTATTTATCTGGGAATTTCGGCCAAGTCTATTTCCATTTAAATGTTTTAATTTGATTATTATTCTTTTAGGTATTAATACTCAATTAATTAAATTAATACAAGACATTTAATTAATTGAAATTAAACCTTATGGGTTGAATTTCTCTCTCAAATGGGCCAAGGTCCAATAGCAATTTTAAAACCCATTACACACATTAATTTGACTTTAATTAAAAGCCCAAATTAATGTCCAATACTTTATTGAAATATTTTAAGCCTAATGCTTTGTGTGTGATCCTATAAGTCCATTTAATGTTGGAAATGAATTAATAAATTAATTCAAAGGCTATATATATTCTCTAGCAAGATATTATAGCATTCCAAATTAAATGAAAATGCATATGGCATTTAGTGACCTAATATAATTTTGCATAGTCCCTTACCCATAAATATCAGAATTAATATAAGGTAAGGAACTAGTCATCCTTATATATATTAATTCCTTTCTTGATATTCCAGTGACATTGAACTCTCAGATAAATAATGATTACTCATTATTTCATCTCGGTATGGCCATACACTTCTCAGTTCACTGATCAAGTGGCCGATGATATTTTCTCTCTTATAGAGAGGTGTAATCCCTTCACTTCTCTCATGCTCTCTAACATGAATCAATGCATACCCAATCATACCTGTACTTGTCACTCTGTTACAAGCACGTTAGGTGTATGTCAAAGTACACAGTAATTCATAAAAAGTTTCATAGAGATTTTAGGTCTAAGAACTCCGATACAAAACTTGCATATGAGAAACACTTATGACTTGTACAATATAGTGTTCTCATGAATGGATCGAATCCAGATACCATGTTCTTTAACATGTATCTATGATCTCTGATTGACACTCTTGTCCTAATGATCCGTAAGACAGAACTCATAATATCAGAGAGAGCATACTAGTCTTAATTCATTTGTTATTCCCATAATAATGACTGACTAGGGATGTTTAGTATGAAGTCTCTATTGTTTCAAGGTCTTACAACCATGTGCCTCACACATGATAACTTAAACCGAAGCAACATTATTTGATGGTTCTATCAATTGATATGCACAGGAATACAATAGATAAAACAAATGCCTTATTTTATTAATTCAAAGTGTTTTATTACAATGCATTGGGGCTAGGGCTTATACTAACAATCTCCCACTAGCACTATTCCCAATTGGGCATAGCTCTAAGACCGAACGCTCTCAAATGAGCTTCGTGCAGATTTGGACGCAACTGTTTCATCAAAGGATCTGCTATATTGTTTTCACTTGCTATCTTGCTAACCTTGGCATCCCTATGATCAATGATTTCTTTGATCAGGTGGTACCTCCTGAGTATGTGTTTGGATTTCTGGTGTGACTGGGGCTCCTTTGCCTATGCGAGGGCCCCGTTGTTGTCACAAAAAATTTCTAATGGATCTAGGATGCTTAGGACCACTCCTAATCCAGAAATGAAATTTTTAATCCAAACAGCCTCTTTTGCAGCCTTACTCGCTGCAATATACTCAAATTCTATATTTGAGTTGACAACGATATCTTGATTCGAGCTTCTCCAGCTGACAGCACCACCGTTCAAAACAAAAATAAACCCAGATTGTGATCTAGAATCCTGAGTGCTGGTTTGAAAAGCAGCATCGGCATAACCTTGTATGACGAGCTCTTCTTGACGACCATACACCAAGAAGTGATCCTTAGTCATTCACAGGTACTTCAGAATCCCTTTTACAGCAGACCAGTGCTTCTCACCAGGGTCTTGTTGAAACCTACTGGTTATACTCAGTGCATGAGCAACATTCAACCTAGTACATAACATAGCGTACATGATAGATCCAATAGCAGATGCATATGGGATTTTACTCTTGTTTTCCCTTTCCTCTTTGGTTTTAGGGCACTGTTCTTTAGTCAAAGGAACTCCCAAAGCCAAAGGTATGTATCCTTTCTTTGAGTCTCCCATACTAAAAAGCTTTAGTACTTTGTCTATGTACTTTTCTCGACTTAGTCCCAAAAGCCGATTCGATCTATCTATATAGATTCGAATACCAAGTATTGTCTCGGCTTCACCTAAGTCTTTCATTGAGAAACATTTTCCCAACCATTGCTTAACCTTTTGCAACGTTGGAATTTCATTCCCAATGAGAAGGATGTCATCCACATATAGGACCACAAATACTACTATGTTCCTACTAACCTTCTTGTACACACAAGGCTCATCTTCTTTCTTGATGAAGTCAAATTCTTTGACTACCTCATCAAAACGAAGATTCCAACTTCGGGATGCTTGCTTTAATCCATAAATGGAGTTTTGAAGCTTGCAAACCTTCTTAGGATGCTTAGGATTGACAAAACCTTCAGGCTGTGTCATATACACATCCTCAAGTAAATTTTCGTTGAGGAAAGCAGTTTTGACATCCATTTGCCATATCTCATAATCATGATATGCAGCTATGGCAAGCAAGATCCTAATGGACTTGAGCATGACTACAGGCGAAAAGGTCTCGTCATAGTCTACACCATGAGTTTGTCGAAAACCTTTTGCTACTAGTCTACCTTTGTAGGTCTTATCAGCTTTGAGTTTAAATAGCCACTTGCATTCAATTACATTCGAACCTTTCGGTGGATCAACCAAGGTCCAAACCTGGTTATCGTACATTGATTGCATCTCGGATTTCATGGCTTTAAGCCAATTTTCCGAGTATGGGCTTTCAATAGCTTCTCGGTAGGTAGTAGGATCCTCACGATTTACTAACTCAATAGTGTCACTGTCAGTGATTAGAAATCCATATCTCTCAATCTCCTGACATACACTACCGGACCTTCTAGGTACTTATGTAATGGGTTCTTGTTCCATAACTGGTTGTGAACTTGATCCCATTTCTAACTCATCCTCTATAGGAGCTTGTGGTACTTGAATTTCTCCAAGTTCTACTTTACTCCCACTGTCTTTCTTGAGAAGGAACTCCTTTTCTAAGAAAATAGCCTTGCGAGCAACAAATACTTTTTTCTCGGCTAGTGAGTAAAAGTAGTATCCCTTTGTTTCTTTGGGATAACCCACAAACAAGCAGACAATGGATTTGGACTCTAGTTTGTTAGATGTTAATTTCTTAACATATGCTTCACAACCCCAAATCCTGAGAAACAACATATTGGGTTCTTTTCCAGTCCATACTTCGTATGGTGTCTTCTCAACTACTTTAGTTGGAGTACGGTTTAGTAGAAATGCAACAGTTTCTAATGCATAACCCCAAAAAGAGACAGGAAGATTAGCTTGACTCATCATAGATCGAACCATGTCCAACAGAGTTTGATTTCTCCTTTCGAACACACCATTCCATTGTGGTGTTCCGGAAGGAGTGAGCTGTGAAATAATACCACACTCTTTTAGATGATTGTCAAACTCTTGGCTTAAGTATTCGCCACCTCGATCTGATCGAATGGCTTTTATACTTTTTTCAAGTTGGTTTTCTACTTCGTTCTTAAACTCTTCGAATTTCTCAAAAGTTTTAGAATTGTACTTCATTAGATAGATATAGCCATATCTATTGAAGTCATCTGTGAACGTCACGAAGTAGCCAAAACCACCTCTAGATTGTGTACTTAGTGGTCTACATACATCGGTATGTATGATGGAATATGACATGGTATGATAATCATGATAACACAGCGGAAAAACAAAAATTTTTATCATACATACCATACATATCAAAAACTAGGAACGAAAACATGCAATTTTAGGTTGTAGAACTTACAAGTTAAAATGCCTTTTAGATATTGATTTCGGTGATGGCCAGCAACTAAGATGACTTTGTCCACCTTAGATCTCGATCACCAATGCCAAGGAATAGCCTTTTACGCCACTCCCTCTATTCTCACACACACAATTGCACCGTCGGCTTAAAATCGAGATTGCTAGCTCTCTTTTAAGGTATTGTGTAATGGCTATGGATTGAAGCTACAAAATTTGATTTTGTACTTCTCTTAGGTTGCTATCACTACCCAATAACACAAGAGAATGAGGAACTATCCTTTCTCCTTGTGAAAAATTGGGCCAAAAGAATTGAGAGAGGAAGAGATGAAATTCACGCTAATTGCATAGAAGAACTAGGGTTTGCGCCAACTTCTTCTCATTTTGCTCCTAGGGTTTTATTTCTTTATATATCATTATCTTTTAGGCAAGTGTTTTCATCTGAATTTACTACCTTAAGATAATTAATTCAAACTCTATCACTTCCTAAAGATAAGTCATATATTTTGAATTAAACTCCTTTGAATTTAAAATTCAAATTTGAAATAAAACATAAGACATTTAATTAAATGAAATCACTTAATTAAATAAACATGTGCCGAAATTCCTTGATTTCCCTCTTGGAATTTCGGCCACTTCATTAATTATATAAGTGATTTGATTTAATTTAAATTCCTTTAGGCTTTAATACTCAATTAACTTAATTAACACAAGATAATTAATTAATTGAAATTAAACCTTATGGGCTGAATTTCTCTCTCTCATGGACCAAAGCCCAATAGCAATTTTATAACCCATTACATACATTAATTTGACTTTAATTAAAAGCCCAAATTAATGCCCAATACTTAATTTAAGTATTTTAAGCCCAATGCTTTGTGTGCGATCCTATAGGTCCATTTAATGTTGGCAATGAATTAATAAATTAATTCAAAGGCTATATATATTCTCTAGCAAGATATTATAGCAATCCAAATTAAATGAAAATACATATGGCATTTAGTGACCTAATGCAATTTTGCATAGTCCCTTACCCTTAAATATCAGAATTAATATAAGGCATGGAACTAGTCATCCTTATATATATTAATTCCTTTCTTGATATTCCAGTGACACTGAACTCTCAGATAAATAATGATTACTCATTATTCCATCTCGGTATGGCCATACACTTCTCAGTTCACTGATCATGTGGCCGGTGATATTTTTCTCTCTTATCGAGAGGGGTAATCCCTTCACTTCTCTCATGCTCTCTAACATGAATCAATGTATACCCAATCATACCCATACTTGTTACTCTGTTACGAGCACGTTAGGTGTATGTCAAAGTACACAGTAATTCATAAGGAGTTTCATAGAGATTTCAGGTCTAAGAACTCCGATACAAAACTTGCATATGAGAAACACTTATGACTTGTACCATGTAGTGTTCTCATGAGCGGATCGAATCTAGATACCATGTTCTTTAACATGTATCTATGATCTCTGATTGACACTCTTGTCCTAATGATCCGTAAGACAGAACTCATAAGATAAGAGAGAGCATACTAGTCTTAATTCATTTGTTATTCCCATAACAATGACTGACTAGGGATATTTAGAATGAAGTCCCATTTGTTTCAAGGTCTTATAATCCATGTGCCTCACACATGATAACTTAAACCGAAACGACATTCTTGGATAGTTTTATCAATTGACATGCACAAGAATACAAAAGATAAAACAAATGCCTCATTTTATTAACTAAGTGTTTTATTACAATGTATTGGGGCTAGGGCTTACACTAACAATCTCCCACTAGCACTAGTCCCAACCATTGTTTAACCTTTTGCAATGTTGGAATATCATTCCCAATGAGAAGGATGTCGTCCACATATAGGACAAAAAACACTACTATGCTCCCACTAACCTTCTTGTACACACAAGGCTCATCTTCGTTCTTGATGAAGTCAAATTCTTTGACTACCTCATCAAAACGAAGATTCCAACTTCGGGATGCTTGCTTTAATCCATAAATGGATTTTTGAAGCTTGCAAACCTTCTTAGGATGCTTAGGATTGACAAAACCTTCAGGCTGTGTCATATACACATCCTCAAGTAAATTTTCGTTGAGGAAAGCAGTTTTGACATCCATTTGCCATATCTCATAATCATGATATGCAGCTATGGCAAGTAAGATTCTAATGGACTTGAGCATGACTACAGGCGAAAAGGTCTCGTCATAGTCTATACCATGAGTTTGTCGAAAACCTTTTGCTACTAGTCTACCTTTGTAGGTCTTATCAGCTTTTAGTTTGAATAACCACTTGCATTCAATTACCTTAGCACCTTCTGGTGGATCAACCAAGGTCCAAACCTGGTTATCGTACATTGATTGCATCTCGGATTTCATGGCTTCAAGCCAATTTTCTGAGTCTGGGCTTTCAATAGCTTCTTGGTAGGTAGTAGGGTCCTCACAATCTACTAACTCAATAGTGTCACTGTTAGTGATTAGAAATCCATATCTCTCAATCTCCTGACGTACCCTACCAGACCTTCTCAGTACTTGTGTAATGGGTTCTTGTTCCACAACTGGTTGTGAACTTGATCCCATTTCCAAACCATCCTCTATAGGAGTTTGTGGTGCTTAAATTTCTCCAAGTTCTACTTTACTCCCACTGTCTTTCTTGAGAAGGAACTCCTTTTCCAAGAAAACAGCCTTGCGAGCAATAAATACTTTGTTCTCGGCTTGTGAGTAAAAGTAGTATCCCTTTGTTTCTTTAGGATAACCCACAAACAAGCAGACAGTCGATTTGGACTCTAGTTTGCCATATGTTAATTTCTTAACATGTGCTTCATAGCCCCAAATCTTGAGAAAAGACATATTGGGTTCTTTCCCAGTCCATACCTCGTATGGTGTCTTCTCAACTGCTTTAGTTGGAGTACGGTTCAATAGAAACGCAGCAGTTTCTAATGCATAACCCCAAAAAGAGATAGAAAGATTAGCTTGACTCATCATAGATCGAACCATGTCCAACAGAGTTCGATTTCTCCTTTCGGACACACCATTCCATTGCGGTGTTCCAGGAGGAGTGAGCTGTGAAATAATACCACACTCTTTTAGATGATCATCAAACTCTTGGCTTAAGTATTCGCCACCTCGATCTGATCGAATGGCTTTTATACTTTTGCCAAGTTGGTTTTCTACTTCGTTCTTAAACTCTTTGAATTTCTCAAAAGTTTCGGACTTGTACTTCATTAGATAGACATAGCCATATCTACTGAAGTCATCTGTGAATGTCACGAAGTAGCTAAAACCACCTCTAGCATGTGTACTTAAAGGTCCACATACATCGGTATGTATTAGTTCCAATAAGCCATTAGTCCTTTCACCTTTTTTATTAAAAGGACTCTTTGTCATTTTTCCATGCAAACATGGCTCGCATGTATCATAAGACTCTAAGTCGAATGACCCAAGCACTCCAGTTTTGTGGAGTCTTGAAATGCGTTTTTCGTTTGCATGTCCTAAACGACAATGCCAAAAGTAAGTAGGGTTCAATTCATTTGATTTAACCCTTTTTGTATTAATGTTGTATATTGACTCTTTGTTTTGTAAATCAAGGATATAAAGGCCATTTTGCAACATGACATTGCCATAAGAAATGCCTTGGTGACGAATATGAGCATTGCCATTTTTAATAACAAAATCAAATTCATCATTATCCAAACATGACACTGAAATAATGTTTCTGCTCATAGCAGGCACATAATAACAATTATTCAAAACAATACAAAGTTTGAAAGGTAAAGTGAGGTGATAGTCGCCTATCTCCATGGCAGCAACTCGTGCTCCATTCCCCACACGGAGGTCCACTTCATTCTTCCCAAGTAACCGCCTATTTCTTAGCCCCTGCACATTTGAACAAATGTGAGAACCACAACCGGTATCCAATACCCAAGTGGTAGAAATAGAAAGGTTAATTTCAACAGCAAAAATACCAGAACTGGACGCCTTGGCTCCATTCTTCTTTTGTTCTTCCTTGAAGAGAGCGCAATTCTTCCTCCAATGCCCTATCTTGTTGCAATGGAAGCAAGTGCACTCACTCTCTTTGAGTTTTGGCGCCTTGGGCTTGGATTGGGCCTGAGGTGCACTCCCACTTGACTTGGGTTTTGCCTTTCCCTTTCCCTTTTACCTTAGTAGGTCCCTTCTTAATTCCCTTTTGAACCATTAGTATGGGATTGGTCTTTCGAATGTTCTCTTCAGCATTCTTAAGCATCCCATGAAGCTCAGTGACTGACTTGTTCATTGCATGCATGTTATAATTCATCACAAATGGATCATAAGTAGCAGGCAATGATCCTAAAGTCAGTGGCCAATTCCTTTGGCACTAGTACCTCAAGCTTCTCAAGAGTATCAAGATACCCTTTCATCTTAAGTACATGGGTACTAACAGGAGTACCCTCAGCCATCTTGCAAGAAATTAAGGCCTTTGTTGTCACGAACCTCTCGTGACGAGCTTGCTCTTGGAACATCTCCTTGAGGTGCACCATGATCGCATAAGCCTCTTGGTCCATAAATTGCTTTTGCAAGTCAAGCACCACAGTGGCCAGCATCAGACAGGTCACATCGTTGGAGTCGCTCTTCTTGGTCTCAAAAGTTTCCTTTTGAACCGCAGAGGCGTTCCTTCCTAGTTCTTCAGGCAAGGGTGCATCAAAAACATACGACTTTTTCTCTTGCTTAAGAACTATTCTTAAGTTTCGAGACCAGTCTATGAAATTGGTGCCATTCAATTTGTCCTTTTCAAGGACCGATCGCAATAAGAAATTGTTGTTTGAAGATGCCATTTTCAATCTACAATAAAATTTAGCAAGATTAAATGAGGTCTTAATGATCCCACAAACCAAATTAATATCCCCTTAAATAATTCGCGTTAGTGATTTAATGTGGGCCAAGATCCACTTTTCACAACAACTTATTAGTCAAGCTGAGCCTGTACACCTAATAAGTTAAGTTACTTAGGTAGGAAAACTCCAATCATGTCTCGTACATGACTCTTGGATCAAATGGGCTAACATCTTTAAGATGTTATAGCACAACCCATTTATTAGTTGCCTAGGTCCGGGCATCCCTTTCCATGTTAAGTCCAACCAACATTCACAACCCATGCCTCACAAAGATAATCGGGCGCATCTAGGACTCCTAATCTATGTGACCGATGATCGATGCCTTGACATGCTTCGAATTAGGAAGGCAACTTTGTGACTTACTATTTTTAGGGATTCATTTTATTACGGCCTACATGGCATACGCTTTGTCATCCATACATAGCATGCATATATATATAATTGCATAAAGTAAAGCGTGACAAACATGGGCCCAAAAACCTACAACTAAGATTCTATACTATTACATAAGAATCTTCGAGTTGGGCTTCTCCACTCCGGTGGGCTTCGTCTTGATTTACAAAGTCTTCAAATAAATTCAATTCTAAGAAATAAATGAAACTTTTACAATAAAATATAATGGTATGCAAGCCATATTTAATTACAAAAACCCAGGGCCCATGAATGCACCATGCATATCCATTCATCACATCAAACAAGCAAATAAATATACATAGCATTCATGGATCAAACAAAGTCCAATTTTAATTAGTTTAGCCAAGCCCATTAATGGAAATTATGTACTTGAACCTTTAAGAGATGACCCCGTGATGGGCCTGGGCCGAAACCCAATGGACTAAATCCTCTTATTGAATAAGTTCTCTTAAAAGCCTAAAACACAAACTAGTTAGATTTGTGCTATAAATCAACTCTAGTATAATTTCCAATTTTGCCATTTTTAATTTTATGTCATACAGCCCATAAACATTAAAAAGGCATATAATATGTGCTAACATGAATTAAAATATAAAATCATGAAGAACACATATATGGTACACGGCATTCATGTAAAAAAAATAAACAAACAACAAAAACTAGTTGTTTAATGCTTATGTAATGCCATGAAATGCACAAACATTTAAATCAATTTTATGAGCCATTTAATAATCTAAATAAGTTCATAAATATTGATTTAATATTCTGTACCATTTTAATCTAAATGTGTTTTTACCATTTTAATCAAAACAAAACAAACAATCTTGATTAAACATGTAACAAACACAAACTAGTCATAGTTTTAAGTGATTTTAAAATTAATCAATTAAATTGTCATGGACCAGAATTATAACCAAATTTAAAATATGTCCAGACCTGATATTTAATCTTTAAAAATCACTTACAAACATGCCAAAATCAATTTTACATTTAATTTTGAAAACTAGTTGTTAAACTAGCAATTTACATGCCAACTAGCACCTAGTTTCATAATTAACATGTACCATCAGGTATAAATAATTAAATCCGACCATTACCAGCCCTAATAACATCTTAGGAAAGTATATTAACGTGCCATATTAATTATAATACCTATCTAATCAATTAAAATCATTTTTACACCAAAACAATGCAAAAAACTCAAAACAGAAAATTTCAGATTTGCAGGTTTTCAAAATAACGATTTTTAATTAATTTTTTCATGCATCTAAAGCACTAAAATAAGCATGTCTAGGCTCTGATACCACTGATGGAATATGACATGGTATGATAATCATGATAGCACAGCGGAAAAATAAAAATTTTTATCATACATACCATACATATCCAAAACTAGGAACGAAAACATGCAATTTTAGGTTGTAGAACTTACAAGTTAAGATGCCTTTTAGATATTGATTTCGGTGATGGCAAGCAACTAAGATGACTTTGTCCACCTTAGATCTCGATCACCAATGCCAAGGAATAGCCTTTTACGCCACTCCCTCTATTCTCACACACACAATTGCACCGTCGGCTTAAAATCGAGATTGCTAGCTCTCTTTTAAGGTATTGTGTAATGGCTATGGATTGAAGCTACAAAATTTGATTTTGTACTTCTCTTAGGTTGCTATCACTACCCAATAACACAAGAGAATGAGGAACTATCCTTTCTCCTTGTGAAAAATTGGGCCAAAAGAATTGAGAGAGGAAGAGATGAAATTCACGCCAATTGCATAGAAGAACTAGGGTTTGCGCCAACTTCTTCTCATTTTGCTCCTAGGGTTTTATTTCTTTATATATCATTATCTTTTAGGCAAGTGTTTTCATCTGAATTTACTACCTTAAGATAATTAATTCAAACTCTATCACTTCCTAAAGATAAATCATATATTTTGAATTAAACTCCTTTGAATTTAAAATTCAAATTTGAAATAAAACATAAGACATTTAATTAAATGAAATCACTTAATTAAATAAACAACATGTGCCGAAATTCCTTGATTTCCCTCTTGGAATTTCAGCCACTTCATTAATTATATAAGTGATTTGATTTAATTTAAATTCCTTTAGGCTTTAATACTCAATTAACTTAATTAACACAAGATAATTAATTAATTAAAATTAAACCTTATGGGCTGAATTTCTCTCTCTCATGGACCAAAGCCCAATAGCAATTTTATAACCCATTACATACATTAATTTGACTTTAATTAAAAGCCCAAATTAATGCCCAATACTTAATTTAAGTATTTTAAGCCCAATGCTTTGCGTGCGATCCTATAGGTCCATTTCATGTTGGCAATGAATTAATAAATTAATTCAAAGGCTATATATATTCTCTAGCAAGATATTATAGCAATCCAAATTAAATGAAAATACATATGGCATTTAGTGACCTAATGCAATTTTGCATAGTCCCTTACCCTTAAATATCAGAATTAATATAAGGCATGGAACTAGTCATCCTTATATATATTAATTCCTTTCTTGATATTCCAGTGACACTGAACTCTCAGATAAATAATGATTACTCATTATTCCATCTCGGTATGGCCATACACTTCTCAGTTCACTGATCAAGTGGCCGGTGATATTTTTCTCTCTTATCGAGAGGGGTAATCCCTTCGCTTCTCTCATACTCTCTAACATGAATCAATGTATACCCAATCATACCCGTACTTGTCACTCTGTTACGAGCACGTTAGGTGTATGTCAAAGTACACAGTAATTCATAAGGAGTTTCATAGAGATTTCAGGTCTAAGAACTCCGATACAAAACTTGCATATGAGAAACACTTATGACTTGTACCATGTAGTGTTCTCATGAGCGGATCGAATCCAGATACCATGTTCTTTAACATGTATCTATGATCTCTGATTGACACTCTTGTCCTAATGATCCGTAAGACAGAACTCATAAGATCAGAGATAGCATACTAGTCTTAATTCATTTGTTATTCCCATAACAATGACTGACTAGGGATATTTAGAATGAAGTCCCATTTGTTTCAAGGTCTTACAATCCATGTGCCTCACACATGATAACTTAAACCGAAACGACATTCTTGGATAGTTTTATCAATTGACATGCACAAGAATACAAAAGATAAAACAAATGCCTCATTTTATTAACTAAGTGTTTTATTACAATGTATTGGGGCTAGGGCTTAAACTAACAATGTATTAGTCCCAATAAGCCATTAGTCCTTTCACCTTTCTTGTTAAAAGGAATTTTTGTCATTTTTCCATGCAAACATGGCTCACATGTATCATAAGACTCTAAGTCGAATGACCCAAGCACTCCAGTTTTGTAGAGTCTTGAAATACATTTTTCGTTTGCATGTCCTAAACGACAATGCCAGAAGTAAGTAGGGTTCAATTCGTTTGATTTAACCCTCTTTGTATTAATGTTGTATATGGACTCTTTGTTTTGTAAATCAAGGATATAAAGGCCATTTTGCAACATGGCATTGCCATAAGAAATGCCTTAGCGACGAATATGAGCATTGCCATTTTTAATAACAAAATCAAATTTGTCCAAATCCAAACATGAAACTGAAATAATGTTTCTGCTAATAGCAGGCACATAATAACAATTTTTAAAACTAAACAAAGTCTGAAAGGTAAAGTGAGTTGATAGTCTCCTATCTCCATGGCAGCAACTCGTGCTCCATTCCCCACATGGAGGTCCACTTCTTTCTTCCCAAGTAACTGCCTATTTCTTAGCCTCTGCACATTTGAACAAATGTGAGAACCATAACCGGTATCCAATACCCAAGTGGTAGAAATAGAAAGGTTAATCTCAACAACAAAAATACCAAAACTAGACGCCTTGGCTCCATTCTTCTTTTGTTCTTCCTTGAAGAGAGCACAATTTTTCCTCTAATGCCCTATCTTGTTGCAATGGAAGGAAGTGCTCTCACACTCTTTGAGCTTCTGCGCCTTGGGCTTGGATTGGGCCTGAGGTGCACTCCCACTTGGCTTGAACCGAGCTAGGTCATTCTTGGGTTTTGCCTTTCCCTTTCTCTTTTCCTTAGCGGGTCCCTTTTTAATACCCCCTTGAACCATCAAACAGGATTGGTCTTTTGAATGTTCTTTTCAGCATTCTTAAGCATCCCATGAAGCACAGTATCTAACTTGTTCATTGCATGCATGTTATAATTCATCACAAATGGATCATAATCATTAGTCAATGATCCTAAGATCAAGTCAGTGGCCAATTCCTTTGGCACTTGTACCTCAAGCTTCTTAAGAGTATCAAGATACCCTTTTATCTTGAGTACATGGGTACTAACAGGAGTACCCGCAGCCATCTTACAAGAAATCAAGGCCTTTTGTTGTCACGAACCTCTTGTGACGAGCTTGCTCTTGGAACATCTCCTTGAGGTGCACCATGATCGCATAAGCCTCTTGGTCCATAAATTGCTTTTGCAAGTCAGGCACCATAGTGGCCAGCATCAGACAGGTCACATCATTGGAGTCACTATTCTTGGTCTCAAAAGTTTCCTTTTGAACTGCAGAGGCATTCCTAGCAGGTTCTTCAGGCAATGGTGCATCCAAAACATATGACTTTTTCTCTTGCTTAAGAACTATTCTTAAGTTTCGAGACCAGTCTATGAAATTGGTGCCATTCAATTTGTACTTTTCAAGGACCGATCACAATGAGAAATTGTTGTTTGAAGATGCCATTTTCAATCTACAATAAAATTTAGCAAGATTAAATGAGGTCTTATTTATAATCCCACAAACCGAATTAATATCCCTTTAAATAATTCACGTTAGTGATTTAATATGGGCCAAAATCCACTTTTCACAACAACTTATTAGTCAAGCTGAGCTTGTACACCTAACGAGTTAAGTTACTTAGGTAGGAAAACTCCAATCATGTCTCGTACATGACTCTTGGATCAAATGGGCTAACATCTTAAGATGTTATAGCACAAACCCATTTATTAGTTACCTAGGTCCGGGCATCCCTTTCCATGTTAAGTCCAACCTACATTCACAACCCATGCCTCACAAAGATAATCGAACGCATCTAGGACTCCTAGTCTACGTGACCGATGATCGATGCCTTGACATGTTTCGAATTAGGAAGGCAACTTTGTGACTTACTATTTTAGGGATTCATTTTATTACGACTTACATGGCATATGCTTTGTCATCCATACATAACATGCATACATATATAATTGCATAAAGTAAAGCGTGACAAACATGGGCCCAAAAACCTACAACTAAGATTCTATACTATTACATAAGAATCTTCGAGTTTGGCTTCTCCACTCCAGTGGGCTTTGTCTTGATTTACAAAGTCTTCAAGTAAATTCTATTCTAAGAAATAAATGAAACTTTTACAATAATACATAATGGTTTGTAGGCCATATTTAATTACAAAATCCAGGGCCCACGAATGCACCATGCATATCCATTCATCACACCAAACAAGCAAATAAATATACATGACATTTATGGATCAAACAAAGTCCAATTTTAATTAATTTAGCCAAGCTCATTAATGGAAATTATGTACTTGAACCTTTAAGAGATGATCCCGTGATGGGCCATGGGCCGAAGCCCAATTGACTAAATCCTCTTATTGAATAAGTTCTCTTAAAAGCCCAAAACACAAAGTAGTTAGATTTGTGCTATAAATCAACTCTAGTATAATTTTCAATTTTGCCATTTTTAATTTTATGTCATACAGCCCATAAAAATTAAAAATATATATAATATGTACCAACATGAATTAAAACACAAAATTATGAAGAGCATATATATGATACACGACATGCATATAAAAACAAACAAACAACAAAACTAGTTGTTTAATGCTTATGTGATGCCACAAAATGCACAAATACTTAAATAAATTTTATGAGTCATTTAATAATTTAAATAAGGTCATAAATATTGATTTAATATTCTGTACCAATCTGATCTAAATGTGTTTTTACCATTTTAATCAAAACAAAACAAACAATGTTGATTAAACATGTAACAAACACAAACTAGTCATAGTTTTAAGTGATTTTAAAATTAATCAATCAAATTGTCATGGACCAGAATTAAAACCAAATTTAAAATATGTCCAGACCTGATATTTAATCTTTAAAAATCACTTACAAACATGCCAAAAATGTTTTTACATTTAATATTTAAAACTAGTTTTTAAATTAACAATTAACATGCCAAAAAGCACCTAGTTTTAATATTAACATGTACCATCAGGTATTATCAATTAAATCCGACCATTAACAGCTCCTAGAACATCTTATGACAGTATATTAATATTTCATATTAATTATAATACCTATCTAATCAATTAAAATCATTTTTACACCAAAACAATGCAAAAAACTCAAAAAAGAAAATTTCAGCATTGCATGTTTTCAAAATAACGATTTTTAACTAATTTTTTCATGCATCTAAAGCACTAAAATAAGCATGTTTAGGCTCTGATACCACTGATGGAATATGACATGGTATGTTCATGGCAATCGTGCAGCGGAAAAATGATAAAAATATTCATACATGCCAAACAATTCCATGACAAGAATCAAAACATGCAATTTTAGGATTTTTAAAACTTACAACTTTTGATGCCTTTAAATCTTGAATTTGGTGATGACCAGCAATTAAGATGACTTTATCCGCCTTAAATTTTGATCACCAATGCCAAGGAACAGCCTTTTACGCCACTTCCTCTATTCTCACACACACACTTGCAAAGATGGCTTAAAATAGAGATTGCTAGCTCTCTTTTAAGGTATTGTGTATTTGTAATGGATTTAAGCTACAAGATCTAATCTAGTACTTCCTTAAAATGCTATTGACATCCAAGAACACAAGAGAATGAAGAAGTATATTTCTCCTTGAGAAATTTGGCCAAAAGAAAGTTCTGTGAGAGAGAGATGGTTTTCATGCAAAAAGCAAAAGAAAAACTAGGGTTTTTTCTTTTCTCTCTCATTCAATATATATCATTTTCTTTTTTAAGTGATAAATCTAAAATCCACTACTTAAAGATAATTAATTTCAGCCTTTATCACTTCTTTAAAATCAGAGATATATATTGATTCAAATTCTTTTGATTTAATCCAAGATAAAAAGACATAAGACATATTAATCAAATAAATCACTTAATTAAATAAGCATGTGCTGAAATTTCTTGGTATTTATCTAGGAATTTCGGCCAAGTCTATTTCCATTTAAGTGTTTTAATTTGATTATTATTCTTTTAGGTATTAATACTCAATTAATTAAATTAATACAAGACATTTAATTAATTGAAATTAAACCTTGTGGGCTGAATTTCTCTCTCTCATGGGCCAAGGTCCAATAGTAATTTTAAAACCCATTACACACATTAATTTGACTTTAATTAAAAGCCCAAATTAATGTCCAATACTTTATTCAAATATTTTAAGCCTAATGCCTTGTGTGTGATCCTATAGGTCCATTTAATGTTGGCAATGAATTAATAAATTAATTCAAAGGCTATATATATTCTCTAGCAAGATATTATAGCATTTCAAATTAAATAAAAATTCATATGGCATTTAGTGACCTAATGCAATTTTGTATAGTCCCTTACCCATAAATATCAGAATTAATATAAGGCATGAAACTAGTCATCCTTATATATATTAATTCCTTTCTTGATATTCCAATGATACTGAACTCTCAAATATATAACGATTACTCATTATTTCATCTCGGTATGGCCATACACTTCTCAGTTCACTGATTAAGTGGCCGATGATATTTTCTCTCTTATAGAGAGGGGTAATCCCTTCACTTCTTTCATGCTCTCTAACATGAATCAATGCATACCCAATCATACCCGTACTTGTCACTCTGTTACGAGCACGTTAGGTGTATCTCAAAGTACACAGTAATTCATAAAGAGTGTTATAGAGATTTTAGGTCTAAGAACTCCGATACAAAACTTGCATATGAGAAACACTTATGACTTGTACCATGTAGTGCTCTCATGAACGGATCGAATCCAGATACCATGTTCTTTAACATATATCTATGATCTCTGATTGACACTCTTGTCCTAATGATCCGTAAGACAGAACTCATAATATCAAAGAGAGCATACTAGTCTTAATTCATTTGTTATTCCCATAACAATTACTGTCTAGGGATATTTAGAATGAAGTCTCTATTGTTTCAAGGTCTTACAACCATGTGCCTCACACATGATAACTTAAACCGAAACAACATTCTTGGATGGTTATATCAATTGATATGCATAGGAATACAATAGATAAAACAAATGCCTTATTTTATTAATTCAAAGTATTTTATTACAATGCATTGGGGTTAGGGCTTACACTAACACATTCTTTGTCCATTTTTTAGAAATCACTTTCTCATCAGGTAACTCTGATTAGGAGCCGTCTAAGGATCCAACGTTTACAATAAGAAAAAGAAAAATACAGGTTGTACCATTTCTCTTCTTAGCTAAGATTTTTTCTCATTGTTTTTTTTTTTTTGTTAACGTTTATAATAAGGCAACTTATGATATATATTAAAGATATTGTATACTCTTTTTTCCCTCATTAGGTTTTTATCCAATAAGAGTTTTTTCTAGTAAGGTTTTATTGAGGCACACTATCTATTAGCGAACATGCAAAGGGAAGTATTATAAAATCCCATAAATTATGGACGTCCATAACCTCTCAAAATTGATAGCACAACTTACCAAAACGAAAATGTAAAACCAATTGATTGTCCCTATAAGACATTTTGTAATATCTCATCAAAAAATTTTAATACGCCAGAAGTGTAATATATTATTTAGTGCAAAAGATATCATTTTCTGAAAATAAAAAGGAAATGGAAAATTTTTAAAGTGGTACTCTATAAGCGGTAAAAGGTAACATAAACTAACAACTCTATATTTTTAGAAAAATAACCCAATAAGTGGTTCTAGTAATGATAAATTATATAAATTGTGTGAAAATGGATGATATATAATTGTTATTGATAATGTATTTACATATTTGATTGCTTATAAAAAAAATATTGATAATAAGTATGAGTTTCAAACTACCGAAAAGTGTTGATAGCCATTAGGACCAATAGTCCAAACACCTAAAAACATCAAACATGTTGGCCGTTGATATTACTAGCCTCATCAAACTATCTTAAAATGTTAACTATATATGAAATTAGTCATGAATGTGTGTGGTGGAAAATCATAACTCAACACATCAAAAGAATATGCAAATTGTTATTTGAAAACAATAATCGACAATATTGCAGCACAAAAAAAATTTGTTGAGGAAATAATAAAAGATTAAAATGAAAAATTTACGAAAGCGACAATCTAGCCAATCATCATTTCATAGAGGCACTATCAAGCTGAATGTATAAAGGCTTGTCCATATGGCATTGTAATGCATCAAAGTTAAAGAGAAATTATGATTAGTTGTATTTTTTAGGGAAAATATATTACATATAAATATTGTACTTTTTTTCATTCTCTAAATTTTTATCTCACTAGAATTGTTATGATATATTTTTTTGTTACGGATGACTACATACTTTTATTCCTAATTGTACTCTTAGGTCTACTAGTATTATTAACTTGTTCACCAAATTGTGTACCTATGAATACGCTTTGTAAGTTATTCAATAGACACAATAATATAATGATTATACTAATTTCTCTCTCCTTTATATTTATTGTCTGTATATTCTTTTCTTTTTTCTATTTATTTATAATAAAATTATTTTTATCTCAATTTTTTTTTCTCTTTCGGTCATGTTTTGCTTTTATAATTCAAGTTCTACAGTTCTCTAAAACTGTTTCAAGTTTAATAATAATAATAATAATAATAACAACACCAACAACTAGAGGTGGCAAATGGGCAGATTGAATGAATTTAGATTGGGTCATTAATAGATGGATTACTAATGGTTTTGATCATAAATGAGTAAAAAAATATGGATTATAAATTTATCAATATCCAAATAGATTGGATAGATTTTGATTGATTCATGAATTTAATGAAATTATTATATAATTTTTTATTACTTAATTAATGGATCTAATAATAATAATAATATTCTATTAAAAATATAATATAAATAATAAGTTAAAATATAAAAAATTAAAATAAGTTTCGGCAAAAGAAATGAAAAAAGAAAAAACTCAACTGAATAAAATAATTCATTAACTAAAAATAAAAGAATTCATGTCACTGGTCATTCTTTTCTTTCTTCTCTTTCCCCTCTTATTGTGCTGTCTTGGATTTTTTCTTTTTTTTTTTCATTATCAAAATTTCAAAGCTGTGCTCAAATGAGCAAAAAAAAAAAAAAGAGAGGAAAAAGATGTATTTTGTGACATTATTGCAAACTGCAAATGTAAATTTAGTAAGTTGACATTATATTAATACAATGATAATAAAAATTAATATATATTAAAAAATAATCAAAAATTATATATTTTATGATTTGATCCTTATAATATGATTTATTTTAACCCACGATCCGTTAGCCATATTTAACTTAAACTAGCAAAATTAAAAAAGAAATAAGGATCCAAAATTAACAAAAACTGGAGATAAAACTGGAATTAAAAAAAACGCATTATTATTTTTTTAATTTTAGAAAAATTGTATTTTGCCTTTAATCCATGAATAAATTTTGATTAATGGGTTCTCCGGCGGTGTGAGGAAAACATTTTTTTATATATATATTAAAATAATAAAAAATTTACAATATTTTAAATTCAATCCTAGCAACTCTACCAATGCTCTCATTAGCTGCTCTTTGAATATGATAAAAAAATATTTTGAAAGCAATCATTGGATTAAGATCCAATGGATTGGGAAGTAAGATAGGTTAATCCAATCGGTATTGGGTTGGATTAAAAAATAAAATGGATAAATTTTGGGTTGATATAGTGAGTATTTATTAGGATTGTATTGGGTTTGAATCAATTTTTTTTAATAAATTTGGATCGATCCATGGATTTGAATCAATTTTGTCGGGTCTACCAACAACTACTCTCTGCTAGGTGCTAACTGTGAATTGGCAACACACCCTATTCAATTATTAAATAAAAAAAAATAGAGGTCCATACATCAAAATAAATGTGCAGAAATTCAATAAGCCAAAGCATAAAAAATACAATAGTTTGGAGTTGTTTTTTTACCTTTTTATTTATTATTTTTTTTCACTGCTACAAGAAAAGTAGCGCGTAGAATAGAACAAGAAAGAATAGTTAAGAGTAGGCTCTTGCGAACATTCTTGACGAGAACTAATTTATCGATCAAAAACACAGCGCAGGACTTAATTAAATACAAAAAGAAACAGGAATGGCATTGTAGAACATATATATTTAATGCATTTAATCATTCATCTTGACTTCAGTATTTATTTTCTTTTGTCATTTTAAAATTCGATTGATATGTACATGAAAATCCATCACTAAATGCCAGATAAAGACCATTCTATGTTATGAACATTATTTCAATTATAGGGGATGGACCTCATCGTCAGGTCTACCTCAGAGTGTTACAATAGAACGATCCAGAAATTCCAAAAAATTAAAAATTAAAAATGAAAAGTGTTAGATATTTTTAGATCTTTTAAGCCTTAGATATTTTTTTTTCTGTTCGATTGAGACAAAAAAGGAGCATATCACATGCAAAGAAAAAGTGCAAAGAATTGGATATTTCTTCAGATATTTCAAGTCCCATTTTAAAAATTATATATATTTTTTTTTCTTATAAGAATATCAGAGAAGTTGAATATCCATAATTTCAAAATGGAAGCTATCATTTCAATTAGAAGCTAATCATCAGGTAGCTTTTCATGAACCTCTCTTCACAAAACGACCCTACAACCAAAAAATGATGTAGTTTATGAAACTAATTTAATTAGAACTTTATTCTATCTTATACTAAATAAATATATAAATAAAATAGGAGGTCAAACCTTGAGCCTTGGTCTTTTATCTGCATTGAGTTTGCGAACTTGATACCTTATCTTCTTAGAAAACAACCTTGTCTGGCGCTTCTCTTTGTATCTTAGTACACTTGCTTCTCTTCTTGTTCTCTCTTCTTCCATCACAGGCACCTCTCCCATCTAAACATTTGGTGTACACATAAAACCAAACTCATTTAAATGACATAAATTATAATATATTTTTCTTCTATACATAACTCTATTGAAAATTCAATTCAATTGATCAATAGTATAATTCCTTTTTTTTTTTCCAAGAAAGTTTAATTTGAAAGAAATATGCCATTTCAGTAAACACACAAGCAGATTGACAATCGCTAAAATTCAGTATAATTAAATAGTTACTTAAGTTAGGTCTATCATGTATCAATTCAATGATAAATAGCAATATACTTTTTTTTAAATGTATCCTTGAAAATAATTGTATATATTAATTATTTCCCAGATATTCAACTTTATTTGAAAAATTATGAAGACATAAAAGGGAAGTAATTTAGAGAGAGAGAAAGAGAGAATTGAGCTGATGAATACTTACATAGACGCCATTGGCTGGCATGGAAAGAGAATAATTATTAGCTAAAAGAGGACCTCTATCAGACCAAGCATCCAGAACTTCTTGATAATTCAAGTTCAGATTCAAAGACAATATTCTTTGATTATCATAACCATCAAATCCATCCGACAATCCAACACTACTTTCTCTCTTTATCAACTTGTTATCATTCCAATTACTATTATTATACCAATGGCGTCTTCTTTCTTCAGTATCGTACTCCAAATTATATTCTCCATCTTCTTCATCTTCTCCATTTCCGATTTTGTTCCACTCCATAAAATCCCAACTCAGAAACCCATATTGGTTTTCATCCATTGAAAAATTTTCATCTTCAATTCCTAAAATACCCTCAAATTCGTCCATAATATCAATTCCACCATTGGTTTTTGAGTCCGGCACTTCTTGCTCTTCTTTCTTTGGGCTTTTTAAGGTTGAATTGTACTTCATCTTGTCTCTCTTTCTCCTTCCTTTCTTTCTTTGTTGGTCTATCTATTTATCTACTTGCTTGCATTTGCGCATGACATGCAATTTGAATATAACTATAAAAGTAACAAAGAACGGATTGGTGGAAGCAAAGGTAGCTTTTCTTTTGGCCCACGTGGAAACTTATCCTTTTTCTATTGGTTGCTTTATGGCATACTTTCTTTTGGTTGGTTTACTGCTTCCAACTAGGAAAGAGCTTGTGGGCCCATTTTTTATCTTTTATTGGCTGTCAATTTGAAATTTGAAAGCAACGTTTTCAAAAGCTGCTCTTATATTGAGTCGGCTTGCCAACTAAGTCAATAATGAATCTTTTTAAAAAATGATGTAAAAATAAAATTTATTTGAAAAAATATGATGATTTTTATACTATTTGAGAAAATGGGAAGATCAAGTTCAATTTTGGAACCAATTACTGTGGAATCAGAATGGTGGGATTTGCTAGTAGAGAGAAATGTAGAGTGGGGCCTGTATCTCCAATTCCACAATACAGTATTGCGAAAATGAAATATTTTTCATTTTTTAATATATATATATATACTTAGCAAAATTGATCAAAACTCGTAGATCGATCCAAATTCATTCAAAAAAATTGATTCAAATCCAATTCAATCTAAATGAATACTCATTGGATCAACCTAAAACTGACTCATTTTATTTTTCAACCAAAACCAATACCCAACGGATCAATTCAAATTTGATCCATTATATTTTTCAACCCCCCAATGGGTTTGTCTAAATCCTTTTTCGAATTTACCAAAATTTTTCCGATGTAGTGTGTCAAAGATGTATATGCAATTAAGACAACAACCACAGCCTCAAAATGCAAAGTTTTTCTTTCTTGTACCTTATCCAGTGGAAGAAAAAGATCAGACGAGAGGTCGGTGCTTTGTTAATAAAATTAAAGGTCTTATCTGCTGGGAAAGACTTACTGCTATTTAATGGGTGGTCCTCTAGTTCTTTTTTTTTCTTCAAAACTATAAATCTATATCTTCCTAGACAAATTAATATTCCTTGTCTAACAACAAGCTCATCCATCATTATCGTTACTCGATCTGAATGTTCATTATTGCCTTAAGTTAACTTCAAGTCTTTCATATTTTTTATTCTCTAATTAATTTCTTCTTTTTTAAAAATAAAAAATCACATCCATGGTGCACTCAATATGCAAGAAAATCAACAGTCGATTATATCAATCTTGATGTCATGCATGGTTCTTCCTGGTGTTTGGGATTTAAAATATTATAATTAATTTTCAAGGAAACATGAACCAAGGAAACTCGGAAAAACTTTGCATTTTGAGGCTGTGGTTTACCAAAATTTGAGTTTTGTTTTAATACTAAGGGATTCGAGGAGCATTTAGTGTCAAAACTTATATTAAACCCATGGATCGATCCAAATAAATCCAACCCATTTAGATATTAACCCATTTATGATTCATATCTTTTGATCCATTTATGACCCAACCCATTAGTGATCCATCCATTAGTGACCCAATCCAAACCCATCCAACCCACCCATTTGCCACCTCTCTCTCTCTCTTTCTCTCTCTCTCTCTCTCTCTCTCTCTCTCTCTCTCTCTCTATATATATATATATATATATATATATATATATATTTCTCTCTCTCTCTCTCTCTCTCTCTCTCTCTATATATATATATATATATATATATATTGTTGGTCTTTGTATTAATTTTTTTTGCTGCCAAAAATCCAATGTTTGGTCACATGTTATTTCACCATAACGTATTTATTTTCTATCTAATGCTCAGCATTTGACTGAATCTTATTCTCGCACGAAGCAAAGAGATTAATTTTTTAATATGCATAGCCACAACCTTTCCCAATAATACCTAATACTTGATTTTGTCTACATGTTTGTTAATATGCATAGCCACAATTTGAGTTGTCTCATTTTTTACATTTCGAACTATTATTGACTGAGTTCTTAATAAAATTAAACTCCATTTTATTCGAAAAATTGCCTACAAGTCAATTTATTATTGCTTGAGTTTTTCTTCTTTGTATTCTTTGTAAAGCAAATCGGGACTTCTAGACAGATACAATAAAAGGTTATAGGCGTCTCTTGAAAATTCTTATTGTTAGAGTAGTTGACCTCATGCAACTCATATTATATTTACCATGCCAAATAACAAAATATCAACACTGCATTAATTCTATTTTATTTTTTATTTTTAGAAGATTTTTATAAATTAATCATTTGGCCAAAAAGAAAGATAATTATTTCTCTTTTTTCTCTTTAATTGCAAATTATTTTTCTTATTAATTTTCATAAATTACAAATTATTTTTCCCGAAAATTGAAAAGAATGTAATCAAAGAAATAATAGAATGAACAACTAGTGATGTTTTTTTTTTTTATATAATATATATGAAAAAGAGATGAATTTGAAGAGAATAATTAAATTTTGAACTGAATTGAAAATTGTATATTAATGATAAAATGGTCATTAATCTTTTTGTTTCATATGAGAATAAAATTCAGTCAAATCCTGAGCATTGGGTAGAAAGTAAACACGTTTTGGTGAAATAATATATGACCAAATATTGGATTTCTAGCAGCAAAAAAAAAATTAAGATAAAGACCAACAATATATATATATATTAAAAAAAGAAAAATATTCCATTTCCGCAACACTGTGTTGCGAAATTGGAGATGTAGGCCCAACTCTATGCATTTCTCTCCACTAGCAGGTCCCACCATTATGATTCTGTAGTGATTGGTTGCGAAATTGACTTGGTCACCCTATTCTCCCAAATAGTCTAAAAATTACCCCCTCTTCCCAAATAAGTTTTATTTTTACACCATTTTTTTATTAAATCCCGTCAATAGTCAATTGGTTGAACCAGATTCACTTGAAATTTTTATTTTTTAAAATATAGTTATTTATAAAAAAAATTAAAAATATTATATCTCAAAATACTAGCAATGAAAAAAAAAAAGCCATAAGCCAATCCTGAAAAAAATGAATGCACCAATAGCGAAATAAAAATCAATATATTCGATAAATAAACCATAAGCAAAAGTAATGCTAAAATTATATATGCCTCTTCATTACCAGAAAGCAATTGAAGTACAATTCCTGAACCAGCAAGCAAATTAACTGGCTATTTTTACATGCAAACAGTACATATACTGCCCCTTACAATATCAAAGATTTTATGGAATGGTCTAAAAAAAATCCACAGATCTTACACAAATATACTTATTTAGAAAACAAAGGCATCCAGGGTAAGACATATATTTTCATAAAATTTGACCAATACTATTAATGTTCCGGTTCATCGATCTATATACGGATCTAACTAACAGTCTCAAAACTTTATTTACCAGTAAAAGTGTAAGTAAACAAGCTCTATGCTTGCATAACATTAATGAAACACCTAACTGCCATAATATTATTAGTAAAAAATGATGAAAGTGAGCCAAGAACCAACCGATAATGTACCTCATCTCATGTCAATTATAGTTAACTAGAAGCTTTACATATGGAAAGAGCGAAACAAGAAAAAACAGAGCTGTAATTGTCATATTCTTACAGCATTAGTGAAAGCTACCAAAACTTCAAGCCTTTTGTACCACGTTATAACTGAGTGTAGCAGCATAAATAAAAAACTATTTTGTAAATAAAGATAACTTGCTCAAAAACAATAGTAAGGCTTCATTAGGACAGCGAATTCAACACTTACCCATAAGTAGATACATGATTAGGATTTTTTCGAGAAATAAACATGGCAAATAAAGAAAACGTTAAAAGATCACAGTCAAATGTCAAATGGAACACAATTGATACCAAACCTGAAACTTACTTCGATCATAAGGGCTTGTCTTTGAGATCTCAATGGTTGAAAGTGAAGACAAAGGTCGAGCCTTTGAGGTGAAGAAACTGCACTTAAAGAAACACAAGTCCTACTCTAAGTGAAGAAGAAGTGAGAAGAGGAGGTGGCTACTTGAAATGAAATGGATGCAGAAAAGGAAAATTTAGGGATTTAGGGAATTTTTCCTCAAAACGCAGTATCTTTGGGTTGAACTGGAGTTCAATTCGAGAAATAAATTTTTGATCCAAATTGATTTTTTTTTATCTAACTTGAGTTTTTACTCCTTTCGTGTTTCATGTTCGATCGACTCGGATTACTAGCCGAGTTACAATCCAATTGGTTCGATCAATCGAGTCAAATCGAGTTTAATAACTGTATTTGAAACCGATATTATATCATAAAAAGCACTCTAGGTCCCTAAATTTTAGTGTTTTTCTATATTAGATTTCTAAGATAGATATTATATTTATGCGCTTTTCAAAGAAGTTATAGTAGATTCAATTTGTATTGGATTTGAAATATACGGTATATATGTTTTTTTTTAAGCAAATTTATGGTATACATGCTAATCTCACATACGATCAACTTAAAAAAAAGATACAAACTATTTAAATTAGATCCAATGTAAGTAATCCAAAAAGTTCATGATTTTAAAAAGTTTGGAAACACTTAAAAATAAAAAAAACCCAGAGTGTGTTTTTCTCTATTATATAAAAGGAAAAACACATGATTGGCCCTCTAAATTATTAATTTTTTCCATTAAATTTTTATATTTTAAAAATTTAACATTTAGTTTCTTTATTTTTCAATCACTCGTATTATGATAGTTTTAACTGACAACATAAACATGAGTTGTCAAATGCAAGTGTGCTCAAACTATATTAGAAGGGAGGCCAGCATTTGTATAAAAAGACAAAAGAAAAAAACATACTCAAGCTCCTGAATTATTGATAATTTCTACATTGGGTCCTTTCACATAAAAGAATTCAACGTTAGTTTTTTTTTTTTTTTTTACTTTTTGAATCACTACAGCATTGATATTGATTTTGATTGTCATTATTTTTGGACTCAATGTGAGCTTTTCAAAAAGTAAAAGAATTCAACATTGAATTTTTTTGAATTAGAGCTACCCAAATTGGAAATTACTAATAGTTTAAGAATATGAGGATTTGTTTTTCTAAAAATAAATTAGATTAGTGAACTCCATTTTAACTGCACGCAAATTTGATGACGATGCTTGTTACATCCATCAAAACTGTCAAATTTAAACTAAATGTGTGTGATTTGAGAAGCAAAAAACTCAATGTTAAATTTTTGAAATACAATAAATCGATGTAAAAAAAAGTTTGTGTACCTGAAGATGAGTTTACCCCATATAAATGAAAACACTTACTACATGTATTGATTAACAAATTTATGAACCAAACTAGGAGAGTGTCACATAAGATAAAGAAGTTAATAAAAGTTACTAATCATGAAATAAAATAAAAATTATATTTTAGTGACAATCCTACTATGCATATACTAGAAAGTACTATTTATGGCCCAAAATATACTACTCATAAACTTGGGATATTATGTTGTTACAAAATTAACTTAAGCCTATAATTTATACAATTTATTAATGACAAAATAATTTTACAAATTTAAGTTATTGATTCCTAATTTTATCACCATTAAGCTATATGTTTTAGTCATCTAAAATTGTTAACAGATTTCTTTGATCAATTAACAAGTGTAATGTTGCTTCCAACAATTAACAAAATAAATACATAAATAAATATATTATAATGGAATTGTAAGTAAAATGTATGTGTATAAGCTAATCTTCATATTATCAATCCAAGCCTGATTTCTAATGTATATGTACACATTGATAAGTGATAACTACTCATGACTGATATTATCGAAAATATTATAAATGAAAGAAAGGGAAAGGAAATCTAATCGGATGAAGTCTTTGAAACCTACAAGGAAAGGAGCACCTGGTCGGACTGCACTAAGCACTTCGATGGTTAAGTTAGTAGATGACTTAGAGAGGGAAATAAAAGGAAAAGAATTTTTAGAGAGATAAAAACATTATCGAGAGCCTTCCATGATTTCTCTATTTATAGTATTCTAGTGGCGACAATTGAGTAGGCTTTCAAGTGCCTAGAATAGTAACCTATGTCAATGAAATGACTGCACTATAGCTACCATACCGATTAGGTAGATGATACCAAATGAAGATATGGAAGTACCTTTGAACTGATGTGATAGATGATGACTAGATTGACTTTGGTGCCCAAATGTGGGCTTTCATTTGAATTGGCCTTCGGGCCTAAGAATCCAATTATAGAAGGATTTTATCATTTGTGTAACACCCTAATCCACTAACCAAGCATAACCATCAATCACCATCATAACCTAGCAAGATAAGGCATAGATGATAATAAATAGCAGGCCATAATAATTACATGCCACAATAACTTAAAACAAACTTATAATTAAAAGGTCAAACATAATGCCAAAGAAAATATATAATGAAATCCTCAAGCAACTGCACTCAGTCGGATCTTATCTTCAAAGGCTGACTAGCCACCAACTATCGATCTACTAGAGCTTAACCAGTACCTACACGGATAACAAACCCGTGCTAAGCTATAAAGTTTAGTGGGGAAACTAACTCCAAGGATAAACTCTAATAAAATATCATGAAATCACTACACCCTTTAAATTAAGAAAAACATATGAGTCAACAATATTAAACGATCTCACCCTTGCTATACCAAATGAATTGCAATCCTAAACATGAACAATATTCTTACAATAATCTAGATTCCATAGTAATTGATAGTACAACTTTCATCGTAAGCATTTAATCACATTTATTATGTATGATATGCCTTCAATACTCAATAAAAGCATAAGGGAGTATATATATCATACATCATCTATAAGAGTTATTTTAGGCATCGATACTTCACATATGTCATGAAATCTTAGTTATATAATATAGAGCAGAGAACTACATTTCATTGAAATCGTTCAAGCTAAAAAGAAATTTAAACCAAGCAATATAGTAGGCCATTATCATTTTCACATTATATAGGTGAAGCAAAAGATATATATATATATATATATATATATATATATATATATATATATATATATATATATATATATATATATATCTTCATTTTGAGTAACTTGTTGAGTCTTTTAAACTTTTAATAGCCTGCCAAGTACTAGTTCAAAGGGTGGATAACGGGAACAATGGATATCGAAGGTATTAAACAATGGACTCAAAGGGCCAAACTATGGTTCCATAAAGGAACAAAACACTAGACCCAAACGGGGTCATCAATGGTTCCAGCAAGGAACAAACAACAGACCTAAAAGGGTCGAACGATGGTTCCATAAAGGTATAAGACCCAAATGGGGTCAACTATGGCAGATGCAAAATCCCTCTAGGCATGCCTATCTAATCCACAACTAAAATAAGACCCACTGGCTTTATCACTTTAAGAACATCTTTCATTCATCATATTCTTTCTTAATTAATATAACATTTACTTAAAACCGTTTTCTTTATTTATTTTCGTAGCAATACTGGCATAAAGCCTGGATATTCAATGATACATATTGCCTGTTCATATACTTGCATAGCTACCAGATAACTTATATCATGCACTCGGATTCTTTAGCATAATGGTAACTGAGTATTATGCAATACTAGCTCAAAACAACGTTTTACGAACCTACTATAATACACATCATTGAACATAAAATCATGAAGTAACGACATGATTTGAATTTCAAGCTTAACTCTGGTAATACCCGGTGATAGTTTATGAAAATGAAACCATACATATAGTCATATAAACCATGATCACATGACTCCACACGTAAAAACATATTCATTGAAGAAGAACGTACCTGAGTGGTTCTTCAAAACCATTTCCTTTGCTTCAATATACTTAATTTAATCTTCGTACATTTAGTTCATCTTGTATATATTATATACATACATTCGGTGTCTCACAAATAGTGAAAGTACTCACATTTAAGATTAACATCTACCTATGTCATTCATAATGCCTTAAAAGACTTCACAACTCAATTATTTCATTTAGAAATCAAAAGGCTTATCAACCACCACTTTAATTAACTTAATCATCATGTACATTACTTATGGTCCATTTAATTCTCTCTAATTATATTTTATAATACAGAATTCATGATTTGTGAAGAATTTATAGCTTAGAGTGTGAAGTAGAACCATTAAAAGAAAACATATGAGTGGTCGTGCCTAAGAAAGAAGAGAAGGCATACACGGCCACACAAGGAGAACAAAGGCCAAATGCGTGGCCAAGTAGAAGGAGAAGTAAGCCATTCACGTGGCTATTGACCGGATGCTAGCAAGTGTACTAGATCGGCTAGTAATATAGGGAAAAATAGATTAAGACCCCAAATATCATACCCAAGGGAACATGAATTGCTAAGAATAATATCTATGTATGAATTAAATTAATCCAAGATTGTTTCCCAAATGTTTTTAATTTAAAAGCAAAAATTAAACAAAATAAACAATTAAACAAAACAAAAGCTAAAACATGAATTAAGAACAAAACAATAATTGAAATTCTCTTACTAAAGAAACTATCCACCTTAACTTTCATTGTAATGACTTAAATTCAATAGAAATACCAGTGATTATGGAAAAACTAATAATAAAGCAAGATATCTTTATTCAAGTATATCATTCTTAGTCTTAAGCTCATAGACAAATCTAATTCTTAGCATTCAAATCTAGTTTTAACTTCCTAAATATTCATTAAAGCCTTTCTCAAGTGATTCAACTCCAATTTATTCTTAGTTCCTCCTCTCTTAGTATTAACCAATAAAATTCACACATAATTATTTCATATTTCGGATAATAATCATGCATAAACATTAAAGAGTTAACCCAAGAACATGCAAATCATTAACTATGTCAAAACCAATTTTTAGTTATTTATTCAATAAACCAATAATCAATCTCAACACAATCAAAGATAAGAATATGCTTAAAACCAAGAAATAATCAACCGATATTGAAATTAAGCTCAAAATAAATTCATAACAATGAAAATATAAGATTTCAAGAATTCATTAGCAAAAAAAGAAAAACTACTTCCTAAACATATTTAAAAACTAAAGACAAAGTTGAAAAGAAAAACAATGAAAACAGAAAATAACGTAAAATAACTAAGCTTAATTATAAGATTCCTAATTCCTAATTCCTAATTCATCCTCCTCCTCCCTCTTATTGGTGTTTTGGACTACTATTTATAGGGCAAAATCGTAGTAGATTCCTTTTTAAACTCCAGACATAAAATAGGACGCGAACTTTGCTCAAATAGGAAGCTCGAAGAAAATCCTTCGCGAAATGGGAGATTGAGCACATGGCCACGTCCTTTCCTTTGTAATTGAACATGTGATCTCATGTTCCTTAGGCTTCCCTCACACGTGGCCACGTGTGAAATATGCCTTGGTCACACGTGGTCACGTGTTTGAATGTTTTTCTTCTTTTGTTCTTTCACGTGGCCATGGATCTTCAGGCTTCACTCTTTCACGTGGCCATGCGTTCCATGCTATTCTCCTTTACGTGGCCACGGGTATATTTCTTTATTGATTTCACATGGTCACATGAAAAGCTTCTGGACTAAACACTCATTTTCTTGCCTAAATTTATCATATTTGCACTTTTGGCCCTAATCTTTGCCCTTTCTGCAATTTAAGCCTTTTTTCTTGCAAATTAACCCTAAAAAACACCAAAATTTATAATTAACTCCAAAAAAATAAAACTAACAAATTAAACTCAAATCTAACCTAAGTAACACAAAATTAACTCAATTAAACACCTAAAAACATACTAAAAACACCATATAAATCACCATTATCAAATACCCCACACTTAGACTTTGCTTGCCCTCGAGCAAATTAGAACAGTCCAACTTCTCAAAATAATCAAACTCAAATAAAGAATTATGCATTTCAAAACCAAGCTTGCAATTAACAAGAACACTTAATAAAATTTTCAACTAGAATAAATTCAACCAAGACAATATGAGTTAGTTTCCTTGTGTGTGTGCAAGACCAAAACATTTTAAGTATTTTAAAAATCAAAACACCAATGCAAATTCATAGTGAAGTTTAGAATGAATGTATACATGAGTATACACATGGTTTCGCGCTTAAAACTCTAGAAACACCATAAGCCTCTCCTTTAGCACCGGAACCCGAAGGTCATCTCCGCTAAACAACTCAAAAACAAAACTTAGAATCACTTAGGTCTTTTAAAGGTTGTAATGGGGCTAAGGTATTGGTTATCAAAGAATGGATAAAAGATCAACAATAAGAATAGCCACTCTATGATAAAATAGACTAATAATTCACAAATTTCATTCCATTAACTTAATCAATAAAGAACTTAGCCAAAATTTTCCAATCCTTCACAATTCAAAGTACAATCTTAAAATTCTCTCAATTTCACCATTCATACCCTTTTAGAAATCATATCTATTTTTTCTTATAACTACCCCATACTTAAGATTTTTCAATACATGCTAGCTTTATTTCAATATTTTCTTTCTCTTTTTTTTCTTCTTTTGTTTCATTTTTTTCTCTTTTCTTTATTTTTTTCACTAGTTTTGATGTTGACAATACAATAATAACATGGGTAATCATAAAGTCACAATTCACTATTTCTTTGACTTTAACAATAGCCCTTGATAATAAAATCAAAAACATCTTATCACACTTATTCATATACCCAATTTCTATTAATCCATCCTATCCTAGAGTGGCTAATTCTAGAAGGGAAGATAAAAGCTTTTTAGGCTATATGGCAAAATAAATGAGTGTAACAAGAAAAATAAATATGGTATGCATTAAGCATACCTCATTAGGCTCAAAATGGCTAACAAAGGATAAATATATGCATAAAGGGTAGAAAAATAAGTTAAAATATGGCTCAACTAGAAAAACATTGCCGAGATCACTTTCCAAGTTATTTTGAGTTGCTTATATGCTTTAAAGGGTGATGAAGAAGGTTCTAGTGTTCTAAAATTTCTTACTCAACTATTTCAATGCATTGGTTTTCTTTAAGTTCAAAAACTGGTCTTTAGTGCTAAAAAATGTAGAAACTAACAAATATAAGTCAAATTAAATATTAAACTAGCCAAAAATTCATTAAACAACATGCTTGTTCTAATGCTAAATAAGAATTTTAAACATTGCACATTCTAAATTCAAGTTCAAAATGTTCAATTTTTGAGAATAACTAGGGCGAATTAAGCTAAATGTACAATAAATGATAAATGAATTAACTAAACTAACATGCAAAATAAAAACTAAACATGCAAACTAAAAACAAAACTAAACAACTAAAGCAAAAACTAAAACAAAATAATTCATAAGTAAGAAAATGAGTAAGGTAAGAAAAACTCCCTTAATTGGATCTTCAAAATCTAGCTCAGCTGAGCTCTATCCACCTCTTTAAAATCTTGCTGTCCTCAGCAAAGTATGGAAAATTTTAGCACACTTCATCACTTTTGAGAAACAAGTTAGTAACCAAGAAAAATGTAAGCTCACCACACCTAGAACCATAATCAAGTCAAAAAGAAGGCAAGAGGTCAATGGAATTAAGTTAACAAGCAAACATGCCACTAAACCCAATGTAGTGCAACAAACAAGACTTAATAATCATGGTAACTAAGCTAAGAAATGTAACTAGGCCAATCTTGCTTAAGTGCTCATTGTTTTCTATCCATATGTGACAAGGTGGATAGTGTGTGAATGCATCATAATCTCAAGTGTAAAGATAATTGGTGATGGTTAGGCTTAAATAAAAGGAAGAGAAAGGTTTTAATTGGTCATGGTAAACACAAAAGAAAATAAGCCAATTCAAATACAAACTCAACCTATATAAAGCCACAATAAAGTTCAATGTCAAACAATAAGTAGCTAAGAGTAAATGTAATGCATAACTAAAAATCAATCTCTAAGAAAACTTATATTCGACACTAATGAAACCTATGCCAATTTATTTGAATTAAGCTCATCAAGCACATCATGCAAATGAAAAACTAAGTGTGTGTGCCTTAGTGGAAAGGTGTGTGCTTGGGTAAGAAATGAAGTGCAACATGTTTTATCACAAGAGTCCCAATTAGCCATGCCATGTATCATAAAGATAGTAATGAAAATCAAGTCATCCATAATATGCTCAACTGAATTGTATATAAAAATTGATGTATCAAAATTGCAAATAATGACTTGAATAAAATTTAAGGCACTAGGATTAGATAACACGACAGTCTGCTAGCCGGTTAGCGGGCGGGGTTAAGGGGCGACGTCCCTTACAGGGTTCCTAAGGGGTAGCGCCCTTGGGCAAGGTTGAGGGTAGCACCCCTCGAAGCTTTAAAGCATCGAGAAACTCTATAAAAATTTTCTACACCAAACCTTATTTTGAATCAGGAAAGAATGAATTGATGCTAGAGTATAATTGAACTTTGATTCTTAATGTAAAACTGTGTTTGAGTGTATGAGTAAGTGAGTGTGTGAAGGTGTTTTGGGTGATGTATGAGTAAGGGGAGTGGTAAGAGCAAGGAAAATGCAAATGAAAGGTAAGAAAGAAAAATAAATACCGTGGCCATTTAAAATGGAAACAATACCCTCACACGTGGCCATGCGTGGGTGTAGCCTTACCTACACATGGGCATGCATGGGAGCATATGGGCAAGAGGCAGCAGATGCGTGGGCACGCAAGAGCCTTTGGAAAGGGAGGATGTGGGCACGCAATTTTTGATGGGGCGAAGTAGTGGCCACACAACTTTCTGGTGAGGGAGTCATGTGGCCGTGTGTGGCATCATGAGGAAAGGCAGGAGCTTCATGCGTGGGCATGAGTGGATATATCTATATGAACATGTGGGCACGAGTGAAATTATACCTTGAAGCAGTTTGCTGTTTTGGTTGTGTTTTAGTAAAATTCCAGCTTTCAGAACCTTCACGCGTGGCCACGCATTGACTGGCTTGATTCCTTCACGTGGGCACAAGTGGATATACCTGCTGCACTCTCGAGCTTTATGTTCCTGCACATTAAAGCACAAAATTAGTTTTCTTTCATCTTAATTTGTTTTAATTAATCCTATTAACAATATTACTCCTTCACTCATGTAAATCAAGAATTGAATCATTATTTGTTAAAATTCCATCAAATTTGATTTTTTGAACCATATGAACCAATTACGACTCCACTCATTCTCACTCAATTAAGCCTTTTCCTTCTTATCAAGCTCCAATTGAATTATGCCAACAATATGCATATCTATCAATTAATTAAATTCCATTTGAAGTCCACTCATAACTCAACATATGCAAAGTTCACGAAGCTTTATGCAATTAAAATCATACTCACATCTAACCAACTCATAAATCTTTGATATGTTCAATTTCACTTACCTCAAAAATCACATTACCTCTTTAATTCCTTTAAAAGCACTTACTAATCCAAATTTAATCATGAAGCATAAAAATCATTAAAAGTGGTCCTTTTTTTTTCAAACCCAAATCTTAAACTCATGAATTAAAAGACACAAACAAATAACAAAAATGCATTAAACTTTAAACTAAAATAAAATAAAACAATGGCAAAACAAATTATTGAAAATAACATGCAAAACATAAAAAAAAATTGATAAAAATTTAAAGAGAAGAGCTAGAGAAGAAGTTCTGGTTTATTGAGTCCCAGCTCGACTCATGTTACTCTCGGGAGGTCGGGCTTGTGATCCAAACATAGGTCTTTCTGGACTTTGCTCCTCATTTTCTCCCATTAGTAGAAGAATCTTGTCATAGTTTATCAAAGCTGGAAACTCCATATCTTCAATAAAATATGACTCATCCTTTGGCTCATTTATAACGAACTCTACCGGCTCCTCTAGCCTAAATAAACTCTCCAAGCAGACTGAATCCAGTAACTCCACTTGAGAATCCTTTCCTTCTTGCTCCTTTGGTGATAAATTCTCTACAAAAGATCCTACACCTTCTAAATAAACACACGACTTATCCTCAAATATAAATTGTTCCTCTTGTTCCTTATCCTCCATAAATGAATGATTTTATTCCTTTTCCTTACCATCATCACCTTAAGTGCTCAAAAGTTCTAGCTTAGATTCCAACTTTTCAATTCAATGCTCTTTATCTCTTAATAAATTTTCTTGACTTTTAATTGTCTCCTCTTGAACCCTTATTTTCTCTTCTTGAATTCTAAACTTTTCCTCTTGAGCCCTTAATGTAGCCTCCAACTCCTTTTTTTTCAGCATAAAATTCCCTTTCATTTCTTATAAGAAAGTTACAAACATTTTCAGTTTCGAAGATAATAGCCTCTTACGTGGCCTTCCATCTTTCTTTTTTAGCCCTAAATTGGTCGTCTTTACATATAAGCTGGTTATGAAGACGTTGATTCTCGGAGATATAGGCCTCTTTTGAGTATCGTAGTTCTTGATTCTCTCTTTTCAATTCTTCCATTTGTGATTTCAAAGTCTAAAGAGAATAATATTCTTCAGCAATGGATGGTGATGAATAAGGATTTTGTGATTGTGCATGCAATTGTTCTATCTCCTCTCTTTCTCTTAGTAGATCATTCATTCGTTGTTTTAAAAGAAACAATTCATAATCTTGGACCTCATCTTGCATCATCTTGAAAGATGTTTAGAATTGTTCCTGCAAAGAACAATCACCAAATTAAAAACAAAATAAAAATAAAATCTCAAACTAACTCAATAAAAGATATTAAACAAACAACATCGTTGTTCCCTGACAACGGCGCCAAAAACTTGATCGGATGCTAGCAAGTGTACTAGATCGGCTAGTAATATAGGAAAATATAGATTAAGACCCCAAATATCGTACCCAAGGAAACATGGATTGCTAAGAATAATATCTATTTATGAATTAAATTAATCCGAGATTGTTTCCCAAATGTTTTTAATTTAAAAGCAAAAATTAAACAAAATAAACAATTAAACAAAACAAAAGCTAAAACATGAATTAAGAACAAAACAATAATTGAAATTCTCTTGCTAAAGAAACTATCCACCTTAACTTTCATTGTAATGACTTAAATTCAATAGAAATACCAGTGATTATTGAAAAACTAATAATAAAACAAGATATCTTTATTCAATTATATCATTCTTAGTATTAAACTCATAGACAAATCTAATACTTAGCATGCAAATCTAGTTTTAACTTCCTAAATATTCATTGAAGCCTTTCTCAAGTGATTCAACTCCAATTTATTCTTAGTTCCTCCTCTCTTAGTATTAACCAATAAAATTCACACATAATTATTTCATATTTCGGATAATAATCATGCATAAACATTAAATAGTTAACCTAAGAACATGTAAATCATTAACTATGTCAAAACCAATTTTTAGTTATTTATTCAATAAACCAATAATCAATCTCAACACAATCAAAGATAAGAATATGCTTAAAACCAAGAAATAATCAATTGATATTGAAATTAAGCTCAAAATAAAGTCATAACAATGAAAATATAAAATTTCAAGAATCCATTAGCAAAAGAAGAAAAACTACTTCCTAAACATAATTAAAAACTAAAGACAAAGTTGAAAATAAAAACAATGAAAACAGAAAATAACGTAAAATAACTAAGCTTAATTCTAAGATTCCTAATTCCTAATTCATCCTTATCCTCCCTCTTATTGGTGTTTTGGACTGCTATTTATAGGGCAAAATTGTAGTAGATTCCTTCTTAAACTCCAGACATAAAATAGGAAGAGAACTATGCTCAAATAGGAAGCTCGGAGAAAATCCTTCGCGAAATGGGAGATTGAGCTTGTGGCCACGTCCTTCCCTTTGTTGTTGAACACATGGTCTCGTGTTCCTTAGGCTTCCCTCACACGTGGCCACGTGTGAAATATGCCTTGGTCACACGTGGTCATGTGTTTGAATGTTTTTCTTCCTTTGTTCTTTCACGTGGCCATGGATCTTTAGGCTTCACTCCTTCACGTGGCCATGTGTTCCATGCTATTCTCCTTTATGTGGCCACGGGTACATTTCTTTATTGATTTCACGTGGTCACGTTAAAAGCTTCTAGACTAAACACTCGTTTTCTCGCCTAAATTTCTCATATTGTCACTTTTGGCCCTAATCTTTGCCCTTTTTGCAATTTAAGCCTTTTCTTCTTGCAAATTAACCCTAAAAAACACCAAAATTTATAATTAGCTCTAAAGACATAAAACTAACAAATTAAACTCAAATCTAACCTAAGTAACACAAAATTAACTCAATTAAACACCTAAAAACATAGTAAAAACACCATATAAATCACCATTGTGAGCCATGCAAAGAGAACAAGGGCGAAACACACAACCACACAGAAGAAAAAAAGAGCCATTCACGTGGCTAAGCAAGGAGAAAGGCATGCAATGTGTGGCCACGTAGGGAGAGAAACAAGCCATCATAGGGCAATGCATGAAGAACAAAAGAAAACACACGACCATGCATGGAAATCCAAAGGAAATCACATGGCCACTCACAGCAATCACACGGCCAGTCATGCAAAATCAAAGGAAATCACGTGGCCACTCAAAGAGATAGCTAAGGGGAAACAAAGGCATGTGTGGCCACGCAGAGGAAGAAGGGACAGGCTGTACGGCCACGTAAGGCATTTTGGCAGACTGGGTTAAAAATCCCAATTTCTAGCTCAAATAATTTTGAAACCCAAAACTCACCTCAAAAACTTAGATTTAAATCATTCTTTTTTCATCTAAACACTAAAATTTAACCTTCACTTCAACTAAGGGAACACATACAAGAACATAGGAAAATCATTAAGTAACCATTTATATAGAGTCCCATACCTCAATATCAGCTTCATTTCCTTCAAAAATCCATAGATTTAGCTCTTTCTTCCTTCTCCTAGTCTTGATCTACATGCTTCTCCTCTCTCCTTATACACAGGAACAACAACATGATCTTACAATCCCTCATGACCAAAAATCATAAATGAAGAAATGAAGAGGGAGAAGAGATTTTCAAGGGCAGACATTACCTTAAATTTTAACTCGCAAACCCTAGCTCCCCTCTCAAACCCATAACCAGTAGAAAGAGAGAGAGAGAGAGAGAGAGCTATCCCTCAAAATACCGACCCTCCCTCTCAAAACCCTTACTTTCCTTCTCCAAGAAGCTATTGAAATATCTCATTATGTGAATTTCCAAATTTACCCTCATTACACTTAACCCCATCAACTTATTTTTCTTAACCTCTAACACTCAAACTTCTTATTTGCTTCAACTATATCCCTCTTTTATCTTAATTTTAACCATACTCAATTTACATACATGTTGAAATTACCAAAATACCCCTAATATGACTTAACCTTAACAATGCAAAATAATTCAATATTTTCCTTAATTAAACATAATTCTCATCACTTTACTATAATCCGGTTAGGGCCATGATTGGGTCCTTACAATTCTCTCCTCCTTAAAAGAATTTCATCCTCGAAATTCAAACAGATCATCTTTATCTTTAATGCTATAAATTTTTAAACTCAATCTTATCTACAAACAATTATAACCATAACAAACTCATCTACCTATAATTAGTATTTGCCTATGATTTTTAGATACTCCTATGCTCATTACATTTCCTATCAGTTTTTCCCTTTCAGCTGGGCCAAATATGCGATGCAATGCTTTTCATGTGATATGAGATGTTATGCAATGCGTTAATGACTTCATGTATGCAATAGAATACCAATGGGTATTCTCATAAACTGTACATGTCTTATCCCATCCTGATATAATGAAACATGCTCAATTGGCCAAGCTAATTAGGACAATCCTGACAATCATATATACATATAGAGCATACAGAGCATCCTATTAACCTCAACATCTTGCATGCTCAGCAATGCCAAAAATCAATTATCTTTTTATCGTATAAACTTTTTCCTCAAACATTTTAATAAACAATCTAGATATACTTATAATCAACTAATGCTATACATCAATCGTAGATCATCAAGGCTTTTATGTACTTCCAATATCAGGGAGTGAGAGATACCGATAATTTCTTAGATGTCATCTCACAATTTTTTGAATTAACATCTTATTAGTACTCTAATATCCATCAATCGTAAGTTAATCATTCCTCATAATCATAAAAATTTAGGTCTCAATGACAATAACATCTAGTACGGGTATTTGGTCTAGACCAATGTTATCTCTACCTCCAAGAACCATTCATAATTTCGTACTACCCAGAAAAGACTAAACTTAGGCTCTAAAACCACTAATTGTAACACCCTAATCCACTAACCAAGCATAACCATCAATCACCATCATAACCTAGCAAGATAAGGCATAGATAATAACAAACAGCAGTGGCCATAATAATTACATGCCACAAAAACTTAAAACAAACTTGTAATTAAAAGGCTTAACATAATGACAAAGAAAATTCATAATGAAATCCTCAAGCAACTGCACTCAGTCGGATCTTTTCTTCAAAGGTTGACTAGCCATGGCTATCGATCCACTAGAGCTTAACGAGTACCTACACGGATAACAAACTCGTGCTAAGCTATAAAGCTTAGTGGGAAAACTAACTCTAAGGATAAACTCTAATAAAATATCATGAAATCACTAAACCCTTTAAATTAAGGAAGAGATATAAGTCAACAATATTAAACGATCTCACCTTTGCTATACCAAATGAATTGCAATCCTAAACATGAACATTATTCTTACAATAATCAAGATTCCATAGTAATTGATAGTACAACTTTCATCATAAGCATTTAATCACATTTATTATGTATGATATGCCTTCAATGTTCAATCAAAGCATAAGGGAGTATATATATATATCATACATCATCTATAAGAGTTATTTTAGGCATCGATACTTCACATATTTCATGAAATCTTAGTTATATAATACAGAGCAGAGAACTACATTTCATCGAAATCGTTTTAGCCAAAAAGAAATTTAAACCAAGCAATATAGTAGGCCATTATCATTTTCACATTATATAGGTGAAGCAAAAGATATATATATATATATATATATAATATTTCTTCATTTCGAGTAACTTGCAGAGTCTTTTAAACTTTTAATAGCTTGCCAAGTACTAGTTCAAAGGGTGGATAACGGGAACAATGGATACCGAAGGTATCAAACTATGGACCTAAAGGGCCGAACTATAGTTCCATAAAGGAACAAAACACTAGACCCGAACGGGGTCATCAATGGTTCCAACAAGGAACAAACAATAGACCCAAAAGTGTTGAACGATGGTTTCATAAAGGAACAAGACCCAAATGGGGTCAACTATGGCAGCTGCAAAATTCTTCTAGGGATGCCTATCTAATCCACAACTGAACTAAAACCTATATGCTTTATCACTTTAAGAATATCTTTCATTCATCATATTCTTTCTTAATTAATATAACATTTACTTAAAGCCGTTTTCCATAATTGAACACATATTATTCATTTTTGTAGCAATACTGGCTTAAAGCATGGATATTCAATGATACATATTGCTTGTTCATATACTTGCATAGCTACCAGATAACTTATATCATGCACTCAGATGCTTTAGAATTATGGTAACTGAGTATTATGCAATACTAGTTCAAAACAATGTTTTACGAACCTAATGCCATACACATCATTGAACATAAAATCATGAAGTAACAACTTGATTTGAATTTCAAACTTAACTTTGGTAATACCCGGTGATAGTTCATGAAAATGAAACCACACATATAGTCATATAAAACATGATCACATGACTCCATACATAAAAACATATTCACTAAAGAAGAACGTACCTGAGTGGTTCTTCAAAACCATTTCCTTTGCATCATTATACTTAATTTAATCTTTGTACATTTAGTTCATCCTATATATATTATATACATACATTCGATGTCTCACAAATAGTGAAAGTACTCATAGTTGAGATTAACATCTACCTATGTCATTCATAATGCCTTAAAAGACTTCACAACTCAATTATTTCATTTAGAAATCATAAGGCATATCAACCACCACTTTAATTAACTTAATCGTCATGTACATTAATTATGGTCCATTTAATTCTCTCCAATTATATTTTATAATATAGAATTCATGATTCATGAAGAATTTATAGCTTAGAGTGTGAAGTAGAACCATTAAAAGAAAACATACGAGTGGTCATGCCCAAGAAAGAAGAGAAGGCATACACGGCCACACAAAGAGAACAAAGGCCGAATGCGTGGCCAAGCAGAAGGAGAAGTAAGCCATTCACATGGCCACGCAAGGAGAACAAGGGCCAAACACACGACCACACATGAAGAAGAAAGGAGCCATTCATGTGGCCAAGCAAGGAGAAAGGCATACAGTGCATGGCCACGCAGGGAGAGAAACAAGCCATCATGTGGCCATGCATGAAGAACCAAAGAAAACACATGGCCACACATGTAAATCCAAAAGAAATCACGTGGCCACTCAAAGCAATCACACGGCCACTCTTGCAAAATCAAAGGAAATCATGTGGCCACTCAAAGAGATAGCTAAGGGGAAACAAAAGTATGGGTGGCCACGCAGAGGAAGAAGGGACAGGCTGCATAGCCACGCAAGGCATTTTGGTAGTCTGGGTTAAAAATCCTGATTTCTAGCTCAAATAATTTTGAAACCTAAGACTCACCTCAAACACTTAGATTTAAATCATTCTTTGTTCATCTAAACACTAAAATTTAACCTTCACTTCAACTAAGGGAACACATACAAGAACATAGGAAAATCATCAAGTAACCATTTATATAGAGTCCCATACCTCAATATCAGCTTTATCTCCTTCAAAAATCCATAGATCTAGCTCTTTCTTCCTTCTCCTAGTCTTGATCTATCTGCTTCTCCTCTCTCCTTATACATAGGAACAACAACATGATCTTACAATCCCTCATGACAAAAAATCATAAATGAAGAAATGAAGAGGAAGAAGAGATTTTTAAGGGAAGACATTAACTTAAATCTTAACTCACAAACCCTAGCTCTCCTCTCCAACCCGTAACCAGCAAAGAGAGAGAGAGAGAGCTATCCCTCAAAATAATGATCCCCCCTCTCAAAACCCTTGCTTTCCTTCTCTAAGAAGCTATTGAAATATCTCATTATGTGAATTTCCAAATTTACCCTCGTTACACTTAACCCCATCAAATTATTTTTCTTAACCTCTAACACTCAAACTTTTTATTTGCTTCAACTATATCCCTCTTTTATCTTAATTTTAACCATACTCAATTTACATATATGTTGAAATTACCAAAATACCCCTAATTGGACTTAACATTAACAATGCAAAATAAATCAATATTTGCCTTAATTAACCATAATTCTCATCACTTTACTATAATCCGGTTAGGGCCATGATTGGGTCCTTACAATTTGTCCCCCCATAAATTAATTTGATTGGCACTCAAAAACTCTGCATTTTGATAATCGAAAGGATAAGGTTCGTTTCAAATTCTGAATAAACCCTTTTACTTGGACAGTCATCAGTTACTACAGGTAATGCTTTATTTATAGCGCCCTTAATAGTTCCTATGAACTCAGGAAACTTGGCATTTTTCCATAAGGCACATCAAGCTTGCTGGGTAAGTCATCTTTTTCCCTATAAATGGGTGTGGGGTTTTTCCTTTCCTACTTTTGCAAAATTCTTAGGCTTTATTCACTTCTTTTCACTTAGGTTTTAGGCCTTTGGAATTCTTCATGTTTCGACATTTCTTTTTTGAGTTCCCGATCAATTTCACCATGTAAGCTTTCTTTACTTGTAAAATTCCTTTAATTTTGTTTCATCTCCTTCATCTTTTAAGTCGACATCTTCATCATCTTCTTCATTACCAGAGTTAAACATTTTTAAGACCATTCTAGAGTCTACTCCTTGGGATCAAATTAGGAACTCTTTTTCAAAAATATACCTCTTAGAATGGTTTCTAGTAGTAGCTTTTCAGATGGGAGTGGACACAGTTTGGATACAAGGTTCCTTGAGAAGTACCAAGGGAAAAAACCTATAGGTGAACATACTAAGGTTACTACTGCCATATTGAATGGCCTAAGGATAAAGTATAATTTTTTGAAAAGTGTGTTGACTCTAGCTTGTCTTGTATCTATGTTTATTTTTGATGGTCCATTTAGGAAAAATGATACTGAATGGTTCATATGCCATTAGGGCAATTTAAACTGTGGTTTGCAATTTCCTTTACTTTCTTTAGATGCCATTATTCTTAGGTGTTATGAGGTTACTCCTAATCAGCTAAATCTAAATGGATAGAGGTCTATTATCTATTTTAAAATTATCTATGAGAAAGTGAAGGCAATTCCTTCCTTTGGATTATTTACCAATTTCTTCTACCTTTTTAGTCATGATAGTGGGAGTGAGTTTCACTTGTCAAGAACGTACAAAAAAATATTATTTACTCTTTTTACTTCTCTTAAAGGGTTTAAAAGCATATTTTTTTAGTTGGGTAAAAGGAAGTTTTGGAATGAGCCTACATCGATTGGATAAACTATGTAATTTAAAGGATTTAATGGCTAATTCCAATAACTTCAAGTTGAAAATCAGGACATTAATGAATTATATTAAGGATCACTATGGCAAACTGGTCGATTCTAATTTTTTATTGGCTTTCTTATATGGGTTAACAATTCTTGAGGCTAATCACCCTATTCTTGATTGCTCTATGATTGATTGCAAGAATATGTATCATGTGATAATGTTCTATTTTATGATTTTCTCTTTCTTTTCTAATTCCTTTATCTTTTTCATATGTAGCCTCAATGGATGTCGATTTTGTGAAGAAGGTATCGAAGAACATCAAGAAGATTCTTGAAAAGAAGAAAAAAAGAGAAAATTTACCTCGAAAGGCGATAAATCTACTCATCCTAAGAGATCTCATAAAGCTTTAGGGCTAGTCCTCCAAGAAAAATCTAAAGAAGTCACAAAGATTCTTCCTCTAAATAAGGTTGAAGAAGTCACAGAGGCTACCCCTCCTACCCAGGGTAACATCGAGATCCAAATTGCACCTAAGGCTCAGCCTATGCTGGGTTTTGCAAGTTTTTCATCTGAGAAGTCTCCTTTCAAGGGGTATTCTATCATTCCAACTCCTTTACCACTACCCAAGATTGAGCCTTTAACTATGAGAAAGATCTTGCAGTATAAGTTTGTGGATAAGTGTTCCATTCAAAATGCCCAAGTGCTTGATCTTATTAGTTAAGGGAGGATGCTGGAGAAGAATTTTAATGAGATGGGCCCTAATTCTTTATCCTATAAGGAGTTATCATAGATTAACTTTTAAGGGGTAATTCATTTTTATTCTTACATTTTACATGATAAATTTTTCTAATATCTTACTTTCATTAGGTTATGCAAAGGGGAATGCATTTATATATAAAAAATATGGCTTGGAGGAGGCAATTGGTAGACAAGTCTAATGTCAAGTAAGAGTTAAAAGAGAAAATGGAAGTTGATAATAAAAAAATTCGAAGAGAAATTACAAGCTATTTGCTCAAAATCTTCAATTAAGCAAGCCAAACTTTGTAGTCAGATCATTCATGTTCAGAAAGAGATCGACTCAGTTTGCTTAGTTGTTGAAGATCTCCAAAACAAGGAAAGGTATCTTCTCAAACTCCATAAAGGATAAATAAAGTGGCAAAAGAATGAGATGGTTATGCAAGTGGGAACCATGCAATCTAGATGATCTCTAAGGTCATTCAAGAGTGTTAGAAGCATTTTCCTAAAGGAGATTTTAGTTTTATGGAAGACACAACTTCACTTCCAAAACTTTCAATTGACAAAAAGGAATTGAAAGAAGACGAAGGAAATGTAAACATAGAGAATTAGGTTTTCCTTCTATATCTAAGAGAACTCTTGCATGAAATACTTATTTTTTTACACAATTTTCTATATTTCTATTAGATGATAAACACAAAAGAAATATATGTTTAATTGGAAAACTTGGTTAAATTACTTACACTGATCTCGTAGATCAAGAATTAAATTACATCATGTATTTTTTTAAGCATTTCTACATTCTAAGATCTAGGAATTTCAAATCCATCCATTGGCCTCAGTTTGTATGTGCTTTTACTTAGCATTTTCTCTATTACATAAGGGCCTTCCCAGTTGGGTCTAAGTTTCTCAACCCCATATTTCTTATACACAGTTTTGTTTTTCCCAACACCAAATCTCCAACATTGAAAGTTCGGAGCCTTATCTTATTGTTAAGATATCTAGCCATTATTTGTTTGTAGGCTACAATCTTTGTATAGGCTATTAGTTATTATACCTAGGCCAAACATTTAGTCCTTTATGTAATGTCATATTTTATTTTATAAAATTAGGTTTTCTTTATGTTGTTATATTATTGGTATGTTTCATTATAATAATGTTTGTAGATAACAATCTACTGTTATTTTGACTATCTCTAGTTATTTTTCATTAAGGAATAATGATAAATAAAGACTAGTTTGAGTTTGATTGATAATCATAAGATGAATATATATGGTGATATAAACAAACTTATAAGTACTTGTTAGAGAACAAAGTACTAGATAGACCCACTATGCGATACTACATAGGTTAATGTCATTAGTGATATCATAATAGTTATGTTATCGATTCTTAGACTGAGATTATCACATCATCCTACATGATGAACATTATGTTTTCAATAATAAAATATTATCTTTAATTAGATAATCATAAAGGTTATGATTGGATATGATTAAAATCATACAGAGGATAGTGATTAATCAGGATGGAATTTTCCCTCTTTTATGAGAGAGATGTTTATTGGGCTCCTCGATAAGTAGGACTGAGAAATACATGGCTATGCTCAAATAAATTGATTGAAAGATCAATGTCATTTGATATTATCAATCTACTTAGTGATTGAGATATTATATGTTTGGACTATATAAGTTTGAAATGGACCATGACTTATGTTAAAATAAGATATCGTACAACAAAGGCATTATAACATGTTATATTAGGTTAAAATTGACTTATCAATATTCATATTATTTGGGTAGTCATAATATATTGCCAGAGGTCGCTAATAACTTGTGGGCCCGTGATGGAATTGGGACCCACAACCAATATAATATTAACCTTTTAGGTCGTACACATAGAATGTGATGAATGAACAAAGAGTTAATTTGGGCATTTTAAATTTTATTTTATGATAAATTAAATTTCGAAATAAATATAAAAAGTTAATTAAGATTAATATTATGATTCTTATTTTAAATAAGAAATAAAGTACTTCTCATTTTAATAAGAAATGTGGACCCAAAATTTTCTCTCTCTAAATTAGGGTTAGGTCACCTATATATATCCTGATATGTATAGTTAAAAACTCTATAAAGACACACATTAAAAGTGGTGGCTGTCAATTTTTAGAAGAGTGAAAAATCTTATTTTTCTGTAGCTTTGAGAAAGAATAGAAAATCAAAACCCTACCCACCAAAAAAGGGAGCTAGCACCTCGAGTGATTCTATTCATCGTATTCGAATGTGGATATAGGTAGAGGGTGTCTTTTTGCATGAGGTCATACCTACAAATTTAATTTGTCTACTCTTCAAGAGGTTGGTAGTCATTACATCATTCTTATTGAATTAATTGGAGCACATGGATCCTGGTGGGTTTCTATTTTTAGCTATGATTTTGTTTTATTTTATCCTATCAAAACCCAAAAGTGGTATCAAAGTCAATTGCAAGTTAAATATGTGATTTAATTATGGTGTTTTATATGTATGTGATATGTATAAAATCAATTTCATGTGATATGAAAAGATTGTATATTGATACATGATGAGTTAATAAGTGTCATTGATCGATTGATGTTAATAATCTTATGTATATAGGCTATGAAAGTAATAGATATTAATATGATTAATGTGTGTGTGATAATTCTATTGGAATATGAATAAATGAATTATCATGAGATTAAATATGTAATCAGTATTCAATTAAATTCGATGGTATTCTGTGTCTATTAAATGAATGTATAATGTGATTAAACAATTGCTGATATGATCGGCATACTCAATTTTCAAGGATATAGAATGGGGTTTTAGGGTAGAAAATTGTTAATGAGATTAGCGGGACTACCATGTTATCTAACTGTAGTGCCTAATATATCGTTAAAGTTATTATTTGCAAATTTAATACGTCAATTTAATACAATTAATTGTGCATGATATGAGATGACTTGATTTTAATTGATTTATGTATGATGTTTTTTCATGGTGCATAGCATAACAAATTGAGATGTTTGTGTTGGTGTTTACTTTGTTTATTTTATTTATTCATCTTATTGGTTTGTAATTTTAAATATGACCTTCATGTCATTCTTTTATTGTAATTTTATTTTACTAATAGTTTTAGTATAAGAGTTTATTTCATTATTGTAATGAAGATGAAGGAATTTCATTAAAAACATAAAAGGGATCAATCCAATTCCATAATGATGGAGGTGCAAAGTGGAAAACAATGATCAAGACTAGTTTATGTAATTCCACCTAGGATTGATCTTCAATCTGCATATTGGCTTATGAAGATCATATAGTTTTTGGCCATGCTATGACACATTTTATATATTATACTTATTATATTGATATGTGATGTGATGAATGATTATATATATGAATGAGATTCCATGCATGGGATGATGTATGATATGTAAATAAATTGACATCATAACTTAAAATTTGAAATTCTCTCACCAAAATTTTAAATCTTATGCCACCCATTATTATAACACCTGTTAAGAATAAGATCACCAAAATATAGGTTCTACCAAAGCAAAGTACATTAGGTTATCATAGTAAGGTAGGATGTGTAATGGTGTTACCTATATGTTTACAATTGGTTATACTTAATTAGGCTATAAAAATGGTTTTGGGCCTAAGGCATTATATGGGATTATAACATGCCAGGACATATGCCATCAAAATCCCATAAATAATATAAGATTTACATGAGATGTAATTGATATGGGGTTATCCACCTAAATAAATTCATTGTAAGTGTCATGCCAAAGCTGACTTAGAATTAAGTGAAATATGGATATTAGCCCACTAAATCATTACAATTGTTTTAATTAATATTAAAGGATAATATTTTAGTGTGAGTTTTAAGAAATGCCCTAAAATGAAATCGGTACTAATTTTAATATTTATTTTGCATATTTGTAGATCAATGGCTTTAAATAATACTTTGACACTATCACTGCAATCGATCCTTGAGAAGGACAAACTAAAATATGATTGTAACATCTTTCTTGATAGGTTTAGGATTGAAAATTATTCTCAAGCAAGAAAGGAAGCTATATGTGCTCGATGACCTTGTTCCTATTGTCCCACCTACTAATGCCTAAAGGACAATCAATGACAAACAAAATAAACATGTCGATGGTTCTGTTGATGTGGGATGTCCTATGTTAGACATAATATGCCCAGAACTTCAAAAGGATCTTGAGCATTTGAAGGCTTACAAGTTGAGTAATAATCTTAAATTGACATTTCAACAAGAAGTAAGGTAAGATAGGTATGAGACTACCAAAGCTTTGCATTCTTGTAAAATGGTTGACAATGCATTAGTAAGCTCTCATGTTCTAAAAATGTAAGGCTATATCAATCACTTTGAAAGGATTGGTTTTCCTACAACTTTAGAATTAACCACATCTTTGATCCTTAATGTATTGCCTAATAGTTATAACCAATTTGTTATGAACTATAATATGAAAAAATATGGAGAAATTCATTGTCAAGCTACATGCAATACTTAAAACAATTGAGCAAAGCATTAAGAGAAAGCTGAGTCATATTCTTATGGTTAATAAAGGAAAAGGGATGAAAAATAAAGGCAAAGGTAAGGTTAAGGCTAAGGTAAAAGTTACTGGCAAGCCTAAGACACAAGCTAGACCTAAACCTAAGGCAAAATCTCTAAAAGAGGAAGTTTACTTCCATTGCAATGAGCCTAGTCATTGGAAGAGGAATTGAAAGCTTTACATGGAAGAATTAAAGAAAAAGGAGAAGAGTAGTAAGACTACATCTTCAGGTATTTATATTATAGAAATGAATTTATCTACTTCAATTTCCTATGTATCAGATACTCCATATAGATCTCACATTTTTACAAATGTGTAGGGACTTAAAAGGATTAGATAACTAAAAAAGGGTGAAATGGACAAATAAGTTGGGAATAGAGTGAGAGTTGATGCATTAGCTATAGAGATTTATGAGTTAACTTTGCCCAATAGGCTTTTGTTAGTTTTTAAAAATTGCTTTTATGTTCATACTTTGAGTAGGAATATTATTTCAGTTTCTTATTTGTATGATGAAGGTTTTTCTTTACTTATTAAAATAAGAAATGTTCTATTTAATATGATGTTATGCTTTATTATATTGCTGATGCATATAATGCCTTTTATGTCCTAAATCTAGAAAAATCCAATAATCAGGATTTATATAACATAATTACAAAGAATTCCAAACCTAATGATTCGAATAAAACATACTTATGGTATTATCACCTTGGTCATCTAAATGAGAAACACATATCAAAACTCCATCACGATGGACTTTTGGAATCATTTGATTTTGAATCATTTGAAAACTATTAATCTTGTTTATTAAGCAAGATGCCAATGGATCCCTTCACTAGACATAGTGAAAGGCCTACTAATTTATTAGGCCTTATACATATTAATATATGTGGCCCATTAAGCACAAATGCCAGGGGTGGATTTCAATACTTTGTTACTTTCACTCGTAATTTTAGTAGATATGGATATGTCTATCTAATGAAATATAAACATGAATCATTTGAAATTTTTAGAACCTTTAAAAATGAAGTTCAAAATCAACTTGGTAAAACTATTAAAGCAATTTGATTTGAACGGGGTGGTGAATACTTGAGCCAAGAATTTAATGATCATCTAAGAAATTATGCAATTGTTACATAATTTACTCCACCAAGGATGCCATAATGGAATGGTGTTTCTAAAAGATGGAATTGAATTTTATTATATATGGTTCAATCTATGATGAGTTAAATAGATCTTCCTTTTATCCTTTTGGGGCTATGTGTTAAAGTATGCCCTAAAGCCCATGTAAAAGGGATGTATTTCATATGTATGAATTCATATTCTTAATAAAAGGCATCATTCATTTATTAATTCTATGTTTAAATACATGAGTTTGTAAATCTTAAATTAATAAATGTAGTCCTAGATATTATAAACACAATGCAAAGGAAATCATAAAAGTGTTCATGATATTAGATGTCTATTGCATGCAAATGTGTTAATATCTAAATATCCCTAGTCATAAAATTAACAAGATAGGATATTATTAATTCGGACAGACTAGCACATGTTATGCTTCTTGAATGCTTCTAGCAGTGGTTCTCATAACTGTGATTATGGAAGATAATCAAAGCTAATATGTGGATGCTTGTTAGAAGAACAAGATCATTGGAGACCTGCAAAGAGAATCCTCATATGGATATTAAATCTATGTTAGTGAGGAATCTCTTCATAGCGGTTGTGCAAATATCCTTAGACTTGAGATCACCAAGGTTATCTTAAGTAGCAAGTGATATACTTTGACTCCGTAACTGATTACTTCCAACTGAGAGTGAACATAGTTAGGAGGTTTGGTATATCATGACCTACTTGAAGATAGTCGAGTAATCGATAAAGGATTCACCATCTCGAATTTATTAAGGAAAGTTATCTCTAATGATTCTATAATTGCCTTGTTCAAAGAATCTCTAGCAAGAGTAATATGCCAAGATGGATAGGGATCCAAGAAGGGCATTTTGGGAACAATGATTAAATTAATAGAACATACATATTTAGATTTATATGATTTGACAGAAATCCATACTCTGAATTTAATTGAGATAAGAGTGGTGAAAAGAATAATTGCACGGTAATTGTTTCTGTGGAAGGGTATAGTCAAACCACTTGACTTTCCTAACATTTAGGTAGTCATGATGCCTAGCTAGAGGCCATTCATGATTTGTATAATAATGTATCATAAATATCAATAAGGGATTGATAAAATGATTTAAAGAAGTTTAAATCATATGGGTTTTGAATAGAACTCATAATTACATATTATACTGCCAATATGGACAGAAACCCAATAGGTCACACACATATAGAGTAAAGGATAAAATAGTAAAATGACAAGGATAATAATATTTGATATTATTATGGGAGAAGAGAAATGAATAATAGAATAATTAATTAAAGAGTATAATTAATTATGATCAAGTAGAATTGTTCAAAGAACTTTTTACAAATATTTTGTAAAATGGACTTAATTAAAATATTATATTTCATAATTAATTATTATTGGACTATAAGTGTTATAGGTCTGATATAATAATTAATATATCCATTGGAGAAATTAAAGAGGCCTAGAGAATTGGTTTTGGAGTAGAAACCCTCCAAAGGAAGGGTTACATGCCAAAACCATACAGAAGGCCTTAAAGGCATAATTATTGGACTAAAATAAATTAAATATATTTCATAAGTGTTATGAAGTCTACATATTTAATTTGGATGGATTTGGAATTCATTTGGGTAATTAAATTGAAGTTTATACATAAAAAGGGCCTAGTTTATGAGTTTTATGCTTAGTCCTTTATGAAAGGATTTAATTTGGATTTAATTGAGCCCAAATAAATTATTAATAATTCTAGAAGTCCATTTAATATTTTCTCAGAAATTTTAAAGAGCCCAATCCCATTATGAAGTTGGATTTTTAACCTAACTATAAAAATCCAATTTAAAGGGATTTAGGGTTAAATGAACATTAAGAGAAGAAAATTCTCTCTCATTTCTCTAACCCTAGCCGCCACCCTTATTCCATGCTAGCATCAAGGAACATCAATCTTGGTTCATTTGATCATTCTCTAGTGTGGATTACTAATTGGAGGTGTTCTATTTTGGACACTGTGGTTTGCAACAACCCAATGAGAAGGAAAATCAACTGTTCAATAAAAATCAAAGGTGATTTTTCTTATTCTCATTAATATTTATATTTTAAATTCATGGCAAGCTCAGATCTATGGGTTAAAAATTTTAATTTTCGCTTATACATGTGATGTATGTAACCGATAATTCCCAATATGGTATTAAAGACAGGTTTTGCCATGAATCTACAATTCTATATTATTCGCGAAATAATTTTTTTTAGTTATTTATTTCATGAAATTTAAAATATAAGATTTGATTGTTCATGAGTGATAAATATTGACTTCTTGATGTATGTGATCAAATATATAAAATGAAAAATAAAACGATTCTTTTGAGAAAAGAATCATTGTGTTTGGCGTGAATGAGTTTGATTTTTCAATAAAGTTTAGGGGCTGTTGTAAATTAAATTTTTATTGATCCACTCTAAAATTATTTTGATGATAATTTATGTGTTTCATATGTGATATTAAGGCATAAGATCAAACAAAATTAAAATCGAACAAGTTTTGCATGGAAACTAGTTTAATCGAAAAGTTCGATAAATTGGTGTTCTTCATGTGTTCTTGGTAAGTTCATGTTTAGAACAATTTTTAATCTTCTAAAATTGATATATCTAATATATTAATGTATTTTTAATTAATTGGATTAATTTTAATTCATTAAAACCACTTAATGCGCTTAATTATGTTTACGAACTTGATTTAAATTAGTGAATGACTTGGAGGGCCCAAGTAGCTGATTTAAATTAAATATTACAGACTTTAATTAAGTTTATTAATGGGTTTGAAGGGCTGGAGTGGGCTTGGCTCATTCCAAAAGGCCCAAATGGTCCAATAGACACAAAACTAGTTTGTGTGTGAACACATTTTAGGGTTTAAATTTGTGGATTTCGGCCTACCCTTTGTTTTAGGCCCAAAATTGATTTTTTAAATTATTTAATATGATTAATTAATTAAACAATCAATTAATAATCAATTGGATTGATAATTAAGGCAAGAACACATGCATGCAAAAAGGTTTTCTAAAATGGAAAAAGTTTCCTAATTTGATCATATTATTAAAATAACTCAAAAGTAAATTTCAAGAGTTGAAACATAGTCGTATTCCATTATATGGTTTTACTTTATTCATTAGAAATGTATATAAGGGTGTATGATTGGCATGATGGATAGTTATGGACAAAGGCCCAATGTGATTAAGCATAATGCATGTTTCGGCCCAATGAGGACTTTCATGTCCCGGCCACTTGTTTTTTGTTTGTATTTATTTTTTAAAATTGTAATATGTAATTGGATTACTTGAATTAGAATTATAGATAGGAATGGAGACCACTATCAAGGAATAAGATGGGCCGGATGGAAATCCAACATGATTGAAGATAATGTAATTATTTTTTCTGATTTGAATTATGCATATTACCTAGGTTTGACCTTTTGATTTTCCATTTAGCTCGGAGAGATCAATGTAGTAAAGTCTATAACTATGCTATATTTGTATGCTTATATTTATGTGATAGATATAGGATGCATACCACTGTATGCCAACCATGTATGATGAGACTTAATTAACTAAAATCCCTTAAACTAATACTAAGGTATATAAGCCTTCCATTAATTGGAGGAGCACCAGATTTCTTTATAGTGTGGGTTGTTGACCACAATCAAGCTCACATTATATCGAATATGTTCAAATCTAATTAAATGGGTCATCTTAGCTAGTTCATTAGCTTGTTGACCACAGTCAAGGCTAATGGTTCTGGAGACAAGATTAGGGAATGCATATATGATATGTATGTATCAAGAGTTGATAACCTAATGATCCAATAGTTGTGTAGAGACACAATTGTTATAGAGATACCTACCTTTCAAGGGTATGGAGTTTGGATTGTTGACCACAGTTAAGGTCAAATTACATCGGGTTTTCTTAGATTATATAGTAAGGGCTATTAATTTGTAATAAAATAGTGGAGTAAATGGATTAATTAAAGACCTAATTAATGTATACATGATATGCTTTTTCTAGAAGCTTAAATACCGCAAGTATACGGTGTACCGATTATAGTACTTCAGATATCGATCCCACGAGGAATGTTGATTAATATTGTACACTATTACTACTTGATTTTAATCTTGTTTACAATGCTTCTTAATTTGCAAGTTAAAACTATTATTAACACTATACTACACTAAATTAAATATTTTTCTACTTTAATGATAATCCAAGAAAACTTATGAATATGATGAATATAACATATATATATTTATGGAATTTGATCTTTTTCTCTTATTTATAATTCAATCTTTATCATGCAAGCCAAGTTGGAATAATGTTCTATGTCGCAGCTCTCGCATCTAGACTAGATTATGCCTTAAACATGCATTTATGGTTCTAAATCGCAGCTCTCGCATCTAGACAAGAATTACATAAACACACATTCAAAGAATAAAAACCAACCTATAACAACTATCTCCACATGTGATCTCTCAAACTATGCTTTGATAATGAATTTCCTATTAACTTTCAATAAGACGTTGCTCTCGCTAACTCCCTTATTTATGACCATTTTGTTGATTTTCAGAGAAGGAATTGCCATCTCGAAGGTCGTCTTCCTTAACTTATAATGATACTAATAATGTTTTAATAGCAAATACTACATATAAAGATAAATGAAAGAGAAATTATTAAATATGAATAACAACATTCAAGTTCATAAAATGAATTCATAATAGTTACAAAGAAGAAGAAAAAGATTAGAAATAAAAGAAGGGATCTCTCAACCATTCTTCCTTTCACCAAGTGTAGTCTTCTCCATTGTATTTGCCTTCTCTTCAAGCCATAAAACTAAAACTAAAACCTACAACTATTTTCTCTAATTACACTTTCAAATAAGATAAATAAAATGATAGATCTCTCCTAATGATTATAACTTCTAAGGTATATATAATTTTCCAAGCATCAAGTCCCTTCAAGTGCCCCTCCATAGGTACGCAACCCTTGGTGAAAAGTCATGCCTCTTTAAAATTTGATTTGAAATTTGAATTGCATAACCACCATTTATATTTATAACTTCCTTGCCAAGCATTGTGACCTTTCAAACACCTTTCCATAGCAACATAACTCTTCAAGTATCCCTCTAGAAGTACACATCATTTGGTGAAGAGTGGTGTCCCTTTGAAGTGCCTTTTAAACATGAACTGCCTATCACCGCCTCCTGTCGCGATCGCGGCACCTGTCGCGCTCGCGACGGGACACGCTTCCCTTGTCGCGCTCGCGGTACCTGTCGCGCTCGCGATAGGGCTTCTTCACAATTTTTTCCCTTTTTCTCCTACATACACAAAACTTGATAAAAACATTAAACACACCTAATTCTAGCACAATTTAATATAACTAAACATTATTTTGGTAACAAAACATGGAGTAAATATGAGCTATTTAGGCTCATATCACACCCCCACACTTAAACTTTTGCTTGTCCCTAAGCAAAACCTAACAAACAAGCAAACAACTCAAACATACAATTTTGGAGCTCACATTTATATTTGACAAATATTTGAAAACCACATGCAGAAACCCTCATCTCTACACAAATTTAGCCCAAGTTTGCAAAGTCTCAAACAAAATCATTCACCGTTAAACTTTAACAACCATGCACATTTGGAAAAAATATGAAGTAGCAAAGCACGAGAATGTATGAACTTAAGAACTTGAATATCTTAACATATGTAAACATTATTTCACACCAAATATTGCCTAAAGTAGTTCTCACTCAAACACTACATTCTTAAAGCACTTATTCACTGAATGTGTTTATGGGTTAGTGTTTCTCTCATCCCTTGAACATGCCATTGACTACCATAAGCTTGTAATTAGTAAACATCTCCACTACTAGTATAAAATAATACATGAAATCAAAAGGGTCTTACAAGGGTTGTAGCTTGGCTTAGGTTAAGGTAGGATAATTTTTGGTTTAAGTAGCTTAAATTGTGAATAGAAACAATATTACCATATCATAAGAGATTTGTTTAAGAACCTAAGCATCGCATGATGTAATTTACTTCTCATATTCGCTTCTTAATGGCACATTACTACTAGTTTCTTTTGTTCTTTCTTTCGTTTTTTTTTCTTTTCTTTTCTTTTTCTCTTCTTTGTATTTTTTTTCCTCTTTTTTTTTTCTTTAGAAACTAGCCTTGTTCTAATATTGATCCTAGAGAAGAATGAAATTTAACTCTCATTTTTTAAATACCATCATGCTTACATTAACAATATATATCTCCTAAAAATATAACAATTTATTTCTCTTCACAAAAAGGGTAACACAAAGAAATAAGTTTTTGTTTAGTAAAGGATATTGGCTAATTATATGTTGCTCAACAAAAATAGGTTTAAGGCTCAAAATTGGCTACCTAAAGTCAAAAAGGTAAGTTTTTAAATCAAGCCAAAATGGTGTAATCTAAATGCCCTTATCATTTTTCATGTACATCTCATACTAAATGTAATCTCAAAATTTACCAAGAACAAATTCTAGAGGAAATGGCATATTAAGGTTCTCATACAAGAAAAATATCAATGTATAAGGCTCAAAAGCTCACTTAAGCTATAGGTCAAATTACCTTAAGCAATAAATTGGCAAAAATAATCCATTTACACATTTGAAAAGATACTCAACCTAAAAAGAACCTACACTAAAGTGCTTTGCCAAGTCATAACCTTCATTACGTACATTAATTTGTCAAAGTAAAATGAAAATGATTACCTTAAAAAATTTCCTAACTAGACTAAAAATGACAGAAATTCAAGTTAAAGCATGCAATTAAATCCAAATAGGTGCCAAATACATAAACTCCAAAATTAAATTCACAACACAATATACAAATAAATAAATATACTAACAATAAATAAAAATATGAATAGAAACAATACATACATACCGCAAATACTACAATCAAAGATCAAATAGAAACAATACATACAATATTATAAACAATTCTCATTTTCACAATCATGAGAAGTAAATTACATCATGCGATGCTTAGGTTCTTAAACAAATCTCTTATGATATGGTAATATTGTTTCTATTCACAATTTAAGCTACTTAAACCAAAAATTATCCTACCTTAACCTAAGCCAAGCTACAACCCTTGTAAGACCCTTTTGATTTCATGTATTATTTTATACTAGTAGTGGAGATGTTTACTAATTACAAGCTTATGGTAGTCAATGGCATGTTCAAGAGATGCGAGAGATCCCTTCTTTTATTTCTAATCTTTTTCTTCTTCTTTGTAACTATTATGAATTCATTTTATGAACTTGAATGTTGTTATTCATATTTAATAATTTCTCTTTCATTTATCTTTATATGTAGTATTTGCTATTAAAACATTATTAGTATCATTATAAGTTAAGGAAGACGACCTTCGAGATGGAAATTCCTTTCCTGAAAATTAACATAATGATCATAAATAAGGGAGTTAGCGAGAGCAACATCTTATTGAAAGTTAATAGGAAATTCATTATCAAAGCATAGTTAGAGAGATCACATGTGGAGATAATTGCTATAGGTTGGTGTTTAAACTTAAAATGTGTAATTAAAATCCATTAGTTCATTAACGAGAGTTGAGAATTAGTACTTTAATTGCATGATTTAGGCAATCTAATTCATGTCGAGAGAGTGGATTAGGAATTTATTCCAACTTGGCTTACTAATAAGATTAAAAATTATAATTAAAATAATGGTATCAAATGCATGATTATTTAGTTTCATAATATTTATTGTCTTCTTTGATTAGATTTAACTAGGATTTAATTAATTTATGCATTAGAATAGTTAGAATTAATCTCACTTTTGAACATCGTAAACAAGATTAAAATTGAGTAGTAATAGTGGGTGATTAAAATCAACATTTCCTCGTGGGATCGATATCTGAAGTACCATAACGGTACACCGTATACTTGCGGTAATTAAGCTTATAGAAAAAGCATAACAAGTTTTTGGTTAAACTTGATATGCTTTTTCTAGAAGCTTAAATACCGCAAGTATACGGTGTACCGATTATAGTACTTCAGATATCGATCCCACGAGGAATGTTGATTAATATTGTACACTATTACTACTTGATTTTAATCTTGTTTACAATGCTTCTTAATTTGCAAGTTAAAACTATTATTAACACTATACTACACTAAATTAAATATTTTTCTACTTTAATGATAATCCAAGAAAACTTATGAATATGATGAATATAACATATATATATTTATGGAATTTGATCTTTTTCTCTTATTTATAATTCAATCTTTATCATGCAAGCCAAGTTGGAATAATGTTCTATGTCGCAGCTCTCGCATCTAGACTAGATTATGCCTTAAACATGCATTTATGGTTCTAAATCGCAGCTCTCGCATCTAGACAAGAATTACATAAACACACATTCAAAGAATAAAAACCAACCTATAACAACTATCTCCACATGTGATCTCTCAAACTATGCTTTGATAATGAATTTCCTATTAACTTTCAATAAGACGTTGCTCTCGCTAACTCCCTTATTTATGACCATTTTGTTGATTTTCAGAGAAGGAATTGCCATCTCGAAGGTCGTCTTCCTTAACTTATAATGATACTAATAATGTTTTAATAGCAAATACTACATATAAAGATAAATGAAAGAGAAATTATTAAATATGAATAACAACATTCAAGTTCATAAAATGAATTCATAATAGTTACAAAGAAGAAGAAAAAGATTAGAAATAAAAGAAGGGATCTCTCAACCATTCTTCCTTTCACCAAGTGTAGTCTTCTCCATTGTATTTGCCTTCTCTTCAAGCCATAAAACTAAAACTAAAACCTACAACTATTTTCTCTAATTACACTTTCAAATAAGATAAATAAAATGATAGATCTCTCCTAATGATTATAACTTCTAAGGTATATATAATTTTCCAAGCATCAAGTCCCTTCAAGTGCCCCTCCATAGGTACGCAACCCTTGGTGAAAAGTCATGCCTCTTTAAAATTTGATTTGAAATTTGAATTGCATAACCACCATTTATATTTATAACTTCCTTGCCAAGCATTGTGACCTTTCAAACACCTTTCCATAGCAACATAACTCTTCAAGTATCCCTCTAGAAGTACACATCATTTGGTGAAGAGTGGTGTCCCTTTGAAGTGCCTTTTAAACATGAAGTGCCTATCACCGCCTCCTATCGCGATCGCCGCTTGTAATTAGTAAACATCTCCACTACTAGTATAAAATAATACATGAAATCAAAAGGGTCTTACAAGGATTGTCGCTTGGCTTAGGTTAAGGTAGGATAATTTTTGGTTTAAGTAGCTTAAATTGTGAATAGAAACAATATTACCATATCATAAGAGATTTGTTTAAGAACCTAAGCATCGCATGATGTAATTTACTTCTCATATTCGCTTCTTAATGGCACATTACTACTAGTTTCTTTTGTTCTTTCTTTCGTTTTTTTTTTTTTTTTTTTTTTTTTTAAATATGAATAACAACATTCAAGTTCATAAAATGAATTCATAATAGTTACAAAGAAGAAGAAAAAGATTAGAAATAAAAGAAGGGATCTCTCAACCATTCTTCCTTTCACCAAGTGTAGTCTTCTCCATTGTATTTGCCTTCTCTTCAAGCCATAAAACTAAAACTAAAACCTACAACTATTTTCTCTAATTACACTTTCAAATAAGATAAATAAAATGATAGATCTCTCCTAATGATTATAACTTCTAAGGTATATATAATTTTCCAAGCATCAAGTCCCTTCAAGTGCCCCTCCATAGGTACGCAACCCTTGGTGAAAAGTCATGCCTCTTTAAAATTTGATTTGAAATTTGAATTGCATAACCACCATTTATATTTATAACTTCCTTGCCAAGCATTGTGACCTTTCAAACACCTTTCCATAGCAACATAACTCTTCAAGTATCCCTCTAGAAGTACACATCATTTGGTGAAGAGTGGTGTCCCTTTGAAGTGCCTTTTAAACATGAACTGCCTATCACCGCCTCCTGTCGCGATCGCGGCACCTGTCGCGCTCGCGACGGGACACGCTTCCCTTGTCGCGCTCGCGGTACCTGTCGCGCTCGCGATAGGGCTTCTTCACAATTTTTTCCCTTTTTCTCCTACATACACAAAACTTGATAAAAACATTAAACACACCTAATTCTAGCACAATTTAATATAACTAAACATTATTTTGGTAACAAAACATGGAGTAAATATGAGCTATTTAGGCTCATATCAATACATATATATGAACATACTCTCATATGTTTTTTTTTCACATCTAGGTCATCATCATAAGCACATCAAACATTAACATAAGATCAATCTTGGATAACAAGTTGGTTGACAACAATTATTCTGACTGGATCAAACAAGTAAGAATTGTTCTCAGAGATGAAAAGATCCATTATGTCTTAGATAAAGATCCAACACCACTTTCATTAGATGACACCATTGATGAGATCAAGGGCACTTATTGAAAATACATGGAGGATAGTAAAGCATAGGCATTTCTGATGCTGGGTGCTATGTCCTTAGAGCTTCAGAAGCAACATGAGATGATGGATGCTAGAACCATCATTTTGCATCTAAAGAAGCTTTATTCTTCTCAGGCTAGAACTAAGCAATATGAGATTGCTCGAGCTCTATTTAGTTGACAGAAATCCATACTCAAAATCTAATCGAGATAAGAGTGGTGAAAGGAGTAATTGCACGGTAACTGTTTCTATGGAAGGGTACAATCAAACCACTTGACTTTCCTGACATTTGGGTAGTCATGATGCCTAGCTAGAGGCTGCTCATGATTTGTATAATAGTGTATCATAAATATCAATAAGGGATTGATAAAATGATTTAAAGAAGTTTAAATCATATGAGTTTCGAATAGAACTCATAATTACATATTATACTGCCAATATGGATATGAACCCAATAGGTCACACACATATAGAGTAAAGGATAAAATGGTAAAATGAAAAGGATAATAATATTTAATATTATTATGGGAGAAGAGAAATGAATAAGAGAATAATTAATTAAAGATTTTAATTAATTATGATCAAGTAGAATTGTTCGCAGAACTTTTTAGAAATATTATGCAAAATGGACTTAATTGAAATACTGTATTTTATAATTAATTATTATTTGACTATGAGTGTTATAAGGCTGATATAATAATTAATATATCCATTGAAAAAATTAAAGAGGCCTAGAGAATTGGTTTTGGAGCAAAAACCCTCGAAAGGAAGGGTTACATGCCAAAACCATATAGAAGGCTTTAAAGGCCTAATTCTTGGACTAAGATAAATTAAATATATTTCATAAATGTTATGGAGCCTACATATTTAATTTGGATATATTTGGAATTTATTTAGGTGATCAAATTCAAGTGTATGCATAAAGGGCCTAGTTTATGGGTTTTATGCATAGTCCTTTATAAAAGGATTTAAATTGGATTTAATTGAGCCCAAATAAATTATTAATAATTTTAGAAGCCCATTTAATATTTCTCTAACAATTTAAAGAGCCCAATCCCATTATGAAATTGGATTTTTAGCCTAGCTATAAAAATCCAATTTAAAGGGATTTAGGGTTAATTGAACATTAAGAGAAAAGAAAATTCTCTATCATTTCTCTAACCCTACTCGCTACCCTTATTCCTTGCTAGCATCAAGGAACATCAATCTTGTTTCATCTGATCCTTCTCTAGTGAGGATTACTAATTGGAGGTGTTTTATTTTGGACATTATAGCTTGTGACAACCCGATGAGAAGGAAAATCAACTGTTTAGCAAAAATCAAAGGTGATTTTTTTATTCTCATTAATATTTATATTGTAAATTCATGGAAAGATTAGATCTATTGGTTAAAAATTTTAATTTTTTCTTATACATGTGATATATGTAACCGATAATGAATTCGGTTGCAAAAATAGCAATCGAATTTTATTCGGTTGCAAAAATAGCAACGGAATCTAAATTAGGGGCATTTAAATTCCGTTGCTAAATTTCGTTGCTAAATTAGGGGCAAAAAATGGCGGACAATGTGGGACGAAAAATAGCAACGGAATTTATTTCCGTTGCTAAATTTCACCTTCAACAAAAAATAGCAACCGAAATTAATTCGGTTGCAAAAATAGTAACGGAATTAAATTATGTTGCTAAATTAGGGGCATTTAAGTAATTTTACCTTTGTTAGAACTATAAATTGTGAAAACCCTAGGTTTTCATCTCATTCGGCAAACCAATTTCCCTCTCTCTGTCTCTCTAACGATACAGTTGACGGCTCCTCCCTCACACACCGCGCGCCACCCCTTTGTCTCTCTCTCCAGCAAGGAAGTCGACGGCAGGCATTGAAACTTGAAGCTCATTGCAGTCGACCATATTTAAGCAGAATGCAGTCGGTGTTTTCTTACAATCACTTTCCAGTAGTTAAATCATGTTAGAGTACGAGGGAGACAATCCACTCGTGAACTCAACACGGCCACGTTCAGGTTTTAAATGCCAAGATCATGTACTTGGGATTTGCAGATTATATATTTATAAATATATTATTAAGCTGCAAAATTAATTTTTATTGCTACGTTTTCCTGTTGCATATATAGGGTGATTGTCATCTTATTAGGTTTGGTTAATCAATAATTAAAAAACCATGGCCCATGTTGACTATTTTTGCTTCTTGATTAGGATTGATAGGAATCGGATAAATATGATGTATTAGTTTATTGGTAATTTTCTTTTTACTGCCTTCATAAAGTTTATTGCAGAAGCTTAGCTTTGTAATGATGTTATTCAAGGGTGACACTATTTCAACTGCCTTAAATTTTACATTCCACACTAAGCAATAAGCATCGTGTGAGAGAACTTGTTTATACTACGTAGATGCTCATTGAAACTGCATTTTTTTATGCATTCATCTGCAATGAGCTTCAAGTTTCAATGCCTTGTTTAATAGTTTGCCACCTAAACTTGGTATAAATTTATTTTTTTATAAGTCCAAGCGTATGCATTATTTAATAGTTTCAGGTTGTAACGTCACAGCTTCTGCAATTTATGTTTATGTTCTCTTAGACTTAAAAATGACTCAGTTACTAGCTGCCTTATACAAGTATAAAAATGACTCAGATACTAGCTACCTTATACAAGTGGATGCTGATGATACTACAATTTGGATTGTTTTTATTTGCAGGGAACCCCTTTTTTGCTGCTGAGTTCTCATTGGGTTTGCCACTATCTTGTGATATAATTCTTGGCAGAGCTTGTTAGAACATGAAACCCGATTCTGGTATGGAATCTTTATGTTGTTGAAAAGTAAATATTTTACTGCTTTTAAGTTCTAGTATACCCATATAATGAGTGAAGGTGGGATGCCCTTGCCTAAAAAAATTGGTTGTATTTGTATGGCAGTATTATATCTTTTTTATTCGATATTGTCATGAAGTTGTGATTTTTGTTTTTCATTCTTTCTGTTATTAGTTGCACTTCAAAATATAGTTAGCCAGTTGATTGCTAAACCAGTATGGAATTCACTCATTTTTATGGGCATCGTTATTGGATTAATAGTTGCTGCCAGTGATAGCTTATTTCTTTTAGCACTTAATTTTACTTAACAATGTAAAGATGATTTATTTGTTTTATACAGTTTTTTATTTAAATTCAATGTATATAAAAGTAAATGTCTAGTAATTTAATATAATGCAATAATATGCTTTTTATAAATTTTTTTACTATATTTATTTGGATATAGATGGTGATGATGGGCATCCACATCTGTAGAAGTGTGATATAACATTCGGTGGCTTGATTAGGAGCCTCTTAATTAGTGTATTACTAATGCAAGTCACCTAATTTATTAGACTACCAAATTAATATAAGACAAGCTTAATGATTATTTGTAGATTGACAAATTATTGAATGAAATGAGTTAATATTTCTGAAAAGTATTGGCTTTATATGGTTCCATATATTTCATTTTATTTAAGTTCTAAAATTTTCAGCTTTAGTCCTTTTTATTTAAATATTTAAACATAAATGAGAGATTACATTCATGAGCATGTCTTCTTGCTATACCTCGCTTAAAAGTTAAAGAATTGGTGATCCTGAGATATTTACTGTTGATTAGCTTAGTGCCTTTTTGTTCAAGGGTTGACCTACAGTGAAACATTGATTGGTTGCTTAAGCATATGGAAACTAGATGCATGTGCTGATTGCTCTTTTTCTTGGTTTTTGAAGAAATGGATCCCTGCTGTAAAGGAGCAGTGGTTGCTGATAGCAACTCGTGTTAAACCTCAGGTGCAATCACTCACAGCAAAAGCAGTTAAAGTTTATGAAACTTCAAGGACTACGATAACTCCACACATCATCAGAGTACAAGAAATTGTTGATCCTTACTTTCAGGTTTCAATATTCAGGCATGTGAAACATTGTTATATATTTGCTGTCTTAAGCTTCATCTAAAGTGTAATTGTATTATAGGAAGCCAAGAAATTCAGCAAGCCATACATTAATCAGGCTGCCACTGTCACAAAGCCCCATGTTGACAAAGTTAGGGTGGCTTTGAAGCCCTACACAAAGCAGGCAGTTCATGCTTATGGGCAATTTCTAGAGTCTGCAACCACTTACCACAATCAGGTGTGATTAATGGTGTTTATGCTTCAGTTTTGTTGCGCAATGTTTAATATTGAGTATGTTAATAAGATGAATTTTTGGATTTCTGGTTTTCCACTATTATTGGGCAGTGATGTGAAGTCAGGTCTTCAGTTCTTTATCTATATATTTACTTCTGTCTCATATAAACTGCAATTATAGAATCAGTTCAGTCCTGTTAAAATTTGCAATTTTTTTTACCCAAGGTGAAAGGCACTATAAAAGAAACACTGCATAAGCACGAGCTAACAAGACCTCTTGCGACTAAGGAGTTTATATGGTTTGCGGTATGGATTATGGACTGTATATTCTGAGTGAGGACCATATGGCCTTATATGTTGCTTCTTGACTTGCGAAATAATATAATGCAACTTAAGTGTCATTGCCTGTGATGTTTTGTTTCAGAAGGCTGATATTATCAATTTTTGACTTCTTACTCTTGTAGTTACCAACTACAATTGTAACAGGTATGAAAAATCCTAGACAGATGTTTGCTGTATATGATCATTTTTTCTTGAATGTTAATATCTTGCTCAAGCTAACATCTGTGTGTATCCTTTTCTATTTACTGTATTGCTTTTAAGGTGGAACAACTTTTCCTTCAAGGAGGCTAGCTGATTCTATTGTATCTACCATACGATTCAGGTATATTATATTCTAATCATTTTGTCAATTCTTATTTTTTTAGAAATAGAAGGCTGATCCTTTACTTGAATTTATATGGTCTTCTGTGTTGTTTTCTCTTCTTATATTGCTCTCGCCTAACTTGCTTAGCTTTGCTGTCTATTTTTTCTTTCTCCAGCTAGCTATTTTGACAAAGGCTGATAGTTGTCTTCATTTCTGATCTGTCCTTGTGCTCTTCGTGGGTTGTTGCTATTTGGGGGGTCTCTCTGCTATCAGGTTTTGAGTTATTTTACTTTGACAATTTTATCATTGTTGTATCAAGGTATATAGGCTGAAACGATTTGACCTGCGGGCTACTGGTTTCCAAAGGATAACTCGGTTATCATGGTTAAGTGCCACGTACCTTGATGCAAGTTAATTTTATATCATGACGCTTTTTTCATGGTAATTCTGAATTGTGTTGTTCCTATGTTAGGAGTAGGATCCAAATATATAATTGCATATTTGGGTTTGCTGAAAATCCATTATAAAATAACATAAAATACTTCTTTTGTGTCACTGTTGTAACAAGGTATATAGGCTGAAATGATTCGACCTGCAGGCTACTGGTTTCCAAAGGATAACTCGGTTATCATGGTTGAGTGCCACGTACCTTGATGCAAGTTAATTTTATATCATGATGCTTTTTTCATGGTAATTCTGAATTGTGTTGTTCCTATGTTAGGAGTAGGATCTAAATATATAATTGCATATTTGGGTTTGCTGAAAATCCATTATAAAATAACATAAAATACTTCTTTTGTGTCACTGTTGTATCAAGGTATATAGGCTGAAACGATTCGACCTGCGGGCTACTGGTTTCCAAAGGATAACTCGGTTATCATGGTTGATTGCCACGTACCTTGATGCAAGTTAATTTTATGTCATGATGCTTTTTTCATGGTAATTCTGAATTGCAAACATTGATAAAACTTTCCTATTTATTTAACCCATAAATCTAATTATGAAATTACCTTATTTGAATAACAGTTACGCAAACATGAGTAATGTTGATAGATCTTGGATGTATAGGTGATTAATGCCAGATGGTCTCATTAATATTGAGTTTGCCAAGGGAGTTCAATCATTCATTGAATATGCAAGTTTGCAGCCTACATATATGGATGGTCCAAATATCAGATGTCCATGTAAAAAGTGCAAACATATTTGTTTCCTCCCTACTGAAGAAGTGCATCTACATTTGTTAAAAAAAGGGTTTGTTCCAAATTATTTTCAATGGACACGGCATGGGGAGCCAATAATTTGTAGCACCTCAAGGGGTAATCAATCATCGTCAGCAGTAAATATAGATGGATTTCCAGGGGGAGCTGGTATTCGACCAAATAATGTGGATGTAAATGAAAATATTTACGCACAAATGGTTTATGATGCAGCTGGTTATTCCTTTAAAGAAAATATGCAGAATAGTGAAGAGGAACCAAACCCATTTGCAAAAAGATTTTTTGACTTACTAGAGTTAACTGACCAAGAATTATGGCCAAACTGTGAAAAAATGACTCAACTATCTGCCATTGCCCGAATATTGAACATAAAGTCTGAAGGTCATATTTCTGAACAAAGTTTAGATAAAATTCTTACCTGGTACAATGATTCATTGCCTCCTGATCATAAAATGGTTGAGAATTTTTATGAAGTAAAGAAGCTTATTCGGGGTCTCGGTTTGCCCGTTGAACGAATAGATTGTTGCAGATTGGGATGTATGTTGTTTTGGGGAGAAGATGTGGAATTAGAAGAGTGCAAATACTGTAATCAACCTAGGTTCAAACCAAGAATGCATACTAGAAAACAAAAACTAGTTCCTTGGAAGCGGATGTATTATTTTTTGCTAACTCCAAGACTTCAAAGACTATATGCCTCTGATGTTACTGTAGCCCACATGAGATGGCATAATGAACATGAACAGAATCATGAAAATATGACCCATCCATCGGATGGGCTCGCATGGAAACATTTCAATGACACACATACTGAGTTTGCAGCAGAAAGTCGAAATGTCAGGTTGGGATTATCGACAGATGGCTTTCAACCTTTTGGTCAATCGGGCCAACAATATTCATCATGGCCAATCATAATTACTCCATATAATTTACCGCCATGGATGTGTATGGACAAGGCATACATGTTCTTGACGGTCATTGTACCAGGGCCTAAAAATCTAAAGCATAAAATTGATGTGTTTTTGCAACCATTGATAGCTGAATTGAATCTTCATTGGGAATTCGGGGTTGAAACATATGATGTGTCTCTTAAACAAAATTTTAAGATGAAAGCAGCTTTGATGTGGACTATTAGTGATTTTCCTGCATATGCTATGTTGTCTGGATGGAGCACAGCAGGGAAATTGGCTTGCCCTTACTGATGGAAAAGAAATTTGGTGGAAAGATAGTTGGAAGCTTAGTTATAGTTGTTTAATAAAGGAAAAGAACTATGGGATGAAGAGGGGGAGAAAGTCAATTTTTAACCCCTTTTCCCTTAGTTACAACCTTCCAAAATGGATGGCTATGAAGCATTTGACACTATTCCATCCAAGCTTCCAAATTGTGCCACTTGTTAAGCTATCATTGTTTACATATTTTTTTTAAATTACCATAAAAATTAGTCAAAAAATATATAAAAATATTATTTAGGGTTTGTTTAAAATTTTGGATCAAAATGATACCATTTCGATATATTTCTCAGTTCGAAGGTGAAATTATCAATCTAAAATTCAAATTTTCAAAGCTATCTATAATTTTTTTTACCTTTTATAATTTCATTAGAATTATTTCTAATGGTTTCATGCAATTACAATAATTTTTTGAGACCCGAATTTCTTTAGTTTGATCAAACCCTAGTCAACCTTGGTCACTATTTATGAAGACCTGCTTTTTATTTTTATTTTTATTTTTGACTTTTAAAGGCCTATTTGATCTTAGTTTTATCTCAAATTATATTATTGGCCTCCTTATAAATTATAGTTCCTAGTGGTGATAAAAAATTTTATAGGCCTCGGGTAGTACTATATATTCACCCCTGTCACCCAGTATCACTGCCTGAAAAATACTATTTATATGATCAAAATTTTGATGGCATTACAAGGTTAGTATTCTTCTTTTCTAGTATAGTCCTGTGTAATATAATTGCATAAAACTAAAAAAGAATATTACATTAAAGTCCTTATATGTTGAATATGAAAGTATTTATAGGCTAAAATAAACCATGCATATACTCAACCTCATTGGCTATAGGTCCATAACTATCTTATCATGTCAATACATTTAACCTATCAAGCATCTAATGCATAAATGAAGATCAAGTTTCATCAATGTAATTAGTGCATGTTTCAACTCTTTGAAACATGGTTTATTGTATATGTCATATATTAAATATACTATTGATGTTAACTTAATTAAGATAGTCACATCATCCTTATTAGAACCATATCAGGAAAGATTTTCATTTAGAAACTATTTCCAAATTATAAACTTTTTCACTATTCAAACTTAGCACCCAATTTAGACTATTAAGCACATTTAGCTTGTTTAATGGGCAAAATGAGTTTTGGTCCATTCCAACCCTTAAAAAAATTTATTTAACTTGTGATTAATCAAGATTATGAATTCAAGTTAGCTTATTAGGCCCACCAACTCATTGTAAACTTAAAATAATATTGAAATTTACCATAATAAGCTCGACGCACTAAATTTTAGCTATATGAATCAAATTCATTTAGCATCATTATTGATGACTTTAATACAAAAAATACCTTTTAATATCCCATGTTAATGTGTGTTAATGGCTGGAAGTGAAACAATTTGATTTAGGCAACTCAAATTTGGCTCACCTAGAAAGCCTATGTAGCCAATTTGAGCTAGTTTTTTATAATTCGAATTTTAATCAATTTTTCAATTTAATTTATTTTTTAAAAAAAATACCAAATCAATTTGGGCCTAATACCCTCGAGGAGGATACATGGGTGCTAAGAACAATCCAAACCACATTGTGGTTGTCAAGAGATAGTCCATACCTATACTTATATTGACTATTATTGAATTGAAATGATTCTAAGATAATAACATGTGTGCTGCTTCTAGGTAATTTCTTGATAAATTACAATTATAATTAAACCTTTACAAATATACAAGTTAGGTACTTAATTAAGTTATAAGACTACAATTCCTAACTTCTATGTTATTATACTATAGCTGTCCCAACATTAATAAGATCTTCAATCAAACTTAACATCTACATACATGAAAAGCTATTACATTAAGCATAAATCTTAGTATAGGTTAAATAATGCATGACAATAACTACTCACAATAGTCACAAAACACTTCTATACCGAAGAGATATAATAGTAAAATAACAAGCAAAGCATAGTATTCAATTCCTACAAATCCCAAAAATAGGATTCCAAATCTTGTAATTCCATAAATCTACATCACATATTTTATGTAGCCTTTATATAGAAATATCCTCCTATATCAGTTTTTAATCATTTTATAACAAGTTTTAAGATGATTCATATATCCTACTTATTTGAAATAGAAAATAAACATATACATATCAATAGCCTTATAATCTTATCATAATAATGTTAAGAATTCACAAAACTCTATATCAGGTTTCATCCATCATGTTAGTTTTAGCACTTCCTCATTATTAATCCATTAGGATATGATTTTCACATAAAACCATAAGTTTTGTCCATATCTAGATGTGCTTCTTGCTCACATTTATCAAAAACATAAAAATAGTTATGTTTATGTGGGGTCCATAATAAGTCTTATAAGTAGTTATCATATCAGTAGACATAGTTAATAAACCAAACTAAAATACATCAAGGATAGACTTTATAAAAAGCCGAAAGTATTAATAATATGTTAGATCAAATCAAAGCAAAGAAGAACTATCGAAGATCAAAGACATATTTGCCTATTATTTTTGCAATTATGGATATTAGGGGATAGAAGATATCGATAAGTGGCATCAACAGAAGAGACTAAAATATAAAACATACATCTTGAAATAGAAGACATTGTAATTTCATAGAAGCAACAACAAAACCCCTTTCTAGGCATTCCTACTATCCATAACCAAGACCTTAATAGAACAGGGTGTGTATAATAAAAAATAAATTATATCAATATATAGCATATACAGGAGATACTTTATAGGCATCATAAAAGAGATAGTAAGTCTCAAAATTATAAATTAGAATAGAAGATACTGAAGTATCGAACAAAAGATACTAAATAGTATCACAAAAGTAGTTGCAACTCCTATAAGCATGCTCATTTACCTATATCTCATATTAAAGTAGCACCTTTTACCAATATCATAACATATTGACCATTAGTAATTATTCACAGAATGATTTCCTTACCAGAATATCATTAGCATTTATATTTATGCCTTTTTCTATATTAACATAAGCATGTATGGTGTATACAAACTTACATTTTCAATTATCTAGTTCAAACACACGTTTATATTATGTGAATTAAACCATATAAATGTTATAATTATTTTAAACAATAAAACTTCAAGTGTTTCTCATATCTTTTATGATGTAACACTGTATATGCATAAACTAAGTATCGTTAATGTCTAAGTAAGCTTGATGTTAGAAAGGTATAAGGAAATTTATGTTATTAAGGAGAGAAAAGAGGCCTCATAGTGGGCAAAAAGTGTAACACCCTTACCACAGAAAGGGTCTAATGAACCTATCATAAACATCTATTACACACCTACATGCCCATTCCTACCATAGTTCCATAGTATATAGCTTGACTCTACTTAATGATCATACAATCATATAATATATAGACTTGTATACATCACACTAATAAGCATATATTTCTCATATATTAAAAATATTACTTTGCTATACATTACCAGTGATGTACTATTATTATAACAATTACAAATTTCTTTACAAATGTACACAAACATAGCAAGAGTGTCAATCAATTACCATATATACAATTACCCCACTTTTCATGTCCTTAAGTTAACATATTTATAACATAGAAATAAGCCTGGGTGAGTATACACACTTAAGTGCCTATTATTCATAATGAAATGCATACATGTAAATCATGCATATATAACCATAAAATGCATTTCCCTAATAGGAACTTTAATGTACTCATGTACTAGCCATTGTGCATGTTCAAATGTCCTTCCAATTATGAATTATAACTTAGTCTTAAGATCATATGCATAAACATGTGTATTTTTACACATCTAAATTCATAATCATATCATTTAATGATTAACAATAAGCGTTAATGATATTGAGACTAGTTAACTTAAATTTGAATACCTTTATATCATAACATATTCAATTTTAGATATATAACACATATTAATTCATATGTACACAAATAACACTTATATACCTTTAATTTACACTATAAGCCCAATCCTAATTTCATGTATAATCATGTAATCTATATATTTATGGTTAGATTATAACATTATACATATGTTTCAAAAGTTCCATTATCATCCAAAAGAGTTTGGATAAGGTTTGATAACTTTTTAGGTGAGAAAAATGGCATTTCAACAAAAATATAGAGGAGTCATAGATAAGAAAAAATTGTTCCAACCGTGATGGTAATCTTAGATTGACACTTTTAGTCCATAATGCATCCTCATAGCAGAGACAAATTAGTTTCGACCATGACCCTTGATAAACCTAAAAATCTCTTTATAATAGCTTCTCAAGTGAATTTCGCATAGATTATTAGATCAAGTTACATTCCAAATTAGCCTAAATTATCTTCTAAACTTGCATTCCTTTATTACTCTAGTTTCTAAAATAAGGGCAGTGTCAGTTCCCCTACATTTAAACTAAATTTTTGGGTAATTAGAGAGAGATTTAAACTTTGGATTTTTCTAAAAAGTTTTAGATACATGTCTTAAATTTCATATGCAAATGGATCCACTTTATTTAGGCATCTATAGATTGAGATAAAGTTAAATTTCCAAAATTAGTTTAAGTGATTTTCCAGTAAAATTTTACTATTCTAGTAAAATTTTACTAACTCATCAACCAAAGCTAAATTAAGCTTTAACATGTAATATAATGTTGATTTTGAATTTCTTCAACATCATCATGTTATAATTCATCCATATGCACATTTAAATCATCACCAAAATACAGAAAAGAGGTAGGCAATTCTCATACCTCATTGAAGCTAATCTCCCTCTTCTTTTATTCCATATCTCTTTTTAGCCTATCCTTCAATTAGAAATTTAACACATGCAATCTCTAAAACCTTTAACAAACACACACACACACACACAGACACACACATATATGTATATATCCAAAAAGAGGTTCTAAATGAAGAAAGATCAGGAATAAGTTAATCCCTTCACAAAAGCAAAAATTAACCTACCTTAAATGGTTAATTTGCCCTAGGTCTTGCTAGCTTCTTAATCAATCCTTAAATTGGCCATTTGATATGTGAGGGATAGAGAAGACAGATAAGAATCTGAGTTTGATCCATCCAAATTTGTCAACCAAGGTATCCCTCTCCCTGTTAGTGGTTATACCTTAGGCCATATATTTGGTTCCTTATATAATGTCACATTTCGTTTTATAAGATTGGGTTTTTTTCATGTCATTATATTTTTTTGCATGTTACAATATAATGATATTTGTAAATAACAATTTAATGTTATTTTGACTATCCTTAGTTATTATCATTAAAGGAATAATGATAAAAAAAACTAGTATGAGTTTGATTGATAATTATAGGATGATTATATGTGGTGATATAAATCAAACTTGTAGGTACTCATTGGAGAATAGGGTACTAGATAAACCTACTATGAGAAACTATATGGGTTAATTTTATTAGTGATCTTATAATAGTTATGTTATCGATCCTCAAATATGAGATTATCATAGTTTCCTACATGAGGAATATTATATTTTGAATTAATTAAACATTATCTTTCATTGGATAATAATAAAGGTTATGATTGGATATGATGAGAATCATATAGAGGATAGTGAATAATCAAAATGAAATTTTTCCTTATCTTATGAGAGATATATCTATTGGGCCCATCGATAAGTAGGACTAAAAAATGCATGACTATGCTCAAATGAATTGATGGAGCGATCAATGTCATTTGATATTATCAGTCTACTTAGTGATCAAGAAATTATATGTTTGAACAAAATAAGTTTGAAATGGACTATAACTTATTTTTAAAAAAGATATCGTGTGACAAAGGGATTATAACATGTTATATTAGGTTAAAATTGAATTATCAATATTCATACTATTTGGATAGTCGTAATATCTTGCTAGAGGCCGCTTATGACTTGTGGACCCATGATAGGATTGGAGCCTAGTGCTAATATAATATGAGCCTAATGGATCACACAAATAGAATGTGTGAATTGACTAAGGGTTAATTCGGGTATTTCAAATTTTATTTTGTGAAAAATTAAAATTCCAAATAAATAAATAAAATAAAATAAATATTAATTAAGATTAATATTATAATTCTTATTTCAAATAAGAAATAAAGTATTTCTTATTTCAATAAGAAATGTGGGCCTGAAATTCTCTCTCTCTTAATTAAGGTTAGGCCACCAATATATATATATGATATGTATGGTTTAGAAAAACCTTAAGAAGGCATACTAAATATTTGAGCCATCATCCTTAAGAGAGTGAAAAAGAGAAAATCATTTTTCTCTATAACCCTAGTCGCCAAGAAAGGAAGCTAGCACCTTAGGTGAAGTCGTTCATTATGTTCGAGTATGGATACCGATAGAAGATGTTTATTGCTTGTGACGTAGCATTTACAAGATGATTTTACATTTCAAGAGGTTAGTAATCATTACTTTCTCTTTATTCAATCAATTGGATCGCATAGAACCTAGTGGGTTTCATTTATCCGCTGTAATTTTATTTTATTTTTCCTTGTCGAAACCCAATAGTGGTACCAGAGCCATTTAAAAATTTAGTTGATTTAATTATCATATTTTATATGTATGTGATGTATATAAAATTTGTTATATGTGATATAACCAGTATGTATATCGATACATGATGAATCAATTACTATTTTGATCAATTTTTATCATTTTATTTGTATATGATATGAATGAAATAATTCTATTTGTATGTGATATGAATGAAAAAATTCTATTTCATATGTAATATGAATGAAATCAATCTATTTATATGAGATATGAACATAATTATTTATTTGATAGTTATAATATTATGTTCATTATAACCCTAGTCACCAAGAAAGGAAGCTAGCACCTTAGGTGAAGTCGTTCATTATGTTCGAGTATGGATACCGATAGAAGATGTTTATTGCTTGTGATGTAGCATTTACAAGATGATTTTACATTTCAAGAGGTTAGTAATCGTTACTTTCTCTTTATTCAATCAATTGGATCGCATAGAACCTAGTGGGTTTCATTTATCCGCTGTAATTTTATTTTATTTTTCCTTATCGAAACCCAATAGTGGTACCAGAGCCATTTAAAAATTTAGTTGATTTAATTATCATATTTTATATGTATGTGATGTATATAAAATTTGTTATATGTGATATAACCAGTATGTATATCGATACATGATGAATCAATTACTATTTTGATCAATTTTTATCATTTTATTTGTATATGATATGAATGAAATAATTCTATTTGTATGTGATATGAATGAAAAAATTCTATTTTATATGTGATATGAATGAAATCAATCTATTTATATGAGATATGAACATAATTATTTATTTGATAGTTATAATATTATGTTCATTAGGTACAAAAATTGATAAATGTTAATATGATTAACATATGTGTGTTAATTCTATTTTTTTATGATTAAACAAATTATCATGAGATTATGGTGATATTTTGTATCTGTTGTGAATGTTTAATATGATTAAATAAATGTTGATATGATTGGTAGAATCGATTTTCATGGATACAAAATAGGGTTTTAGGGTAGAAAATTGTTAATGAGATTAACATTGTGATATGAGCACGACCAAGCACGCCGACAACAAAAAAGATGAACTAGCATTTCCTCAAGGACCAATAACAAGAGCAAGGTCAAAGAAGCTTAAAGAATTCCTACAAGCATTCATGAAACCTTATGTGGAGAAGATAAAGTTCAAGAAGAGAAAGAAGCTAAATTGGACTATGAAGACAAGTTTAGGCCGAATGGTGCAATGGGCCTTCAAGCTACTTTATTTAGTTTCTATTCTTTATGTAACATTTAATAAAGTATATTTGGGCAGCCTAGAACCTAGGAAAATGAATTGGGCTTTATTAGAATAGGTTTGCTTTATTTTGGGCTTATTTTACTATTTTGGGTAGTTTAAGTGGGTAGGCTAAAGTTGGGCTTATCTATTCTAAAGAGTTGGGCCAAAATAACTATTTGAGGCTTAGAATACCTAAGGGGGACGAATTTTACATGGGAGAATTGAATTTTAATGGGTTTGGGTCAGATTTAGGTTTAGGTCTACATTGGTGAACTTAGGGTCCTAAATTTTAGGAATGGATTTTCCTTGATAAATACTTATTATTTTGGGATATTATTAAGTAGAGTTTGAGGGAGAAATAATAGCTTGACCATATCTTTAAAGGGCTGGCCAAAATTCATATTTAGCCAACATTAAGTCTACATTCATTCATTCATTCATTTTCTTAGGATAATAAGCATATTTATCACTAGCTGTTAGGATTATTCTCAAATTGTATTTATCTTTATTTCTTCATGTACTTAGTCCATATTATGGCCAAGTACATGTAGATAAAGGTTAGGAATTATCTTTGTTATTTATTTTATTATTTATCTCTTAAAGTTAGTGTTTGATTTTAATTCATCTAGGGAGGGGTGGCTGCCTAGCCTATATAAAGGGCTGAATTCTTCATTTGTAAGGGACTTGAATTTTGATTAATGAGAATTTTCTTTGGCTTGGCCGAATTTGTGAGAGTTAATTTATTATTGATTCTTGCTATTGCATGAAGAATTAGACTTAGGCTATTTGCATGATTAATGTATGCTTGATTCTTCTTCTTCTTGTTTTCTAAATCAATCTATCATAAGCGTTTCCAATCAATCTTGTTTAGGGGTTCTTTAGATTGGGGGTTTATTATCTTATTTATGTTCAATATTCATGGTATGTTGGCGTTCTAGTTTGGCATATAGGCTGGGGTTCCGCATCACATTATCTCAAAGCTTCGAGGGGTGCTACCCTTTAACCCCAACCAGGGGTGTTTCCTCTTCAAAACCCCATAAAGGGCATCGGCCCTTAACCCTACTCGCTAACCAGCTAGCAAAATAGCCATGTTATCTAATCGTAGCTCACGAAATATTGTCATTGCTATTATCTGCCAATTTTAATATATCAATCTTATGTGATCTAATGAGCATGATATGAGATAACTTGATTTTAGTTGATGCATGTATGATTTCTTTGAATGTTGCATAGCATTGTCAACTGAGACCCTTATAATGTTATTTACTATATTTATTTTATTCATTTTATGGGTTTGTAATTTTAAATATGACCTACATGTCATTCTTTTGTTGTAATTTTATTTTCCTAATAATTCTATTAAAATGGTTTATTTCATTATTGTAATGAATATGAAGGAATTTCATGAAGATCGTAAAGGGGATCAATCCAGTTCCATGACGATGCAGGTGCAAAGTAAGAGCTCTGATCAAGACAAGTTTATGTAATTTCACCTAGGATTGACCTTTGATCTTCATATTGGCTTATAAAGATCATATAGTTTTGGCTATGCTACGACACATTTTATATATTATACATATTATATTGGTATGTAATGTGATGAATGATTATATATGTGTATAAGATGCCATGTATGTGATGATGCATGATATGTAAATAAATAGACATCATAAATTAAAATTAAAATTCCCTCACTATAATTTTAAGCCATATGCCACCCATAATTATAACACTTGTCAAGACTAAGATCGCTAAAATATAAGTTCTGCCAAAGCAAAGTACATTAGGTTATAATAGTAAGAAAAGATGGGCAATGGTGCTACCCATATGTTAAAATAAGGTTAGACTTAATTAGGCTATCAAAATGGTTTTGGGCCTAAAGCATTAGATGGGATTATAATATGTCGTGACATATGATGTCAAAATCCCATAAAGAATCTAAGAGTTACATGAGATGTAATTGGTAAAGAGTTATCTACTTAAATAACTTGATTTTAAGTGTCATGCCAAAGCTAACTTAGAATTAAGTAAAATATGGATCTGAGCCCACTAAAATAATTACAATTGTTGAAAATAATATTGAGGGTGAATATTTTAGTGGGAGCTTGTTTAAAGAAATACCCTAAAATGAAATTTGTACTAATTTTAATATTTATTTTGCATATTTGTTGATCAATAAGTTTAAATAACAATTCAATACCATCACTACGATCAGTCCTTGAGAAGGAGAAGCTAAAAGAATATGGCACTAACTTCCTTGACTGGTTTAAAAACTTGAGAATTATTCTCAAGCAAGAAAGGAAGCTATATGTGCTTGATGACCCTATTCCTCCTATCCTGCCTGCTGATGCCCAAAGGGTAGTGGAAGAAAAATAAAAGAAACATGCTGATGATTTGATTGATGTGGCATGTCTTATGTTAGCCATAATATGCCCAAAACTTCAGAAGGATCTAGAGCATTTGGAGGCTTATGAGTTGAGCAATCATCTTAAGCAAACATTCCAACAACAAGCAAGGTAAGATAAGTATAAGACTACCAAAGCTTTCCATTCTTGTAAAATGGTAGAAGGTGCATCGATGAGCTCTCATGTTTTTGAAAATGAAAGGTTACATTAATAACCTTGAAAGGATTGGATTTCCCATCACTCTAAAACTGCCACGGATTTGATCCTTAATTCTTTATCAAATAGTTACAACCAGTTTGTTATCAACTATAATATGAATAATATATCCATTGCTGAGCTGCATACAATGATTAAAACAGCTAAGCAATGCATTATAAAAGGGCTAAATCATATTATTATGGTTAATAGGTGAAAAGGGATGAAAAATAAGGGTAAAGGTAAGGCTAAGGCTAAGGCAAAAGTTGTAGGTAAGCTTAAAGCACAAGCTAGACCTAAGCCTAAGGCAAAAGTTCCAAATAAAGGAGTTTGCTTCCATTGCAATGAACCTGGTCATTTAAAGAGGAATTGCAAGCTCTCCTTAGAAGAAAAAGAAGAAGAAGAAGAAGAAGAAGAGTAGTGAGACTACATCCTTAGGTGTTTATGTTATATAAATTAATTTATCTACTTCTACTTCCTGGGTATTAGATACTGGATATAGATCTCACATTTGTACAAATGTGTAGGGATTCAAAAGGAGTAGACAACTAAAAAAAGGTGAAGTGAACCTATGCGTTGGAAATGGATCAATTAATTGATGGAGTGATCAATGTCATTTGATATTATTAGTCTACTTAGTGATTAAGAAATTATATATTTGAATAAAATAAGTTTGACATGGACTATGACTTATGCTCAAACAAGATATCATGTGAGAAAGGGATTATAACATGTTCAATTAGGTTAAAATTAAAATATCGATATTCATATTATTTGGATAGTCATAATATCTTGCTAGAGGTCACTTATTGCTTGTGGACCCATGATAAGATTGGGGCCCATAACTAACATAATATGAACCTATTAGGTCTCACAAAAAAATGTGATGAATGAACTAAGGGTTAATTTGGATATTTCAAATTTTATTCTGTGAAAAATTGAAATTTGAAATAAATAAATAAAATAAATAAATATTAATTCAAAACCCTAGTGGGTTTTATTTATCTGTTGCAATTTTGTTTTGTTTTTCCTTGTCGAAACCCAACACTCCCTTCCTTTAATTCTTATCCTTATAAATTCTAGAAGTATTTATGTCAACACCCAATTGTTTATACCTTTTTAATCATATGTATTTACCAATTGACCTAAAGTCTTTCACTTATCATGTAATTGCATGAAACTTTAACATAACTTCATGATATCTCTTGTATATCACATACTAAACATACTCGTATCAATTTACATAATCAAGCACCAATCATTTTCATTAATACCAATTGCGGCCCTAACCAATCACCAACTTTCATAACTAGTATTATTTCCTTTTTAAACATATATGTATATGCTACAATCCTACTAGGCCTATAGTTAGGCTATTATAGAGTATTAGTTGAGTGATAATAAGAGTAAATAAAATTAATTGGTAAGATGATTTATATACTTAAATAATTATGTGAATTGGTTGATTTCATTATATATAATAATTGTACATAATTACATTATTAATTTAAATACTCAATTACTCATATAGATATTGTATTAAAAATAGATAAATACTAATTAAGTGATGTTAAAAACAAATGAAATTATTGGTAAGGTTATTATATACCATATATTTATAGCAATTGATAAAATTTCATTACAAATAAGAATTATATATAATTAAATTTTTAATTTATATACTCATTTAATTATTGTGCCAAAAATATATGAGAAGATTCCTTTTTAAAACCATTTTGAAATAAATAAAATTAATTAATAAAATATTTATGTGATAAATTACTTAACTTACATATCTATATAAATATTTGTGCTAAAAGAAAAATTAAGTAGCAGCTGAATGATGTTAAAAATAAATTAAATTACACACAAATTGTTTAGTTACATATTCATATTCATATTCATATATACATAATAATTATTATAATAATTAAATTTATCTTAACAATAATTAAATATCTAATTTATCTTCACCCTAGAAGGGGGAGATAAAATAGAAAAAGACATAAACATGTGAAAGTAAGGATTTGATGATAATTGAAAGAGTCAAAGAAGAAATTGTAAGATAAAATATAATATTAACTAATTAAGAATAAAAAGGAAATAAGATGTAAGAAAATAATATTAATAAGGACCAAAAGGGTAAATTACCCTCACATGACAGGGTCATTAAACATTAAGACATATAAAGGACTTAATTTGACATTGGAATTAGAGAATTAAATAAAGGTATAAAGAAAAACTTTTTAACCTATATCATGAAATTTATTAGTTAGGTATCCACCACTGAGCATTATATGCTCAGCACGTAGCTTATGATGTTCTAAGGTTTTAAAAGATTATATGTAAATCAGTACTCGAAGGGACAAGCACTAGATTAAGCAGAGTTATAAAACAATGGTAATAAATTCTAATGTTTCTTTATGTCATGTATGATTAGGATAGTGCTTTATGCATAAATTACGTTGAACTTACAATTGTATTGTATTATGATATTTATGGTATATGGATGTTAAATAATAATTGATAAATCTTAGGATTTTGTAAAAGGGGGAGTCATGTATGGTGAGTGAAATGTTGTCACACTAGGTTGACAAGAGAATAATATGTAAGAATTGATTAAGCAAGATAAGATGGAAATCCTGCATAAAGAAGGGCTTGCCTAGTAGGTTCTGGCGTGAACACTCTAATGGTTAAGTCAATTTTAGACTTTTAGAGAGAGTGCTAAGCAAGATGTAATATATACCTTTAAAATATAAATGAACATAGTATTTATAGGTGTATAAACCATGACCCAAGGCAGCCTAGATCAGGGTTATCTGATTATGACAAAATAGCATGTTACTGACAACAGGTTCGAGTCTCACAGCTCCAATTGTGAACTTTTCACTTTTTCTCAAGGATGTTTCATGATTTTCTAAGAATTTCCAAATATTTCATGGTGTTTTAACAACACGTGTGAAAACACCTCATTTTTGGTCTTTAGTGGTGATAGATGTCCGTCTATTACCTGAAGGGTGCCCATCTATGGGTATCTCTCTTTTGTAGAGTCCATCTAGAGGGTTTTTTGGTCAGATCTAGGATTTAGTGATTAGGGATGCACGTCCCTCACTTAAAATCCATTTTTTTCACCTTTTTGGGTTTTCAAAAATGGTAATTTTGATTTTTAGGGATTTTTTCCAGATTTGCAGAGGTTTACCTCCGGATTTGAAGTTATTTGAGTGAGTTTTTCAATTAAAAATCTTCCTTAAGTATAAACATATAAGAAATCTATGGTTTTTAGAGGGGGGAATCAGAATTTTCTTAGAGAGCCACCATTAAAGGAGAAGAAAAGTTTCTCTCTCTATCTTTTGTGCTCTATACAATTCTTGTAAAAACACATCAAGAGAAATGAATTTCATATTTTATTTTTATGAATAAGAAATATGAATCAGAGTAGAGATATGGACTATAATTGTCATTGAGTTAGAAATCTACTGAGGGTAATATTTTAGGCTCATTTTCTGCTTTCTCTTTCTAAAATTTAATCGACATGATCATGTGATTCTTCAATATGTATTGGCATGCCTTATCTATCACAATGGTTAGAATATTATGCTCATCAATTTGAGACATTTTGGATAGCAAATTTGGACCAAATCTGTATGTGGTGGTGTATTAAATATGAGATTCCTCTATTGTTGTATGTGTAAAGCTTTATATTTCATGCCTTTAATCTTGTTAAAGCATGTCAATTATGTATTTATGCATCATTCATGGTTATAATATATTTTGGCATGATTTATGTTGTATAAATATAGGTTTTAGGGCTAGAAAAATATTTTGATCAATTTGTTGCATTTTTTACAGCTTTTTGCATTTTTAGTTCTATCCAGTGGTGATAAATAGAAACAAGGAGTGGGTGAGGGACAGGACATCTCACCTTCTTCTCCCTATCCATCCCCCACTCTTTAATATGGTTACCCCTCCCTTTTTGGCAATCCCTAGGCATTTTTTAAGCCATTTTTTATGCATTTCATTTATATTTATTAATGTTTATCATTTTCTATCATATTTGTATATTATTTCATGTAATTTCATGGTGTATAGGATATCTCTATAATTTTTTCATGCTATAATTATTTTTGTTATTGATGTATTGACTTTTTACCTTTTTTTGGTGTTTTTTAAGTATTTATTTTTTCCTTTTAGATGGTTGTTTTAAATTCTTCCAGGGAAAGTTATGCCCCCAGGAATGATCCACTGCTCGCTATCCACATCCGGTTCTTTTATCCTTTATTTATTTTTATTTAATTATTTATTTTGCATTTATGGACTTATTTTCCTTTTGGATATATTACCTTTTTTCGAGGATGTAATAGTTAGTAAAAAAGGAGTTTTTTATTCATGATAAAATAAAAAGTTATTAAAATGTTTTTTATTGAATTAATCGGGTTTCTTTTCCGAAATACAGACCAATGTTAGATTTTTTATCTAAAAATCCATATAATAGAAAATTCTTTTTGTAAATATGCATGAGAGAACCAACGCTCCCAATATAATCAATTACCCATTTTATGTATGATATTTATTTTCTCTTTTGTATATTATTCATTTGTGATGATTTTCTTCTATAATAATCTTAAGAACTTTTATTTATTTTTTTCTTTTCTTATTTTATTGGGATATTTATTTAATTTTACACTTTGCATCGTGCGAGAGATAAGAGAGGATTAAAATTTAAAGCTTAATTATAAAACAACACTTAACCAAGATGCCTAATAAAAGTGATGTCGAGAGCACCAAACTTTATTTAGACATCAAAAGATCCAGGCAAACCTCCCAATGTTTTATCGGTTGGTAATTCCATGACATCCACCTATGGGCCCACTAGTAGATTCCTTCATAAGTTGATCATCAACCATAGATTGGGCGTGATCCATCTTTATGGAAAATTGGCCAATTTATGAGTTAAGCAAGCCTCCTATGGTCTCGGACCCTAAAAATGGGCCTTTAAAAACCTAACTGGAAACTAGAGCATGCTCAGGTGCACGTCACGGTGGTGACTCCATTGGGGACTAAAGAGACCTTGCTCTAAAAAGTATATTGGTTAAGTTATTTATAATTGGGTTTTATTTATTAATAATTTCTCTTTTTTAAATTACATTTCTTGCATACATCTTAAAGCCTTATAATTAAGTTAGGAATCCCTTTTTAGCCCCGATGCTATCTTGAAGCATGTCTTACATTCACTCAGTATAGGGAAGTGTTAAGGAGACTTACTAGCCAAAGTCCAGTTCCAAATGATATATGAAATGGTGATCCATCAATCATTATGCTCATGATGAGCTAGACCTATTAGCAGGGACCATGCTTGGGTAGCCCTAAAGTCTCATTGCCCTTGACTCAAGGGTATATAATGATAATAACAACTTTCCCTTGATTGTATAACCATAATAATATTTGTATGCTACATACATCTTTGTGTATTAACCAAATGCAAATAAGTTAGGAGGGTACAAGTTAAAGGCTTCCATGCCCCAATGGACCCAACTCGATCTATATAAGTTAGTCAAAATACATAATGGTCAAAACCTATATGCCTACAATTTCAATTAGAAAGGTTATGATGCTGGTTTCCCACCGTACATCACACGTATCCATTGCGTACCCTGTTGACCTATAGGCTAAGCGCACCTAGGAAAGAGATCGCATGACCTTCTTTGTAGGAGTAATAAGGGTGCAAGGTTGTTTTTATGCTTGTGTGTGATTATAACTGATTCCTAACCAAACCATGCATTGCATTCATGCATCATGTATATACCAAGTTCATGCATTATTGATCATGCATCACTCTTAAAAGTTGATATTTTCAACCATTATAAACTTATTTAGGTTATTCAAAGGGTCAGATAGGCACTTGGTTTAAAGGTTTGTATCCAGACTACCAAGACCATACTTAAGTTCAAATCCAGACTACCAAGACCATACTTAAGTTCAAATTTTTGTTAAGATGTCAATTTTGAGTGGGATTCAAGCTAGTTATCGAAAAATGATTAGGGAATCAGCATAAAAATGGAAAATGAGGGGGTGAATGAAACTGAAAGAGGGAAAAAGATTTGGAGAGTAGCTGATGACATCGCTATCAGATTTCCATTCTTGAGGAAAAGACTGAATGTTACCCCTATTTGGCCTACGATGATAAGGGCTGACTCTAATCAAAGGTTGAATAGGCATTTGCAGGAGTTTGAGGAGAGGATGTTAGCTATAATTTGTGTGATGGTGCCTTCCATAACACCTAATGTTAAAACTTAGCTTGTAGCACCTGTCTGTGAGACAATGGAACCAACTCATGTTAGGAATGCCACCACAGTTAATGTTATTGTAATTTGAGACCCACCTAGGAAGGAAAGGAAGCACAACCCTGAGAATGATTTTATAGAGGAGGATGATGAATATTATGTTCCTCTAGTGATGAACATTAAGATAAGGGGACCTAAAGCTGAGGATCTGACTTTAAAAAAGATGGAGGAAATGATTGAAGCCATGTCAAGGCTGTTGTCTACTGGTAGGGAAATGAACCCTCAAGATAGGGACTTGGATAGGGATAAGCCATTGCCTTAAAGGTTTAAAATGTTTGATCTACCAAGGTTTGATGGTACCTCAGATCCTTCAACACATATTAAGCAGTACATTTTGATTATGAAGGAGACTACTATATCTAAGAAACAGAAGGTGGAGTACTTTTGCTTGAGTTTAATTGAGCCTACCATAGACTTGTATTATGGGTTGCATAGGCAAACTAAAGAAGATTGGGATCTATTGGTGGAAGAATTTCTCAAGTAGTATGATAGTAGCACGAGGATGGAAGTCACCTTTAAAAGATCTTAAATTACTTCAACAAAAGTATGATGAGTCTTTCCATGAGTACCTCACCAGGTGGAGGAATAGAGTGTAGGAAATAAAAAGGAAGCCTGACACAGCTGACCAAATCAGTTTGTTTATTTGGATTATAAACCTATACATAAAGGTTGGATTAAAGATAAAAGGTTTTAAAGATTAAAAGTCTTTAAAGAATATAGCCATAGAAGTTGAGGGATAATACATAGTAAAAAGGGTAAATAATAAGAATGCAAAAGGGAACTCTAGTAGCAATAAGGTTTTCAAGAATAGTAGTGGGTAGAATAGAGTTAGAAAGACTGTAGATGTGTCCATTATAGAGGTTAGTTAAAGGAACCACTTTGACCTTGGGAAATCGCTATCTTGGATACTAAACAAGTTGGTTAAAGAAGGAAAGCTCCATCTTTTGCCACCAAGGCTCACAAAGAGTCAGGGGTTGTGTATACCATCAGCACACTAGGCATTTTGTTGATTATTATCATACTTTGCGGAATAAGATCAAGATTTGACTGATAGCAAGTATATTTCGAACCCAAAGAAGAGGGATAAGAAGAAAAATGGAGGTTATAATTTTTTACCTCCTCAAGTGTACATGATAGGGTCAAGCTTTCCTAAATGATACATGATGCAATATTTGTATGGGAATGAGTAACTAGCCATTACTCGCTCTACCGAAAAAGTAACAAAGCTAGTTAAGGAAAATCAGCCAGTTTCTAAGAATTAACTATTGAGATATTCCCATAGAGAGTAAGGATGAAGGGACCTTGGTACCCATTAATATTTGAAGTTCAGCTAGTGAGTATAAGAAAGAGGTAGAGGAAGAAAAAGGGGTGAAAGCAGTCATAAGAAGTGGGAGAGTTACCCTCGAGGTTAAAAGATAACCAACTCCTGCTATAGTACCTACGGAGAAAGAAGTTAAGGTTGATCAGATAACCAAGTAGGTAAAGAAGACATAGGCTTAGATAGGTATCTAGGACTTTTTGAGACAATCTCCTTCGTATAGACAAAACTTGGTGAAGGCTTTGAGCGAGGCTGGTATTGCTACCACTATCTCACCCTCTGATTTACTAGATTTGGTTAGAGAAGGAACCGAGAAGAAAATGGTATATTTTGATGCCAACTTGCCTGTAGAATGAAGGACTCACAATCATCCTCTCTATATCAAGGCTCAGGTTAATGGTAAGCACATAGATTGTGTGATGGTAGACAGAGGGGTCTTCCATTAATATATATCCCTTTATGGCAATTTCATCTTCTAAGATAAATGAGAACATGCTTAGTAAGTTTGATCTAACTATTTCTACCTATGACAATTCCAAGAGGTAGGCTATTAGGACATTTAAGGCTATAGTGAATATGGGGCTATCAAAATAGATGCTGAGTTCATAATGTTGCTTATCTTGGAAAATTTCTTTATGCTCCTTAAAAGGTTGTGGTTTCATAAGTTGGGTGGTCTGCCATCTACCTTACATTAGATGGTTAAAATCCCTTATGATGGGTAGGTGGTCACTATCAAGATAGCAAGGGAAAATTAGGTATCTATGCTCGAAATAGCAAAGCAGCCATTTACTAGTTTTCATGTAGCAATTATCAATGATGAAAAAGTGAGAATAGTTTCTTTGACAATCCTCAAATGATTAATATACTTAAAAAGATGAATTTTCTACCTAGTGTTGGTTTAGGTAAAAACTCTTAAAGACCTCAAATTTTTATAACTGCTAAAAGATAGAAGGATAAGAAAGGGTTAGGTTTTACAGGTCCCAGTAAGAGGGGTAAAGGGGTAGTAAAAGAAATTCTTCATGTTTCTCAAAGCTTTATGTCCGCTTCGAGTCTTTGCTTGTATTGTGGAGAGAATAAGCCTCAGATGATAAGAGATAAGCTAGTGTTAGGATTTGAGCTATTCAATAATATCTTTCATCTAGGAAAAGGGAATCATCAAATTGGCTGAATGTTTGTTGGATAAAGAGATCCTATTGAACCACTCGGCCTGGGATAAAAAAGTGTTAAAGGAAGTCCTAAAAAAGAAGCCATTTGCTACCCAGTTGAAAGGCAAATGGAGGATAGAGGCTAAACAATCACCCAAAGGTGACCTGGAGGTAAGAGATGACTAATGCTGACAAGATTAAAGAAGACACTTTTATTGATGTTTATATTCCTAAACTTTTTAATTAGAGCAATATTTGCTCTTTTGAATATATTAATGAGATGAATAATTTTTCTTGCTTATGTGATGTTTCTTCTAATTTCAATGTGCATGATTATGATCATAAAGCATTTATAGTTGACATTAACTCAATAAACACATGTTTATTAAATCTTAAAACTAAGGAAAACCCAAAAGATATTTTATTGGTATCCAATATGACTCTTAAAGAGAAAATTTTGAGAGAATATTGAAAAATCATGAAAAAGTCTTTGCCTGGACCTATGAATATATGCTAGGGATAGATCAAGAAGTCACCAAACATATCATTCTAGCATACTTGGGGTACAAGCTGGTTAAGTAAAAACTTAAAAGACTTAGGCCAGAGTGGGCTAAGAAATTAAAGAAGAAATTAGAAGTAGATAGAGGCTAAGTTCTTAGTAGAAGTTCAGTACCCCATGTGGTTCCTATAGCAAAGAAGGATGAAAGAGTCAGGGTTTATGTGGATTATAAGGATTTGAATAAGGCTTATCCCAAGGATGATTTTCCTTTACCTCACATAGATATTTTGGTTGATAAAGCAGCTGCTTGTGCCATATATAGTTTCATGAATGAGTATGTTGGTTATGACAAGATTCTGAATAAAATAGTGGATAGGATTAACATAGCTTTCATAACCGAATGGTGGATGTATGCCTACGGGTCATACCTTTTGTTCTTAAGAATGCAGGTGCTACCTATCAAAGAATTTCCACTAAGATGTTAGATGACTTGATCCATAAAGAAGTAAAGGTGTATGTAGATGCTATGATGATAAATTCTATCACATGCAAAGGTCATTTTGATTCATTAAAGAAGTTTTGCCAGAGGATCAGTAAGTATTACCTTTGCCTCAATCGTAAGACATATTTTTAAAGTTACCTTAGGTAAGCTTTAGGCCATGTGGTGAGTTAGAGAGGTATAGAAGTGGATCTCGACAAGTTGAGAGCCATTAGGGAAATGCAAGTACTCAAGAAAGAGAAAGAAGTCAGGATTTTTAAGCAAGATTCAATACATAAGCAGGCTTATAGATAAATTAACTTTAATCTGCGAACTAATATTCAAGCTGCTCAAGATGGACCAACCAATGGTTTTGAATAAGGATTGTAAAGAAGCCTTCAATGCCATCCAGGATTATTTGTTATATCCACCAATATTGAGATTGCCCTAAGCAGGTAAACCTTTGATTTTGTACTTAGCAATAGAGGACAGTTAAGTGGAGCTATGATGGAACAAAAGGATGACTTTAGGATTAAATACGTAATATACTACCTCAGTAAGAAGTTTCTCCCTCATGAGGTAAAGTATGTGGAAGTCAAAAAGATTTGCCTAGCAATCATATGGGCATCAAAAAATTAAGGCATTATTTCCATTCTTATAGAATCCAAGCTATGGCCAAGTAAAGTCCTCTTAAATATTTACAAGAAGCTCCTTCATTGTTAGGAAAGATGAGAAGGTTGTTGATTCTCCAATAGGAGTTTGATATAGAGTACATCATTAGGAAAACCATTAAAAAGAGGGTAGTAGTAGAATTCTTTGTTGATCAGCCATTAGAAGGAAAAGTGGTAACTTATGAATTCCTGAATGAATATGTCTCAGCCTTAACAGTGCGAAGATGGCACATGTATTTTGATGGAGTCATGAATAATAAGACAGCAGGAGTAGGAGTAATCTTAATCAGCCTAGAGGTAGAAAAGTTACCATAATCTAAGAAGTTAAGGCATAAAGCCATGAATAATGAAGTAGAGTATGAAGCTTACATTTACGAGTTCGTAGCTTTATTAGCTATAGGAGAAAAGTTTTTAGAAGTATTTGGAGACTCATCTCTAGTGGTTTACCGAGTAAAAGGAGAGTGTTTAGTGAAAGAAGAATTATTGTTACCTCATCTCTGATACCTAAATGTTTTGAGTAGTCAGCTTGAAGTTTGTACATTTGAATTTATGCCCAATGAAGGTAATGGAGAAATTACATACAGAAGTGTGTGGCACTAATATAATTGTTTATCCTTAGTAAAGAATATTATGAGGTAGGGTATCATTTGCTCACAATGGACACTGATGGCTCTAAGTACATCAATGAATGCTAGCTATGCCAATAATATATAGACCTGAGGCATTTGCCTATCTCAAAATTATGTTAACTTACATCACTATGGCCTTTCGTTGCATGGGGTATAGACATCATGGGAATGATCCATCTGCTTGCTTCGAATGAACATAGGTTCATCATAGTAACCATTAATTATGTGACCAAATGGGTAGAAGCTTAGTCTTTCAAGAAAGTAAATGCAAGGGATATGGCTGGGTTCATTGAGAAGAATCTAATATGCAAATATGGTTTACCTCACTATATAGTCTCAAATAATAGGTTGCAATTTTTAGGAAAAACCAGACAAATGCTTATTAAGTATGAGGTATAACATGACAAGTCTTCTCCTTACTGACCTCAAGTAAATGGGGTAGTTGAAGCAACTAATAAGAATATGAAAAGGATCCTAGCCAAAATGGTACGAACTTACAAGGATTAGGCTGATAAATTACCCTTTACACTGTAGGGTTATAAGGCTACAACCAGAATGTGTACAGGAGCCATGCCATTTTCCTTGGTGTATGGAATAGAATTGGTATTACCTATAAAATTCGAGCATTAATCTCTAAGGGTCACTTTGGAAGCTAAGATACCAAAAGCAAAATGGGTTAGATAGAGATTGGCATAAGTTAACTTATTAGAAAGGGATAGAATAAGGGCTTACTATCACAATCAAATCTACCAGAAAAATGCTCTCTCGCTCATTTAGGAAGAAAGTCAAGAAGCACCCATTGAAAGAGGAAGAGTTAGCATTCAAACAAATGAGATTGGGTGTTCCAGATATCTAAGGCAAATTAAAACCCACATGTGAAGGACCTTTTATACTTAAGAAGCTGTTATCCAAAGGTGATGCCATTTTATCAGATGGCGATGGTAATTAATTTAAAGAACCTATGAATGTCGACAGGTTGAAAAAGTTTCATAGCTAAAGACTAAAAAAGAGAAAAAGAAGATAATGAATGCCCCATGAGTAAAAAAAAAAATTGATAGCCTTGCTAAAATTAGGCACCTCGCTAAGGTGAAAATCGAAAAAAGGTATCCTAGGAAAAAAATTAGAAGCTAAGAGAAAATAATCAATCAAGAAAACCCAAGATGGCTAATTGATGACATAAGTTATGATGCTTGTAAAGTTTCATTTTTAAGATTGAATAATATGTGTTATTGGGACAACAACAAACAATGATCATGTGCACTGAAATCAAAGAGAAATATCATAAACATAGCCATTCATGTAACAAAAGTAGCATATTTCTTTACATGTTCAAAGTTAAAAAGTCCATAAAAAATAAAAGACATAATCTGTAATAAAATTTGATCTAATTTTTATATATCACTTCTCTCTCATTAGGATCCCTAATAGCCCAAAGCCTTGGATAAATAGCTAGATTGGTAACCCATTGCCTATAAGCATCAGAAGTGGTGATGTCATTCGTCCTAATGGCAGGGGTGGTAATCCACATAGAAAGCTTAGCCTATACCCTCTAATGATACTCTAACGCAAAAGCATAGCTGAGTTTACCACCTTGAAAGCCCAATGGTCACCTGACAATATCCTACCTATTGCCAAACTATAAAATATAGTGAACAATGATATAAAAGGTAGCACAATGGATCACACATAAAGAAACATAGCTAGAATCTCTGTCCATAACCATAAAGGTGATGGAAAGCTAAGCACATCTGAACAAGATCTCAGCATCTATAAAGTGACAAAGCCAATCAACTCCTTTCTATATTGACTGAAACCCCTAAAATAGGCGATGGGGATATGTAGCTCTCACTTAAGAAGGAGGCTTTGAAAGCAATTATAGCTTCTCACAAAGATATACATAAAAAAGCAATAGAATGAGTTGGGTTTGTCTCAAGCAAAAATAAGGCAAAGAAATACGTAAAAATCCAAAAGGATTAGTATTTCAACAAGAAAAGTTAGTATGAAAACCCAGAAGGGGCATGCTACTTTAAATCAAGGATGCACTTAAAGAAGCAATGGACTACCACCAAAAAGAGAGTTGAGGTCACAGTGAACTATGTCCAGGCCTAAGATAGTCTCTACTATGATTACAAGAAATGGATTATGTCCCTAGTATACCCCATCTACTATGTTGAATAGCTTATAGTCCACAACGTGGGATCTCGCTACGTACCAGCAGGCATCGAGTGAAATAACAAAGTAACACCACACCGAAAGAACATTGATCAGCTGCTCCAATAGGAATTTCTTTTCGAAAGGAATCGGACCTCAAGCCTCAGAAGATAGAACAACAAGAGCCTAAACCACCTTTTTAGGATACCTAAAAATGGCAGATGGTAGACAAGACTGAAGATCAAGCTCGAATCTAACACTTACCATAATAGCAAACTTCTCGAGTAGGGGGCAAATCTTCTGATGAGTGAATCTAAATACATGAAACCTTGGATCCTAGAACAAATTAGTAGCAAGTAGTAAATTCCTATCTAGAGACACTTTCTTTAAGAATCCCATACTAGAATAAAGAGCCAATTGATGGTCCTTCTAGGTTCTCCAGTTATCTAGTAATCGGTTCATTTTTGTAAGCCAAGTGGTTATGGTGAAAATGATTGTTTGGTTTTTAAGTAATTTAGAATAAAGAAATGATATGAAAAATAATAAATGGCTAAGAGAAGTAGACAGAAATAAAAAAAAAAGAAAAATAAAACAAAACAAAACAAAACAAAAGAAGAAAAAAAATGAAGAATACCTGAAGGAAGCTTTCGGGAAGATGAAAAGTCAAAGGCATAAAATCCAAGGAGATCAAACACTATTTATAAAAGAAAGTGATGAGCGACGATCATCCCTCACCACTGAAAGAGCCACGGGCAACCAGTCCCTCACCTTTGGAAGGCCAAAAGTAACATTTTTTATCCTATACATTGTACATACATATTATTACATTTGCCTTTTGTTTACATTTTACAGGAAATCTATAAGGTTTAATAACCTGAACTGACAACCATGAAGAGACTATAATGCAAAAATCATTTGTATTAAAAGACACTCGAATTTTAGGGAGTATCCTAAACTTTTTATACAATCATGTGTATTAAAAGAATAATTAAAGCAAGTAAATATCAAAGAATAATGAATAACTCATAAAAAAAGATGGTAATTATGAAAACAGTAAAAAAATCAAAGAAAACAGAGTTTAAATGGGAAAAATAAGAAAAAATAAAAAACAGAGGGCATTTTGGTCATTTGACCCAAGGGACGGGACATCTTTTTGTCCCATCTATCACCTTACGAAGAATAGGCTTCCCATTCCTGACTCGATTCTAGCAATACAAATGGTTTTTTCTTCATTTTTCGGCCAAACCTTTTTTTCCGACTTTTGAGCTTTAATTTTGATTTTTTAGCTCTTTTTCTATAATATGACATCTGATTCATAAGCTATTTGCACCTACGGGTTCTTGGAAATAAGCTACAATTCAGGGAGCATAACTTTTTAGCCATTCTCACTTTTTTCTTTTTGCCTTCTCCAAGTAAGTACAATTCAACTCTTTTATTTTTTTCCTTTAAGTTAGAATATAAATTAGGCTAGAAAAAAGTTTTTAAGCATGATGGATGCAATCACTTGCTGTTGTATCTGCATTTAGCATTATATTTTGCTTTTGTATTTATAAAAATAAAAATGCCTTGTAATCTAAATAACATAGTGCAAAATGCCATATTTCCCTTGCATAATGCCATAGTTAGTAAAAAGCTTTATGAATAAGCATGTTAAACTATAGAACTTCTTTTTGTTCAATAATGTATGTAATCTTTGAGTTCTTAGGTGCATTTTTTTCTTCACTATTGCACCAACTGTAAGTATTTTGAATTTGCAATTGTTTAGTAGCATTAATGGCTTATGGCTTATTGCTTATGGTGTGTTATTTAAATGCATTCTTTGTGTAGGGAGGCAGTGTTATTCCTAGCCAGAATGCTACTGAATTTTTGTCTTACTTTAGTGTCCTCATGAAATGTGAAATGTTGTTAATCATGTTATTTGGCATCCCTGAGGGCTTGTGATATGTTGTTTGCTTGTAAATATGTCTTTTTCTGCTAGAGGCAGTAACATTCCTAGCTAAAATGTTGCCAAATTTTTATCAAGTTCTCTTAAAAAGCTTGAAATTTTATTGGAATTTATGATAGTCTATGTGTGTTGTATAAGCGTAATATTTGTGTAGGGGTAGTGTCATTTCTAGCCAAAATACTACTCAAATTTTATTTGTTTCCTTGTAAAACATTCATCTCATCCTTTTTGTGCAAGATTGTTAAATCATGTATGCATTTTATTGTATAATTCTAACATTTTGCCTTACTGCCTATAGGAGTCAAACACAAACTAACATGTAGGACTATTTACAGGATACCTCGTAGGACAACACATCCCCAACCATCCCAGCTAATATCGAACTATATAAAATTTAGATAGGTTACCAGTATTGAGCTCTGGGCCAAGTTTAGTACAGAGCAAGTCAATTCATATCTAGATAGTTTATAAACGACTTTGAGCTGCTTTAAGAGGTTAATAGACTTTTGGCTAAGGTAGGATGGATAGAATTTTTTTTTCTCCAGTATATTACACTTATCCAAACATCATACAGAAGGTATTTACCACCATACAACATAGATGGTATTAGTGGTTGGACACCTAAGAAGGGAGAGTACACTTCAGAGCCTCAGGGATTCCTTTCAGTATTACTCGTCATAGATTTACAGAAACTATGGGACTTCTTATTGGCCCAGACACAACGATGCGACCCCAAATAATGAACAAAGATAGGTGGAAAACTATGACTCTACTGGGGGTGATATACGACTTAAACAAGGTAAAGAGCATGATACGAGATATTCAGATATATAGATACCTATAGAGGGTGTTATCTACTTCATACCTAAGACATACAAGGAGTTGGGGTAATGTTACTTTGATAGACATCACATGTCTATAGGGGATGAAAGAGGGCTACCGTATTGACATCACCTACAAGATCATCTCCATACTGACCAAAGTGTGCACCATGCTAGGGATGCAAGTGTGCATGAATGGAGTCATTACTAGGCTGTCGATATCACTTGGGCTTGAGTAGGAACATTTTGGGGATCCCATCTAGAAGAGTATCCATATGGACCTCCAGGTAGCGATCACCATAAGTATGGTAGAGCCCACAAAGGGGCATGAGGGCCAGTACTGACTGTCGATAATGCTAGAGACTCGGTAGGGATATGGTTTGGATCCAATAATCCTAGATGTAGCGGCTGAGGATGGTAGATAGAAGTAGGCGGCAAGAGGTACAGGATCCAGGGATAGATTTTGACTATGCATTTCACATGTAGATTAACCTGCATGACTTGTTAGGTAGTTCTCCATAAAATTTAGTATGCTTTAGATCCTTCATGAGGCACCAGAGATCGCCTTCTATGAGATTTTCTCCATAAGGGCACCCAAAGGCATCATCTTTTATGACTCAACCACCTTATAGACACTTGGTGGTATCCACATCTACGAAACCACTGCCATCAGTTCTAGCCTCTCCAAAACAGGCATTATTGACTTATTCCCTAGGAAACTTCTCCATGAGGTTGATAACGCTATAGGCATCTAGTAAATGCTAGGAGAAGACACTACAAATCATATTTATAGCAGTACAATCCCTTCAAGCTGTACTAATGACTATTCAGGCCTTATCAGTGACTATTCAAACCTTATAGATAGAGGTACACGGCCTCAAGGTAGACATGCAGACTGCAGGTCATAGATTTGATGAGTCTTTATAAGTGGTTGATGATTTAATCACTAGGCTCAGACACTAGAGCACGCACACCGAGATCGCAATCCCTAGGGCTATATAGGCTATTATAGAGAATAACAAGGAGATAAAGAGATATATTAGGGACTTTAAGTTAGACCTGATGGAGTATTTAGAAAGCCACTCTAGGGTAGTCCATGAGGTAGGCTAGGGATCAAAGAGACTAGCGGAGGTTATAGCATAGGTTTTGCATCCTTTGACATCGACACTACTAGGTTTCAGGTTTGTATTCGAGCAAGTAGAAGACCAGCCACCTATGATGGCTTATGCCATAGCACTGGCTCAACCAAATAGGCTGCCAGCTCATAGACCGCCATCAAGGCCGTTGTATCACATAACACCCAGATTAGGGTCCTCTTAATGATTTAGTCATTTTGTTTTTAGGGAATACTTATTAAAATTTTTGATGTATATAAAATCATAATGTATATAGTCTATCATTTTTATTTCATATCTTGTTCTATTTATACTTTTCATGCTTGAAATATGTCATAAGACTAATGAGTTGATTCATAAATAATTACACAGTGATAAAAAAAATAAAAGGAAAAGTAATAACGAGGAAAATAATAACTAATAAATAATAATAATAATAATAATAATAATAATAAATACAATAATAAAAGAAAGCCTAAAAGGTTCAGACTTAACAAACAATACACTAACACTTGACAATTTTTCACAATAGGTATATAGAGCCTCCACCAAAGGGCATGTGTCCATTCTTTTAGAAAGAATAAAATGATGTTCTGCATCAAAAATGCACAACAAAAGGAATTACAGACATACACTTGTCAAAGGCACCCTTATTGGAATGTTAACAACAATGCAAACTAATATTGGGTTTCAACAAAGGAAAAATAAAACAAAAATGTAGTGGATATATGAAACCCACCAGGATCCATGGGATCCAAATGAATCAATTAAGAGAAAGTAACGATTACGAATCTCTTGAAGTGTAAAAAAAATCTTATAGGTGCTGCCTCCATCGGTATCCACACTCGAACACAACAATCGGATTCGTTCGAAGTGCTAGCTCCCTTCTTTGACGGCTAGGGTAACACAGAAAAATGATTTTCTATTTCACTCTCTCAAGGATGATGGCTCACTCTTTTAGTATGTCTTTTTTGGATTTTTAAACCATACATATCATATATATAGGTGACTCGACCCTAATTAAGTGAGAGAGAGAATTTTGAGCCCATATTTCTTATTAAAATAAGAAATATTTTTTCTTTTTTAAAATAAGAATTATAATATTAATCTTAATTAATATTTATTTATTTCGATTTTTAATTTCTCACAAAATAAAATTTGAAATACCCAAATTAACCCTTAGTCCATTCATCACATTCTAATGTGTGCGACCCAATAGGTTCATATTATGTTGGTCGTGGGCTCTAATCTCATCATTGGCCCACAATTCATAAGCAACCTCTAGCAAGATATTACGACTACCCAAATAATATGAATAACGATACTTTGATTTTAACCTAATAGAACATGTTATAATCACTTTGTCACATAATATCTTATTTAAACATAAGTTATGGTCCATGTCAAATTTATATTATTCAAACATATAATTTCTTGATCACTAAGTAGGCTGATAATATCAAATGACATTGATCACTCTGTCAATTCATTTGAGCATGGTCATGTATTTCTCAATCCTACTTATCGAGAAACCCAATAGATATCTCTCTCATAAGAGAGGAACAAATTTTATTTTTATTATTCACTATCATTTGCATGATTCATATCATTATCTGATTAAAGATAATATCTGACTATATCAAAATATAATATTCATCATGTAGGATACTATGATAATCTCAGGTTTAAGGATCGATAACATAACTATTATAAGATTACAAATGACATTAACCCATGTAGTATCTCATAGTGGGTCTATCCAGTACCCTATTCTCCAACAAATACCAATAAGTTTGATTTATATCACCATATATAATCATCCCATGATTATCAATCAAACTTGTACTAGTCTTTATTTATCATTATTCATTTTAATGATAAATGACTAATGATAGCCAAAAATAATACTGAATTGTTATTGATAAACATTATTATATTTTAACATACCAAAATATAATAACATGAAGAAAATCCAATTTTATAAAATGAAATGTGACATTACATAAGGAACCAAATATATAGCCTAGGGCATAACCACTAACAACCAACAGTCGAGTATAGTAATTCCTTACGATCATGCATGCCTCTGGTACTAGTCAAATCCAATTTTGGTATTTTGATTATGCATGCCCTAAGTGCTAACCAAACATATTCAAGCAATATTGATTTTACAAGTCAAGGCACTAATCAATCTTCATCAAGTCATCTTGATTATGCATGCCCCATATGCTAATCAGATGCTTTCAAGTAACCTGATTCTGTATGCCTCAGGTGCTAATTAGGTGAAAATTTTCTTTCTTATCCCAATTGTGCATACCCTAAGTGCTAATTGGATAAGTGGAGACTCACCGACTTTAATGAAGTTAGTCTCAAGCCTTGATTCTGCATACCCCTAGCACTAATCAAGTAAAACCCTTCGTTGCTCTAATTATGTATGCCCTAGGTGCTACTTAGACAGCCAGAGACTCGCCAACTTCAATGGTGTTAGTCTCAAACCCTGATTTTGCATGCCCCAAGTGATAATTATGGATTTTAAATAATAAGTCAACCAAGAGACTTGTTGCCTCAGGTACGTATCCTTTTCTATTTCACTCTAAATTTTGGCTCACTTTGGTACCAGTGTATCAATTCCCCAAAATTAGGGATAGATGTAGACACCGTGACCCGAAGCAACCTGGATCAGGATTACCTTATGAAGTGGAAAAAGTATATTACTGACAATAGGTTTGAGCCTCAAGGCTCTGATCGTGAACTTTTCATTTTTTCTCAAGGATTTTTCATAATTTCCTAAGTATTTCCAAATATTTCCATGTGTTTTAACAAAATGTGTGAAAAAGCCTCATTTTAAGTCTTCAGTGGTGATAGATGACTGTTTGTCACCTGAAAGGTGCTCGTCTGTAGGTACCTTTCTCCTATAGGGCCTATCTGGAGGTTTTTTGGTCAAATTCGGGATTTAGTAATGAGGTACGCCTATCCCTCACTCAAAATCCAATTTTCCCACCTTTTTGGGTTTTCAAAAATGGCATTTTTTTATTTTTAAGAATTTTTTCAAGATTTGCAAGGGCTTACCTTCGGTTAAATTTAAAATATTCCTTAAGTATAAAAACATAAGAAATCTAGGGTTTTTGGAGGGGGGAATCAGAATTTTCTTGGAGAGCCACCAATAGGGGAGAAGAAAAGTTTCTCTCTCTAACTTTTTTGCTCTATACAATTTTTGTAAAAGCACATCAATGGAAACAAATTTCAAATTTAATTTTTGGGAACAGAAAACACGAATCGAAGTAGAGATATGGACTATAATTGCCATAGAGTCAAAAAATCTCCTAAGGTAATATTCTAGGCTCTTTTTTGCTTTCTCTCTCTAGAATTAAATTGGCATAATCATGTGATTCTTCAATATGTATAGGCATGCTTTATCTATCACAATGATTAGAATAATATGCTCATCAATTTGAGACATTTTGGATAGCAACTCTGGACCAAATTTGTTTGTGGTGGTGTGTTAAATATGGGATTCCTACATTGTTATATGTGTAGAGCTTTATATTTAATTCCTTTAATCTTGTTAAATCATGTCAATTATGTATTTATTCATTGTTCATGGTTATAATATATTTTGGCATAATTTAGGTTGTATAAATGCATGGTTTAGCGCTAGAAAACAATTTTGATCAATTTGTTGCATTTTTTACAACTTTCTACATTTTTGGTTCAATCCAGTGGTGACAGATGGGAAAAAGGAGTGAGAGATGTTCATCTCTCACCCAAGGGATAGGATGTCTCCCCTCCTACTCCTTATACCCTCACTCTTTCATATGGCCATCCCTCATCCTTTTAGCCATCCCTAGGTGTTTTTAATCCATTTTTTTATGCATTTCATGTATTTTATGTATGTTTATCATTTGCTATCTTGAAACTAAAATGAAATAAGGTTGTTTATTTAGCAATGGAATTTTTTTTCCATTACCGTTGCTCATTTAAAAATGGAAAAAATAATTTTGTTGATAAATAATCAACCTTAATTTCAAAATGGAAAAATATTTCCTTGCTAATTTTTGTTTCAAAATGTTTTCACCATCTACTTGCACCTTATTTACCAACAGTATAAGCATTTTGTTGTAAATTTACATTGTTATATTTTGGCACTAAAAGTTTCCTCCATTTTTAGCAATGGAAGACAACCATTTTTATTTCCATTACTAAACTAAAATCTTCAACCAATTTTAGCAATGGAATTTGATTTTTATTGCTAATTAACAACGAAAATAATTCTATTGCTATTTTAATATTTTCTTGTAGTGATATTTGTATATTATTTCATGTAATATCATGTTGTACATGTTATCTCTATATTATTTTCACATTGTAATTATTTTTGTAATTGGTATACTAACTTTTTATCTTATTTTTAGTATTTAATGAGTATTTATTTTTGGCTTTTAGATGGTTGCTTTAAGTTCTTGCATGGGAAGTCATGCCCCTGGGAATGATCCACTTCTTGCTGCCCACATCTGGTTCTTTTGTTCTTTATTTATTTATATTTATGGTTTTACTTAAATAATTATTTATTATTTATTTATTTATTTATTTTTCTTTTTGGATGTATTACCTTTTTTCGAGGATGTAATAGTTAGTAAAAAAAGGATTTTTTTGTGCTAGATAAAATAAAAAGACATTAAAATATTTTCTATTGAATTAATTGGCTTTTTTCCCAAATACATACTAATATTCGATTTTTTTTGTATGATATTTATTTTCTCTTTTGTAAATTATTCCTTTAGGATGATTTACTTCTGTAATAATCTTAAGTAGAACTTTTATTTATTTATCACTTTTCTTATTTGATTGGGATGTTTATTTAATTTTACTCTTTTGCATCGTGTGAGAAATGAGAGGGGATTAAAATTTAAAACTCAATTATAAAATAACACCTAACCAAGATGTCTAATAAAAGTGATGTCCCGAACATCAGACTTTACTTGGGCATCAAAAGGTCGAGATAAACATCTCGATGTTTTATCGAATATCGACTTCATGACACCTACCTTTTTGGTCCTACTAGTATATGCCTTTATAAGTTGACCATCAACCATAAACTGAGCTTTATCCCTCTTTATGGTAAAATGGCTAATTTTTGAGTTAAACAAGCCTCCTAAAATCTCAAACCCTAAAAGCAGGCCTCTGAGAACCCAATCAAAAACTAGAGCATGGCTCCGACGTATGTCATAATAGGGAATAAAAAGAGCCACTTAAGTGGCCTATCTTAATGATAAAATAAGCAAAGTATGATGTGATGCATAACAGGTAATGGATGGGATAATGGCATGTGTGTCAGAGGACCATGACAAGATAAGATGAGGTCTATCTTATCTGATCAGGTAGTCTCATCTTGAAGATTTTAGTTCATATCTTACGGTGCATGCATAGGACCTTAAAATGCTATGCTTTTTGCAAGGTCAGACCATTCACCATTTTGGGCTTTTCTTTGATGATTACCCAATCATTAAGAAAATATTGAGTGTTATTATTTGTCCCCCTTACGATATTCAAATTAGTAAATCGGGCTATATCATTAGAGGTTTTAATTCACTTGGTATTCTTTCAAAAGATTGTAATTTTTCTTAAACCTGTAATATTCTATTAATTATGCAGTGAAAAAATATTTTAGAAGATACTTGGATATTTTATTTTACCCAACTCGGGTTTCATCATTCAGATCTTTTCTCTGTTTTGATTGGTATCACATACTTCCTCAAATATGTTGGATTTAAGCTATATTATAAGCTTATTTCCTTGCTATCTTAGGTGAATGACGTTTGATTAGCAACGTTACTTGGGTAGGGTGTCTCATTTCTTTACTTTTGATCATATTGGTAGATCATTCTATTTAGTTTGAAAGTTTCTTTATAAGGATGCACCCTTTATAAGGCAATTTTTCGGTTTCCTTCGTTTGAGTCTTTTAACCTGTGCCTTTGTGGTTTGCAGCCGAGCAAACTTTTTCTTTCACAACTTTCTTATTTTTTGAAATTGCTTTGCAAATTTTGGCTCCCATCTTTCGAGCCTTTATTGGTCCTTTTGAGCCTTGGTGCTTTCTAACAAATGGGCTTTTTTGATGTCTTGTTTTTGTATCTGGCCCTTAAGCTTTTGTGTTTTTTTCTTGTCATCTTTTGTTTGATCCTCTATTGTGTTGGATGCTTTTTCGTTTGCCTAGGAGGTAATATTTTATTAGCTTTCTAATCAAGCATGGCATTCTACCATCATATGGTCGAATTGCTTATAGATTCCCACAAAAAGAGATGATATATATATATGTGTGTGTGTGTGTGTGTGTGAAGATTTTACTTAACTCTTTTTAAAAGAATTGTTTTGGACTTTTCATTTTTTTATGGATTTTGGCACATTTCTTGAATTGATATCCTTGATTTTTCATTCTTGTTTTAGCTTTGGTATTATATTCATCTTCTCTTTCTTCTATTTTGATTTCCAATGGTGAAGCTGCCTTGCTTCGAAGATTGTTTTTAAGCATAGTCTGAGGAGTAGGGATTAATCCCTTGATCATGGCTTCTAGTATCTATTAAAAAATATGTCAGCATAAATGTCAGATGAAAGGAATGGGATTACTTAGGGGCATGGTCATTATTTTTTGTCTTTATGATAGATTTTTGCGCATGGATCGATTGATCTTCAAATGATCCATTGATGGTTTGTTACTTTCTTTATGTCTTTTTTTATCAAAGTACGATCTATAGGGCTTTTTTTAATGATTTGATCGAGTCGTACATTCAATTTGTCATTTAATACTTCTTTACTTTTTGAACTTTTATCATATTTTTCTTTTCTCAACCCTTAGTCATTATTGGCAAAGATAAGAAGCTGACCAATCTCAACTTTTCCCAAGTTTTGCTCTGGTCCTTGAGTAGATATTCAAGTAAAGGTGCCTAAATAGAGGTTTTTTATTCTTTTCATTGCAAGGTAGTTTTGTACTATCACTTTTAGGGGTAGATTGGATTCTTCCTTCAATAGTTCTCTACTTATGGGTAAAGTTTGTTTTTAATGTTTTCAATAGCTATGCCTGAATATAATTTGATGTTGTGCAATTTTTCATCAAACCTAGTCAAGCATTTAACTTTTATCCTTTAGTACCCATTGTCTCTTCAACTTTTATTGGGCCTTCCCGTAGTAAAAAGTGTAAAGCCTATGACAGATGGTTAAAGCTTTGCAAAATACTTAAAGATGTCTGATTAAGCTAATCTTACTTCGATTTTCCTTATGGGTTGATGGTAGTGAGTTTCATTCTAGCCTTTCTACCAAAATTCAAGTGGAAGCAAGTTAAAATCCTTTCAATCTTTCATAAAATCCACCTTTTGTTTTTTAGCTGATGCATTTGTTTCCTTTTATAACCATCTTTTGAGTAGTAACCTATCTCTTCTTCTTTTTCTTCCCTTTAAATGGCATTCTAATTTCATGGTGAAGCACTGATTAGGCATCAAACTTTCATCGTTGCGAGAAACATGGCAAGACAAGTTTTGAAGATCTATCGACCTAGTTTAGGCCAATGATTTTTCGTTCAATTTGATCAAATGATACAAATCTTGTTTTATCTTTTTCTAGGTCACTTGCTAATTTTTTAAAGTGATCTCGATGGCGAGGTTTTCTTCCTTTCGTTTTACACTCCTTTTCAACATAGTTTGTTAGGGGTTTCTTTGAGTATTTTGGTGAAAGGGTTGTTTGCTCCACCGATTAGGTGTGAGACCAAATTAATCATTACTTGATCAGGGTATGAAGTTATATCTCTATTTATTCATTCCTTGTGATTTTTTTCAATTCTCAATCCGTTGATCAAGATCAAAATGTCATTGCTTTATCATAGCTATATGAGTCTTTAACCTAATTTGATATTGGAATGTGGTGGTGACATTTATAGGGGGATTTGAGTTTTTGTTTACCCACCACATGTCAATTGTGAGAGCATAAATTTGGCCTAAATCATAAGCTATGCGATCTAAATTTGACAGATCGACTTAGATACTTTACTGTTCAAATTTTTTTAACATTTAGGCTCCTAAATCATCGTGTTTCTTAATGATGTCGCTTTATGAGATGGAAAATATTAGCCACTTTTAATGGCTATTGCTTATTCCTTGCATGTTAATAGCTATTTTTTATCCTTTTTAAATTTGATGCTTTAATTATGGTTTAGTATTTATTGGCAATTGTCGTGCAGCTTTGTTCATTAAGGCCTCAAAGCGATTTTTTCCAATAATTCCTACAAATAGGTGTTTTCCTTCTATTTTTCATAAAATGTTTTGAGGACTTTTTTTTTCTCCTTCTTCTTTTTTCTTCTTTCTCTTGATTTTCCAATTGAGCTACCTAATTTTTTAAAAGCTTTTAAGCATTCTACTTTTTTCAATTTTCTCCATTTCATGAAGATGAGTGAATTGCTAGATTTTTCTCTAGCATTGTATCATCTATCATAATGAGTTATATAGCCTTTGCCTTTTGTTGCTTCTTCTAGCTTTCTTTTCTAAAGCTATGGTTGAGCTTTCTTCATTTTTGACATGCCACAAGAGGGAGAGGTTTACAGCATTATAAGGGCTAATGAAAGTTGGTTTTGTAACAACAAATTGTAGATATAGGAATGTATTTTTTGTAAGAAAAATTTTGTGTTTGATGTATCTTTGTATTTTGGAAATTTCAATAAAATTCCCAATTTTTAATTTCACCACATCCTCTCATTTTACTTTGTTGAGCATATACTTTAACAGTTGCTTCTCATTCGACAATTTGAACTTTAAGAAGTTTCTGCTCCTAGAAAAATAATTGAAATCTAAATACTTTTAATGAATAAAGCAGTAGTAAAGTTGACTAACTCATTCATTTTTTTTTTCAATTGGGAAATGATGTGTTCTTCAGTCACTAAGATAAATGATCTTAGGCAGATAACCTTATTTGTGAAGTAAGTTGACATAATCGAAATGACAATCACATTCCAATCAACTTGTATAATAACATTAAGACATATTTAACCATTCAATCCTATAATTAATTTCATCAACTAGGAAAGCATTAGTTTCACTTTTGCAACCATTCATTTGCCGTTGTGATAATAATGGTTACGATTTGAACATCAACATTTCTTTACAATGCTTTTTCATTGATCTTATGATCGAGATTACATTTAAGATTAGGATATACATCAATCAAATAGAAGTTTTGGCTTTTGTACATCAACCTTTGGTAGGGATTTATTAGCTATTCCACTTTAGAATCTATCCTTGATCAGTGATACATTGATTAGGGATTTTTGACTCATCAATCTTTTGGTTGAGATTAATAGTCTTTACTAACTTTATTGTAAATTTTTAACATAAATCCCAAATCCTATGAGATCAATAATGTTTTAGGGCTATGTTTCCTCATCTTTCTTGTTAATTCAGTGGGATTTGAGGGTTTAGAAGGGTATCTCTGATGTAAGGGAAGTGATTCTTAGGGCCTTTTTCACCTTTATCTATCCTATCATATTTTCTCTTTTCCAATCTAGCACCTACTCTTTGGATAAGTATGATGGATCATGTTAGAATCTTTGCTAATTAGATGCCTATAGCCATATGATGTGGCTTTATAGCCTTCTCCGATGTTTTAGTTGTGTTGGTGAATGAAAAAGAAAGCATGGGGCACACCATCTTTCACCATGCTTTCCTCCCTACCATGTCTGCTACCAAAGTAGGGAAACAGGCAGCCCTATCATTCCTCCCTGTATCCTTTTTGGCATGGAGCAATGAATGTTTTAGGCGGCAATTCTGTAATATTTTGAAAGAAAGGCATTTCATTTTCCTTTAGACTTTGAAGATGCTATTTTTTTCCTTTTTAAACTTGGGTTTTCTTTTTATCTAGTTTGACTTCCTTTAAATAGAGAGTTGAAAGCTAAAATTTAGGATGTTTCCGATCGACCTTAAAGGAAAGTATGGAAAAGTGGAAAGCTTTGCCTAACCATATCTTTCTTTACACAAGGTTGATCAGGTTTTCATTTTCGTAGCTCTTTTCTCTCTTCCTTTTGAGCTTGAGAAGCAAGTGTCCTGTGAGGTAGAGATATTAGCACTCAAAGCTTGGGCTGGTAAGCTTTCTCAGCTGGCTTGTTCATGTATAGGGAGGACGAGTAAGGCTTTTATCTTTTTATGTCTCTTTTAATAGGAAAACCATGGAGTTTGGTGTGCCCATACATGACATTTTAGGAAAGGGACATTTCATCCTCCTTTCGTCCTAACATTGATCATTTTATCTTCCTTCAGCTTTGAAGTTTTCCTCTAATATGGCTTTCTCTATCCGTTATCTAGGGCTCCTCTACATAGTCTCAAAGACTTTCATGGAACCTTATAGCCTAACCTATTTCATACAATAGCAAGCCTAGATCTACCTTAATAGTATAAGAATTAAACATCTTTAACTTAATCATAAACTCTCAATAGGAGTACCAAATAAGAAATAATAAGAATTTATAAAAGGAGTAGTCTTGTATGGTAAGTGAAATGATGTTGTGCTAGGTTAATAGGAGAGTAAGAGCTAAGAATTGATCAAGCCAAATAAGATAGAAATCCTATAGAAAAAAGGGCTTATCCAATTTGACTAAGACGTGAGCACTCCAATGGTTAAGTCAGTTTTAGAGTTTTAGAGAGAGAAAGAAAGAGTGCTAAGCAATATGTAATGTATATCTTTAGAATGTAAATGAACATGATATTTATATGGAGTGAGAAGAGCCACTTGAAAGTCTTATTTTAGTATTAGAAAAGGCAAATTGTGATTTAATGCATAGCAAATGGTAGATGGGACATTAGTGTGTGCATTAGAGGACCGTGATAGGATAAGATCTGTCTTGTCCAATCGGGCAGTTCTATCCTATAGATTTTGGTGAGCATCTAGTGGTGCACACATGGGCCCTTGAGATGCTAAGCTTTTTGCTAAGTTAGGCCTTTCAACATTTTAGGTCTTTTTTTTATGATGGTCCAATAATTTAGAAAATATTGAGCACTATCAATAATTAATAAATATAAGTTGTAACACCCTACATTCAATCAATATCTCCATATCCTAGATACAATTACTAATAGCATCATATGGTCACTATTTACTTAGTATAAAATTCGGTAGCATGAAGGCTTATAAATCATGCTACCCAAACCTACAAATATCAGAACTACACTCCCAAATAGCAATATCCATCTCCAAAACTCCATTTGCATACATAGCACTTCTAAAATCCTCCATCTCATGTAACACCTTTACCTATTATACTATTCCTTAATTTAAGCATATGAAAAATTTTAAACATCAAACATAATTTGTTTTTATTATAGTCAAAATTATTTTTCGTAAAGGTAACGTATGTAAAAAACTATATGAAGTCAAATTACACTGATGGTCAATACTTATAAAATCTATTTGATATAAAATCTCAAATATAAACCATAATGATCATACTTCCTATCTCTTTCATATCTTGTGTTGGCTAACCTGCTGCAGATATCATCTTCTAAAAGAATCCCAAGCTTGTAAATCTACACAGATAAACACCCGTGCTAAGCTAAAAAGCTTAATAGGAAACCAAAATTCTATGCATAATTTCATACGAGAATCATTAAATTGAATACAAGCACTGAAAGTATAAAAATAAATGTGTAGATTTACACAATTAATGAAGGACACTATGCTTATGGTTTTTTAAAAATTTAAGTAAACTTATATGTTCTCTATTAGCCTTAAGAAACACTTGGTTAAAAGCTATTTCTTGGTTTATCTACATAACAATTAAGAATATACATTTAAGTTCACTTTCTCAATGCTTATAACTCGGTCTTAGTTAATGAAAGTAAATTAAATAACTTTCAAGTTTTATAAGTCATATGATTAGATATATTAGGTATTAGTTGCATATAACAACCATTTTACACATTTGATCAAATTATGTTTATAAGTTGTGTGCTTAATGTTTAATCATGAAAATAAGAGGAAGTTCACATTTAATTTATTAAAATCAAACGAGCAATAAATAACCATAAAAACTATTTATAAGTTATAAAAATCCCTAAAGATAGTGTTATTTGTAATTCTTTAGTGGATAACTTACAATTCTAAGTATAGGAAACATTCTAAAATCAAATCAATGTTTATATACATATAGTATTAAAAAACTATATCTGCATAGGAAATTATATATTATATAATTTTATGTTACCCCATGTACCAGACATTGACTCTTAAAAGGTAATATGAAGATCAAATTTAAGTAAACAACATATGATTATAGGGAACAAGTGTTCAGCAACATATTTACTTTTTAAGGCCACCAAATTGTGCAATATCATATTCATACTTTTATAGATTTCAAATGCACATGAAATCTAGTATCTATATTGATAAATTTAGTACACTTATACCATTAATACAATACTAAAATTACTTGCCTAAGTTTTAGTTCCAAGAGTGGATAATAGGAGAAATAGATACCAAATAGGATCAACTATAGATACTTGAAGGTAAAAATTATAGATATTCGAAGATATCGAATGATAGACCCAAATGAGGCTGAGCTATACTTCCATCAATGAACGAACGATAAACCCAAATGGGGTTAAGTTACAGTTCCAATAAGTACAAACAATATCCCTTTGGGCAATGCGTATCCAATCCATAACTGAACTAAAACTGGAGGCTTAACAATATTCATACACACTTCAGATTATTAAGCTTATTCCTTCACAAATAGTGTTACATTCGTACCTTTGTATACAAGAATGTAGGATCTTAGACACACACACATATACATATATGTGTGTGTGTGTGTGTGTATTTATATTTATATATGTATCATTTTTTATAACCATCCAAACATACAAAATGATTTCAAAGCATATGTTGGATATGTTTAATAATGATCATGCTTGCTCAAGCATCATAATATGTTATTTAGGGAAATGTAATCATATAAATTATAGTTACATGTACCATCACTTAAGCATATTATCATCATAGAAAAATGTACCTTTATGATTTATCGTGACTATCTTCCATACACATTTATACTTACTTATATAATCTCATGTTTATATCCAATGGATATATATATATATATATATATATTATCATCATCATCATATTATAATCAATAAAGTCATTTCCAAATTGAGAATATTACCCACTAATTTCATCATGCAGTGTTTTAATATCTAATCATATTGCAATATAGTCTTTACTATATCAATTTATACATATAAACATATATCGATACAAGTAAGTGCTTAACACTTTAGCCATAGGTTTCATTAGGGCGATACACGGGTGTAAACATACAATCTTGATCATATTACCTTATGTTTATGTTTATAAAACATACTAAGCCCATTTAGTTATGATATTAACATCTCTAAATTCATATCCAATCTAAGATTAATACCCATTTGTGTCATCCCGTATTAGTTCGGGGCCTATACTTACTTATATATTCAACACCAGTAGTTATGTATATAGATACATGATTTTAAATAACCTTATGCTTAAATAAATATGCATAACATTCTAATTGTAGGTTTTCTCCCAATATCATAAGAGTTAAATCATACAATTCACAACCTATATGCCTTTAGTATGAACAAGTATTCTTACATATATCGCATATAAGTTTTAAAACTATATCCATGGAGATAGACACCTATATATCACATATTAGACCAAAAAACCTATAGGGATCCTTAGCTATTCTCTGTATTTCATAGTATCCCAACCTATTGGTTTCCATTTGATAGTACTTACCCATGACCTATAGGTTCATGCAGTTATCTCTACATTAATTTCATTTGTCAACTAATACTTACCGATAATAATAACCTAAGAGTGTTATTAACTCATTAATTCATTATATCATAAGTCAATAAAAGAATGTCACATTTAATCAAAAATTAAGAAAATATGATAACATAATATCTTATATTTAGTTATCCACTACATGCCTTTTTCATTTAACAAAATCATAGAGCTCTTGTATAACGTAATAATAATATGCTTGAACCTTGCCAAAATCCATGTTCTATATTGTTACCTTACTTTCAAATTTAACAATCATATGATACACATTTCAATTTCATTCATTTGCATGCCATACTTAGATTGATTAACAAGAAATTACTTTAAAACAATTTATTAGTTTATCACAAATCTACCTTATGATAGGATTACTTCACAAATTGATTAAAATAGAGCTACAAGCTTTAACCTAGAGGAGTAGAACTATAATTTCATTTCTATAAGTGTACTTCAATTTCATACATTCTCTTTCCTTTAATTATATAGAAAATAAATTAACGGATAAAATTATTTCTAACTCTAATTTTAACTATATTAGCTCCTCATCACCCAACACAACCATAGAGATTTACATACAAGATCAGACATCTGTCACCATTATAACTTAATAAAATCATTTAAATACTATACAAAACCAAAATATGAAAGTTTCAAATTCAAATATAGTTTAGTTCCTATACTGATTAGAGTTGAAAAATTGCATTTTCCTTCAATTCTGCTTGCTGCAGTGCTCACTGGATCTTGCTGGAGCCTAGCCAAAAATGAAAGGTTACATTCGAAAAGAAGTCAATTCCAATAAAAACTCTCTGGTGGTGGTCATGTGCTTTGTCATTATCCAGTTTAACTTGAATGTATGCTGGAAGGTAAAGGCCACCACATCTCCGATCTATCTCATGTTGGTGAGTAGGGAGAAACATAAGGCAAAGGGATGTTCGATTCATCATTAGGAGTTCTTCAATGGTGGTCATGCCAGTAGCCACCGTCACCATTCATCGAAGAGGGGGAGAGAAGCCTTTGGTGGAAATAGGAAAGAGAATGATGATGGAACAAAAATTACTGTACCTTGATAATGGAAGAGTGATGTCGTAACAGTGGCCAAGAAAGAGAGGAAGCAACGATAAGGAGGTTACTGGTGATCCATGCCACTGGTGAACCTCCTTTCCCTACCCTGATCTCCCATTCTCTTTCCCTTCTCTCCTCCTTTCTTTTTTATTTCAATTTTCTTAATTGTTCTGTCTCATAGTTAACTTATAGACAAAATAAATTATCCAAAACAAATACCACTTTAGCCCTCACAAACTCTTGCTCTAACAATAATTAATCCCCAACTTTTATCTCTTTACAATTACATCCTTTAAAACCCAATTATCATATAGCAAATTAATTAACAAGTAATTAGTAATAATATCATCAAATTACATGTATTTAATAGGGTTAAGATTAGGTAAAAACAATTATCTCCCCTTTAAAGAATTTCATCCTCAAAATTCAAACCTGTAATATGTATTATTATCAAATATAATTTTTTGATAGCTCCGCTACAAAAATAACGAAACACTGATCAGTACCATCACATCTAACTTCTTCTATTCTAACCGCTTAAGGTTTCTTTACTTGCAGTCACTAGTACCATACTCTTATGTCTATTATTTCTAAACTTACTCATCTGATACCTTTTAAATCATCCAATATTTAGGCTATAAAAAAGAAAAACATGAATATCTGCATTAGCCCAACACGATATTATACCATATCATAGATTTTTAAACTTTTATTACCCAAAAAAATGCTAAACCTATGCTCTGATACAACTAATTATAACACCCTACGTTCAATCAAGATCTTCATATCCTAGATGTTATTACTACCGGCATCATATGGTCACTATTTACTTAGTATAATTTTTGGCAGCATGCCGGCTTATAAATCATGCTACCCAAACCTGCAAATAATCAAAACTACACTCCCAAATAGCAATATCCACCTTCAAAACTCCATTTGCATACATAGCACTTCTAAAATCATCCATCTTATGTAACACCCTTACTTGATAAACTATTCCTTAATTTAATCATATGAAAAAACTTAAACATCAAACATAATGTGTTCCGATTACAGTCAAAAATATTGACCATAAAGGTAACATATGTACAAAACTATATGAACTCAAATTACATTGATGAACTATACTTATAAAATCTATCAGATACAAAATCTCAAATATAAACCATAATGATCATACTTCCCATCTCTTTTATATCTTGTGTTGGCCAACTTACTGTAGATATTGTCTTCTAAAATAATTCCAAGACTGCAAACCTACATAGATAAACACCTGTATTAAGCTAAAAAACTTAGTGGGGGAACCAATATACTATGCATAATTTCATATGAGAATCATCGAATTGAATACAAGCATTGAAAGTATAACAATAAATGTGTAGATTTGCACACACTACAAAAAAAACACAAAATAGCCAAGAAAAAAGTCCTCTCTAAATGATATTTTTTTGTCGCTAAATCTGTTTAGTGAGGATTTAGTGGGGAAAAAAATTTTGTAACAAAAGTCACCCTAGCAGAATTTGGCGAGGAAAAATATTGTTGCTATATTTTAGCGAGGACATAATTTTGTCGGTAATGATTAAGTCCTCACTAAAATTTAGCAAGCATTTTTGCAACCAATATTTTAATCGCAAAATTTAGCGTGAAACTTGTCCTCGCTAAATGCTAGCATGAATTTTGCAATGACATTTTTGTCGCTAAATATTTTGCAAGGAGATTATTTTTGTTGCCTTTTTACTCATTTTTCTCTATCTCATAATCAATAGGCAATAAAATATCCATCGCTAAATGCTCACTATTAAATTCTCGCAAAATTAGCTTCAATTTTGTTACAGCTAAATTGTAGCAAAATTAGCTTGAATTTTTTTATAGCTACTTTGTTGCTAATTAGCACTTGTATGAACATAATAATTTCTTGCTAAATTAAAATTACTTTTGCTTAAATTAATATAAAAATTTTACTATTTTAACAATAAACCACAAAAATCGATATAATTGTTAATTTCATATCAAAAATAGCTATTTACAAATGCGTATCATTGTTAATTGCATATCAAAAATAACACATACATATATAGCAATGATCAATGATATCAAAGATGCCCTAACATATACTAACAACTATAATGTAAGAAGTATCTATAACCCTGTGGATGGATCATGTTGTCAAGCACTTGAGCCATTAACCTGGTCAGTATGAGATGCGAGTAGATGCAACTGCTCCTTAATCTGCTATCTTAGTGCTATTATATTCATATAGAGAAATTCATCTGCACAATTCTTAATTTTAAAATGAATGAATTAGTTAATGTTGACAAAGTTTCTAATTAGAAATATATATTATCTAATTAAGGCTTTGTGAAGATAAAATTACATTTTAGTGAATGGGTTTTCTTTTAGAATATACATGAAGCAAATTAAGATGGATGTATTTTAATGTCTACATTTGATATGAATTCTGATGTTGCAAAATATAAGCAAATTAAGATGCATGCATTTTATATGTAATTGATATACACTAAAATTTACACTACATAGATTAAACACAGCATTCTCATTCAAATTACAAGCATTAGTTGCAAATTAATTTTACTATTCATAAGTGAAAAGAAGTTTGACCAATCTTACAGATGGCAGCAAAAATTCAATGCATATAAATAGAATCAAGAGACATAAAAAACATGCAAAGAAAATTAAAAAAATGAAACGCTACTTACTATTGTTTTATGCATTTTCCTAGTTTATGTATACTTTTTTCCCCGGTTTTTTTCTTTTTGATGCAAACTAAAGCTGCAGAAATGGCTTATTAGGCTTTATTTAATTGTAGAAAAAAAAACTAATTAGAATCTACAATGATAAAGCAAGTTGAAGAACTCTATGTTTCTAATCTGTAGTAATTTTAATTTCAAAGAAACTAAATAATTTCTTTTTTCAACTCCAAGTGTATTTTTATATGTTTTATAATTTTTAAATATCCATTTTTAATAAGATCTAACTACTTGCTGCAAATAATTCTAATGCAATCACTTGGTAATATTTTTCAAGATTTAAAATTATACAATGACAAAATAAGATTATAATAGTCTATGTCCAGTAATTTAACTAATATTTAATAGAAAGCAAGAAACTAAATTCTTATGCATCACGGATACCAATAAACACATAGAGAAGAATCTACAAAAGAAAAAATAAATCAGATATTAAATGAGTTTTTACCTTGGAAATATTCATGAGAGATGGATCAGAATGCTCTATAACAACTGGTCCAACAAGTATGAAATTAATAACTCATTAACATAATGGCATTATAGATTACAAAAAATGTTCCAATCAAAATTGGATGGGAGTTACACATAAAAATCATCTCCTCAAAAGAAAACCTTAATCTAAAGTACATATCAAAATGCAATGGTTGGAAAGCTTCATACCAGTAAGTATGAATATGCCAGGCTATCAACTTGATTTTAAGGTCTTGAAGATTTTCATTTCCAATACCTTTGTAAACACATAAGAATAATCTATTCAAAACCATATACCTCGGCATCGATGGGATGCACATCACATGCAATAACAGCTTCAAAGATTAGAATAACTTATTTTGCTTCTTTAATGTTTGCATCAGTCTAGAATGCTTCAACACTTTCAATAATGATAGTATAAGTTAAAGAAAATGAGAGATATGAAGGAAAGAGGAAGAATGATAGTATAAGTTGAAGAAAATGAAAACATAGTTATGCAAGGAATAAGAGTTATGCACTTTCAATAACTAAAGTAATACATAGTCTAACAGGCATTTAGCACTTTTAATATAGTTATGCAAGGAATAAGAATTACATGCAGTAACAGTCAACAGCACTTTCAATAACTAAAGTAACATACAGTCAATAAGGAAAAAGAAAAAAGAAAAAGAAGAAGAGCTTAGCACACTGTACAAGAAGAAAGCATATCATATGTGCAATTCAAAGTTAATTTTTTCAACAATAACAGCAAAGTAAAAAAAATATATTGCATAATTCAAAGCTCAAAATTACATAAGAGAAATACCCAGCTACAAGAAAGAAGAGCAAGCTAATAGAGCAGGTAGAGCAACTACAACAAATATCATGTTCCATTGTTGGACATTCTTGGGGCACAAACATATCTACTTCAGATTAGCAACTCAAGTTCAGCACCAATAAAAAAAAGACCACTGGAAATTATATTTTCAAAACTGTAGATGAAATCAAAAAAGGAGGCTTTACCCACTTAAAGAGAGACTCCTCACTCATGCTATACTTTCAACGTAAAAGCCAGCTAACCACCTTATCCCTAACACCTACAGGCATATAGTTGAAATGTAAGCAAGTTTAATTCAATTGTCCATTGCTAAGGAAATGGCGCCAAATAACAGAGGCCAAAAGAAATGATATCTGACCTTGAAACTAATCTTAAGGTTAGGGTTCCATCTAAAACTAAAAGTCCAAGTTATGCTAGTGGTTCATGGCAAGGTGTAAACTCAAGGAAAGACCATCACTTAAAACTAATCATTTTGCTAAAATTTAAATCAAGTGCAAAATATGATCTCAAAACTTCAAGCTCATATCATATAAACTGATAGTATTTCCATAAGTAAACAATGAATCATGATATATCAAGCAAAATATATGACTCAGAAAATACATCCATTTCTATATATTGAAAACTTTTATAGAAGATCACTATGTTCCATACAGAAGAGAAATTTTAATAGATCAGTCATCTTCTTAATGGTCGCTGCATTTCATATAGCCCTTTCAAACTTATGAAAAATTGACATGTAAATGATAATTAGCAACATAAATTTTCTACCAAAGATAACAATAAAAATAGTACACTAAGGGCAAATAAAAGCAATAATTTAGAGCAATACATGTCTATTGCTTCCTACCTTCACTTCTACTTGAGAAAGATATGGTCTCTTGTCTCTATTGTGTTAAAAGCGCACCTTTCCATGTTTTTCTCCAGGTTTTGACCATTCTCTAGCAACATCAGGGTGATTCCACATCTCCTGCATATCTTCTGGGGAAGTTCTAGAATTCCAATATACATACTCACCACCTGCTTCCTCAAAGTAAGGGAAGTGCCAAAAAGAAATAAAAATCATTATACACTACACTAAAATACAAAGGATATTTTCAGATAACTACAAGCCAATGCTGTCATAAAAGCATAAAGTGCTCAAGTAGGATAGCTAAATAAATATTTCCTGCTAGCCATTGCCTTCAAAAGGAATTCAAGACATAATAGTGAAAATAGTAAGCCTTCACATCTAAAAGGTGAAACAGGAAAGCCATAGACAGGCTTGATAAAAGCAAGAAACCACTTGGAAGGGATACCTTTTTTGACTGATAGGTAGCATTTCCAATACTGTATAGTTGACTTATGAATTGCCTTTTTTGTACCACCCTTGTATGCCTAGACTACAAACTCCTCATTCCTTTCCCTGCAAAAAGAGTCCCTAATTCTTATATTCCCAAATCAATGAAACTTGAAACAGCAAATTTGTTAATTACTTGGAAATAAAAGATAACTTCTAAAAACACACTCATCAAGCCCCAAAAAACAATAAAGAAAAATGGGAAAATAATTTCGATAATTACTAACTCACTTCTGCTCAAAGCTTGATAACCATTTCAGATGAGCAGCCCCGAAATACACACTTACAAAAGGCCTAAACAGAATTTCTTTATTTCCTTCTACTTCATATACCCAGTAGCCAAAATCTCTGAGAATAAGTTGCAGTTATGACTCCATAAAAGCCATATTAAAGACCTACTGAGGAGATGTATGCTGAAACAAGAATTGCAGCATCTATTTGATACCTGGCCAACCAATTTGCTATTTTTGGTGATATTTACATGAGTCCTACAGTGGTCTGCTTAGTTTTTTATCATAATTTGTTGCAAGCAGTTGCCTATCACTTTCTAGTTTAGCGATAGCACAAAGCATATCCTGTAGAAATAGGAACAGATGTAGAACTTCATGTAAGTACATATTAAGATCGGCTTTCTTGTTAAAGGCTGAGACAGCACCCTAAAACATAGACCCATAAAATGCTTTATAGATATAGAAGTTTGAAGTCATACTTTTAACCTTCAATCAAATAAAACTCACCATAATACATCTTATCAAGAAACAAGTACAACATATTCCTGTTACGAAGCCAACCTGCCACAACAAAAATCGATAATCAAGACATACAAATAAAGCTGTAGAATTAAAGCAACTATGTATATCTCGTCTAAAAATAGAATTATATGATTAAGAGAAAAGTCAAATTTTTATGGAAAATGTCCCAATTCAACCACATTGACAAAGAGCAAAATATAGATGACTTAGTTCAAGCTACAACATGAATCAAATAGATATCTATGATACCAACCCCATAAAGCTTCTTTTGCCGACCACGAGATTCAATGGGGAATCGCCTCAGCATGAAAAACATTTCTGAACAAAGATGACTGATCAATTAATTTAACATTTCTGAACATACTCTCACTCATAATTTTTCATCTTTAAAAATAAATAAAAATGGACAAAATTGAAATTGGAAGTTAACTATACAAACTCTAAAGAAAAAAACCTACAAAAACTCTACCGTAATTAAAGTTGATGAGTGAAAAGGGTAAGCCACCGCTTAGATCCACCATTGAGGAAGGAACTTATGGTGAAATGGCACAAAATTTGAGGTGAGGGAGAGAAACTAGTGGCAAGAGACCTTTTGTTTTTTCTCACTCTCTGTCAGAAATTACCCCTTTACACTTTCCACTTTTTCTTTCTTATTTGAACTCCCACTAAAATTTTTATTTTTCCCACTATTAATTAGCTCTAGTCCACATCTATTTGTTAATTAGCAAGGCCCAGACTTCTCGCCAATTATCCACATCTATTTATTAATTAGCGAGGCCCAGACTTCTCGCCAATTTAAGGAATAAAACTCTCTAATGGTCATTTAATTGTGTGGCCTATCTATATTGCAATTTGTGAGAAATACATACCTCAATAATTTTGCGAGAAATTCACGACTAGCTAATTTAGCAAGTAAAACACCCCTCACCAATGTTCACTTATCGTTGTCCATATGCTACATTATTCGTGAGGCCATTAAACCTCGCTAATTTTGCAAGAACACTTTCTCTCGCTATTAGATAGGAATTTATCTCTCGCTAATTTAGCGAGGATTTATTCCCTCGCAAATCAAAACTTAGTTGTGTAGCGAGAGTTCAAGCTCTCACTTAATTTGTGAGAAATATTTCTATCGCTAAGTATAGCATTTTTCTTGGCTTTCGTAACATCACAACCTAACCAAGAATTAGCGAGGAACATTTTTCTCGCTAATTAGCAAGAGACATATTCGTAGCTAAATTAGCGTGAAATAGACCCTCGCTAATTACCTTACTTTCCATATGAATTAGACATTAGCGAGGATAATTATTCTCGCTAAATTAGTGAGAATAAAATTTCTTGCCAATCAGTTCTCATATAAAATCCCAACCTAACAAAGAATTAGCGAGAAATAGTTTCCTTGCTAATTAGCAAGAGACAGATTCATAACTAAATTAGCATGAAATGGTATCTTCGCTAATTATCTTATGTACCATATGAATTAGGCATTAGCGAGGACAATTGTTCTTGCTAAATTAGTGAGGATGAAATTTCTCGCTAATTAGTTCACATGTAACATGCCAACCTAACCAAGAATTAGCAAGACATATTTTCCTTGCTAATTAGCGAGAGATAGATTCGTAGCTAAATTAGCATGAAATATTATCCTCGCTAATGACCTTATGTGCCACATGAATTAGGCATTAGCAAGACAATTGTTCTTGCTAAATTAGCGAGAATAAAATTTCTCGCTAATTAGTTCTCATGTAACATCCCAACCTAACAAATAATTAGCGAGGAATGTTCCTCGCTAATTAACAAGAGATAAATTCATAGCTAAATTAGCGTGAAATGGTATCCTCGCTAATTACCTTACATGCCACATGAATTAGGCATTAACGAGGACAATTGCTCGCTAAATTAGCGAGAATAAAATTTCTCGCTAATTAGTTCTCATGTAACATCCCAACCTAACAAAGAATTAGCGAGGAACATTTTCCTCATTAATTAGTAAGAGACAGATTCATAACTAAATTAGCATGAAATGGTACCCTCGCTAATTACCTTATGTATCATATGAATTAGGCATTAGTGAGGACAATTGTTCTCGCTAAATGAGCGAGGATGAAATTTCTTGCTAATTAGTGAGGACGTGTTATTTTATGCTAAACTAATCAGTTTGCTTGATTGTTGTGCTCGCCAAATTCTCGCTAAATCTTGCAACAAAATTTAGGCGCCCAAATTAGTGATAAATTGTCATTTTTCTCACTAAATTATTGCAAAATATATGTTAATTTTCGTCCCCAACAACATTTGTGACAAAATTCATTTGTCATCGCAATTTTGTCACTATATCAGTGATTTAGCAACGATTTTTCTTGTACTCGCTAAATTTTATCGCCATTCTGCAATTTTCTTGCAATAACAATTAATAAAGGATATTATGCTTATGATTTTTCAAAACTTTAAATAAACTAATCTAGTCTTTATAAGCCTTACAAAATACTTGGTTAAAATCTATTTCTTTGTTTATCTGCATAGAAATTGATAATATACATTTAAGTTCACTTTCTCGATGACTATAACTCAATCTTGGTTAACAAAAGTAAATTAAATAACTTCATATTTTATAAGTCATATGATTAGAGATATTAGGTATTAGTTGCATATAATAACCATTTTACACATCCAATCAAATTATATTTATAGGCCGTGTGCTTAATGTTCAATCACAAAAATAAGAGGAAGTTCACATGTCATTTATCAAAATCAAATGAGAAATAAATAACCATAAAAACTATTTATAAGTTATAACAATCCTTGAAGACAGTGTTATGCATAATTATTTAGTGTATAACTTACAATTCCAAGTATAGGAAACATTCTAAAATCATATCAATGTTTAAATAAATATAGTATTAAAATACATCTGCACAAGAAATTATATATCATACAATATCATGTTACCCCATATACTAGTCATTGACTCTTACAAGGTAATATAAAGATCAAATTTAAGTAAGAACATATGATTATATAGAACATGTGTTTAGCAACACATTTATTTGTTAAGGCCACCAAATTGTGCAATATCATATGCATACTTTTATAGATTTCAAATGCACATGAAATCTAGTATCTATATTGATAAATTTAGTGCACTTATACAATTAATACAATACTGAAATTACCCTGCCTAAGTTTTAGTTTTAATAGTGGATAATGGGAGCAATAGATACCAATTAGTATCACCCATAGATATCTAAAGATATCGAATGATAAACCCAAATGGGGCCGAGCTATAGTTCCATCAAGGAATGAATGATAGACTCAAATAGGATTGAGCTATAGTTCTATCAAGGAATGAACGATAGAACTAAACAGGGCAAAGCTATAGTTCCAATAAGAACAAATAATAACCCTTTAGGCATTATCTATCTAATCTATAACTGAACAAGACTGCAGGCTTAATACTATTCATACACACTTCAAATTATTAAGCTTATTCCTTCACAAACATGTTACATTTGTACCTTTGTCTACAAGAATGTAAGATCATAGACATATATATATATATATATATATGCATGTATGTATGTATGTGTATATATATGCGTATATATATATATATACATACATACATACATATATGTGAATGTATCAATGTCTATCTGTAAATTCATATCATGGTAGCTACAATAATTTCACAAGATCTTGAAAGAAAGTACAACATTTAATCATAAATAAACCTCTTTGAAATAGCAATACACTTTAAGTTTGTTCCTATGCTGAGCCCAAGTGTACTGTACATATAACCCACGTAAAGGTATGTGTTTCATTACCAACACATAATACGATATTTCTGGTTGAAGATGCATAAACATATATCGATATAGGTAAGTGCTTAACACCATAGCGGTAGGTTTTATTAGAGCGGCAAATGGGTGTAAGCATATAACCTTGACCATATTACCTTATGTTTATATTCATAAGATATACTAAGCCCATTTCGTTATGACATTACCATCTTTAGAGTCATATCTAATCTAAGATTAATATATATTTGTGTCATCCCATATCAGTTTGGGGCATATATGTACTTATATGTTCAACACCATAGTTATGCATATAGATACCTGATTTTAAATAACGTTATGCTCAAACAAATATGTATAAATGCATAACATTCTAACTGTAGGTTTTCTCCTACTATCATAAGAGTTAAATCATACAATTCACAACCTATATGTCTCTAGTATAAACAAGTATTCTTGACTATAACACATAAAGGTTTTAAAACTATAATAATGGAAACAGACACCTATTAGCCATTCTCTATATTTCTTAGTGATGGAATATGACATGGCATATACATGATGATCATGCAGCGAAAAAATAATAAAATTGATCATACAGACCACGCAATCTATAATAAGAATCCAAAACATGCAATTTTAGGGTTTTAAAACTTACAATCTTAGATGCACTTTAAATCTTGATTTTGATGATGACCAACAAATAGGATGAACTTATATACTTTAGATCTTGATCACCAATGCCAAAGAAATAGCCTTTACGCCACTCCTCGCTATGTTCACACACACAATTGCAAATAAGGCTTAAAACTTAGAGTGCTAGCTCTAATCTTTGTGTATATGGCAATGGGTATTAAACTAAAGACACAAGACTTGATCTTGTTCTTCCTAAGGTTGCTTAAATTCTGTCCAAAATCCAAGAGAAGAAGAAATAGTCCTTTTCCCTTTAGAGTGGCGGCTTAGAGAGAGAAAAACTTAACTAGGTCAAATAGAATTAACTTTTTTATATCACTAGATTAGGAAAGCTTTATGGTTGCCGAAATCCCTTAGAATTAGGTCTTATATTCAGCCTCCATCACTTCCAAATCAATTGATTTAAATTAGTTCAAATTCTATTAAATTTTAAATTAAAATTAATTTAAAATGGCATAAGACATTTAATAAAAAAAAACTACCACTTAATTAGGATATACACATGTGCTGAAATTCACAATTATTTTATCTTTGAATTTCAGCCAATCTCTCTCCTATTTAAGTGTTTTATTTTTATTTAAATGTTATTAGGCTTTAATACTCAATTAACTTAATTAATCAAAGATAATTAATTAATTGAAATTAATCCTTGTGGGCCGAATTTTTCTCTCTCTTAGACCAAGGTCCATTTAGCAATTTTAATACCCATTACATACATTAATTTGACTTTAATTAAAAGTCCAAATTAATGCCTAATACTTTATTTAAATATTTTAAGCCTAATGCTTTATGTGCGATCCTATAGGTCTATTTAATATTGGCAATGAATTAATGAATTAATCCCGAGGCTATGTATATACTCTAGCAAGATATTATAGCATTTCAAATTAAATTAAAATGCAAATGGCATTTAGTGACCTAATGCAATTTTGCATAGTCCCTTACCCTTAAGTATCAGAATTAATATAAGGCATGGAATTAGTAATTCTTATATATATTAATTCCTTTCTTGATATTCCAGTGACACTAAACTCTCAGATAAATAATGATTACTCATTATTTCATCTCGGTATGGCCATACAAGTCACTGATCAAGTGGCCGGTGATATTTTCTTTCTTATCGAAAGGGATAATCCCTTCACTTCTCCCATGCTCTCTAACATGGATCAGTGCATACCCATACTTATAACCTTGTTACGAGTACGTTCGGTGTATGTCAAAGTACACAGCAATTCATAAAGAGTTTCATAGAGATTTTAGGTCTAAGAACTCTAATGCAAAACTTGCATATGAGAAACACTTATGACTTGTACCATGTAGTGTTCTCATGAACGGATAGAATCCATGTTATAAACATGTATCTATGATCTCTGATTGACACTCTTATCCTTATAATTTGTAAGACAAAACTCAACTTATCAAAGAGAGCATACTAGCCTTAATTCATTTGTTATTCCCATAATAATGACTAATTAGGGTTATTCAGAATGAAGTCTCTATTGTTTCAAGGTCTTACAACCATGTGCCTCACATATGATAACTTAAACTGAAATACAATGGATTAAACAAATGCCTCATTTATTAACTAAAGTGTTTTATTACAATGTATTCGGGCTAGGGCTTACACTAATAATCTTCCACTAGCACTAGTCCCAATTGGGCATAGCCCTAAGACCGAATGCTCTCAAATAAGCTTCGTGCAGATTTGGACGCAACTATTTTGTTAAAGGATCTGCTACATTATCATCACTTGCTATCTTGCTAACCTTGACATCCCCACGATCAATGATCTCTCTGATCAGGTGGTACCTCCTGAGTATGTGTTTGGATTTCTAGTGTGACCGGGGCTCCTTGGCCTGTGGGATGGCCCCGTTGTTGTCACAAAAAATTTCTAATAGATCTAGGATGTTTAGGATCACTCCTAATCCATAAATAAAATTTATAATCCAAACAACCTCTTTTGCAGCCTCACTTGCTGCAATATACTTAGATTCTGTAGTTGAGTCGGCAACGATCTCTTGCTTCTAGCTTCTCCAACTGACAACACCACCATTCAAAACAAAAACAAATCCAGATTGCAATCTTGAGTCCCGAGTGCTATTTTGAAAAACAGCATCAGCATAACCTTGTATGACAAGCTCTTCTTAACCACCATACACCAAGAAGTGATCCTTAGTCCTTCGCAAGTACTTTAGAATTCCCTTTACAGCAGACCGGTGTTTCTCACCAGGGTCTTGCTAAAACCTACTGGTTATACTCAGTGCATAAGCTACATCCAACCTAATACATAACATAGCGTACATGAAGATCCAATAGCAGATGCATATGGGATTCTACTCAAGTTGTCCCTTTCTTCTTTGGTTTTAGGGTACTATTCTTTAGTTAAAGGAACTCCCAAAGCCAAAGGTATGTACCCTTTCTTTGAGTCGCCCATACTAAAATGCTTTAGTACTTTGTCTATGTACTTTTCTTGACTTAGTCCTAAAAACCGACTCGATCTATCTCTATAGATCTGAATACCAAGTATTGTCTTGGCTTCACCTAAGTCTTTCATTAAGAAACATTTCCCTAACCATTGCTTAACCTTTTGCAATGTTGGAATGTCATTCCCAATGAGAAGGATGTCGTCCACATATAGGACCAGAAATACTATTATGATCCCACTAACCTTCTTATACACACAAGGCTCATCTTCGTTCTTGACAAATTTAAATTCTTTGACTACCTCGTCAAAATGAAGATTCCAACTTCGGGATGCTTGCTTTAATCCATAAATGGATTTTTAAAGCTTGCAAACCTTCTTAGGATGCTTGGGATTGACAAAACCCTCAGGCTGTGTCATATACACATCCTCAAGTAAATTTTCGTTGAGGAAAGCAGTTTTGATATCCATTTGCCATATCTCATAATCATGATATGCAGCTATGGCAAGCAAGATCCTAATGGACTCGAGCATGACTACAAACGAAAAGGTCTCATCATAGTCTACACCATGAGTTTGTCGAAAACCTTTTGCTACTAGTCTACCTTTGTAGGTCTTATCAGCTTTGAGTTTAAATAGCCACTTGCATTCAATTACCTTAGCATACTAGCCTTAATTCATTTGTTTTTCCCATAACAATGGCTGACTAGGGATATTCAGAATGAAGTCTCTATTGTTTCAAGGTCTTACAACCATATGCCTCACATATGATAACTTAAACTAAAACAACATTCTTGGATAGTTATATTAATTGATATTCACATGAATATAATAGATAAAAAAAATGCCTCATTTATTAAATTAAATGCTTTATAACAATGTATTGGGGCTAAGGCTTATACTAACAATCTCCCACTACTACTAGTCCCACTTGGGCATAGCCCTAAGACCAAATGCTATCAAATGAGCTTCATGCAGATTTGGACACAATTGTTTCATCAAAAGATCTACTACATTGTCTTCACTTGCTATCTTGCTAGCCTTGATGTCCCCACAATTAATGATCTCTCTGATCAGGTGGTACCTCTTGAGTATATGTTTGGATTTCTGGTGTGACCGAGGCTCCTTGGCCTGTGAGATGGCCTTGTTGTTGTCACAAATAATTTCTAATGGATCTAGGATGCTTAAGACCACTCCTAATCCAAAAATGAAATTTCTAATCCAAATAGCCTCTTTTGTAGCCTCGCTCACTGCAATATACTCAGATTCTATAGTTGAGTCGGCAACGGTCTCTTGCTTTAAGCTTCTCCAGCTGATAGCACCACCGTTCAAAATAAAAAACAAACCCAGATTGTGATCTTAAATCCTAAGTGCTGGTCTAAAAAGCGGCATCGGCATAACCTTGTATGAGGAGCTATTCTTGACCATCATACACCAAGAAGTGATCCTTAGTCCTTCGCAGGTACTTTAGAGTCCCCTTTACAGCAAACCAATGCTTCTCACCACGGTCTTGCTGAAACCTACTGGTTATACTCAGTGCATGAGCAACATCCAACCTAGTACATAACATAGCATACATGATAGATCTAATAGCAGATTCATATAGGATTCTACTCATGTTTTCCCTTTCCTTTTTGGTTTTAGGGCACTGTTCTTTAGTTAAAGGAACTCCAAAAGCCAAAGGTATATACCATTTCTTTGAGTCTCCCATGCTAAAATGCTTTAGTACATTGTCTATGTACTTTTCTTGACTTAGTCCCAAAAACCGATTCGATCTATCTCTATAGATCAGAATACCAAGTATTGTCTCGGCTTCACCTAAGTCTTTCATTGAGAAACACTTTCCCAACCATTGCTTAACCTTTTGCAATGTTGGAATGTCATTCCCAATGAGAAGGATGTTGTCCACATATAGGACCAGAAATACTATTATGCTCCCACTAACCTTCTTGTACACACAAGGCTCATCTTCGTTCTTGATGAAGTCAAATTCTTTGATAGCCTCATCAAAATGAAGATTCCAACTTCAGGATGCTTTCTTTATTCCATAAATGGATTATTGAAGCTTGCAAACCTTCTTAGGATGCTTGGGATTGACATAACCCTCAACTTGTGTCATATACACATCCTTAAGTAAATTTTCGTTGAGGAAAGCAGTTTTAACATCCATTTTCTATATCTCATAATCATGATATGCAGCTATGGCAAGCAAGATCCTAATGGACTTGAGCATGACTACAGGTGAAAAGGTCTCATCATAATCTACACCATGAGTTTACCAAAAACCTTTTGCTACAAGTCTACCTTTATAGGTCTTATCAGCTTTGAGTTTAAATAGCCATTTGCATTCAATTACCTTAACACCTTCCGGTGGATCAACCAAGGTTCAAATTTGGTTATCGTACATTGATTGCATCTTAGATTCATGGCTTCAAGCTAATTTTTTGAGTCTGGGCTCTCAATAGCTTCTCGGTAGGTAGTAGGATCCTCACAATCTACTAACTCAATAGTGTTACTATCGGTGATTAGACATCTGTATCTCTCAATCTCCCGACGTACTGTTATGCTTTTTCTAGAAGCTTAAATACCGCAAGTATACGGTGTACTAGTTATAGTACTTCAGATATCGATCCCACGAGGAAATGTTGATTTAAATTACCCACTATTACTACTCAATTTTAATCTTGTTTACAATTTTTGTAAGTGGAAATTAACTCTAAACTACTCTATTGCATTCATTAATTAAATCCTAGTTAAATATCATCAAAGAAGACAGTAAATATAATGAAATTAAATAATCATGCACTTGATACCATTCTTTTAATTATAAGTTTTAATCTTATTAGTAAGCAAAGTTGGAATAAATTTCCAATCCACTCTCTCGACATGAATTAGTTTGCCTAAGACATGTAATTAAAGTGCTAATTCTCAACTCTTGTTAATGAACTAGTTGATTTTAATTACATATTTTAAGATTAACTATCAACCTATAGCAATTATCTCCATATGTGATCTCGCTAACTATGCTTTGATAATGAATTTCCTATTAACTTTCAATAAGACGTTGCTCTCGCTAACTCCCTTATTTATGACCATTATGTTGATTTTCAGAAAAGGAATTGCCATCTAAGGTCTTTTTCCTTAACCCATAATGATACTAATATAATTTTAATAGCAAATTCTACAATCAAAGAACAATTAAGTAAATGGAAAAATAGTACTTGTTCATATATTATCAAATGCCAAAATAATATTCATATAAAGATTACAAGGAAGAAAATAAAAAGTAAGAACAAGAAGAAGGGGATCTCTCAACCCTTTTCCCTTCACAACAGATATCTTCTCCCTTGCTTGCGTCCTTCTTCAAGTCATGAAAATTAAAAATAGAAATACTAAAAAAAAACTATTGTTCTTCATATCACAATATCAAAATCCAAAAATCCTCCTCTCCAAAATCTGTTCACTTGGCATATATATATGCTTCTTTAAAAGATATAACCCTTGCATTGTCGCGAGCTCTCTTGTATTTTTACGCTCGTGACAATGCCCTTGTAGCTCTCATTCCTCTCCTTCTTCTTCCAATTAACTCGTTTAAGCCTCAAATAATTTCCTTTCTCCTACAAGACAACTAAAACAACCACAAACACACAAAAAAATAAAAGCAACAAAATATAGATTAAATATCAAAATAATAAACAAAATACTAAACAAAACTACACATTAAAACACAATATTTATGAACTTTTCAAGCTCATATCAATTCCCCACTCTTGAACTTTGGCTTGTCCTCAAGAAAAACTTCAAAATGCAAGAAAAGATCATAGCTCAAATAAACAAATTAATAAAACATAAAACATGGAATATGGAGTTCATACTTCTTGAGATTCTCACAAGTTAACACATGCAAGGTTGCTTTAATTTATTCATTATTGAGTCAATGTCAACAAATACCAAAACAAAATCTTGGATCTATAAGGTTTAATACTCATATGCCCCCAATAAGATAAACAAGAGAACATAAAGTACATATATATAAAACTCATAATTTCTTACATGTACTCTAATCTAGCAAGTATTACAAAATGTAGAGTTATTCTCTCATAATTTTTGCCTTACATCACTCAAGTGTTTAATGGATTATGTTTAACTCGTATTTCCTCTTATATCACCACATACCATAAACTTGTATTAAATAAAAATCTCCATCACTAACATAAAATAATGCACAAAATCAAAAGGGTCTTAAAAGGGTTGTAGCTTGGCTAAGGTTAGGGTAGGAACAATTTTGGTTAAGTAGCTCATTTATGTGGAAAAATATAGCAATTACTAAAACAAGTAAGACTTCGTATTGAAAAAACTAAAGCATGATATCTATCTTTCCTAATGAAATTTACATATCCCCTTACAACATTCTTTAATTCCCACTAGCTCTTACATCATGCTCAACTTCAACTAGTTGCTTCTCTTACTTTAGTTTTCATTCTTTTTAAAGCAAACTAGTGTAGTAGTTTTTCTTCTTTTTCTTTCTTTTTTTTAAGAACTAGTGGAACTTAACTCAAGGGATCAAAAATGATTCATAAATAACTCATGCTTATAAAATATCAATATTTTATCTTACTCATCAAAGCATTACTACCTCTTCCACATAAGGGTTCAAAAAGAAAGGTTTAATTCATTAGAAATTGGTGCAGGGACAAAAATATGCTCATGAATAAAATGGTTATAAGCTTAAAATGGCTACCTAAAGTCAAAAAGGGTAGTTGTTTAAGCAAGCTAAAAGAGGTTATTTCTAATGCCCTTATCATTTCTCATGCATATTATATACTAAATGTGATCTCAAAAATTATCTAACACAAGTTCTAGAGTAATGAATACAAGAGGAATTCCCTCAACAAAAAAAAATTATTAATATCGTTAAGGTTCAAAAGCTCACCATGGCTATGGAAAAACTCTACATCATGCAAGACTCACTAATTTAAATAACATGCTTAAAGAAACTTGGCTTAGAAGAAATGTATACCAAAGTACTTTACCTAAACATGCCTATCCATAGAAGCATAATCATATTAAAACAAAAGATACTTAATTCTAAGTTAGTAGATGTATCTAATAGACTCATAATTAACTATGCAAAGATTTCCTACATATGCAACCAAGTAAGTACCTTAAAAAGAATAACTCCATAGTGCAATAGAACAAAACATAAAAATTTAAAACTAATCCTATAGACAAACTAGCAACTAGCTTTTCCACACTTAAAGGACACAATGTCCTCATTGTGTAAGGAAGACACCACAAAAACAAACATACTACATAAACAAAAACACAACTCAAACAAGCACAAAAATATAAGAAAAAGGAAAAAATAGGAGAGAGGAACATTACTCAGCTAGTCCACTTAGGGACCTCGACAGAGAAGGAGTAAATGGAATGTTCTGATGGCAGAAAAAGGAAAGCAACTTGCGACTGAGGCTCTTATGACTTTTATGCATTTTATGAATAGTCGCCTCAAGAGAATCCATCTGTGCCACCATGCTTTGATTTGCAGCTTCAATGCCATCCAAACAAGACATGACTTGCTGCAATCCAGCAACTTCCCCTTGCTCAGCTCCAACACTTGGCTCACCACTATCATCATGTCCAACACTCGAATCACTAGCACGGGCAGCTTCATCTTCATCATCATCACCTTTCGAATCACCAGATGTTGCAACAGTTAATGATTCAGGTACTTTCCCTTTGCCCTTTGCATGATGAGGACCCATTTTCTATGCAAAACATGAAAGAAACTACAGAGGCCAAGTGCCTCTATCTAAAACATGTGAATTATGCAAATAACGGATATCCATTTCAGTAACATGCTCATTTTCATCAAAAACAAAATTATCCAAGTCACCTAAACACCCTAAAATAATGATGGTTACCATGTAACACATTCCTACCATTTTAGTTTTAGCAATGGACGCATGATATAACCTATCAAAGATAAAATCAATAGAACATGGTGTTTTACGCGACAACAACAAATCAAGCACAAACAAATCCTTAGTTTGAACCTTAGTGCTTTCGACTCACCCAAATAATGCATGACATAAATATTTATGAAATATAAACAATGCATTATCCTTAATAAGTCGATTGGAGGCATTTTTGTTATTGAATTCATTTAAGCCAGTTATTTTAGTCTAAATGGGCTAGTGATCAAACAAATTGGCATTAAAACGTTTTCTATTCAAAGGAAAACCAAACCAAGCATGGATTTCTTCAAACCCAAAAATAAATTCAGCACCCTGGTGTCTAAATTTAAATTGAGTCTTTTTACTGTCTACATATGCCAAGGTGACAAAAAATTCCACAGTCCAATCCATCCTAATAGGAAAATTCATAACCAAAAATTTTTCCCATTTCATATATTTGACAAATTTATCAAATGGTGTAGTGAGACCTAGATCTTTGAGCAATTCGTTGTCTAAGTGTAACATGCCCACATAAGTTTTGGTAGCAAAAAATTTAAATTTCATTCCTTCATCTTCAGAGTATATAAGAAAGGGAAACTCAAACCTGGCTTGAAGATACTCAATCGGCGGCGATGGCGGAGAACTTGGCTCTATGACAGGTTGCTTATCCTTGCATCCTATTGACTTGGTACGTACCATGATGGAAAATAGAGAAATCCAAGCTGAAATCACAGCACAAAGTGAAGAAGAAAAAGAAACAATACGAAATCCAGCAAATACTCTCCACAAAATCAAGTGAGAAATAAAAGAGGAGAAGAAAACCCAAAACCTTGAGAGAAAAACTTAGAAAACTAGAGAGCAGCTGAATGTGGGAAGGTGAAGCTTTGAAACTATGGTTTTAGCTATTTATATGGAAGGTGAAAAGGCAGCAAAAAACCTCAAAAATTTAAATCTCGTGTCCTGTTGCGACCTCGCGATAGCATCACATGCACGACAAGACACGGTATTTGAACCTAGCGAGCTCACGAGGCTGGTCGTGCTCGCGACAGAAGCTAAATGCCTATTCTCCCTATGCATCAGTCACGAGGGTGATATCGTCATGCTCGCGATAGAACCCTAAGCCCACTATCATGATGAAATAGTCACGAGGGCGATAATTTCACGCTCGCGACAGAGCCTTGTGATCCATCCCACACATCCATGTTGCGCTCGTGACAAAGATGATACTTCATGACTTAGTTTTTTTTTATAATCAAATGGAAAATAGTAAATAATAGAAAACACAAATAAATACCTGTAAAATGAAAATGAAAATAAAAATGTGTAAGTATTCTAAATAAGTTAATAAATTAACAAAGAAAAAATAAAATTATCCACATAGAAATTATAGAAAGTAAAAATATGAATAACCACTAAGCCAATTTCAAATAGATAAAAGATACCTTTTTGCCCTCATATGCTCCATCAAAATATATTTTACATCGATGCTCATTAACTTTAAACAAGTCTCCTTTATTATTTTTTAGTTCCAAATATCCATAATCGAAAACTTAATTTACTTCAAAAGGTCCACTCCATATAGATCTCAACTTTCCAGGGAATAATTTTAAGCGAGAATTGAAAAGTAGAACCTTATCTCCAATCTTAAAACTTTTATACTTAATGTGAGCATCATGCCATTTCTTAGACCTTTCCTTATATAAAAGTGTATTTTCATAGGCAAGAAGATGCAATTCATCAAGTTCATTTAATTGCAAACATCTTTTTAAACCAGCATCTTTCATAATCATCAAGCTTATGCGCCCAATCTTTTCTGAAATTAGAAATAATTTTTTCTAATATCCATTTAAGTTCTCTATTGGACACCTCTACTTGACCGCTAGTTTGTGGGTGATATGGAGTAGCTACTATATGATGGACACCATATTTATGCAATAAAGATGCAAAAGAGCGATTATTGAAATGTGTACCTCCATCACTTAAGATAGCCCATGGCACTCCAAACCGTGAAAAGAGTTTCTTCAAAAACGTAATCACCACCTTTGAATCATTGGTTGGTAAAGCTTCAGCTTTAACCCATTTTGAGACATAGTCTACCCCAACTAATATATAAGATTTCCCAAAAGATATAGGAAATGGACCCATAAAGTCTATTCCCCACACATCAAAAATTTCAACCTCCAAAATATTATTCAAGGGTATCTTATCTCTCTTCCCTATGTTACCTACTCTTTGACACTTATCACATCTAGCTACAAAAGCCCTAGCATCATTAAAAAGGGTAGGCCAATAAAAACCACACTCTAGCACCCTAGAAGCAGTTTTTGTTGCACCATTATACCCCGAATACAATTATGAATGACAATGAGCTAAAATATCCACAGTCTCATCCCACTCACACACCGTCTTATATTACCATCCCTACTTATTCTAAATAAATAGGGCTCCTCCCAAAGATAGTTTTTAACATCACTAAAAAACTTCTTTTTCTGTTGCCATGTTAATCCATAAGGTATAATACCTGCAACAAGAAAGTTAGCAAAATCTGCAAACAAAGGCACATGCTTATAATTTATTGACATAAGATATTCATCCGGAAAAGATTCATTAATTTCATGACTATGCCTTAGTGGTCCTTCAGCATTTTCTAACCTAGATAAGTGATCAGCTACTAAAATTTCAGAGCCTTTCTTGTCTTTAATTTCTAAATCAAATTCTTGCAATAGAAGAACCCAACGAATCAACCTAGGTTTAGCATCTTTCTTAGCAAACAAATATCTCAAAGCTACATGATCCATATAGAGTATGACTTTACATCCTAACAAATAAGACCTAAACTTATCACATGTATAGACAACCGCCAACATCTCTTTTTTAGTGGTAGTATAATTCACTTGAGGTGGTGACAAAGTATGACTGGCATAGTAAATAACATGCAAATGCTTACCAATCCTTTGACCCAACACACAACCTACTGCTAAGTCACTTGCATCGCACATAATCTCAAAAGGTAGCTCCCAATTAGGAGAAGTGATAATAGGTGCACTTGTAAGGGCTTCCTTTAAAGTTTTAAAAGCATGCATACAATCATCAAAAAATTCAAAAGGCACTTTTTTAACCAACAAATTAGATAAAGGCTTAGCTATTAGTGAAAAATCCTTAATGAATGTCTATAGAAACCAGCATGTCCTAAGAATGATCTAATGCCCTTAAATGTAGTGGATGGAGGTAATTTTTTAATCAATTCAACCTTTGCTCTATCCACTTCAATGCCCCTACTGGAAATCTTATGGCCAAAAACTATACCCTCTTCAACCATGAAGTGACACTTTACCCAATTAAGCACTAGGTTAGTCTCCTCACACCTAGCCAACACTCTATCTAAATTATTTAAACATAACTCAAATGAGTCTCCATAGACAGAAAAATCATCCATGAAAACTTCCATGATGTTCTCAATCATATCTCCAAAGTTAGAGGTCATGCACCTTTGAAAAGTTGTAGGTGCATTACATAACCCAAAAGGCATACGTCTATAGGCAAAAGTGCCATATGGATAAGTAAAAGTAGTCTTTTCCTGGTCACTAGGGTATATAAAAATCTAAAAATAGCCCGAATACCCATCCAAAAAGAAATAATGAGAATGCCCAGCTACCCTTTCCAACATTTGATCAATGAAGGGTAAAGGGAAGTGATCCTTCCTAGTAGCTGAATTTAACTTCCTATAATCAATACAAACCCTCCAACCCGTGGTGGTTCTAGTAGGAATCAATTCGCCACTCTCATTCCTAACTACCGTCATACCTCCTTTCTTAGGTACACAATGTATTGGCCTCACCCAAGCACTATCCGAAATAGGATAGATAATCCACCTCTTTCTTAACTACCTCCTTCATATTTGGGTTAAGTCTCCTTTGCCTATCTGCCTTAGGTTGACAATCATCTATCATATTAATCCTATGCATGACAAAATTAGGACTAATTCCTTTTAAATTCGAAATTTGCTAGCCTCTACTCTTTATTCTCTTTTTAACCACCTCTACTAGCAAAGCTTCCTGATTACTTGTAAGTTTATTAGACACAATGATAGGTAAAGTATGATTTAAACCAAGAAATGTATACCTCAAATGACTAGGTAGCTCTTTCAATTCTACCTTGAAGGTGGTATAGGTGCATCATTTCGATATAAGCGATTTGGCCTTACACCCTCTTGCTCTTCCTCAAGAATCACCACATATTGACCTGCTTCATTAAAAACTGTTGCAACACAAGCATCAATGACATCTATTCTCATGCATATATTTTCCTCCATGGGGTATCTTAATGCCCTATCCATGCGATATTCTATACTATCATCCCCCACTCTCACAATTAATAAACCCTCATAGACATCAACCAATGCCCTACGTATTCTCATGAAAGGTCTCCCTAATTTTAATGGGCACTTCACATCATAAGTAAAATCTAGTATAAAAAAATCAGCAGGTAAAATAAATTTGTCAACTTTAACTAACACATCTTCCACTATGCCATATGATTTTTTTAATGGATTGGTCAGCTAGTTGTAAAACCATTAAAGTAGGTTTAACATAATCTAACCCCAACTTTATGAAAATAGATAATGGCATAAGGTTAATGCTAGCCCCCAAATCATATAAACACTTAGGAAACTCTACATCTCCTAAAATGCATGGAATGGTAAACTACCATTATCTTTCAGCTTAGTAGGCAAGTTATTTGTGATAATCAAACTACATGTCTCAGTCAATTAAATGGTTGAAACATCTTCCCAACTTTTTTTCTTAGCAATTAAATATTTAAGAAACTTTGCATAATTATGAATTTGTGTTATAGCCTCAACAAAATTTAAATTTATATGCACATGCTTCAATTTATCAAGAAAAGATTGAAATTGCTTATCTTGATTCTCTTGCTTCAACTGTTGTGGGAATGGTGGTCGTGGCTGAAAAACCTTTGAAAAGATTGAAATTGCTTATCTTGATTCTCTTGCTTCAATTAAACTCTTTGAATTTCTCAAAAGTTTCAGACTTGTAATTCATTAGATATACATAGCCATATCTACTGAAGTCATCTGTGAACATCACAAAGTAGATAAAACCAGCTCTAGCTTGTGTACTTAATGGTCCACATACATCGATATGTATTAGTTCCAATAAGTCATTAGTCCTCTCACCTTTCTTGTTAAAAGGACTTTTTGTCATTTTACCATGCAAACATTGCTCGTATGTGTCATAAATTTCCAAGTTGAATGACCCAAGCACTCCAGATTTATGGAGTCTTGAAATGCATTTTTCATTTGCATGCCCTAAACGACAATGCCAGAAGTAAGTAGGGTTTAATTCATTTGATTTAAACCTCTTTGTATTAATGTTATATGGACTCTTTGTTTTGTAGATCAAGGATATAAAGGCCATTTTGTAACATGGCATTGCCATATGAAATGCCTTGGCGACGAATATGAACATTGCCATTATTAATAACAAAATCAAATCCATCCAAATCCAAACAAGAAACTAAAATGATGTTTCTGCTCATAGCAGGCATATAATAACAATTTTTCAAATCTAAACAAAGTCTGAAAGGTAAAGTGAGTTGATAGTTACCTATCTCCATGGTAGCAACTAGTGCTCCATTCCCCACACGGAGGTCCACTTCATTCTTCCCAAGTAACCGCCTATTTCTTAGCCCCTGCACATTTGAACAAATGTGAGAACCACAACCGGTATCCAATACCCAAGTGGTAGAAATAGAAAGGTTAATTTCAACAACAAAAATACCAGAATCGGATGCCTTGGCTCCATTCTTCTTTTGTTTTTCCTTGAAGAAAGCGCAATTCTTCCTCCAATGCCTTATCTTGTTGCAGTGGAAGCATGTGCTCTTGCTCTCCTTGAGCTTTTGTGCCTTGGGCTTGGGTTGGGCCTGAGGTGCACTCCCATTTGACTTGAGCCGAGCCAGGTCATACTTGGGGGTTTTCCCTTTTCCTTTCCCTTTCCCTTAGCAGGTCCCTTCTTAATGCCCCATTGAACCATAACTACGAGATTAGTCTTTCAAATGTTCTTTTCAGCATTCTTAAGCATCCCATGAAGCTCGGTGATTGTCTTGTTCATTGCATGCATTTATAATTCATAAAAAATGGATCATAATCATCAATCAATGAACCTAAGATCAAGTCAGTGGCCAATTCCTTCGGGACTTGTACCTCAAGCTTCTCAAGAGTATTAAGATACCCTTTCATCTTGAGTACATGGGTACTAACAGGAGTACCCACAGTCATCTTACAAGAAATTAAGGCCTTTGTTGTCATGAATCTCTCGTGACAAGCTTGCTCTTGGAACATCTCCTTGAGGTGCACCATGATCGCATAAGCCTCTTGGTCCATGAATTGCTTTTGCAAGTCAGGCACCATAGTGGCTAGCATCAAACAGGTCACATCATTGGAGTCGTTCTTCTTGGTCTCAAAAGTTTCCTTTTGAATCGCAGAGGTGTTCCTAGCAGGTTCTTCAAGCAAGGGTGCATCCAAAACATACGACTTCTTCTCTTGCTTAAGAACAATTCTCAAGTTTTGAGACCAGTCTATGAAATTTGTGCCATTCAGTTTTTTCCTTTTCAAGGACCAATTGTAATGAAAAGTTATTGTTTGAAGAAGCCATTTTCAATCTACAATAAAAACTTAGCAAGATTAAATGAGGTCTTATTTATAATCCCACAAACTGAATTAATATCTCTTTAAATAATTCGCGTTAGTGATTTAATGTGGGCCAAGATCCAATTTTCACAACAACTTATTAGTCAAGCTGAGCTTGTACACCTAACAAGCTAAGTTACTTAGGTAGGAAAACTCCAATCATGTCTCATACATGACTTTTGGATCAAATGGGCTAACATCTTAAGATGTTATAGCACAAACCCATTTATTAGTTGCCTAGGTCTGGGCATCCCTTTCCATTTTAAGTCCAACCTATATTCACAATCCATGCCTCACAAAGATAATCGTGCGTATCTAGGACTCCTAGTCTACGTGACCGATGATCGATGCCTTGATATGTTTTAAATTAGGAAGGCAGCTTTGAGACTTACTATTTTAGGGATTCATTTTATTACGGCTTACATGGCATACACTTTGTCATCCATTCATAGCATACATATATATATATAATTGCATAAAGTAAAGTGTGACAAACATGGGCCCAAAAACCTACAACTAAGATTCTATACTATTACATAAGAATCTTCAAGTTGGGCTTCTCCACTCCGGTGGGCTTCATCTTGATTTACAAAGTCTTCAAATAAATTCTATACTAATAAATAAATGGAACTTTTACAATAATACATAATGGCACGCAGGCTATATTTAATTACAAAAACCTAGGGCCCATGAATGCACCATGCATATCCATTCATCACGCAAAACAAGCAAATAAATATACATAACATTCATGGATAAAACAAAGTTCAATTTTAATTAATTTGGCCAAGCTCATTAATGAAAATTGTGTACTTGAAATTTTAAGAGAAGACCCCATGATGGGCCTGGGCCGAAGCCCAATGGACTAAATCCTCTTATTGAATAAGTTCTCTTAAAATCCCAAAACAGTAACTAGTTATATTTGTGCCATAAATCAACTCTAGTATAATTTTCGATTTTGCCATTTTTAATTTTATGTCATATAGCCCATAAACATTAAAAATACATATAATATGTACCAACATGAGTTAAAACATAAAATCATGAAGAACATATATCATACACAACATTCATACTTAAACAAACAAACAACAATGAAACTAGTTGTTTAATGCTCATATAATGCCACAAAAATACACAAACACTTAAAATTATTTTATGAGCCATTTAATAATTTAATTAAGGTCATAAAAATTGAGTTAAGGTTTTGTTCATAACTTATCTAAATGTGTGTTTGCCATTTTAATCAAAACAAAACAAACAATGTTGATTAAATATGCAACAAACACAAACTAGTCATAGTTTTAAGTGATTTTAAAATTAATCAATTAAATTGTCATGGACTAGAATTAAAACCAATTTTAAAATATGTCAAAACCTGTTATTAATCTTTAAAAATCACTTACAAACATGCAAAACACATTTATACATTGAATTTTGAAAACTAGTTGTTAAATAAACACATATCATGCAAACTAGCACCTAGTTTCAAGATTAACATGTACCATCAGGTATTTATAATCAAATCCGACCATGAATAGCTCTAAGAACATATTAAGACAGTATATTAACATGTCATAATAATTATAATACCTATCTAATCATTTAAAATTGTTTTTATACCAAAACAATGCAAAAAACTCAAAACAGAAAATTTCAGCATTGCATGTTTTTAAACGAACGATTTTTGAATAAATATTTAATGCATCTAAAACACTAAAATAAGCATGTTTAGGCTCTGATACCACTGATAGAATATGACATGGCATATACATGATGATCACGCAGCAGAAAAATAATTAAATTGATCATACATACTACGCAATCCATAACAAAAATCAAAAACATGCAATTTTTGGGGTTTTGAAAGTTACAATCTTAGATGCACTTTAAATATTGATTTTGATGATGACCAGCAAATAGGATGAACTTATATGCTTCCGATCTTGATCACCAATGCCAAAGAAATAGCCTTTATGCCACTCCTCTCTATGTTCACACACACAATTGCAAGGAAGGCTTAAAACTTAGAGTGTTAGCTCTAATCTTTGTGTATATGGCAATGGGTATTAAACTAAAGAAACAAGACCTGATCTTGTTCTTCCTAAGGTTTCTCAAATGCTGCCCCAAATCTAAGAGAAAAAGGAAGAGTCCTTTCCCCTTGAGAGTGGTGGCTTAGAGAGAGAAAAACTTAACTAGGTCAAATAGAATTAACTTATTTATATCACTAGATTAGGAAAGCTTTATGGTTGCCAAAATCCCTTAGAATTAGGTCTTATATTCAGCCTCCATCACTTCCTAATCAATTGATTTAAATTAGTTCAAATTCTATTAAATTTTAAATTAAAATCAATTTAAAATGGCATAAGACATTTAATAAAAAAACTACCACTTAATTAGGATATAAACATGTGCCGAAATTCACAATTATTTTATCTTTGAATTTCAGCCAATCTCTCTCCTATTTAAGTATTTTATTTTGATTTAAATGCTATTAGGCTTTAATACTCAATTAACTTAATTAATCAAAGATAATTAATTAATTGAAATGAATCCTTACGGGCCGAATTTCTCTCTCTCATGGACCAAGGTCCATTTAGCAATTTTAATACCTATTACATACATTAATTTGACTTTAATTAAAAGCCCAAATTAATGCCCAATACTTTATTTAAATATTTTAAACTCAATGCTTTATGTGTGATCCTATAGGTCCATTTAATATTGTCAATGAATTAATAAATTAATCCAAAGGCTATGTGTATACTCTAGCAAGATATTATAGCATTCCAAATTAAATGAAAATGCAAATGGCATTTAGTGACCTAATGCAATTTTGCATAGTCCCTTACCCTTAAATATCATAATTAATATAAGGTATGGAATTAGTCATCCTTATATATATTAATTCCTTTTTTGATATTCCAGTGACACTGAACTCTCAGATAAATAATGATTACTCATTATTTCATCTCGGTATGGCCATACACTTCTCAGTTCACTGATTAAGTGGCCGGTGATATTTTCTCTCTTATCGAGAGGGGTAATCCCTTCACTTCTCGCATGCTCTTTAACATGGATCAGTGCATACCCAAGCATACCCATACTTGTCACCCTATTACGAGCACGTTAGGTGTATGTCAAAGTACACAGTAATTCATAAAGAGTTTCATAGAGATTTTAGGTCTAAGAACTCCGATGCAAAACTTGCACATGAGAAACACTTATGACTTGTACCATATAGTGTTCTCATGAACGGATCAAATCCAGATACCATGTTCTAAACATGTATCTATGATCTCTAATTGACACTCTTGTCCTTATGATCTGTAAGACAGAACTCAACTTATCAAAGAGAGCATACTAGCCTTAATTCATTTGTTATTCCCATAACAATGACTAACTAGGGATATTCAAAATGAAGTCTCTATTGTTTCAAGGTCTTATAACCATGTGCCTCACATATGATAACTTAAACTAAAACAACATTCTTGGATAGTTCTATCAATTGATATGCATAGGAATACAATAGATAAAACAAATGCCTCATTTATTAAATTAAATGCTTTATAACAATGTATTACGGCCAGGGCTTACACTAACACTTAGTATCCCAACCTATAAGTTTCCATTCGATAGTACTTACCTATGACCTATATGTTCATGTAGTTATCTCCACATCAATATCATTTGTCAACTAATACTTATTGATAAAAATAACCTAATAGAGTTGTTAATGTATTAATTCATAATATCACAAGTCAATAAAAGAATGTAGCATTTAATCAAAAATTAAGCTAATATCATAACATAATATCTTATGTTTAGCTATCCACTACATGACTTTTTCAAAGGATAAAATCATAGGGCTCATGCATAATGCAATAATAATATGCTTGAACCTTGCCAAAACCCATGTCTTATACTGTTACCTTACTTGCAACTTTAACAATCAAATGATAAAATTTTCAATCATTCAATTGCATACCATACTTAAATTGATTAACAAGAAATTACTTTAAAACAATTCATTAGTTTATCACAAATCTACCTTATGATAGGATTACTTCACAAATTGATTAAACCAGAGCTACAAGCTCTAACCGAGATGAGTAAAACTATAATTTTGTTTCTGTAAGTGTACTTCAATTTCATACATTCTCTTTCCTTTAATTCTACAAAAATTAAATTAATAGACAAAATAATTTCTAACTTTAATTTTGACTATGTTAACTCCTCATCACCCAACACAACCATAGAGATTTACATGCAAGATCAAACACTCTGTCACCATTACAACTTAATAAAATCATCTAAATCCTATGCTAAACCAAAACATGAAAGTTTCAAATTGAAATATAGTTTAGTTTCCATTCCAACTAGCATCAAAAAATTGCATTTTCCTTCAATTCTACTTGCTACAGTGCTCGCCAGACTAGTCATTGGAGCTTGTCGGAGCCTCACCCGACATGCAAGGTTAGCATTGGAAAGAAGTCTATGCCACCACAAGCCTGCTGGTTGTGATCACGTGCTTTGTCGCTATGCCTTTCAGCTAGAAAGCATGCTAGAAGGTAGCGACCACCACATCTATGATCTGCCTAATGTCGGCAAATAAGGAGAAGTGGAAGGTAAGGGGAGGCTTAATTCATCATTGAAAGTTCTTTGGTGGTGGTCGTGTGTCAGTGCCATCGCCATTCGTCGGAAAGGGAGAGGGAAGCCTTTAGTGGAAATAAGAAAGAGAATGACGATGGAGCAAAAATCACAGCTCCTTGTTAACAGAGGAGTGATGCCGCTATAGTGGCTAAAAAAGAAGAAAGCAATGGCAAGGAGGTCATCAATGAGCAGCGCCATTGGTCAGCCTCATCTCCCCATCGTGATCTCCCATTCTCTTTCCCTTCTCTCCTTCTTTCTTCTTTTTTTCCATTTTCTTAATTGTTCTCTCTCATAGTTAACTTATGGACAAAATAAATTATCCAAAACAAATACCACTTTAGCTCCCATAAACTCTTGCTCTAATAATAATTAATCCCCAACTTTTATCCCTTTACAATTATATCCTTTAGACCCTAATTATCACATAGCAAATTAATTAACAATTAATTAGAAATAATATCATCAAATACACACCTTTCTATTAGGATCAAGATTGGGCCATTACATAAGTTCTTCTGATCTAATTTTGTTTCAAAACCTTTCGATAAAGTTCAATTCAGTTTAAGATAAAATATCTACGTTCGTTCCAAATAAAGTCAATAATACAATTTGGTTCTATTTTGCTCAAAAAGTTAACTATACAATTATGTTTTACAGCTTTTTTCATTTTTTTAGTTCGATATGTAAAGATTTAAATTCGTGTACACCTCTAGAATATATATAAATAAACTTTTACCATACCATGAATAATTTTGTTATTAAAAGTTTGGATAATTTTTTTATTATAAATAATTTATTGAGTGAATTTTAATAGGGAGTTTTTTATAAAAAAAATATTTTTTCAAAATATATTATATAAAAGGGGCATGTCAAATTTTATTTAGGAAGAGTGGGATATTTTTTCAAAAATATAGCCATTGATTACGTGATTGGGTGAGTGTGTCTGCACGACAGGTAGGCCTTACACCTTTGAAGATGCAACATGTGGTTGTGTGATCAAAGAAAGCTGCACACCCTACCACATGTCAACTCCTGGTTGAAGATGCAAAAGGCAGCTGCATTATCAGAGCTACTCTCCTCTGTGTGGCATGTGTCACGCGTTGGATGAAGATGCAGTCTCTGGCTGCGTGTTCAAAATGTCTCCCTGCCCTCTAACTGGTACATCACATTGACTGGTTGAAAAATTTCCCTATAATCATCTTTTAGGATAAATCACCTCCCATTTTTCCTATATAATTTTATCATATTTGAACAAGAATCACCTGGCATTTAACATTAAATGGGTTAAAAATATTAGTTTTTTCTCTCTAACTTTCACTCTACAAGCAAGGTTGGTCATTAAAAAATAAAGGTGAGTATTATTCATAATAATTTTATTAATTAAATTATTTAATATTTAACCATGATATTTTAATATAATTTGCAAGTATTTTGATGAATTTGAAAAAACAACAAGAAAAAAAGGCAAGTTAACATTTTAATATATTTGAAAAAAATTATTTTTATGTATTAAAATGCTATAAATTATAAATTTAGATATTAGTATGAAACAGTAAATTTAGTTGTTATAATAAGTAAGAAATAATGGTTTCAGCATTTAAGAAAAATTTGACATATAAAAATAAAGATATATTTCATAAGGAAAAAATTTATATTCAAATAAATTATCAATTTATGAATTCATTGAAGTTAAAAAAAATGAATGCATGCTATGTGTGAAATATGTATTAAATATTAAAGTAAAATTATGTTATTAACTGATAATTATGTTTAGTTGTGGATGAAATTTATGTTAGCTTAATTTGTTATTGAGATATTTAATCCATGAATGTTAATAGTCATGCATGTATGTTGGGAATTTAAATTTATTAAATGTGAAAATTAATAATTTAATTTCAAAATTTTTATTTACATGCACAAATTGAACAAGTATAATCTGGTATAGCATTTAATAATTTGGGTCATATTCAAAAGTGTTTAAATATTTTATAATAAATAATTTTATTAAACGTGCACACGTAACACATATTAGTGTATTTAGAAATAGATTATAAAAATGGAATATTATAGCACACGGTAATTTATTAATCCGGGACCAATTAATGATGAGTTGCTTACTATGAATGGCAAGCATCGAGTTGATGCAGTATGGAACGAACACATATGTATATTCTAACTTAAAATTAAAAAATATAATATTTTTAAAATATATATATATTATATTTGTTTATTAAATAATTTAATTCATTTCAGGTTAAACTCGATGTTCTATTTGCACGTAAAGCTAGTGTTGAGAGTCACTATAGGAACACTGATGTAAGGATCATACCTTACCTACATTTATCAAGTTTCTATGGTGTCTCTCAAATCGTTGTTATGAATGTTAATATTGACATGATGACTGCTCTTGTCGAGAGGTGGAGGCTAGAGACGTATTGTCGAGAGGTGGATGCCAGAGATGCATACTTTTCACCTGGCCGTTGGCGAAGCTATAATAACTCTGAAAGATATAAAGATACTTACTGGGTTGCCTGTGGAAGGATTTTCTATTACAAAACATTTAAATCATGACTATCATGAGATGTGTGGTCTATTTTTTGGCATTGTTCCCTTAGAAGAAAATTTTAGAGGAATAAAATAAAGAATGAGGTGGTTGGCTGAAAAATTTAATCACTCACTGGCTGATGCTATGGGCTATCATATACAATGCTATGCCCATACATGGATCCTACATTGCATTAGTGGACTACTGTGTCCTGGACAGGTTAATAATTATGTATATTTGATGTGGCTTCCATTGTTAGAGAATTTAGCTGAAACTGGTGAGTATGGCTGGGGTTCAGTAGTTTTGGCATAACTTTATAGAGAGTTATACCATGCGACCCGACCTAATACAAATGGACTCGGCGGATATCACCAGTTAATCCAAATGTGGGCATGGAAAAGAATCCCTCAATTTCAACCGCATTTTATTCATCCGATTATTTTAGATCAGACCAGACCGTATGGTTATAGGTAAATTCTATTTAGTATTTTTTAGTTTTATATGTTTAAAATATTTATTGACTAACTCCATAATTTAATTTGTAACAAGTGGCGATACCATTTTGGACTTAAAAAATAATAATAATAATAATAATAATAATAATGTTAACCAGTACCTGAAGGAATTGGACTTGCAACACTATGATCAGGTTTATATTTATTATTAAAGAATAAGTGATTTTTTGTAATATTGATAATCAAAATGTGATTATTTATTGAATTTTATATCTAGATGGTATGAGAACCGTATAAAAATATGATGCACTTGTTGCCTCAGTATTGTACCAGTGGACATGCAAGTTGGAGATTAGTTATGCCACTAATATGTTATAACATTATTGAGTGGCATCAACCCAATAGGTGTATGAGACAATTTGGTCGGGATCAGTCAATTCTAGAAGCACAGCAGAAAAATGATAAAGTGTATTCTATTAACTTAAGGGGGTCACACAGATAGAAATTGGGAAACAAAATTTGCAACTTTTATTTTTGAGTGGCACAATAGACATGATCGGGTTATTAGGGGGTCGTGTTCGCAATTTTTCATTGCACCCGAGATCACAATATATGCAATGGTATGTAGAATGGACAAAAAGATGGATAACACAGGTTAGAGCTACAATGGTGGCATTGGTATGTGATATTGTTCAAATATTTTTTTAAACGTATATATGTTAATTATGATTGTTAATATACATGTATATAAATATTTTTTATGTAGGTCGATGCTGTTGATCCTACATTTTAATATATTTTGAAAAGAAATTATTTTTCTGTATTAAAATGCTATAAATTATAAATTTAGATATTAGTATGATACGATAAAATTAGTTGTTATAATAAGTAAGAAAAAATGGTTTTATCATTTAAGAAAAATTTGACATATAAAAATAAGAATATATTTCATAAAGAAAAAAAATTATATTCTAATAAATTATAAATTTATGAATTCATTGAAGTTAAAAACAAAAATGAATGCACGACTATTTGTGAAATATGTATTAAATATTAAAGTAAAAATTATGTTATTAACTGATAATTATGTTTAGTTGTGGATGAAATTTATGTTAGGCTTAATTTTTTATTGAGATATTTAATTCATTATTGTTAATAGTCATGCATGTATGTTGGGAATTTAAATTTATTAAATGTGAACATTAATAATTTAATTTCAAATTTTTTATTTACATGCACAAATTGAACAAGTATAATCTGGGTATAGCATTTAATAATTTGGGTCATATCAAAAGTGTTTAAATATTTTATAATAAATAATTTTATTAAACGTGCACATGTTGTTAGTGTAAGCCCTAGCCCCAATGCATTGTAACGAAACACTTGAAATTAATAAAATGAGGCATTTGTTTTATCTATTGTATTCCTGTGCATATCAATTGATAGAACTATCCAAGAATGTTGTTTCAGTTTAAGTTATCATGTGTGAAGCACATGGTTGTAAGACCTTGAAACAAATGAGACCTTCATTCTAAATATCCCTAGTCAGTCATTGTTATGGGAATAACAAATGAATTAAGACTAGTATGCTCTCTCTGATAAGTTGAGTTCTGTCTTACGGATCATAAGGACAAGAGTGTCAATCAGAGATCATAGATACATGTTTAGAACACGGTACCTGGATTAGATCCACTCATGAGAACACTACATGGTACAAGTCATAAGTGTTTCTCATATGCAAGTTTTGTATCGGAGTTCTTAGACCTGAAATCTCTATGAAACTCTTTATGAATTACTGTGTACTTTAACATACACCTAACGTACTCGTAACAGAGTGACAAGTACGGGTATGATTGGGTATGCATTGATTCATGTTAGAGAGCATGAGAGAAGTGAAGGGATTACCCCTCTCATTAAGAGAGAAAATATCATCGGCCACTTGATCAATGAACTGAGAAGTGTATGGCCATACCGAGATGAAATAATGAGTAATCATTATTTATCTGAGAGTTCAGTGTCACTGGAATATCAAGAAAGGAATTAATATATATAAGGATGACTGGTTCCATGCCTTATATTAATTCTGATATTTATGGGTAAGGGACTATGCAAAATTGCATTAGGTCACTAAATGTCATATGCATTTTCATTTAATTTGGAATGCTATAATATCTTGCTAGAGAATATATATAACCTTTGAATTAATTTATTAATTCATTGTCAACATTAAATGGACCTATAGGATCGCACATCGCACACAAAGCATTGGGCTTAAAATATTTAAATTGTGTATTGAGAATTAATTTGGACTTTTATTTAAAGTCAAATTAATGCATAAGCTGTTTTAGGCAAATCTGTAAAAACAGTTTTTTTTGCCTAAAACAGCAAAACTGTCAAGGTGCGATTTTGCCTAAAACAGCTAGCTGTTTTAGCAAATCTGTTAAGCCATGATTTTGCCTAAAACAGCTAGCTGTTTTAGGCAAATCTGTGAAACGAGTTTTTTGCCTAAAACAGCTAACTATTTTAGGCAAATATATTGAACTGTCTTTTTGCCTAAAACAGCTTGTTGTTTTAGGCAAATCTGTTAACAGTTGGTCACGAGAGAAATTTGTTGGCATGTGCTAGGTTTAATTTCAATTGATTAATTATCTATGTATAATTAAGTTAATTGAGTATTAAATCCTAATTTGTATTTAATCAAAATATAATACTTGAGAGGGAATTAAAGTAGCCAAAATTCAAACTAAAATACTAGTTGAATTCGGCAACTTATCACCTTAAATAAGTAAGTTTGTTTTGATTAAATGACTAATGCCATTTGAATTTAAATTCTAATAGAATTTAAATTAAGATATATCTCTTAATTAGGAAGTGATGGAGGCTGAAATTAACACTTAATTTTTGGCACTCACACTTGACCTAAATTAAGTGATATATATTAATGAATTAAATGAATAAAAGTGGATGCCGTTTTGCTATTTTTCTCTCTTGGCCGAAATACTCAAGGGAAAAGAAATCTTTCTTGTTCTCTTGTGTTCTCGGGCTGAAACAGTAACCTAAAGGAAGAACAAGATCAGATCTTGTGGCTTCAAATCATTCCCATTGCCGAATACACAATCATAGAGCTAGCACTCTTGATTTTAAGCCATCTTTGCAAGTGTGTGTGTGAGAATAGAGGGAGTGGCGTAAAGGCTGTTCCTTGGCATTGGTGGTGAAGATCTAAGGTGGACATATCCTTCTTGGTTGCTGGTCATCATCAAAATCAAGTTTTAAAGGTATCTAAAGTTGTAAGTTTAAAACTCTAAAATTGCATGTTTCGATTCTTGTCATGGAATTGTATGGCATGTATGATAAAAATTTTTATTTTTCCGTTGTGCTATCATCACATTCATACCATGTCATATTCCATCACATGTAACACATATCGGTGTATTTAGACATAGGTTATAAAACATGGAATCTTCTAGCGCACGACAATATATTAATCCAAGACCAATTAATGATAAGCTGCTTACCATAAATGGCAAGCATCGAGTCGATGCGATATGTAACAGACACGTAAGTATATTCTAACTTAAAATTAAAAATATAATATTTTTAAAAAATATATATTATATTTGTTTATTAAATAATTTAATTTATTTCAAGTTAAACCCGATGTTCTATTTGCACTTAGAGCTAGTGTTGAGAGTCACTATAGGAACATTGATGAAAAGATCATACCTTACCTACATTTATCAGGTTTTTATGGTGTCTCTCAGATCGGTGTTACGAATGTTAATGCTGACATGATGACTGCTCTTGTCAAGAGGTGGAGGCCAGAGAGGCATACTTTTAACCTGGCCGTTGGCAAAGCTACAATAACTTTGAAAGATATACAAATACTCACTAGCTTGCCTTTAGAAGAACATCCTATTACAAGACATTTAAATCAAGACTATCATGAGATGTGTGATTGGCTTTTGGGTATTATTCCCCAGAAGAAAATTTTAAAGGACTAAAATTAAAAATGAGGTGGTTGAATGGACAATTTAACCACTTACTGGCCGATGCTATAGACTACCATATACAATGTTATGCTTATGCATGGATCCTGCATTGCATTGTTGGACTACTGTATCTTGGATAGGTTAATAATTATGTACATTTGATGTGGCTTCCACTTTTGGAGAATTTAGCTAAAACTGGTGAGTATAGCTAGGGTTCAGTAGTTTTGGCATGGCTTTATAGCGAGTTATGTCATGCGACCTGACCTGATGCAAATGGACTCAACAGATATCACCAGTTAATCCAAATGTGGGCATGGGAAAGAATCCCTCAATTTTGATAGCATTTGATTCACCCGGTTGTTTTAGATCAGGCTAGACCATACGGTTACAGGTAAATTTTATTTAGTATTTGTTAGTTTTATATGTTTAAAATATTTGTTGACTAACTCCATAATTTAATTTGTAACAGGTGGCGATCCCATTTGGACTTAAGAAATAACAATAATAAAAATGTTAATCAGTACCAGGAGGAATTGAACTTGTAATGCTATGATCAGGTTTATATTTATTATTATTAAAGAAGAAGTGGTTTTTTTGTAATATTGATAATCAAAATGTGATTATTTATTGAATTTTATGTGTAGATGGTATGGAAACTGTATAAAAATGTGATGCACTTGTTGCCTTAATATTGCACCATTGGATATGCAAGTTGGAGATCAGTTGTGCCACTAATATGCTATCATATTATTGAGTGGCACTAACCCGATAGGTGTATGAGATAATTTGGTCGAAATCAGTCGATTCCAGAAGCATCGCAAAAAAATGATGAGGTGCATTCTATTGACTTGAGGGAACACATAGATCTAAATTGGGAAATGAAATTTGCAACTTTTATTTTTGAGTGGCACATTAGATATGATCGAGTTATTAGGGGTCGTGTTCACAATTTTTCATTGTACCTAAGATCACAATATATGCAATGGTATATAGAATGGACAAAAAGATGGATAACATAGGTTGGAGCTACAATGGTGGCATTGGTATGTGATATTATTCATATATTTTTTTAAACATATATATGTTAATTATGACGGTTAATATGTATGTATATAAATATTTTTTTAAATGTATATATGTTAATTATGACTGTATCTTGTAAAGCAAGTTCATAAACAGTCCCGGGATTGTACTTTTGTAAAGCAAATAAGAACCACCCAAAAATAGATTCCAAAGCTTTCATCTTTCCATATCAAGCCTTACTGTATGATACATCATAATTAAATTGTTGCTTAATAGCAGCAATAATAGCATTAATGGCTAGTGTCTAATTTTTACTAACCATACCTACTATGCAATTTTGAATAATTTCATATCCTAATTGTCTATGATCCATAGAAAGATTTCCACTCGGACATGAATGTGGCCTTCTGAACCTGGTGATAATCCACAATGGATTTATGCCCTTCTTTGCTGCCTTTAATTTCCATATGCATCCATTATCAAACTTGCATACTTTACAACCCAGTATTTTGGCTTCAATTCAACCACTCTAAAATCAACATTCCTTGTTATTGAGTATTTTTTCACAGCAGATTTAACTTCATCCTTACTACTGAAAATAAGGTCAGTGGATGACTCAGACATACCATCCCAAGTTTGAAAGTTCACACTTCTAATATATCAACTTGGGATGCTTCGAAATCAAAATTAGAATAATGCTCCGACGAAAACATAAAATTACCTTCTTCGGGGCTCACCAGTTGGATGCAGTGATGCTAATGGACTGGTGTCTAGTGTATGTTCAGACTCATTGCCACCACTAGTTTCTTTTGAGTTATCACTTTCTCCATTCATGTTGGCATTTTTGTCTTCTGGATCATCATTAGGCGAGAGATAATTATTATTAACTGCAGCATCAACCAAATCATCATCTTCATCCAAGTTAACTACTTCTTCATTTTCACAAATTGTATCAGTGCCGCCAAATATACGATCTTCAAGCAAATCACCATCTCGCTTATAGGCAGACTGCCAAGGCTGATTTTGAACCTATTCTGCTACTTATGACACAAAACAACGTTGATTGACATCTTCAATATGTGAAATAGATCTTCTATGTCTGGCATCTATGCCTTGGGCTATAGCACTCCTCCATCTAACTTATAAAATATGAGATATAGAATGTTGATGACTATTGTGATCACAAATCTGGCTCGGCTGAGCATGTGTCCACAATGCAAAATTTTTATCAGCTAAACGACTTCCTGATCTACTTCCAAAGATGGATTTACATAGAAAATTACTCACCTTTGACTCAATGACCGCCGAGGTTCACTTGCACATACATAAGGGATTTGGCTTGCTTGTGTTCGTATATGATCTTGTCCAGAATCGAAAAATGATTCCCTTCCAATCAAGTCACCATCCCGTTAATGTTTAGATTGTCTTGGCTGACTGGAAATATTATCTCCCTTAAATTGGGAAAACATTTTAATGTCTTATCGATTTACTGACTGCCTAAGTTGACTCGGACCAACATCAATTATGTACATTTGTTGAGGTGTCCCTGTGTTTTCCATTTGAAAGCCTTCATTTGTAAACTGATAATCGTTACGATTTCTTAGTTGACTGAATCCAACTACACCCTGTGCTACTAAAATGATTAATTCCACCAATGTATAATGTTCATATCTCCTTAAATTGTCGTATATTGCATCTACATCTTCATCATCTGCTTAGTCTACCGCCATCCAACATAACGATTCTCCATTGTATACCGAACTCTTGTATATAATTCTCGAAATCACACCATTGATGCCTATGCCCATTTTAACATGGATTTTATGATGCAATTCAGCAAGAGTTGCCTTATTTTTAAGTCTTTAATCTACTTGTGATGACATTCGGTGCTAATATGTCATATTCAAAGCCTACTGTTTCATAACTGATGTCCCCTCCCGTGTGCGAAAAAATTTCAATATATGATGACATTTTTTGCCTACTTATAAGTAAAAAAAAATTTATAATTTTTCTACTATCAATAATAATAAATTATTTAAATAATACATACATATATTATTCCACAATATAAAAAATATATTCAATATTAAACTTTTATAAAAGCATATGGCAAAAAAAAAATAAAAATACAAAACTAATTTTCAAAAGAAATATTAATTTACAATCTTTTTCATTTATTAAATATTATTTACCTAACATGTCTATATTATTAAGGATTTTTTACGTTCAAACCTCTTTTGTTAACTGCTAAATTAGTCAAAATCTCCTAAAATTTGATACTCAATAACCAGGTCATAGACATCTCAATTCTTGCCTTCTTAATTATTGACTGTCAAATTTATTAACTTTTATACTACTGTAATGGCCTCAATAGTAGGTCAACCGTGAACAGTACTTTTCGATAATGAATATTGCTTTTCGGACCCGAAAGGACACCTGAAAGTCAAAAATATTTTATTGGACCATCGGAAGGTATTGGTCATAGTGAGTCCAGGATTGAAATTTGAAGTGAAATTAAGGTCAAATGGGCCTCCAAATATCAAATTTTCAAAAAAGGTAGCGAGTTAATTTCTCTTGTGGGGAAGGAGACTTGATTTTGCATACATTTTTAAAAATAGCAAATCAACTTTGAAAATTGCAAGATTTTACATATCTACATGAATTTTTATATAGAATATTTTGGTGATGAAAATTGAATTTTTCGATGATACTAGCAGTTGTCGAATCGGACCGATAATGGACTCCAATTAAGCTGAAAATTTACGTACTACCTATTTTTGATGAGATAAAAATAATGGAATCATTTTTGAAGTAATTTGAAGTGAGAAAGTGAGAGAAAATGAATTGGGCTTAAAAGACCTAAATGGGCTTTAATTTTAAATTGGGCTAAGCCTATTAGGTTTAGCCTAAATTTAGGCCCATTGAAAGGATATATAAGGGCTAAAAAATCTAGAGATTTTTTCAGAATTCATCAGCTTCTCTCTTGTTCTTTAAATGGCCGAACTCTCCTTCTTCATTCTCTCCATTTGATTTCTCTTTAATCTTCTTCAAATCTCCCATGAATTTCAATATACAGGATGAAGTTCTATCTCTCTAGGTCACCCTAGTGGCCTTAATCAAGTGAATTTAGCAAAGAAAGGCAAGAAATCAAGTAAAGAATGAAAAAAAAAAGGTAAGATAGAATTTAAGAAATTAATTAATTTTAATTGGTGCAGAAGCTAATTATGAGCTTAAATTTTACATATGAGGACAAAAAATTGAGGTTTGGAAAGCTTTGTTGGCCGGCCATAGATGGTAAAGAAGAGAAAGGAAGGTTTGCAAATGAAAAAGCAAGGAAAAAGAGGTTTTGATGTAACTAGGTCAAAAATTGTTAAGTTATTAATTGATGAAATTTGTTTAGGGTAAATGAAATTAGACATTAAAAAAGATGAAATGAAAGCTTAAATGGAAGAAAGAAGATTATTAGGAGGGATTTCTTTAAGTGGCCGAATTGCTCTCTAAAGAAAAATAAAAGAAATTTGCATGAAAATAATATATATTAGCTTAAATTAATTATAGAATTAATGTATAGTGTCTATGAACTTTTATTGAATTAATGGAATTTATTTTGAAATTTTAAAGCTTATGTAACTTATAGGTTTATAGTGAAAGTTGTGAAATATTGTGAAATAATTGATTATTTTAGTGAAAAATGATAGTAAATAATAAATAATGCATAAATAAATTTTATTGGAATTTATTGAAATTATTAGAATATTATTGAAATTTTAATATTAATATGTGTATTAAATTGTATTAAAAGAAAGTAAATTAAATTGAATTAATTGAAAAAGTCATTAGATAAGTCTTCGAATGATAAAATAGTGATTTATATTAATATAATTCATAATCATTCAAAAAGTTTAAAATAAATGTTTGACTAATTTATCAAAATAAATTAATCAATAAAAAGTGTTAAAAGAGTAAATTATTATAAAATAATTCGCCAATTGAGTAAAAATTGACATATCCAAATGACTAAAATTTCGGACAGAAAATGAAAGACAGTCAAAAAGTTAATTATTGAATTGTTGAAAGATAATTTACAAAGGACAATAGAAAAAGAATAAAAGAAATTGTGGATTATAATGTTATAATTCATAAAGTGTATAAAAGATTGAAAAGTTTTAAGTGTCCAAGTGAATTTTTGAAGAATAATTCACAAAAGTAAATAAAAAAAAGATAAAGCAAAAAAGAAAGAATAAAAGTAAAAGAAAAAGAAAGCTTCTGAATGGTCAAAAGCACTAAAAAGAGTGCAATTGACAAAAATGTACTGTATCAAGAAATAAAAGAAAGAAACTAACGATTTTTAAATGTTTAAAAATTATTTCAAATATAATTGATTGTTTTGCTCTTAGCAATAGTCAGGTAATAATATTCTTGTTTAGGATATAATTGGCTAGCCATAGGACACCTTATACCGGGGTGCAAATCATGGTAACTTACTTTGCTATGAGTAGGATCTACAATCTCCATAGCTTTAGTGTTTTAAATGAAAGTGAAAGTAAAATATTTTTTGAGAAATGATCCTTTGGGGATTATTTCTCTCTCAGTGGGACCTTTGGGATAAAACTGAATAAAAAATAATTTGTTTGAAAGAAATTTATAAGTTGGGATAAAACTGTAATGTTTTTCAAAAATTGTGATTAATAAATAAAAAATAAATATTTTATAAGGATAAAATGATAAATGAGTATTAAATTATACTTTTGTAAAGAAAAGGGGTTTAAAATGTATTTTTACATGAACAAGATAAATAGTACTAATTTCCTACTTAAAGTAAAAAAAAAAAGTAATAACATCGTCCTTAAGTGAAAATTTACGCTTAAGTAATATATTTCTGAAAGAAAAGTTAAATAAAAAGTAAAACAATAAAAAGACATCTAATTGTTCAATTTGAAAAAAGAAAGAGATACTAAGTCCTAAATAAGTACTTAAACATATTTAAATGTAAAAAGAATAAAATAAAGATCTGTATGCAAAGTGTTTCAAAATAATTGTATTACTCTGCATTTAAAGTATAAAGCCTTGAAAATTATTAATGTGTTAATTAGTTAAAAAGTTAAAGTAAAATAAAGAATTAGTGGCAGAAAATTGTAATAATACCACATGTTAGATAACTGAAAAATTTATCCAGAAATAAAATAGTAAAAATATTTGGTGCTATTAAAGATACGAGTACCAATATAAATTGTTAAATGAAAAGATAATGAATTCGATGTAACTAAAATTACAAAACCAAAATTAAGCAAAAGTAAAGGTTAAGGTAAAGACGAATCGTAAAAGTTAAAGTTAATTTGAAATCGATTCACATAAGAAAATAGTATAAAGCAAAAATTAAAAGATTAAAAATCAACACATAATGCTTACTAAAATAGAGGTAAATAATAAAATTAATGTTAACAGAGATAAAAGCAAAGGTTAAATGAAATAAGAATAATTAATGGCATAATCGATAAAATTATGCTTTTAGTTGGAAAATTTTCGGATTAATAGTCACTACTGAGCATTTTAGTGCTCAGCACGTAGTGTTTACTACGTGCAAGTATTGAAGTATTGTGGGAGCTCAATACACGGAGAAGCAAAATTCGAAAATGAAAAAAAGTTAGTTGTAATTTTATTGCTTGAATTTGTGACATGTATATTTTTAAATAGTTAAAGTAAAGAACTAAACTGTATTTAAGTTATTTTTTATTAAATGATAAATATTGTTATATCTGCCATTGGATAAGTGTCAGTAAGTGGTGTGAAATGACTATCAATGATATGTGATTGACAGTGTAAAAAGTATATTGCTATCTGATATGATTTGTTGTGCTTCTGAGAGGCTGTGTGGATTGTTTGAATTTTTTTTCAGGATACTAGTAAGTTTTAGCCGTTGTACTGTCGAAATTTTATAAATTAAATAGTAATATTAAATTGTATCAAAGTTGTTGGCAGTGATTGAAGTTTTAAAAAAAAAATTTACCGTTTATCGATTATTTGGGTCGAAAAGGAACTGTTCCGTTAAAGGTGTTACAACTACTCTATATAACAATTAAATTACACTAAATTACAAAAATACCTGTAATCAATGACTACAATATCTTGATCTTCCAGTTAATTTCTGGTAACCAACAAATAAATTAAAATTTGTATTAATATATTAGTCTAACAATCATTAATACATTATATTATATTATATATAATCAATTAAAAATAATGCCTGTTTTAGTCAACAAAAATCTCCTTCAAATTATAATAAAATTATCGCACATATTTAATTCTCAACAATTAACTAATTGCTTTGATTGACGGAGACTACACTCTGATGGGATAACAAAATATATAAATGTTTTGCGTTTCTATGAAATTGAGCCATTATATAAAATTTCGAGAGTGGGGAGCATAAATTATTGTAGCTCGTGAATCAGGGCCAGGAGACAATCTGACCATGCAGCCATGAGCTGCTTCTTCATCCAGAGCGCGACACGTGTCGTACAAAAAAGAGCACCTTTGATAATGCAACTGCCAGCTGTGTCTTCAACCACGAGTTGACATGTGGTGGAGCAAGCAGCTTCCTCTTATCATGCAGCCACGTGCTGTATCTTTACAGGTGTGGGGTCCACTTATCGTGTACACTCACCCAATCATGCAATTAATGACTGTATTTTTTATAAAATATCCAACTTTTTTTTAAATAAAATCTGATACGTCATTTTTTATAATATATTTAAAAAAAACATGATTTATAAAAAAAAAAAACCTCCTATTTTAATGCTACTTGTTTAATTAAATACAACATAAAAAGATGGGGAAAAAGTTCCGTAATTCTTGGAACCCTATTCGTCAAAGGGAACAGCAAAATCATGTTCAAATTCTCTTTTCTTTATCTTCCTCACACTTGAATAAAACGTCAAAATTTGAGAAACAATAACCTTCTAAATCCTCCATTGACTTAAATCCCAACGGTAATCATCTCCATGGCGACGGAAGCTACAGCCACCAAATTTCAAAACCCCGATTTCTGTCCTGAATTTCACCCGGAAATATCGGTAACCGCCGCCCACGACGGTCTCCATTTTTGGCAATTCATGATTGCCGGTTCAATTGCTGGTTCCGTTGAGCACATGGCCATGTTCCCCATCGACACAATTAAGACCCGTATGCAAGCCCTAGGTTCTTGCCCAAATAAATCCGTCCGCGTAACCCAAGCTGTCCGTTCAATCCTCAAATCCGACGGCCCCTCCGGCTTCTACCGCGGTATTGGCGCCATGGCTCTCGGAGCCGGCCCCGCCCATGCCGTTTACTTCTCGGTTTACGAAGTTTGTAAGAAATATTTCTCCGGCAATAATCCGAACAATTCAATAGCTCACGCGATTTCTGGGGTGTGTGCAACCGTGTCAAGCGACGCCGTTTTTACACCACTTGATATGGTGAAACAGAGATTGCAGTTGGGGAATGATACATATAAAGGAGTGCGGGATTGTGTTATGAGAGTATTTAAAGAAGAGGGGTTTGGGGCTTTTTATGCATCTTATAAGACAACTGTTTTGATGAATGCTCCGTACACAGCGGTGCATTTTGCAACTTATGAGGCCACAAAAAAGGGTTTAATGGAGTATTCGCCAGAGAGTGCTAATGATGAGAGCTGGGTCGTTCATGCTACTGCTGGTGCTGCCGCTGGAGCTTTGGCTGCCGCTGTTACTACACCTCTTGATGTTGTTAAAACTCAGTTGCAGTGTCAGGTACCTTTGCTTGCTTCTCATTTTTCAATGTTAACTGGTGTATTTTATTGTGAAATTTTGAATCTTTTATCATTATTGTAGTTTGAACCAAAATTTTATTTAGTTAGAATGTAAATTGGGTGATTTCATACCTGTTTCGGAATTAACTAAAATGTAATCCAATGTTTGACTGTTGTGTGTGCAGTCAATAGTAAGAATCGGAAGATGGATGTTTGTAACTATCATCGCATAGGTGGTACGCAATGGATACATTAGCTAGGTGTGGAGGTGTAGAGCTTGAGAGGGCTGGTTGATTGAAATTGTTTTAGGGAGAACGATGAGATTTTATTTGAACCATTATCAACAAGTATCCTGCTGATTTCATAGATAGCGTCATCCATTATTCTTCTTATGTGCTGATTTTAGTATTTCCTGCATCCTCAATTTACCTACATCCTCTAAAGATTTTGATCTGCCATACCAACAGCCATTTTATAGTCAAAACATAGCTCAATTCCAGATTTGAATTTTCTATTGAGTAGCTTGCAAGTAGGCAAAGATATGCCTAAGTTGCAACTGAGTTTTGTCCTGCAAAGTTTTATTCTGTAGACCCTATGGCTTCTTTCTAAGATCACTATCTAGTTAGTTTGCTGTTTAGTTATGTTTTTCATGACTAGCTGCTTTTTTATGTTTTAAATCAGGATCTAGGTGCATTGCTGGATCATTTATGCAATAAGCGGGACGAATCCTGCTTCTTTTTTATTGGTTATATAACATTTTTCATGCATTAAAGGAAAAAGAAGAAGAAAATGAATATGATCATGAAACCTAAAACAGGCTGGGTTCTTGACACACCTTGCTATTGGCATAGAACATTCCATGTCTACAGTGATCATGATTTTCTTTAATTTCCAGAAGTCATCCCATAAATCACGTTTATGACAAAATTATTATGTTAACTTCAGTTGACTTGAAAATATACTTTTATTTCATTCAAAATTTTGAAATTACTCGTGGGCAATTTCTTATCAATATCTTTTAACCAGATAATTCTTTTTCTTTTTTTTTTTTTTGGCACAATTCCAATGTTCTAGAGCTTTTGGATTATCGATGACCCACAAACTATCAATTCAGATTTTTTGGTCATCTAGAGACCGCTATAGGAAAATGAATTCTTCTTTGAGATTATTCCTCAAGGACTTTTTAAGTCAGAGAAACTTACAGTCAGATCATCACTTTTGAAGCTGGGAAAACAATTTTGTATTTTCACAAATGGTAAGTAGGGTTAGACTTGTCGTGCAGGAGCCAACTTGAATGGAAGTATAGTTACAATATAAATAGGGACTATTATTAGGGATTTGCTTTTCATGCATTTGCAGTACACAACAATTATGTTAAACTCCATCTGATGGTAGACCAATAAAAATAAAATGAGCTGTTAATTGAAAGATTAATTTGTAGGATTTTAAAAGCATGGTAGAATTCCTTAAGTTCTGGGTTGCCATGGAATAGAATTATTTTGTTAATAGTTCAGCTTAGTAAAATTAACATTAATCGGGTTTGCAGGGTGTTTGTGGGTGTGACAGATTTAAAAGCGGTTCAATTGGAGATGTGATTCAAACAATAGTAAAAAAGGATGGGTACAGAGGGCTGATGAGGGGTTGGATTCCGAGGATGATTTTCCATGCACCAGCTGCTGCAATCTGCTGGTCCACGTATGAATTCTCGAAAGAATGCTTCCGGGAACTCAATGGTAACAGTAATAGTGGCACTGTGACCTGAACTATACAATTCAAAGGAAGACCAATTATAATTTTGCCGCTGTGTCCCCGATAGCAAAATGCTAGCGTTACACGAGGGGTGGTAAAAAGAGTACTATCTTTCTCTTATCAATGTAGTCAAAATGATTTTACTAAATTGTTGTCAGATACTTGATATTTATAAATGCTGTTATTTTAATCACATTGAAGAAAAATTTTTGCTTTTCCATTGATGGGAATTAAGCTATTACAGAGGAAAAAAAAAAATTTCTCTCTATTGGATATTAAAGATCAGTTGCCTTTATTGTTTTTATTGTAATTGCCCATTTGGAGTGGTGCATACATGTTTCCTCAATAAAGATACTTGGCTGCCCACGCATGGTTTACCCCAGGATCTCTTGTTTCGCATATACTGTCTGCTATGATCGCCTCTTCAAGCAGCTCTTCTCTATGGGTAGCATTTGATGGCTAAGAAGCCAAATAGTGGTAGAGAAGGAAGAGCTCGATTCTTGATAGAATTAGGATTCTAAGATATTTTAGTAATTGTAAACGTGAACCAACTCTTGCGCACAAGAGGTTGCTATGCGTACTAGTTATAGAGTTCATGGTTGAAGTGGCAGGCTCCGTTGAGGACCCCAGATGAGCATGCATATTTTCCGATGCTACCACCTAAGCTACACTTCTTATCCTTGCTGCACTCTTAGGTTTAACTTGGAATTTCTACGGGTTTGGGTTCTATTCAAGGAAGAAGGTTGATGGATGTGCTACCTTTGTCTTGAATTGCCATGGATATCGACCTGACCATATGATAATTAATGGAGCCAATATGCATTGTTTTGATGATAAAAAATGTTGCTTGTGCATGTTTATTTATTTTTTTTAAAATTTTGGTCAAAGGGTCAGACGTAGGTTAGTGGAAGGAAATTTACTTATTGACTTGCTGATACGCTTGAAGGCATGGTGTTTACATAGATTTAGAACAATAGAATAAAATTTTTTGTTTGGTTGCCCACCTGATTCACCGAGAGCTTTGCCCTGACTACATCCAGATTCGACCCGCGTCGCGCACCTAGCTTTGGTGGGGGAGTCTCCCTACGGGGATTTTCTGCATTCGTTAGGGCTCGAACCTGAGACATTTTATTAACTATTAACTAGATTTTGGGTTTCAAAAAAAAAAAATAGATTTTGATTTTCATATATAGTTGATTCTAATAAATTTTTTCAAATGTGAATTTTTTTTTGGGCAAATTCAAATTTGAATTTGAAAATGAAACAAGTCATGCATGTAGTTACTAATCATATTTATATGCATATAATTCTATTGGTCAATGTTGCTGAGACAGAGAACTTATTAGGTTTATTTACAGTGGTTGCAAGTTAGTTTAGTGATTACAAATAACCATTATAGACTTAAAATTAATAAGAAGTGTTTTAAGGCATTAAATACAAGCTTTGCCATTAAAATAATGATTAAATTGACTGATATGAAAAGGAATAAATGCATTTTTCGCTCAATTGTTTGAAATTGAGTGACTTCGTCTCTAATTTTTTGTTTCCGCTGAATTTTGCTTTTTATATATTTAAAATGAAGAGGTTTTGCTTCTATGCTTTTTAAAATAGGCAATTTTTGCTTCTAAATTTATTAAAATTAACATATTGTATCCCTAATGCGTAGCATTATGTGGAGGAGCGAAACTCCATCCAGCCCGGACTGTTTCTCTTCCTAGGTCAATTCACATAAAGTTCAATCAGAAGAGTGGGCTCATGCAAACTGGCCTAATAGTTATAACAAATAATTCTGCTCAGAATTCAAGATTGCAAGAGCAGCGGAGGTCAAAAATAAGCCCCATCACCAAGTCAAATTACCTAAAAAGGGTGGACCCACTCCACAAGTAGATGAGATTTTTTTATGGTCTAATTTGAAAGGAGCACACAAACTAAGTCGATGAGAACCGCTCATCCTAGACAGACTCCAATGATGGGGGATACCATCCCTTCTAGCTACCAATGATGACCAGGTCAGTGCTCAAGAATCAGATAAAAGAGAGAAAAAAGATATATTAGCGCTGTATGTTGAAAACTTAAAAAGGGAATCCTAAGCAATAATGGACACCTTGCTAAGGAAAACAATCAAAAAAGGATATCATAAGTAACAATTAGAGATTAAGAGAAAATATTCAATTTAAACACTCAGTTATAAAGAGAAATATTAAAAAAAAAGGAGAGAAAGAAAGGTCATTAGGGATGCAAATTGAAAAAAAAGGCTCCTTAAGCAAAAATTAGATCAAGGACAAGGTGAAAATTTAAAAATAGATAATCTATCCTAAAAAATGATGGAACAAAAAAATAATCGAAATGAGTTTAATCTATTTCAAGCAAAAATTAGGCGTAAAATTATGTGAAAATATAGCAAAATAATGCATTCTGCAATAAGAAAAAGTTAATGTAAAAACCCATAAGTGGTGCATTACCTTAAAATAATGGCTATAGGTATTAGGAGCAATAAGTGGCTATGCATGGAAAGAAGCTAAAGTACCCACATTATATCAACTCTAAGCATAGCTTTACTGATATTAGTAAGATGGCAAGCGGCTATTGTAGATACCGAGTTCTGAGGTAGTCTAGATCAAAATTACATGATGAGGAATTATTGTTTGCATTACAAATGGAAAATGAAAAGCCCGGATCCTATCCTTGGTTTTCACTAGTTTTTAAAATATATTTATGGATTTAATCCTTTTATTTCTCAAAGAGTGTGATGAGACTTCAAATTTGAAAAATGTTATTTTTTGTGACAGACGGCCGTCCGTCATAGGACAGATGGCCATCTGTAGGCTTTTTTTTATCTAGCTATCTCCAACATACGACCTATCTTAGCCATCCCTGCCCTTTCTGTTGGTAACTGAGTTGTGGCCATAGGTTAATTAGGTTAAGATGAGGGGCATAATGGTGATTTTTAAATTTTTTTGAGTGCCACAGTTTGTGGATGAGTGGCGCCTGTCGGTGGGGTCTTTAAAGCCATTCTGCAACAAAAATCTTGGATAAAATTAGGTTTTAAAGATTACAATTTCAGAATTGGTTTTAAGGGATTTTGGTAGAATTCAAAGAAGAGATAGAGTTCAAAGGATTTCAAACTCTATCCTCCTATAAAAAGTAAAAAACTTTAGGGTTTTGGGGGATCTAAATTTGAATTTTTAAAGAGGCAGCCATTAACTTTCTTAAGAGTAAAAAATCTAATTTTTAGTCATTGAGAATAGAGGCTCTTTTACATTCTTCAAAAATAATTTCATTCTTTTCAATTGTGGAAATCAATCGAAGAGAACTCAGAGCACAGTTTCCAGCATTATAGAAAATCAATTGAAGGTAATATTATGGGTATAAATTGAAATTTTTAGAATGGCATTAAAATATGTTTAGTTGGTTCAATTTTATTTTGTTTGATGTTTTAATTTCAAAATTGTGTGATTTATTGTCCTTTGGCTTGCTTAAATGCTTATATCAGATTCATTATGTTATGCTTGCTTAAGAAATTGATAAAAATTGGGTAGAATTGGCATGATTGTAAGTTTTCCTCTATTAATACATATTCATGTTGTCATAATACAAATTATGGATTTGATGTTAATATATTGATTTGACATGAATTAAATAAGTTTCTAGCCTCTAGGATTAATTCTTGCATGTTTAATGGGTAGAATATGCATGTTTAGGCAATATTATGATTTAATTATATTTTATATGCATGTTGCTCTTGATTTTGTATCTTAGGTGTGAGAGACGGGAAGAAGGCTCGATAGATGCCCATCGGTCCTAGCGAGTGATGAGAAGTCGTTGTGCCTTATTCCTTCCTGTCCCTTACACTTTGATTAGCTGCCTCTCATTCCTTTTGGCTATTTATGTCCCCTATTTGGCTTTTTAATGGTGTTTCTTTTAGGTATTTTCTTACCTTTAATTCATTTACATGTTATATTTGAATTTTATGCATTATATTTTGCTTCTGCCATAAGTATATTTCTATTCTATTTGTTTAATTTCAATTCCAATATGCATGCTTATTTATTTAGAATTTATCTTTTTTATTTATATTACTAATTGTTCTTTTTTCTTTTGTCTTTTTATGAGCAAATTAATTTTACATGCATGGCCTTTTTGGGAGAATCGAGGTCGGAAGGCTTTAGGCATGTGTGTCAATGCGGTTTAATTTATGTACCCCATTTAATTATTCTTTTTTGGGTTTTGTTGCTTCATTTAGTTTATTTTTGGATTTGTATTTGTAATAATAATGGATTTTTCCTTGCACATTAAAATAAAAACTTAATGATTTTTACTAATAACTTGGGATTTTTATACTAAAAATAGACCAATGTTTAATCTTCCTCCTAAAAATGACCTATAAAAGAAGGATTCTTATTTTCATCAAAATGGAATCACTTATCCCTTGTTTCCTAAAAAATTATTATGGACTCTTCATCTTTTGTAAAAATGTATGAGGGAACCAATGTCCTCAACAAATTTCACGTTTTATATTTGTTCTTTTCTCTTGTTGGAAAATTTTATGTTAAGTTATACCTTGGTTAAGTTATTATAAATGAGTTTTTAAGATTAATTTCTGTATTTTTTTTTTGAAAATTGCATTTTGCATTCATGCTAGGGCATTAGAACTATGTTAGGCATCCCTTACTAGCCCTGGTGTACTCCAAAAACACGCCCTATGATCACTTAATATAGGGAGGTGCCAAGGATGACCAGTAACCCAAATCTTATACCATTTGGTATATTAAATGATGACCCATCAGTTGTTATACTCATTATGAGCTGAACGTATTGGCAAGGACTATGTTTAGGTAACCTTAAAGTATCACCATCCGATTTAAGGCCATCTAATGACAATAGCTACTTCTCCTAGGTAGTATGACCCATAATGCTTTGCTTGTTATGTGGCTGTTATATTTATTGGGCCTATCCCGATTAGTTTAAATTGTTTAATTACATAATGGCCAAAACTCATATGTATGCGCTTTAAATAAGAGAGGTTATGCTGCCAATTTATTGTCATGCATCACGCGTGTACATCAGGTACCCCTATTGATCCATGGGCTAACTCCACCGATTTTTCACCGTGCATCATGCATGTCCATCAGGAGTAATAAGGGTGGAAGGTTATTTATGTGCTTATATGTGGTTGTTGTAACACCCTACAATCATTCATATATATATATATATATATATATATATATATATATATATATATATATATATATATATATATATAGTCTTATAGCTAACAGAGTAACTAACCATTTTTCATTGGTGGTTAACATCTTAATTCAATCTTTGGATTCTAATTCATATCTATCATCGCTAAGTTACTATTCATTTGGTAAAATTTTTGGCAGCGTAATGGCTTGTAAACCGTTCTACCCAAATCTGCAAATGGGGCAAATTAACACTCCCAAAAGGTAACCTCCACCTCTAATACTCTAAAACATTCATTTCACTTCAAAAATCAATCATCAATTATCATCACAACACAACCATAAATTCACCATTCATGTACACTTATTTATTCATAATCATATGTACAGTTTTACTTAATATCCATAATACAATGTAATACATTACATACCAATTGCCTAAAATCTAATATATATAAAATATCTAAATGCACAATGATAGGGTGACACATGTACATGCCATTCTGCTCCTTCATCATCTTATCATCAGTTACATATCCATGCGCACAGTAAACAAATCACGTGCTAAGCAATATTGTTGCCTAGTGGTGGATACAATTATACAAAATTTTATCTAAATAAATTATTTTTAATAAATTATCATTTTACTCTTTTATGTTACTTTTTGTTAATTTAATTCAATTTGAATTTCTTATTTTCTTAATTTATTATTTAAATCTTCTTATGCTTATTTTTCTTAGTAAATCTCACATGATTTTTACTTAAATGTATAATTATAATTTAGTCCCTAAACTTTTAATTTCATCATTATTGACTTGATTTGACCTCAATTTTGATACTTTTTAATTCCTTTGACTTTTATTTCATTCTACATGTAAATTTCACATTTTGGTCTCTATATTTTATCATGAAGTGATAAATTATATTTTGGTCCCTCAATATTACATTAATTATGATTTTGCTCATTTTTCATCTGTTTGACCATTTTAACTTCTTTAATCACATTGTTAATGCCAAATTACGATTTTACCCTTGGTTTATGGTGTAATTATATATTTCACTCTTTTTGAGTCTATTAATCATATTTTTTTTTATTTCACTTCTTATTTAGTCATATTTATGACATCCTTTATACATAATTTACCTTTTTGATCCTCATTTTTTTGCATAATTATAAATTTACCCTTTCTAAACTATTAGCTACATTTTTTATATTTTTTTATTTAATAATCTTTATGGCATTCTTTATGCATGATTTAACATTTTATTCCAATTTTCTCATATATTTATCGTTTTACCTTTAGTAATGACCAGTAAAAATTCTCGAATCGGATATACAGGATGAGACCTGTATGAATATACTAGGTGACTATATATGAGGAGACTACTTGAGCATAGCCCTTCCTTAGTATTGTATGTGCAAGGTGACTACTTGAGCGTAGTCATCCCTCGCTGGAAATTTGATCTCATGGTACCATCGCAATATATGAGTCCTTATGGCTAGCCATTATATTCTATAATCTAGGATTACCCATTGTACACTAAGAGCAACTAAATATTTTACTTTATGTGATATTTTTATGCCAAACTTTATGTTATTTCCATTATGTATCATATCATACATTCTCATCCTCCAAGCATTCATCAACATTACATATGAAACAATAATGTACGTAATAAATAACATCTAAACATGATGAAAATGTAGCATTTTCATAAGGGGTACCATTTGGCCATAATTAGAATTCAAACATACCATGTGTTTTCTTTTTCTTTTTTCATGCTACATATGTTTCTAAATTCATCTTATGTAATTACATACTAACCTACATTCAATATACATACATTACAAAAAAATGCATTTTACTGATGGATTTTACCATTTTACCAATAGAAAATGATCTTACCGATGGTTTTTTATTATTTTAACGACGGAATGAATCCATCCCTAAAACATGTGTAGGTACCAATTTACCGGTGGAAAATTTCGTCAGTAATATTACCGATGGATTTATTAATAAAATTTTGTCGGATGCTTTATTAAAAATCCATCGGATGTTTCATCACTTTGATCGTATACCGACGGATTTTGTCATTTGTAAATTTAATAAATAAAAATTTAAATTTATTTTAGTTTTATCAGCGATCGATTATTTTCATTTGTAATTTTATCAGTAAAAATATTTAGTATTAATATTAAATTTATTAATATATCTGCGATAGATATTTCCTTTGATAATATGTCGGTAAATTAAAATATTTTTATTTAATTTCTTATAATTTTTTTGTTAATTTTATATTTAAAAATCCCTCATTAAACACGATCAATATAAAAAGTCTAAAATCAATATAAAAGAGAACCTCAAATCTTTAATTAGAAAAATTAAAAAAAATCAACCATATAACAAGAACATCTTATTGTGCTTTATTAGTAAACCATTGAAAGCTTGGTTTATACAACCAGTCATAAGTAATCAGTATGATTTAAGAATTCAAGGTCTTGCTCAAGACAAGCTTCAAAAGTTAACAAAAGTTGACTATTAAACATTTTGGAATCCCAATCCTTACAGATGCTAAAGCTAAGATGGCAAGTGCATGACTAAGTTCACATAGATGCTCTTGTTTCTCCAATATTTGTGCTTTAACTAGTTCATGTGCTTCATGTGTGGCTTGTGTAGTTATCTCTTTCAATGTCGCATCCTCTTCACTAACTTTAGATTTATTAATCCTGGCAAGCCATTCTTCCTCTTTCTCTTCCTCCTCCTACAAATTATCATTGTAAAATAAACTTAGTAACTCAAAAGGCAAGGCTTTACTAAAAGGGAGAAATGTGCAGAGGTTACAACTCGATGCCAAAGGTTTAGAATTGTTACATACTTAAATTAAAATTTTGTTGACACATAAAAATCATGGCTCACACAACATTGAGCAACAGGTAAACCAGACTAATCTTAAAGAAACACCATACAACACATTCTATAATTTAGAAAGTAGCTAAGGAGGCTCTTATATTTTGATGAACATGAAGAAAATATAATAAAATTCAACCTTGATAAGTTCTTCCTACATCTCAAGCTACTCCAGTTTTCTCATCCTTTCAGAAATAAAATCTTTCGATGGCAAAGCTATAACACTAATAGTATATACAACCTCATCAGGTAGAGAAGACAATGTTTCTGAAATGACTTCCTCTAGTTTCAATTTACCAGACATAGTAAAGACCCTACAATAAACATAAAACGGGAATGTAAAGAATCTAATAAATTGATTTCCAGTAACGACCTCACAAAATCCTCACCTTTTAGACTAAAACATAAACCTAACATTATTTGTAAAAAGATATCAATAAAAATCATATTCTCAATTTACAATGCTATTTTTCCTTGTCCCAATTTCTTAAATCAATCTCAATTTAAGTACTACCTGTTACTGCAAGCTAACAAATTGAAAAATTTAACTATAGAGAACTAGAAGAAAAAGAGAAAGGCAAAACCAATAAATTTTGATTATGCCTCCTTATAACTAAAAATATAGATTTAGGCAAATGAAATCCTGGATTTAAATGTTAAACATAGCTACTAATTGTATAGATTTAAATACAAAGCATGGCTAATAATTATAAAAAGAAAAATAAAATAACATAATGAATGATCATGAAATCTATGCTGGCTTAAATCAATTACCATACAAATAACATCAAAAATCTAGGTGGTAGAATTTAAATATAGTAGATAATAAAATAATAGACTTTTTGCAGAAATTCAATAGATATTGGGTTATATAAAGCTTGGAAGTTGGATGCCTTTGTAAATTATAATTATTTTTTTAAGATTATAAAAAAAGGCATTATAATTAGATAAACAATAGAAAATTTGCATCAGCAGGGATACATCATAACATCAATAGGTGTTGATATGATAATTACAGCACTTAATTACCCATAAAGACTTAAACAAAACAAAAATCATGAGAGCCTTATGCCTTACTAACCTGTGTTTGAATGGCTTTAGTAAACATTCGAGAACCATTATCATGTGAGGCCAAGGACCAACCAATCTCCCATAAATAATCTAGTGAGCCTGAAGAAGATTCAACAAGTGATTGGAGAGTGAGGGAAGATAGAGGAACATCAACCTACATATCAAATTCGCTAATATAAATAACATGTCAGCTGTCTAATTGTTCATTTTTATATTTATTTTAATAGATGATTTAAGTTAAAAAAATTAAAATAATTTAAGCTTCCACTCACCAAATTATACAAATGAGAAGTAATGTGAGCTTACTAAGCTTAAAAGAGTGATTGACATTAAGAGGCCTATCAAGGAATGGGATCGAAGGTTTTGGAGTTTCTAGTGTTAAGTTGTGTATGAGCAGGGCCAAATACGTCAGAGAAATCAAATTCTGACATTCTCAGCTCTAATAAATAAAACTACAAAAATTGCAAATTCAAAATCAGAAAATTAAAAATCCTCACAATGGAGAAAGAATAGTCATGTTTGAGAAGTTTCAAACCTCTAAATACTTGCATAAATATTGGTCATATTTGATAAGGTATTTATTTATTTCATTATGCACTTATAGTTATGCTTAAATTGCAATCTTATCCATTTAAATTAGAATTTTATATACAAAAATTTAATTTTTTATTTTAATTTTTAAATTTGTTAACCTATTCTAGTCACATATGTATCACATTTTCTTAAACATTACAAGAATTGTGATTTAAATTGTTAATATTTCAGGAGTTTGAGTCTTACCAGTTGAAATGCATCCATTGGTTGTGTCACCATACTTATGCTACACAGTTGTAGGACCTGTTAAAAGTACAATGCAAATCATTAAGACATCATCCTCATCGTTTCTCAATATCTTGGCCAGAAAAAAGATAGATTCATAAAGAACATAATATCTTTCTCACTTTTAAGAGTTTCCATTTTATTAGCCAAATTGAGAAGCAAGCTTGAAACTACAATGCCATCAACATGCTAAATAAAATATAAGCATAAACCCTTATTCTCAAAAAGTCAAGAAAATAGCCTTAACTATTTGATAAGTGTGAATAAACTCCAATAGCTATAAGATATTATTATTAATGATGAGAATGATGATATATTCAAGAAAGGTAACACCACACTCTCATTTTAAAAGTAAATAAAAAGCAATAAAAATAATGAAAAGAGCAATGTATCATAATGGCTAACTCAAAAAATAGAATGCCTCGATTAATTAATAGAAGTGATAAAAATAAGATGACCAAGAAATCTAAATGGCATCTCAAACACATGCAAATTGCATATTTCACAGCTAAAAGTATGTAATCAATAAAAAGAGTGAAATTTTACTGTAATTTCGTTTACACCATGTAATTTGGATGCCAATTCCTTTAGATCTTTCACTTATTCCATAAGCTTGAATGGGGTACACTCCAATAGAGGTGGTAACAAAGGCTTAATATCCCCAATACTTATATCCATAAAATATAAAATAGATAGTTTTTCCTACATTGATCATAAAATAGTGATTAAATGAGGAAAAAAAAAGCATCCATTTTTCACCCTTAGTCCAAGCATCACAAATAATGGACACATTAAAGATTAATAAAAACTTGCTAAAGTTAAATCAGATTGTAAATGCCAGTAAAAATCCTAAACAATCCATTTCATGCTGGCAAAGAAAATCAACTAAGATGGATACTTAATTACACTGCTTGATAGTTGATTAAAGGTGAGCACAGATGATGCAGACCTCAACTGAAATCTTTACCTTAAGCTTTTTGTTGTTCTTGGTTTCAGTGTACATTTGAATCTCAATTACATATACTTCTAAAAGTTAATTGCATTTTTTTTGTCATATGTTCTATCCTCTCGTTGACATGTAAGATTTGTGAAGTTCTTTTAAAATTTAATCATGTAAAATAATTTGATATGCTAGATTTGTGAAGTCCTTGGTTTTAGTGTACATTTGAATCTACTCAAATTTGAACTTGAAATTTTATAACTTTAATTATAAGATTAAAATAATTAAATTAAACCTTATAACTCAAATAGTTTAGAGTTAAGTTGAAAAGTTTTTTTATCCTTTATATGCCATGTATAATTGTATTAATAATCACTAGTGCTGAAATATTGAATTTAAGCTTAACTAAATTTTGAAAATAATGTTATTCAAAGCTATAAGGAAAGGACACATAGAGAAGCAACAAATCCTAGCCTAAGGAACAACATATCTTTGAGATGTTCAGTGACCAATATATCATCCTAGAAATGCGAAAGAATCTTACTTGAACAAGATCAATCATTTCAGCTGCCATTTCTCCTTTAGCCTGAAAATTTGCCGTATAAACATATAAAATAACATGATTGATGATTTATTTCTTTTAGATAGAACTAATTTTAATATGAAAATAATGTGCTATTTAAAAAATGACAGCCAGATGATTTAGTATTTCTTTTTACTACAGTCAGACACTTGATTTAGAGCTATTTAGGAGATGCAAATTGAGCACACTGAAGACAAAAGTAGATATATAGGGATTTGCAACTTCAAGACATCAAGCAGAACAATATGAAATAGAAAAGAAATTTAGGGAAAAATAGATGAAGATAACCAAATAGGTTACCTATTTTACAGAGTTAATTCCATTACCATCATCACCCTCAAATCTTAATCAATTTTACAGAGTCAATTTCAAAAATCTCTCTGGAAGTTGACATTATGAAGTTGCATTTACATCCGAGCCAAAAACACATTGGATCCTGAATAGATTTCAAAATAGAGAATAAGTTATTGAAAAATTAAAGATCCACCGATAATTCTGAAAGATAGAAGTGCCTCCACCACATATAGTGGTTGTAGCATCGTTGATGCATCGTGATGGGGTTAAACTATATTTAACTCGAGAACATCGGGGATGATGTTGGTGATTCTTGGCATCAAATCCTTATAAGCGATGGATGGCAACTCTAGATTTGCTTTACAATGGCATCTGAGGTTACTAGAGGTGACCGACAGTGGTTAGATCAAGGTCCAATCAAGAAAGTTAGTTTTGCCCTAGCAAATGATGCATCAGTGAGAGAAGTGGAGAACGACATCAATATTCATTTTTCCAACTTCTTATTTTATTTTCCTTTCAGCCTGGATAGAGACGCTGGTCATGATGGTGCCCTATGGTGAAGGATGCAACGGTGTAAGTCGAGCTAGAGGGAGAGAGGAAGGCGAAAAACTTAAGAATTTGTGACTTTTTATTTTAATTTCTCTCTCTTATGTTTTATTAAAATATATGACGATGAATTGAATAGCGTGCTTTTGTCCCACTTAAATGAGATTAGTTTCAAGGAGAGAAAATATGGTTACTTGATTAGGGCAATAATGAAAGGGTTGTTTGAGTTAAAGAGTGAAGAGGGATACGCATACATAGGCTTTAAACATCAAACCATAGAAATTCGGTCATTCGGTTTGCGTACAAATTAATAATCTAACTATTTGAAATTTTGCTAGAGTTTTAATAAATAAAAAATATAAAAATAATAATGACAACAACAACAACAACAACAACAACAACAACAACAACAACAACAACAACAACAACAATAATAATAATAATAATAATAATAATAATAATAATAATAATAATAATAATAATAATAATAATAATAACATATTTATTAAAAGGTAAAAATTTTATAAAATTTATTTAACAATGAGATTAACTGATAAAAAGATATAAAGTGTCTAATATATTTTTTTAATAAAATTAATTTTTAAATCGAATAAATATTGACCATATAAACTCATATCAAACTTTTATTTTATTTTATATAAATAATAAAAAATATATTATTATTTTAAATAGAAAATATTGTTATCTACGATAATAACAAAAAAATGTTAAGTTAAAAATAAAATATAATTTAATTTTATAATAAAAATTATTATAGATTAATTTTAAACTGGATCTGAAATTTTTAGAGAAATATGAGTTAATTTATATACTAATTGAGTTGAATTTAAATAATAAAAAAATAAAAATCATATTAATTGAATTTGTACATCATATCAAAATATAAAAAAAAATTTATTTGAATATGGCGTATTGAGATTTTGTATATATAATTAAAAAAATTGGCACATGACTAAAATATATTAATGATTTTACATAAAAAAATTATATATAATTAAAATGGAAAAATATCTAGTCTATGATTTATTTTAGCAAAAAATTACATTTCATAAAAAAATAAAAAAAATAAATTTTAAACATTTATTTTTATATTATAAAACTAATAGCGGCGGATTACCGATGTCAAAAACCATCACAACAATTTATATTTCCATTTCTCCATATTCTGTCGTTATTTCATTGGTAAAGAATGTGCCAAAATATGCTACCATTATTTACTGACGGCAATTTCGTTGATACATAACAAAAATCATTGATATCCTTACCGTCGAAGTTTTTTGTCGCTAAACTGTTACTATAAAATGGCGCCACTATTTCTTGCCAAATTTACCAACCGTTTTCGTATTCCATCGCTAAAAAAGTTGCCATTATGCAACATTTTTATTTTACCGATGCATTTTTGATTCCGTAGCTAATCTGTCGGTAATATCTTCTTTTTAGCGACGAAAATTGTGTCCTCGATAAATTTCGTCGGTAAAACCAATTTTCTTTTGTAGTGATAAGAAATCCTTAGATTATAGTACACCATTATGTCAACATAGCCAACATTATGTTCATGCATTATTTTATGCTCAAATCATTCATGGTGTATTATTTATCTTGGTACTACTCATTTTATACAAAATTTACATATAAAATGTCAATTTAGAACACCATTCCACATAGTACATAATTCGGCCAAGACATGTTCTTTCCTCATATGTTTTAGTTTTTCTTCAATTCATGTTTATTTTACATTAGAACATCATTTTACTCTGTTATCTTAAATTATTTCACATTTTGCTTTAAACTCATATAATTATATAATAATACATCATTACGTTCACATGATAAACCTTATATACATATATTATTTCAAGTTTAAATCAATCATATACTACTTATTCAAGCTATTACTACACATTTTTATCAAAACTCCCATTATGTATTATGCTTTAGTCTATAACTTTATTTCAATACTTTATTATGTTCTATATACTTTTCATGGCATATATTACCCATTACTTTTATGTTTTAATTACTCTAAACGTGTTCAGGAAGGTTAGGATAAGTTTCGGTAAAAATCAAGGCCTAAAAATCAAGTATAGGAGAAAATTGGGTAAGGTTATAAGTGGCCAAATATTTGTTATGATTGTGAGATAGATGCAAAATTGATTCTAAAAAGGCTCATGATGGTTATCAATTGATTATGCCCATGAGGTCCATTATGCCCTAAGAATCCTAAAGGCAAATTTTTAAGTTTAACTTGTATTCCATTTTAGACTTAGTAAATGATATTTTCAGGATAAGAGGTCTTCTACAAAGTCCTCCCACTATGTCTTTAGCTTCCTAAATATCATAAATAACTCTATTTGGGCATATAAGTATCGAGGTATCACTAAAAAAATATAAATTGTTCTAGATAATAGGATAATAAAGGTCTTTCAATTTTAAGCTCATTTTCAAACACTTTAAGGATATATTCAAATTTTGGTATCTTCTTCAAAGTTATAGATCTATGTCTTATCTTTCATTTCTAACTAGTATCACTTCATTTAGATATTTATGGAAAGAGTTATGCTCTTCACACTAAAATTGGTTCAAGTGAACCTTAAGGTAGATTTCACTAGTTCACTTATCAAGATATAAATCTCCATTTTCATGCACTACAACATTAATTTCTTAACTATAACATCAATTTAAGGTTATCTATAATACATATATCAATTTTCACAAAATTCAAGGAAATTAATTAGAATAAAATGTAAGATTGAGTTTACTTACCTTAATATGACTTAAAATCATCTAAGTAGCCTTCTCTATCTTTGTTCTCCTAGATTTCCTTTGATTTATCACCATAGCTTAATTTCTCTTAAACTATTTCTCCAAATTTTCTTCTTTTTTTTCTCCTAATTTCTTTCATTTTCTCCACTCTAAATAAGCTCTTAAGATGATTAGAAATGGGTTTAGGGACTTAGGATTATAGATAGCACAAAATTATATAGGATTAGGTGATGGAATTTTTGAAGAAAAATGGAGAATTCTCCATTAGTGTGGGGCAAAATCCAAGGATGAAAAGAGAAAGGAAATTTTTGGAGAAATATAACATTTTCTCCTTTAGACATTTGCATCTATTGGGCTAAATCAGGTCCAACCACTTAACCCAATTTCACTTAATTAACTCACTTTTTGCCCAATTAATTCTCCTCTAATTCCATTACTCCATTTCTGATTTGAATCAATCCTAACCAAAATTTTGATGACATTTATGCCTTTAAAGTAATTAAAAATGCCCCTTAACTCTACTAATTAATTTAACCTCAATTTTTACTATTTTTTAAAATTGATATTTCACTTATCATAATGATCTAAAATTTTGCTCCACATGCAATAACATATAGAAGCTTGTGTTTAAAATTTCAAATCATTTTGATATTATTTTAATATACTTTCAGCTCTAGAGGCAAAGTTAATTGGTCAGAATCCAAATTTTAGATAATGTTCAAAAAATTAATTTTCACAACCAATGGCTTCTTTATGATATTTATAATGGGCTTATATCATCGAAATAATTTTTGAAGATCTTTAGAATATTTTAAGACCCACCCATTTAAACATTCAATCAACCCTTTCTAAAGTACCGAGAAAAACCTTTGCTGGCTTTTTTGGGATCCTATTTAAGATCATTTTATTTTCAAATTATACCAATGGAATCCATTTAACATCTATTTTCTCATCTATTAGTTAACTAAAACTTCTCTCTAGGTCATCCATACTAAGATTTTTCTAGTCTGAGCATGTTTAACACTTATACGCTTTTAATATTTCTATTTTATTCTGCTGTAATTACTTCAAAAATTATCTTTGGGTCACTGTTTATGCTTTAAAATGTATCATACATATTGGATGCAAATTTTTGGCATTGCAGTTGTGGTTGTTAAATAATGCAATCATGCCTCATGCACCACACATGTATCATTCCCATTTTAGATACTAGATCTTGAGTCAACTTTTGTTAGAGTTACCTAATGAAGATGATTTTTTCTCTTAAACACAAAGGATTTAAAAGTTTAAGGATCTCTCCTTATTTTTTGAGCTTTTTTTGAAAATATTTTTTTTTTATGTTTTGACTTTGGAAAAAATGAATTGGAGATTAAAGAGTGACTTAGGAGAAATTCTGCTTAAAGTTCGCTGGGACCAGTTTCACAATTTTGGCTATATCTCAACCTATATACCTCTAAATTGAGTGATTCTAATTCCATATAAAATTTAATACATATATCTACAACTTTATAAAAGGAACCAAAATCCAGTTCTGTTTTTAAGGCACTCAAAACTAGGTATGAACTCTAGATATCCAAATCTATACATTTTGAGTTAAATCAAATTTTGATAAAAATAAGACTCATATTAGAGAAACTTTTATAAGGAATGTATGATCTAATTCTATCTCTATTGTTCGTAGCAGTTTTTCGAAGACAAGGTAATAATTTTATCACTGAAGGGTATCCGTGAGTAATTAGTAGTGTTTTGGCCATAAATCATATTTTAAAAGTCTACATTTGTTGATTCTTAATTTTTTGGAAAGCTAAAATATAGATGAACAATTGTTACAAAAACACTTTGCCTAAAAATGTCATTTTTAGGGATAAAAGGACATATTTATTTTGATTAGGGAATCACATGATAGGTGGGACTAAGTTTGGGGTATGACTTATTGAGTTCTTCCCATGACTCATCGAATTTCAGACATGACTCACTTTATAAGTGTTTTTCTCACTCATTCACATTCAATTGTTAAGTCCCAAGGGTCGTGACTTACTGAGTCACACCTAACATCTTACAATACAAAAAAAATTGTCAATTCGTGATGGCACTTTCCTTCATTAAATGACCATTTCCCATCATGAATAATTTTTAGCAATGTGGCAATGAACAGTAGCGAAAAGCTAAGTCATGAAATTATTTTTAACGAAAATAGAAAATAATTGCTAAATTTGTGATAGAAAAAACAATCGTGAAAAGCGATATATCGTCGCTAAGTGAATTTTCAATTTAGTATCCATAAATATAATATTAATTATTAATGACAAAATTTTTCATCGCGAAATCCCATCGTAAAAATACATTTGTAAATTGCAAATAAAAATGAAAATTATCAATGCAAATACCATCGCTAATAATGCAAAAATCATCGCAATTTATTTATAATATTTTGTTATTATTATTATTATTATTATTATTATTATTATTATTTCCAGTTTTATTTTATTGTGGTTATTATTATTGTTATTATAACAATCAAAATTTAATTTATTTAAATAATAATTATCCAAAATATTACTTTAAAAAATACTATACCATAAAAATACATTAAATTATACATTAAAATATATAGTTATTAAAAAATACTTAAAAAAATAAAAAAAATTAAGTCAACTTCTAAATTTTAAATTCTAAAAGAAGCAAAGGACAAAAGTTTAACAAAATTCCCCTGAGGCAGAATAAAGAAAAGAAGAAAATACAAGTAGATTAGCCTAGTAAAAGAAACCAAACACTTTGCCACCAACATTCTTTCTTCTAGCCTCTTCATGGTTTATAATACTAATAGAAGCTATCAACATAATGCAACCAAACTGCAATTCAAAGTCAATCTGGATATCAACACCAGAAGTAATTATGAATTTAATTAGACGTTAGAAATCAACTTATGCGCACAATAACACTTTAGCATCATATATCAGGATGTAACTATATATTATAAGAAAATTAAAGCTGGTACTATTAACCGAGATATGAGTATACCTGTTATAAGTATGAATATCACACAAGCAAAGTATGTCTTTTGCTATAAGACGCATACAAGCAAAGAAATATAGCTTATTATGCTACTTGGAGAGACAAATTTACAAGAAGAGATGAGTTTGATTTGTACCAAGTGTACTAAATTGAAAGTGTCACTATCTTTATGCATGTATTAAAATAATAATGTGTATTTGGTCTCTAAATAGCTGTCTTTTGTCATTAACTCACAATTGGGACCAAATTAAAAGAAGATAACAAATTAATATAAGTTAGATTTTAAATTAAAGATTTATTTTAAATTTAATCCTCAATACCTCAGTTTCTTATTAATATATTAATTAATATTGTATATTTATAAATAATATATACTGAATCCAAATAATACAATATTTTCAAAAAACAAAATGCATTAGCCATAATGGAATCAGCATAATATATTCTTAGTCCCATCATACTTAGCACAACATGTATTTTATTCACAGCTTTTAAAAAAAATCTCATAAATAGAAAATGTTAAAATCCACAGTAAAGGTTTGTTGAGTCATCATTTTTATACTCTAGGACTAGATATGTACTCAATTCAATGGAGTAACTATAAGTAATATATTATAATTGACAAAGTAACATAAATTCAAGGACATCAATAATATAAATGAGATAATACCTAATTTAAAGAATTTGAAGTGGGTTTGAGATCTCTTGATTGAACACCTTTGTGAGAGAAAGTACACTTCCTGAAACATCCATATCCATATTCACACTCACAACCTCATCCACATCTATATTAAAATCAACTAAAATTTCCATATTGTTGTGTAAATCACCAAAACCAAGCATCTAGTAAGATTATGCATACAATCAATGCATGTTATTACTAAAAAAACAACAACAGGATTCCAATCTCTTTAAAAAGTAAAAAAAGCATATTATAAACAAATTCAATATGGCGAGAAAATTGATTAAAAATCACTTTTGACTAAAATAATAAAGATATCTTTTAGTTTCCACACAAACTGAAATCATTCTTTCTTCTTTTTCTAAGTATAATTTTAAGTTTTATTTAACATCATTGACCTAATATGATATTAATAAAACATGTATTTTAATTCTTACCAATATTGATTTATATAAGTGCATAAATTAGTATTCTAAAATGTGATTTTTCTTATTTCTTTTAAAAAGAAAAGCAAAATCATTATGTTTAATCATAAGACAAAAACAAAAGATTATACCTAATTAAAGCAAAAAATCATTCAAGAATCTCTCTCTATCTTTTAGCTGATATCCAATCTAATAACAACTAAGGCCATCCACATCTCTATTCTAATCAACCATATCATTATTACTTTCAAAACTCAAATCCTACATTCTTACTCCTACTACTGCCACTTTGTCTCACAATCCTCCTAAATATTTTTTCAAAACCTACTATATTTCGATAATACAAATTCAAATAATATCAAGAAATATTTTATGACTTGAAAGCAAAACCTTAGCATTTTAAATCTTTTAAAAAGCTTCTCACGATAGTTGTTGAAAGATAAGAGTGATTCTTACCATGATAGTAATGGTACAATGTATATAGACAATTAGGAGTTAGGATAAAACCTTAGTGGCAGCAGAAGGTTGACATTTAAGCTAGGAATTAGATTTGAGACTACATCATTAAATAAATAAAAATTAGAGTCACATCAAAACATTTCAATGAGAGATGCAAACCAAGTCCAATTAAGCAAAATTATCATATACATCATATTTTATATGCAAATTTGTTTATTTAAACTGTTCGTGCTTAACCGAAAGCTCAAATCCAAAAGTAAGATAATGGAATCCTAGGCATCTCAAGCAAAGAAATAATGTAGGTGAACAACCTCGAACTATCTGCCAACTAACAATTCCAAATGCAAAAAAATAACTAAATGCAACACCAATAAAGTGAAAAATCTAGATCCCAAGATTTTCCCGAAAACCATATGCATAAAAAATGTAAAATGAAGCCAAATCACAAACCCATGCCAAATAAACAAGCACAAAAAATATAAATTAGTAAAGGGGGAGGGAGGGAGAAGAGAAGAGACTTGGTTAGCATCAAATCAGCCGTTCAATGCTGCACTTTATTAGAGGTCTATAATAAAAAAATAAATAAAATATTTACATGAATTAAAATCCACTCATAAATTATAAATAGTATAAGGAAACACGAGAAATTAAAGGAAATAGATGGTATGGGGCATAAACCTTGTAGACAAGAGAAATTAAATGAAATAGAGGGCATAGGGCATGAACCTTCAGTGAATCGAGAAGGGTACCCCAACTCCAATCTCCTATTTGCTGGCAAGTGATGATTGAATAAGGGTACCTCGTATTTATCTTAGTGCTGTAAGTTGGTTGGTGTAGGTTGTGTCACCATTTACCATCACGATCGGTGGATAAAGAAGAAGAAGCTTCAATTTCTAATCTTTTGTTTGGATCGATGGAATTGAGAGTAATTGAAGGGAAAGTAATTAGGATTCACCCTACTTTCCACTATTTGGTATTTTAAAATACAGAAAAAATCAGATTTGGAGAGAAAGCAGAGTAAATAGAAAGTATCACCACCTCTCAATCACCGACATCTTCCACGGCTGTGTATGTGGGTAAGGCTGGGAATGTTCACATTCACAGTCGTGCACGCAGGGGAGGAAAACTGCATGCGGTCGCATATGGAAGAGGAAGGCATGCACGATAGTGCTGCTTGAAGGATCTTCGCATGCACGACCGCACACGAAGGGAAGGAAACCGCACGCGACCGTGTATAGAAGAGGAAGGATGCTTGGCAATTGATAATTCTATCTATTTCACTCTCTACTTGTTAAGTCATCCAAACAACAAAAATGAAAATAATTGGAAATATAAATTTCATTACTCCCATTTTCACTCATTAAAGTAAATTCAATTTACTCCTATTCAAATAGGGGGTAAAAATAGATAAATGAATAATGGACGAGGCAGAGAGATGATGGCACTAACTTAAAAAAAAGAAGAATAAGGCAAATAGAGAAGATTAAATTAGGTTTTCCAAAAGATAAAAATGTCCCTACTTTTAGTTGTCCAATATTAGTTAGTTAAATAAGGGATAATTTCATAAATATATTTATCTAGAGTTTTTTATTTGTATCCATATATGTACACATACACACATATTGAATATCTATTAATTATAAAAATTATTTTTATAATAATATATGTTAAATATTATTAAAATTTTATAAATGGTCATACATTTTAAATTGATATGATTTAGTGGAAATTACAATGATAGGTTTCAAACTTCTAAAAAAATAATTTAAAAAACTATTTTTATTAGCAATGAGATAATAAACTTAATTTTTTAATTATATAATTATGAATTTAAATGTTAATTTTAACAAGATGAGAAACAAATAAATTTGATATAAATTCATATGTATAGAAAAAATATAAAAATAACTACTATATATATGTGTGTGTGTGTGTGTGTGTGTATAAGGACCCAAAATGAACCCTTTGAGTAGGGGTGTTCAAATTTAGGGTAACCCATTTAACCCAACCCACTTAACCCATTTTTTTTATAATTATAGTGGGTTATTATAAACCATATAACCCATTTTAATATTTTAAAAATATACATGTGGGTTATGGGTTATTAGATAACCTAATCAATTAACCCACATTACACTCTCCTTCAAATACACTCTCACTTACACTTTTTTTTACTCATCTATTTTCAATTTTTATTATTTCATTTAAATTTTATTCAAAATCTATAAAATTTCTTCAAAAATATTTCTAATGATGCTCTAATACTATTCAAATTTCTGATACTATAATGAATATGAAAAATTAAGATAAGTTAAAAATTTCAAAAATTTTGATTTTCAAAGTAATTTCAAGATCCATTGATAGCTCTATGTCACCTGGTACAGTAAGAAAATTCTTAGTATATAAAATCTAATTAGAAGCACTTTAGAGTAGTTATAACCCACATGCAGTAGGCAAAAAGGCTTCATGATTATATTTCTATACATTTCAAAGTTTTTTTTTCTCATGTTATATTCTAAAATATCATTCAGAAATATATATATATATATATATATATATATATATATATATATATATATATATATATAAGCAAGCAGCATAATTAAAAAAAAGAATAACCATTAATATATATATATATATATATATTTACCCTACACCAATGTCTTGGAGGATCCTCGGTTTGAGGTTGATCATCGGATTCAATTGGTAATTTAAGAAGACTTTCAAAGGAAGGATTGGCTTCAGGTGCTATTGGTGTTAGCTGTGTGTGTCACCAACACAGGCTGGTTCTAATACGTGCATTGTACTTATGTTGCTGATCAACTGGAAAAAATAATAATAATTAATAACAATAACACTATTTAATTCCCTAAAAACACTATTAATTATAATTATCAGAGTTATATATTTTATATTCATTGTGTATTTCAGCTGACTTATCGAAGTTTCGCCACTTGTGAAGAGCATAAATCATTTGAAGGAGTAAGAAAGTTTCCTTCGCAGGCTTGCTCAGCAGGCTAAAAACATAGAAAACCAAACAAAATTAGTATTTAATTATTTGATTTATATTAAGTATACATATAATTGTCATATAATTATCTTTATTTTCTTACAATTTTTATCTACTTTTAAATTTTATAAATTATAATCCTTTACCTTATATATTTCATCTGCGATAAATCCCATTCTGTGAGCAATTTTGTATCTTAAATTAAAATCATTAATGAAATTTGTTCCTGGAGCAATCAGCAAATAACCCTACTCCACACTTAAACAATAATATATTAGAGATGAAAATATTATGATTATGAGCATAATAATATAATATTTTTCAAACAAATTTTTTAATTTTTAGATATTTTTTAAAGTTGAATATTAATTAATTAACATTGCTACTCTCTTATTTAAAATAAAATTAATTCTTCATATTTAAATATATATAAATATGAATAATTTATATGTTTATAATATAATATAAAAAATTAACATAACCTATATAACCTACATAAACCAACCAATCCAGCACAAAAATTTTAATACATAACCCACCTGGTTTGGGTTGAACCCAAACCATTTAACAATTTAGGTGGGTTGGAGAGAAAACCAATTATAACCCACCCAACACATATTTGAACACCCCTACCTTAAAGAATTCAAAGGAATTGTCTTGGTAATCTATTTAATTAAGCATAGTTAGATGATGTATTATAAGTTTAGATGTGGGGATTAAATGTTTATGAGTCAAGGGTAAAATAATTATTATAACATGATTTTAATTGAAACAAAAGTATTAGTTTGTGAGTCTATAAAGTAATAGATAGTTGGTTTGAGGTGAATTTGTAAAAACAATGAGAATAATGACTGTAGTGGGAAATTATCCTTTGTTAATCTCATTCTCCATAAAAAAGAAATCACAATTAAAGATAAAAAAGAAATAAGAATTAATGGGAGAAATAGAAAGAGAGATCGAGAGAGGGAGGCAGTAGAGAGCCAGCATCGGTCAGCGACCATGCTGGCCACTCTTATTAGTGATGATTCATGCGTATCGTGGTTCCCCTTCAATGATGTCCATCTCCTCCATAGAGCATCCGTTTGTCTGCTAATTCCCTCAATTTCCTTCTCTTCTTATCGAAGCGATTTCTTCTCCTTCTAGTGATTGGCAGCACTGAATGGCGATGATGTTTCCTTCAATGCTTACTGCTCCTTCCCACTTGCTGGTAATAAGCAAATTAAACCTATGGTGATCACAACTTGCCAGTATAATTTTCAACTAAACAGGATGGTGGTGAAACACTTGGCCACCACCTTTTGACTTAGGGCGGCAAGGACTTCATTTTGACACTGATCATACATCTTCAGTAAAACTTTAATCAGACTCCAGTGAACACGATAGCAGGTAGAAATGAAGGAAAATGCAAAATTCAACTCTAATTAGTATAGGCTACTGAAATTACCTCTTTAAAATTCAGTTAAGTAAATTCTAAAATTATTAGAACTTAATCATATTTTTGATTTAAATGTCTATCTCTTATGTGTGTTGATAAAGAATGGGAACTATGTTTAATTTGGTATGACATGTATTTATAAATATAGGAATTGGATAATTTTCTTAAGAGTATAGTTTTCAACCGAATGGAATTGAAAATTTTACCATATGTCTATTGTCTGCGCTTATACCAACTATATAACTTGGCCTTTGGCATTGCTTATTTTTCTCAGTAAATTGCCTATTAAGTATGATACTTAATGTGTTACATTGTGCACATGGTTATGCACCTAGTGGTTATCAGTGAAAAGATTACACTTGCAATGTGTTGGTTCTTTAATTTTTCAATGGAGTTGGTTTCAATTACAATCCTTATGAGCTATAATTAAAGGAAAAATTTTGAAATATTTATGAATTTAAATCTTGTAGATACCAAAAGCTTGATGCTATTTTTAACTTGGATATTAATGAGTGTTTATCTATGTTCATGTGAAAGAGATTAATTCTTTTTAAGATATCTTTTCCCATCTTTGAGCTTGGATTGAATAGAGATTTTTTCAAGATCTAAGAATTGCCTATTAAATGAATGTAGTTGTATGTGTGTCTCTAGTCATGTAAAGACAAATTGATTCACAATATAGTACATGAATATAAGGAAATGAGATATCTCAGTGTAAAATTAACTATGAATATTACATGAATTTGTATATATATAATTAACACTTGATAAACCATAAAGAATAGTATTTATTAATAATAATATGGTAAAGATTGTATGCTTACATCCTTGTGCCACCAAGAGGAAACCTATAGTTATAGTGTTAAGTACTTATATGTATCTGCATATGTTTATACGTATTTGTATATTTATTTATGTTGTTATAGTAATGAATATATTTACATATGAGAAGATATTAAAACATTACAAAGTGTTATGAATGGGTAATATTTTCAATTGAAAATGACCTTATCAATCATATAAGATGATTACATGAACCTAATGTATATTAATTGAGTATGAATATGATATGATATAAGTAAGTGCAAAGGTGTATGGAAGATAGTCATGATGAATCATAAATGTACATTTTTTGCAATGATAATATGCTTAAGTTATGGTACATACACTTGTAGTTTATATGATTACATTTCTATAAATATAATATTATAGTGATTGGGAATCATATTTAATTTAATTTGTAAAGTTAGTGAAGAATTCAACCAATATGCTTGTTTAAAAGACATATAGTTAGATATCTTTTTGATTCTAATTGACTATAAAAGAGATATTATACGGTTTAATGATTAATTTAGCAATAAAGAGTTGGCCTATATGTGATATAAAGACATAAGGTTGTAAAAGTGCTCTATTGTAAAACTAAATACTAGGTTATAAGAACACATCTAAATAGCAAATGTTTGAATAAACAAAGTGTGTATTACTTGTTTGTAATGGTTTATTGTTTATGATGTGAGTAGGGTAAATCTAACATTGAATATTTACTTGAAAAAAAAATGTGGGTACACATGTATGCTTGTATTATGTGGGTATGATGTAATGGCTTACAGTAATATGACCTTAAGTATTCAATATGTTAAATTAAGTGGAAACATGTAATGAGAGGATTCAGTTACACTAATAGATGGAGTTTTTGCATATTGAAAAGTATGGATGTGCTTTATAAAATGATGATATCCATATATGCTAATGTCATTTGGCTATAGTTTTTATAATAGCATTATACAAACATGATTAGTTGAATGCGTATGGATGGCAATAAGTGTTATTATTATAACAATTTGCCAAATTACTTGTCAATGTATTGTTAAATAGTGGCATCTCTATATGTAAATATATGTGTGTATATGATATATATACCTTTTAATTGATTATAGCTACATATTGCGCATGCTTGAATATGTAAATAATGCCATGTTCACAAATGGTTCTTACATGAGAAAGTATATAATGTTATGCTCTAATTTATATATATGTATATGAATGTGTGTAAGCCTTTATAAGGACTTCAAGTATTGAATGCTTATACTCCAGTAATTATAAGCTAATAAGTTCACAAAATATTGATATTTGAGCAAGTATTACATGATGCTCTGCTTAATGCTATACAGTAGAATATACATGATTGAATAATAAAGTAAAGTATAGAAAGATAATGGGAAAAGGTTTCTTGTCTGCATCTGTATTCTAGGTTATGGATAGATAGCTATACATATAAGGATAGAGTTATAGCTACTACCATTTAGCCCCGTTTAGATCTACTATTGTTCCCGTTTGGAAGTAGTGCTCGATCCCATTTGAATATATTGAGTTAATACCTATGGATATTTGTATGTTCGATGCCTATTGGTATCTAAAATTCCTATTAGCCACTCTTAGAACTTAGGAAGGTTAGTTACAGTATTGCATGAAAAGTATGAATACACCAAATTTATTAATACACATTGTAAATCTTACGTGCATTAGAAATCTACAAAATTATGCATATAAACTTGCACATTTTGATATCATTATCAAACAATTAAATTATATTGGTAAATACATGTTCTCTATAATTACATGGTATTTACTTAATTTGATCTTCATGTCACCCTGATATGAGTCGGTGTCTGGTATATGGAGCAATATGATATTGTATGATGTATCTGTATTTTATTGTATACATGAAGGCATTCATTCATCGTATAGCATTGAACGTCATTTGAAAAAGGCACGAATAGCATCATATCATATATATAGCCTTAGTTGAAAGGAAAAAAAATGATAGGAAATACAATGAGCATAATAGTAATTTAATAGCAAATAAGGGAATTATTGTTCTAAAGAAATAAGTTGGATCAAACAGGAGAAATTTGATGAAATGGTGTTGGTCAAAATTTATCTATAGATGAATTAGAGTTGCGAAAAACTTAATAGTGGTAATAGTATAGATTACAGGGCTGAATTTTGAGGATGAAATTTTTTAAGAGGGAGAGAATTGTAAGACCCAAAATGAGCCCAAGGGGAAATCAAAGAAATTGTCTTCGTAATAATGTTTAATTAAGCATAGTTAGATGATGTATTATAAGTTTAGATGTGGGGATTAAATGTTTAGGAGTCAAGGATAAAATAATTATTCTAACATGAGTTTAATTAAAACAAAAGTATTAGTTTGCGAGTCAATGAAGTAATAAAAAGTTGGTTTGAGGTGCATTTGCAAAAAAAAAAGAAGAGAGACTAAAGATTCTAATGGGGAATTGTCCTTTGGTGATGTCATTCTCCATAAAAAAGAAATAACAATTAAAAATAAGAATTAATGGAAGAAATAGAAAGGGAGACCAAAAGAAGGAGGTGGAAGAAAGCTAGCATCGATCAACAACCATGCCGGTTACTCTCATCGGCAATGACTCATGTGCATTGTGGTTCTCCCATCATCGATGTCAATCTCCTTCATGATGCATCCGATCATTTGTTATCTACCTCGATTTCCCTCTTTCTTTGTCGAAGTAGTTGCTTCTCTTTTTGGTGATTGGCAGTGGCGAGTGGAGACACAATCGGCACCAGTGAGACCCCAAGGTCGAGATGGTTCCTCCGTTGCTTACCATTATTCCCCACTCATTGGCAACTAGTAGATCAAAGCTATGGAGACTACAACCTTCTAGCATGCTTTTTGGCTAAATGGGATAGTGGTAAATTGTGTGACCTCCACTAGTTGGCTTAAGGGGTATGGACTTCATTTCAACACTGATTGTGCATATTTGGAAAAATTTCAATGAGACTTCAATGAGCACAGTAGCAGGTAAAATTGAAGGAAAATGTAATAATTCGACTCTAATTGGTATGGGCTATTGAATTACCTATTTAAAATTCTATTAAGTAAATTCCAAAATTATTGGAACTTGATCATATTTTTTGATTTAAATATTTTTCTCCTATGTTTGTTGATAGAGAATGTGAAGTATGTTTAATTTGGTATGGCATGTATTGATAAATATAGGAATTGGATAATTTTCTTAAGAGTATAGTTTTCAACCAAATGGAATTGAAATGTTTACCATATTTATATTATTTGCTCGTATACCAACTATATAACTTGGCCTTTGGCATTGCTTTTCTCTCAATACATTACCTCTTAAATATGAGACTTAGTGTGTTATATTGTGTACATGGTTATGCAACTAGTGGTTATCAGTGAGAAGATTACACTTGCAATGTTTTGGTTCTTTAATTTGTCAGTGGAGTTGGTTTCAATTACCATCCTTATGAGCTTGAATCGAAGGAAAGTTTTGGAAATATTTATGCATCTAAGTCTTGCTAATACCAAAAGATTGATGCTATTTTTAACTTGGATATTAATAGGTGTTTGCTTGTGTGCATGTGAAAAAGATTGATTCTTTTTAACATATTTTTTTTCTCATCTTGGAGCTTTGATTGAATGGATATTGTGTCAAGATCTAATAATTTCCTATTAAATAAAGGTAGGTGTATGTGTTTCTCTAGTCATACAAAGATAGATTGGTTCAAAATACAGTACACGAGTATAAGGAAATGAGACACCTTAGTGTAAAATTAACTATGAATATTATAGGAATTTGTATATATATAGTTAACACTTGATTAACCACAAATAATAGTATTTATTAATAATAATATGGTAAAGATTGTATGCTTACACCCTCTTGCCACCATGACGAAACCTATAGTCATAGTGTTAAACACTTACATATATCTACATATGTTTATGTGTATTTATTTATGTGATTATGGTAGTGAATATATTTAGGTATGAGTAGATATTAAAACACTATGAAGTGTTATGAAGGGGTAATATTTTCAGTTGAAAATGTGAGGTCCCAATCCTGGCCCTAATCGAATTATGCTCAATTATGAGGATTATGGTTTAATAAGGTATAATTAGTGAATTTTGCATAATTAAAGTTAAGTCACACAAGGGGTATATTGGTAATTATGACTATATGTATTGTAGTGTGGTTAAATTAAAAGGAAGGATGTAATTGAGTAGCAATTAGAATTTTTGGGGGTAAATGTTAAGAAATATAAGTTTTTAGGGTTAAAATGTATAAGGGCAATTTTGGATTTTTCTTGGTGAGATATTTAACGCCATTCACTCTTTTAAGACTTTCTGGGGAAGGTGGAATCGAGAAAAAAGGGCAGAGAAGATCTCTCGCTCTCTCTAGTTTGGATTGAGGATGGATGAAGCATAGGGTTTAAGAGGTAGCATTGATTAGGGGATGAAAGAAATCATAAGTTACAAGAGATGGATAAGTGGGTTGAAGGAGGAATTAAAGCTTCAATATCAGGTACGAGAATTGTTTATAAGTTCTTACTCAATTTTTCCTCTTTTGTTGTATGTGTCCTCTTAGCTAAGATTTAAGGTTGAATCTGGTAAATTAGATGAGTTTAGAATGGTTTAAATCTTTAATGATAATTACTGTAAGCGATTAGGGTGAGATTGAGAATTTAAAACACTTGACATGCATAATGTAGATTTTTTTTGAACCATGGCTGCCGAAATCCCTTGCACAACTGAGTGGCCTGTTCCTTCTCCCCCTGCACAGATGCGCATGCCTATACTTCCTTGTATAGCCACGCGATGCTTTTGGTTTTTCAAGGAATGACCGTGCATCCCCTGAACTCCCAGTGAATGGTCTTGTATTCTCTTTATTTTCCCCTGTGTGACCGTATGTTGGCTTTGATCATTTCCTGCTTGGCCGTGCATAACATATGGCTTGTCCCTCCTGCTTGGCCGTGTATGACTCTCCTTTTTCTCTTGAATGGCCATTCAGGCCCCTCTTGGTCTCCCTTGCATGGCAAATTGGCCTTTTTGTTCTTAGTGATGCATGACCAATCATGGCCTTACCTCTCTTAATGCATGGCCACATGTACACTACCTTTTATTGGTTCTCCTTCACCCAAGCTATAAATCATTCATAAATCATGAAACCATTATTGTATGGTATATAATTGAGGTGAACTAAGCTAGCATTGAGTAATTATGATGGTGGTTGTATATTAAAGTGGTGGATAATATGTTATTTGATTATTGATGAATCAATACAGTTGTAAAGTCTTCCCAGTGCTAAAGTTAGTAGGATATATTAAGAATGGTGTGACCTTATGATGAGTTATTATTTAAAGTTCAATGAAATGAATGTATTTATGTGAGGGAATATATTAAACTAGATTGTAAATCATATAAAGTCATTAATATATGAATGGTGGCATGATCTCTTAATTGGGGGAAATCCTATGTATGGATGTGCATAGATATAGAGAGTGAGAAGTTTAGAGTAACAAGACCTACAAAGTTAAGGTATGGGGTGTTCACTTGAAAGCTAATGTAGAGGGACTTACATATGGCAATGTTAATATGAATTATTTTGCTAGAATATGTTTTGGTGCATAGCAGGCATATAATTAAAGAAGAGTAAGAAGAAACATAATAACCTAAGAATTATATGCTATTTAATGTGTCATAAAGTCGGTATAAGGTATTTAACCAATCAAAGTAAGTTGTCTTGCCCAAATGTTACACATTGATGTGTCTTTGTAATGGCATGGAAATACAACGATAGAGCATAGTGTTATAAAAGGATTGGTTGAATGTTACTTGTATAGGTTAAAGAGATGGGATATCATGTTTTCATGCTTAGTTAGGAGGCTATAAAAGTTTGGTTATGCTTCAAGTCATAATGGAGTGTAGTGAATAGCTTTGATGTAAAGGAACATGCTTGACTGTTTGCTCATGCCCCATGTCTTATTATGTTTAATGTACATCCACAAGAAGTGTGCTAAAATATAAGATGGAATAATCTTACATAAACTTATCTGAGTATAAAATGTTATAAAATATAACTGCATGCAAAGCTGGTTAGTCAATACATATGGATGTTTACATATGACAGTGCATACCAATAACTCTGACATAAGCCAAAAGCTAGTGTATGACATAATGTGATGTTGTTTGACATTTAGTTGCCATGCTAATACAACATTAAGGAATGCATGATTATAAACAAGAATTGTGAATTATAATCATATTCTATAATTAAGATTGCATGACATATGTGAAGTAGTTATGCCTATGGTATCTCTCATAGATGTTATATGACATATGCACTCCCTTATGCTTTGATTGAATATTAAAGGCATATGATTGAAGTTTTTCTATCAATTACCATGTGAGATTTTTAATTAATGCATTATGAGGAGCATGAATTATACTAAAGTAACATGAAAGAGTTATGTTATTAAATGTAAATTAAAAGGTCTTCAGGCACTAGACGGGTTCACTTAATGTTCTAGAGTTTTGCAAAAATAACCTTCATGGTTAAGATTGAAGACTTCTAAGGTTTAATCATTGAGTAAGATTATTAATTTTGTAGACTTATATGTTTTCCTTAGTTATAAAGGTTGTAATGGTACTATGATTTTTCTATAAGAGTTTGTCCATAGAGTTTTGTTTCCCCACTAAGCTTTATAGCTTAGCACGGGTTTGTTATCTATGTAGGTTCTGGATAAGCTTCACCTTGGTTTTATAGCTGCTGTGGCTCAACCCACATGAGAAGATCTGGTAGATTGTAGTTGTCATTGAGGATTTCTTAGAGTAATGAAGGCCATTTACTTTATATCTCCTTATTTTGCAGTTTGATTGGTTATATTGTGGCATGTAATTAAGGCATGTGTTATTATTATTATTATTGCCTGATCTTTACTAGGTTTATATTAGTAATGATGATGATTTTGCATGTTTAGTAGATTAGGGTGTTACAGAAAATGACTTTATCAATTATATATGATGATTACATGAACCTAATGTATATTAATTGAGTGTGAATGTGAGATTACATAAGTAAGTGCAATAAAGGTACATTTTCCACAATGATAATATGCTTAAGTTATGGTACATGCACTTGTAGTTTATATGATTACATTTCCATAAATACAATATTATAGTGCTTGAGAACAGTATTTAATTTCATTTATGAAGTTAGCTCAGAATTCAACCAGTATGCTTGTTCAAAAGACATATAGTTAGATATCTTTGTGATTCTAATTGACAATAAAAGAGAGATTATAAGGTTTAATGATTAATTTAGCAATAACGAGTTAGCCTATATGTGATATAAAGATATAAGGGTGTAAAAGTGCTATATTATAAAACTAAATACTAGGTTATAAGAACACATCTAAATAGTAATTGTTTGAATAAGCAAAGTGTGTGTTACTTGTTTGTAATGGTTTATTGTATATAATGTGAGCAAGGTAAATCTAACCTGTAATATTTAGTTATAAAAGAATGAAGGTACATAGGTATGTTTGTATTGTGTGGCTATGATGTAATGGTTTATAATAAGATGACCTTAAGTGTTCATTATGCTAAATTAAATGGAAACATGTAATGAGAGGATTCAATTACACTAATACATGGAGTTTATGCATATTGAAGAGTATGGATGTGCTTTATAAAATGATGATATTCATATATTCTAATGTCATTTGGCTATAGTTTTTATAAAAGCATTATAAAAGCATGATTAGTGGTATGCATATGGATGGCAATAGGTTGCTCATGCTTGATATGAAAATAATATACCTTTGAATTGATTATAGCTACATATTACTCATGCTAGAATATGAAAATAATACCATGTTCTTGGATGGTTTTTACATGAGAAAGTATTTAACATTATGCTCAAAGTTATACATATGTATATGAATGTGTGTAAGCCCTTATTAGGACTTCAAGTATTGAATGCTTATACTACATATGTATATGCTAATAGGTTCACAGAATATTGATATTTGAGCAAGTATTACATTTTACTCTACTTATTGCAATACCGTAGTATATACATGATTGAATAATAAAGTAAAGTATAGAAAGATAATGGAAAGAGGTTTCTTACATGCATCTGTGTCTAGGTTATGGATAGATAGGCATGCCTATAAGGATAAAGTTGCAGCTGCTACTATTTGGCCCTATTTAGGCCTACCATTGTTTTTGTTTGGAACTATCGCTCGATCCCATTTGGATCTACCGAATTAATACCTATAGGTATTTATATGTTCGATACCTATTGGTATCTACCATTCCTGTTATCCACTCTTAGAACTTAGGCAGGCTAGTTACAATATTATATTAAATGTATGAGTGCACCAAATTTATTAATATGTATATTAAATCTCACATGCATTTGAAGTCTACAAAATTATGAATATGAACTTGCACATTTTGATAGCATTATTAAACAATTATATTATATTGTTAAATACATGTTCTTTATAATTACATGTTACTTACTTAATTTGATCTTTTTGTCACCTTAATATGAGTTGGCGTTTGGTATATAGAGTAACATGATATTATGTGACATATAATTTACCTTGTAGAGAAAGTATTTTAATACTATATGTATGCAAACATTTATGTGATTTCAGAAGGTTTCCTATTCTTACAATTGTAAGATATACACTAAAGAATTATGCATAGTAATGCCTTCAGGGATTGTTATAACTTATGAATAGTTTTTATGGTTTTGATTTTTTGTTTGATTTTGATAAATGACATGTGAGCTTCCTCTTATATTCGTGACTGGACATTAAGCACACAACTTATGAACATAATTTGATAAACATAATTTGATTTGATGTAAGAAATGGTTATTATATTCTACTAATAATTAAGATATCTATGTACATGACTTTTAAGTATGAAAGTTATTTAAGTTATATTTGTTAACAAAGATTGAATTATAGGCATCAAGAAAGTGAACTTAAAATGTATATTCTCAATTGCTCTGCATATAAATCAAGAAATGAATTTTAACAAAGTGATATGTAAGGTTTATAGATGCTAGATGAGTTTGCGCAAAATTTTGAAATACTATAAGCATAATATCTATTGTTATTTGTGGTAAACATATAAGTTTTTTGTTATAATTTTAGCACTTATGCATAATTTGATGACTCTTATAAAAGGTCATCCATAGAATATTTGTTCCCTACTAAGCTTTATAGCTTAGCAAGGATGTTTATCCATGTAGGTGTTTAGGCTAATACTTTAGTTCGAGGTTGATATTTGATGCAGGATGGTCAACACCAGACTTAGATGAGCTGAAAAGTATTATTGTTGTAGTTGAAGTTGTAATTTTGTTTTGGCAGATTTTGTAATTATGATTTATCTATTTAAGTTCTTCTTTAGTTGGTATAGAAGATTATCACTTGAGTTTATTCATGGTTAGCAATTTAAGTATAATTATTAAATGGATGATTGGATTAGGGTGTTACAATAAGTATGCATATTTTTTTAATAATATTATAAAACTTAGTAAAATCAATAATCATAATTAAAAATTTAAAAAAAAATTAAATTCAAATCAGAAATTTATATAATATAAATGTTTTAGCGACTAATTTAGCAATGGTAAATTTTGTCGCTAAAATAACAGCCTATCCAGTGACCAAAATACAGTCACGATATTTCGAGAAAAACATTTCACTAATAAAAAATATGAAAAAACTTTAGCAATAAAATAATCTACTACTAAATGAGTCACAAACAATGGTGCCCATATTTGCTGCTAATATTTAATGACTATTTTTTGGTTTCCATCATTAAACCTGTTAGTGAGTTGACATTATTCATTTTCACAACGAAATTGGAAAATAGTCATTAATCCATTGTTAATTAGTGACATAAATATTGCCGTCGCTAAATTTCATGGCTAATTCACTTTTCTCATACAATTAGAATTATCCATTCTCATGTTTTTACCCATTTTTTCTTCCTATAAAAACCTCCAATCGCCTAAAAAAAGGGGTTGGCCATTCTAATGCATAGGATGACATCCAGAAGTCAAAAATAGAGGGACAAAAAGAGAGAAAAAAAGGAAAAACAGTAAAAGAAAAAAGGAAAGGTTTTTTTAAAGTTTTCTTTTGATTTTCCCATCTTTTTTCTTAGATCTACTCTTTTTCAAAATATTTTTTGATAGAATTAATAAAGAAAGTCCTAAGAACACTAAGGTTTAGCTATTATTATGAGAAAATCGTCGAAGGTAATATTATAAAACCATTTATACTCTTGACTTGTTGTTTACTTGGATCAAATTTATACTTTCATTGTTGGATGTTGTGGATCCAACTTCTGTTTGGACAATTTGCTTAATATTTGACTGTATCTAGACTACTTAATATAAAATAATAATATTCAATAACATTTGTATGTTAATAATGTAATTTTTAATTTGAAAATGTAATTTTTAATTTGTTTAACTTATTTTCTTTATATATATTATTTAGATCATGTCTTTTATAATGTTCTGGATATTTTTATTTTGTTTTTGAGGATTTAAAACCCTTAATTTAGCAAGAATCTAACAAAAAATGAGTCAATTCGGTGTGATTTTGACCCGATGGTCATAAGTTATCCCCATATTATTAAATATTATCTTTTAATTTATTTTATATATTATGTTTATAATTTTTATGTTGATGTTTATTTATGAAATCATGTTGCATGTCAGATTTTCTATCTTAAATATTTGTGTGAGTCTATTATGTTATATATATTTTTATGCTCTTTATATATTATTATTATTATTATTATTTTATGATATTTATTATTATGTTATTATAAGTTGATATTTTTTATTATATTATTATTATTATATTAAGGTATTTCTTATTATATTAAGATGTTTATTATTGTGTGTATATATATATGTAAGGACCCAATCATGACCCTAATCGGATTATTGTTAATCAATAAGGATCATCGTTAATTAAGGTAAAATTGGATTATTTTGTAAATATCAAGGTTAAGTCCTAAGAGGGATATTTTGGTAATTTCAGCATGTAAGTATATGAGTTAAGTTAAATTATAAGTAAAGACAAAGATATAATTGAAGTGAATTAGAAAGTCTTGGGGTTAAGTTGGAAGAAATTGAAATAATAAGGGTTTATTTGTGTATAAAGGTATAATGGGAATTTCCTTGGTGAGATATTTATCCCACTATGAATTAGAGGTTTTGGGAGAGATGGAGATGGGCATTTTGAGGGATCTCTCTCTCTCTCTATGGTCACGGTTTGGAGAAAAGGAGCTAGGATTTGTGAGCTAACATCAAAGGTAATGTTTCCTTTAAAGATTTCTTCTTCTTTTCTTTTAATTTGTGATGTTTGATGAGCGATTTACATATTCACCATGTGTAAGGAGAAGAGAGAGAAGTAGATAGATCAAGTGAAGGAGAAGGAAGAATTTATGAGCAAAAGAGATGGATCAAGAGGATCAAAGAAAGAGTTAAAGCTTCAATGAGGTATGGGACTATTATGATGATTTTGTGAATGGGAGTGTTATTGATAAGTGTTACCTGTAAATGAAATTAAAGGAATTAGGGTTAGGTTTTCTGAATACGTAAATCGGGATAAAAAGGGAAGACTGTTTGCTTTAGGATGCCGAGTCGTGAACACTTTTATGAGTCCTGAAATTTGCCTTATTTTCCTCACAACTCGTGATTTTGGCCTTCGGTACCTGTTGACTCGTGAATGCATTCACGAGTCATGAATTTTTATCCAACTCATGAATGCCTTCACGAGTCGTGAACTATTTGCCCTTGGGTCACTCGTGAATGTTGGCTTCTCACTTGAGAATAACTTTATGAGTCGTGAATTTTTGTCTGACTCGTGAATCCCTTCACGAGTTGTGAAATGTACCCCTTCTTCTTCACTCGTGAGCCCTTCATGAGTCATTAAATTTAGCCATTTTTCTTCACTTGTGAATCTCTTCACGTGTCGTGAACCTCATTCTTTTACTTCACTCGTGAAACCCCTTCACTAGTCAAATATCTCTTCAGACCTATCTGGATTGTTTTGATTATAGGTTGAGTTAGAGAACTTTAAATTGAAAGATTCAATTTGCATTTGAAACTATACTTCCATACCTATATTTCATATGAAGAAACCAATTGCTAAATATGTTTTTAGCTAGGCCATATTCCAGCGTGAATCCTGGAACAGTTTGCTGCCTAGTCACTAGTCACAGACCTCAGTGTTTTGTAAATATCTGAAAATATAGAAATGATATTAAGATTATTTTTGATGTTTTAGAAACTAGAAACATAATGGAACAAGTTTGTAGAAGACTATTTTTGCTAAAAATGCCTTTTAGTATGTAAAAAATTGCTTACAAGTCAAACTTAGAAAACTGTCTATAACTGTTCACGACTCGTGACATGTGTGACTCGTGAACAAGTGCACGACTCGTGAAGTTTGCTCCCTTTCATGAGTAGTGACACCCCTCATGACTCGTGAAACTTCCCTATATCACCTAAACATGATTTTTAAGCCCTTTAGTGTCACTAACATTGGTCTAAACCCCTTTTAAGAAATTTTAAAGCATTTTAAGCATAAAATAAGGATTAGTCGTGACACTAAACATGATTAAATGAAATGATATATGAGAATAAAGTTAGTAAATGAACACTAACATTATAATACATGAAAATGTTTACTTGTATTTAATGGTATTATAATGATGATACACATGTGAATTGACTTTGCCTAAAAATACTGCATATTGATATTCCTCTACAATAACATGAGAATACTATGATATAATCTAGCGATAATAAGAGTATAGTCGCCAGGTTGCATGCTCAAGTTAAAAGAAATGGGACATCATAATGTATGTTTAATCACGAAACCATAGAAGCTGGAATGCCCACAAGGTCATAAGAAGAATTATTGATTAGCGTTGATGTATAAGAACTTATTCGCCTGTTTGCTCATTCCTATACTATATTATGTTTAACTCATTCCTGTCAGTAGTGTGCTAACGACTAAGATGATATACTCACACATAACTTACCTAAGTATAAAATGTTACAAGATGAAAAATACCAGTAATATGATTGAAGTATATATATATACATATGTTTATGTTAAGTTGTATAACTTGTTGTCCATAATCTGATGGACCATTGAAGTGAATTGAGGGACTAATCATGAACAAGTGTTGACCCTTAAGTTATAAGAGAACCTGTGCATATTATTACTATTTGGATCATAAATGCATGAGTATTGCTTTAAATAATTATGTTTTGATGTGAGTTATGATAGTATGTGAAGGATGCTCACGACAAATTGCAATAAGATACGTCATTGAGAATTATCAATGAGTTATGTAATTTAATGTTTTATCATTAATGCTACCATGCTATGATGAGTGATTTGACTCTTTATGTGATATGATATGAGTACTTATAGGGTATGTACTGCTATGATTCAATTTGCCTTATATGCTCACATATATATATGGACATGCATATTATGAAGATTTTTAGTTACAAAAACTATACTTCCATAATCTCGTCGTTGGCTTCATACGTAATATCAAGAATGATGAGATGGATCGATGAAAGTAATATTCTATTGTGTTTGAATTATCATGTAATCCACTGCAATATGTGTGAATGATGTTGATGCAACTATATGATGACATGACTTGCATCTTTATGTAGTAGAGCCTAAAGCTCAACATTGATATATGATAAGAATGGCATGCCTTCTTTTATGAAAATGGCTTTAAGACAAATGATATGCTAAGTAAAGTAGGACATGTTAAATTAAAGATGTCTTAAAAGTTAAGCCTGCGGGTCTTAGTTTAGTTGTGGATTAGATAGGCATGCCTAGAGGGATACAATCGCAGCTACTATATATGTTGATCTCATTTGGGTCTTATTCCTTAATGGAATCATCATTTGACCCCATTTGGGTCCATAGTTTGTTCCTTGCTGGAACCATTGCTTGACCCTGTTTGGGTCCATTGTTTGATATCTTCGAATATCTATAGTTTGATACCTTCTGGTATCCATTGCTCCCATTATCTACCTTTCGAACTAGTACTTAGGCAGGCTATTAAAGATGATAAAATGTACACAAGATAAAGTAAAACATGTATTAATTACTTCACTTATGTATGGTAAGCATGATGAATGGCCTATTATAATGTTATATCCTAATTCTTGTTGACTATAAACTATTTCTATGAAATGAAATGCCATTTAGGCCACAAGCTTACAGTATTATAGTAAAAGTTGTATGAATCATAGTATATATAATGATCTTCATGTATATGGAAATTATATCATGTTGTATATGGTATGGGGACTTGGTCCGTTAATCATGATATGTGGCACCTGTTCGCTGAACTAGCATGCAAACCCATTAGTATGTATATGAACGTTTCACATGTATATGCATATGTATGATTCTAATATAAACCCAAGTGCAAACCATGATATACTATGATGTGGTATGATGTCTTAAATTACAATGATGCGATAGCATTAAGGAATAAGTGTGTATGAACCTGAAATGAGAATTGTATAAAGATGTATGAAGAAATCATGTCTAACAATAACTCTATGGTTGTTACATGGCATAAACCTTTATGTGTGCATGGTTTTAATGTCGAATGCATGAATTATGTAATGATATGATTAAGGCATTAAGTAAAGTCTTGTACTACCAACAATCTGGATGCATGAATTCTAAAGTAGTATGCATTAGGAAAGGTATAAATCAAGCTAGCTTAATGGAAGAAATGAAGTAAACTTATGATAGTAATTTGACAAGTTCCGAAATAAGATAATTTACAAAATGCGCTAGACGTTAGTAAGCATGGTTTTATTATTAAGTTGAGGACTTCCCTAAGATGTCCATTGTGATATGATCAATGCAATAGACTCAAATGTTATTTTGTATTATATAGAAAGTTATATATGATATGATGATTTGTGTAAAGAAGTTATCTATAGAATTTTGTTCCCCACTAAGCTTTATAGCTTAGCATGGGTTCGTTTATCCGTGTAGGTTTCGAGTTAAGCTTTCGAGGATCAGGCAAGATGCAGTTGGCTTGAGGATTTAAGGATTCTTGAAGGCCATTTATGTTATAATTATTTATTTATTAGCTCAATCATCTTATCGTGGCATGTAATTATGGCCTGTTCTATAATTATTATTATTTATGCCTGATCTCTATTAGGTATGATGATGATTGATGATTACCCATGGTTAAGAAATTAAGGTGTTACAATATATATATAGGAATGAGAAAAAAAATAGAAAATATGGTTAAGTTAAAAATCGATCTAAAATCGAATTTATTTTTTTAGTTAACTAGTTCGATGAACTCGATTACAATTTTTAATTTGTACATCTTAGATTTTTTATTACGGTTTAATTTTTTGGGTACTTATTAACTATTGGTCTAAAATTAATTAGTTCATACGTAATATATATTATATGTTTATTTTTATATTTTAAAAAAATTTCCTTTATTTCTATTTTTTCTCTAAAATTTACTTAAAATAATATTTTAAAATATATCTAAATTATATTTTTATTTTTATACCTTAATTTTTTTACGTTTTTTATAAAATTTGTATAATAATTTAAACTAAATTTATGTTATATCATTTTCTTTAATTATATACTAATATTTATATGTAGTAAAAGATTAACTTTTATATATGTTAATTTTTTTTATCATATATAGTAGCATTTAATCATATTTTTTATATTTTATAATTGATATTTTAATATTTAATGTTATCCAAAATTTTATTTGATTTAAAATTAAGATGTTAATTTTCAACAAATATTAAATATATTTTATAATATTAGCTATTAATTTGTTGAACATAAATTTTGACTAGTAAATTATATTTATCTTGTAATTTTTATTTTAAATTACTTTACACATTTAAGAATTAAACTTTATCTATTTTTTATAATTTTATGTTGTAATTTTTAATGGTTAATTGAAAAACTGAAATCGATAGATTGTTTAAACGAATATAACAAACTGATTAATGGTTGATAATTTTAAAAAATTGATATTAATGGACTTGTTAATTTTTTTGCTGATGAACTGATTAATCGATCAATGCTTTTTTCTATGCAGTTTGACAGCTATAATGTAGCAGGCTTTTTAGGCACTTTAGATTTTTTACTTAATGTGTAATTAATTATATTTTCCTTTTCCTTTTCTATTTATTTATTATTCTGGATTAGTAATAAAAAAGGAGTTTTTGACTACTAAAAGGACATTATCATGTAAAAATATTTATATTAAATATTTGGATTTTTTATTAATAAAATTGGACCAATGTCCTATTTGAAGCCTAAAAATCACACATTTATATAATAAATTTTCTTGTAAATAATATAAACTATTTTTGTATATAAATTAATTTATATGGAATGTTTCTAATAAAATGGGATCACTCATCCACTTTTATTAAAAATGCACAATAAAAGTCTTTTTTGTAAATATGCATGTGGAAGCCAATGTTTCAACCTAAAATTTATCATAAATAAATCACCCATTTTATGTATGTTTATTTACTGCTTAGTGTACAATATTTTATGCCATGATTTTTACTGCTTTATATTTCATACTTTATAGCTTTCCAAACTTGATTGAGTGTGGCTTTACTTTTATATATATGGTTATTCACATAAGAAGAGGGAGTAAATAATTAATTTGAAAGCCTAATTATACTTTACTATTCAAAGGTATAAATACGAGTGAGGTTTTGAACGTTATTTGATTTTGGCTTCATAAGGTTGGAACATTATTTTTCAATATTTTTGTGAGGACCCAATTATGGCCCTAATAGGATTATAGTTAATTAATCAGGATTAAGGTTTAATAAGGCAAATTTAGATTTTTTTTATTAATGAAGTTAAGTCATATAAAGGGTATGATGGTAATTATACACATGTGTATTAGAGTATAGCTAAAATAGCAAGAAAGGATACAATTGAATTAAATTAAGAGTCTTGGGGTTAAAGTGTAAGGAATGGAAATTTAGAAGATTATAGTGTATAAGGGTAATTTGGAATTTTTCTTAGTGAGATATTAATCCCACTCAAGCATTTGGGGAATGGCTGGATCAACATCTTGGGGGAGATCTCTCTCTCTCTCTTTGTAATTTAAGGAAACTAGGGTTTTGATGTTTGGCTTCATGAAGGAAAAGAGAGGAAACATGGGTAGTAGAGCTGGATCAAGAGGATTGAAGGAAGATTGGAAGCTTCATTATCAGGTATGGGAATTAGTTTTATAGATATAATACTTGCTATATTTTGATTAATATAAGATGATTTTCTAAGTTACGTGTAAGATAACAAATTACTTACATCATTAATGTGTAATTTATAGTCTGTAATAGAGATATTAAAAAAATAAATTATAGGGGTTATTTCTCCATAATAAAATAAGCTAATCCATTATTATTAATTATTATCAAATATTAATGGTTTAATTCATTTAATGCATTATAATTTTCATTTCAAGTTCTTTTTAAGAGATTAGCTAACTTTTTTAGTCCTTATCTTGGTTTTCTTGAACCCTACAAAGCTATACATTTTTGTGGTTGCCATCAATTTTTTTTGAAAATTTTATTGGCGAATATGCTATTTCTAGGTTTTTAACCTACAATTATTTTGTAAATTTCTCTTCTCTTGTTTATCTATGACTATAAGTGTATTTCCTTTATTATTTGTACAATTGTGCTATTTAAGAGTTCATTTATAATCTCCTTAATTTTTTAATGCCTTAGTTTTGGATTGCTTTATCATAGTTTTATATTATAATCTATTTTGAACTTGTTAATATAAAAACTTTTTGTCAATAGGGTGAGTTCAGATGAGAAATAATTTAATGCAAACTTAATTGATGAGGAGGACTTTGATGTTGTTGATGTATGGGCCTTTAAGGGTGTTGAACTAGACTTGATGGTCACTGATGAGAAGCTTAAGGTAATTACATAATTGTTGTCATTAATGTGATCTTTTTATGCCTTCAATTTGAATTTTTGGTAAAACTAAAATAAAAGAAAATGAATTCTAGTATTTACTATAATTAACAAAATTTTGTCATTAGTCGATAGGAAGTTTTGTTTAACTTAGCTTTCAATTAATATATTTTACATTATGAATTTTTATACTTATTCAGTTTTCCACTGCTATTTCTCATAGAACTACAATTCTATAAGTTATTTGAAAGCAACAAGATCACTATATTTTTGTAATATAAAGTCCTAATCTAACAATATGATTCCAGTTTTTTCAGATCAAGATTGAAAATGGAGTTGCATTAAATCCTAATGGGATGAGTTCTAGCTTGAGCACATTGAACTTTGATACAAAAATAGGATCAAATGGGGAGAATTCAAACTTAATGCAAGGAAATTTGAATTTATTTGATAATTAGAATTTTAAGAGGGATGAAAATTGGTTCAAGACTTAAAGGTCAGCATAAAAGCTAGGAGATCTGAATACCAAGGTGCAAGCATAATCAATCACAAGATATATATTTTCAAAATCTTTAGGTTGATTAGTTGTTTTGGTTTCCCTAATTCTTAAATTTAAATTATAACTTAAGCTAATATAGTTGCCTATTTTTGGTATCACTGATTCTTTATCTCTAATGAGATATCAAACATTCATATTTTAGAAAGATAATCTTTCCACTTAGAGAAGCTAAAGGAAAAATGGGGTGCTTTAATTCATCATTGTCATGTGGATTAGAATCTCTTAATTAATATATGGATTAAAATCTCTTAATTAATAGACTAGGGTCTTATATTTAATTTGCTTTTGCTTTTTAAAGAATTTTTGCAATTTTATTTAATTCATCATTGTCATGTGGTCTTAAGCTTTTCTATCTCTCTTTCCTTATCTCTAATTTAACTTATTTACACTTCCTTATTTATATTAGAATTGTAATGCTTTAATGAGGACCATTAGATATGTCAGACATTGCTTGTTTAGTGTCTTTATTTGCTTTAAGTCTGACTTTTTTGCTATTTTAAGGATGATGGAAAGATGCAAAAAGATCGTGAGGGGGTTACTTATGCATTTGGTTTCGATAATGGTCTATTAGATCCATAATATCTATTTGATACCTTGATTTCTCATATTTTAGGTGAGTCAAAATTTGAATTTGATTTCAGCTCAAATAAAAGCTGGAAAAATAGTACAGGAGATTAGTTGCCTTTTTCACCAATTAATAATAAACTTGGTTCTATTGAGCATTTATAGGCATGTAAGGATGAATTTTTTAATGTTGGATCAAAGAATAAGGTAATAAGTTTATATATTTCTCTTTCCATCTAATCATTGGCTTTGTTTTAAAATTTTTACAAAGACCATATTTTGCTTTTCTTTTGTTGTAGGAAGAGAACAACATTACTGAAGTTTTTGATGCTATAGAAGCATTAGTATTTAATGGTGGCATCTAAGTGGGTTCCTATATGCCTATTGTTTTGATAATATTTTATTTGGTAAAACTTGAAGAATCTCATTTCATCTAATAGAATGATGCAAACAAATTAAATGCCTAAAATATAAGTAAGCTATTAAGTATTTTCTACTATACTCTTGTTGGTCATTGTATCGATTAGGCTACCTATAAGGACTAGTCTAGCATGTTCTTCTTCCTGTTGCTCAGTATGTTATTTTTAATTCAACAATTTATATTATATCTCAATGGTTCACATTTGATGTAATTCTTTATAATTCATTATTTTATCCATGCATAGGAATAAGCTATACGAATTAAAGTTCTTTGTACATTATAAATTATAATTGTGCTATTCTCCACATTATACCTTTACATCATTTTAGAAAAATATATAATTTACAATAACATAACATAGCTAAATGACATCAACATCTTTATACTTGCACTTTTCCTAAGTTGGTGTTGGTTGCACTGTTGTTGACTTTATCCCTGTTGAAAAGGCCTATCTTGTGTACCTATATGGATAAACACCCATGCTAAGCTATATAGCCTAGTGAGAACCAATAAGTATATGAATGACCACTCACAGTAGTCATTTCCAAGCACATATAATATGTAATAATAATAAGATAATTTATAACATTGAACAATATATCACAATTAGTTATGTAACATTACTGTATAATTGATTAGTCACAACTATCACATTGACATTTATCATAATGCATTTACCATTTATCATATCTTATGAATGCTTGCCTAAGTTCTGTGGGTGTGGATAATAGGTGCTATGGATACCAATAGGTATTAATCATATAAATACTCGAATGTATTAAACCTGTGGACCCAAATGGGATTAAGACTGTGGTCCCAAATGGGGATATACTATGGACTCAAATAGGGTAAAAACTGTGGTAGTTGTAATTGTAACCTAAAAGGCATGCCTATCTATCCACCACCAAGTTCTATGTGCAAGCATCATTCAATTCACATATCACTTCTTCCATTATACATAACTCATCGTATGACATAATTATAAATACAATTATTTAAAATAATTACAATATTGCTTTTTTAACTATCATTGCATAACTATAATTACAATGGTGTAACAATTATAGTATAATTTCTTCTATTATGTAAACATACACATATGTGTTTTGTTATAACTTATTCTTATGTTTCATTATGCTTTACACATGTTTAATGTCACAAATAACCTTTAATTTTAGGTTTAAAATATTCTAAAAATGTTTAAAGAGGTTTAGGTAAACTTTAATACCAATTTGTGACCCAAAAATTAAGTTTAGGAAGAAATAGGAGAGGGTCACTATGAGGCCCCAACTTTGACCCTAGTCGGATTATGGAAAATTCATTAGGATGATGGCTATAATAAGGTGATATTAGATTATTTTTCATTATTAAAGTTAAGTTCGATGAGGGATATTTTGGCAATTATGCATGCTTATTAAATGAGTATAGTTATAGTAAGTATTTATGGTTAGTGATGCAATTGAATTACATTAGAAGTTTGGGGTTAAATTGTAAGAATTATAAGTTAATGGGGTTAAATTGAGTAAGGATAATTTTGAAAATTCCATTAGTGAGACATTTAACACATAAACTCTTTTATTATCTTCTTGTAGAAGAGACCTTATAGTATTTGAGTGGTAGAGATTGTAGGAAAGGAAAGAGAAGGGAGATCTAACTACTTTCATTATCTCTCTCTAGTTTCGAATAGAGATGTGCATGGCTTAAGGTTTGTTGATTTGGTCTCTCAAAGGTAATGTTCCTCCTCTCTTATAATCATTCTTCTCTTCTTTCTTGGTTTTAATTTCGGTACATGGAGAATTAAGAGATCATGTTTGTTATCTACCATATGTAAGGGAAGGAAGAATCAACATTTGAGAGATGGATCAGGAGTTGTGAAAGAAGATTTGAAGCCTTAATACTAGGTATAGGAACAAGGTTTAAATTGAATAGCCTGTATGGGATTGTGATGGAATCTTTCTTTCTTGTATGTGCTCTCTTTGTTGAGATTAAAGATATAGAGGTAGCATTATGGTTGAGTAGTTGGTGAACTTTTTAAATGTGGTTTGGTTTGAGTTTTATTGGGTTAAAGATGATGAACTAAGGCTAAAGGAATTTTGAATAAAAAGGTTCTAAAGATGAAGGAAGAAAGGATAGTATAGTTACTGAAATTATAAATTTGCTCTATCAAGGTATTAATTTATTTTGGTGATAATGCTAGTTTGGAACTATTGTAAAGAGTTTTGACATTACTAACAAATCTTAAGTGGCATGTAAGGGCTATTAATGGAGTATAAAGTTGTTAATTGATCAAAGGCTTAATATGTTTGTTATAGTTAAATTTCACTTAAAATTCAAGAAACAAGTTGAGATTTAATGGATTGAAATTTAAGATTTTGATTAAAGGTGCTTAATGATAAGATCAGGTTTAGATGATTGAGGTTTAATGCTGGAAAAGTGAGATATGGTGAATGATTATAAGTAGGCTTGAGGATTTTGGGAAAGAACAATGGAATTGTTAGTTCAGGTGGGCAGCCTAGGAGCACTCTGCTGAGTGCCATAGTCACTCAACCGAGTGTTATGAGCACTCAGCCGAGTGGTTGGATGAAGGTTCACGGTTGTCCAATCTTGTTTTCCTGGGGCACTATAACCCCTACCTCAATATATGTATACTCTTATGAGCTTGTTTTGGCATACTTTTAATGTATTAAAAGCAATGTAGTCCCTCAATCACTCAAGCTATATATATATATATATATATATAAAGGCATGAAACATAAGGACCTTAATGAGATAATGTAAAGATGAGCCACATGGATATAATATTGTCTTGACTTATATTCATAAAGTTTTGGCTACACCATGTAGTAAGGATTTATCTTGTTTTGTATTGGGGTAATTGCACCAAATAGTTATTGTTTAAGTAAATCAATGATCGCCATGATCTAATAGATTATAAAAGGGAATACAATTATTATGGGTGGATTAGATATAGTGGCATTTTTATTCTCTTTTAGTATTGTGAGTAATCGAAGGCTAAATGTTATGTTTTCACACTTGCTTGCTGCAATGTATATAGGTAGTTGCTCTAAGATTGTGCATCTAGAGATGTGATTATGATATTGAATTTATATGCTATGTAGATTAGAAGACAATATGAAATGGCATAACTAGATATTAATCTTAAAATTGAAATATCTTGATTAATTGTGATAAATCGAATGCATATATCTGATGTATGGGTTGATTATGAATGTGAGATACGTTAACTAAGTATAATGAGGAAGGAAAGTTGGTTATGATGAACCCTAAGGTACGTTTTTCTAAAATGATGAAGTATTTACATGCTGTGTAATGCACCCATAATTGGTATGATAATATTTGATTTATTTCCCATGGAAACATTATGGTAATGCATGACTTATCAATCTGGTATGAACATGGCTAACCTATGGATTTAAAACGATATTGTTTGTTTTGTGCTATCATGTGAGCGGATGAGTATATTTGCACTTTCTGGATCAAGAAACTTAAAGAACATATATATGTGCCCTTGAATTTGATTATAGCTATAGATTGCTCATGCTCTGAGATGTTAATAATATCAGGTTTATAGAATATTGAATATTGAATAAGTATTGCATGACAGTATGTTATTGTTACACAGTGATATTCATATGATTGAATAACAAAGTAATGTATGGTTTGATAATAGAAATAAATTCTTACCTACATCTGTGTCTAGGTTATGCATAAATAGGCATGCCTATAATGGTACCTTGCACCTGCTATTGTATTGAGATGGTGCCATTTGGATCATAACAACCCCATTTGGGTTGTAGCCAATCCCATTTAGGTTCGCTGATCGGTCTATTGTATTGTTTGGCCTTGATAGGTCTTTTGATTTCATATATTTAGATATGTTTTGGTACCTTTGGGTATGATTGTTATACCTTCGGGTACGTTCTGATTTCATACCTTTAGGTGTGTTCTGGTACCTTCGGGTACATATTGATTAGCCCGTTATCCACTTTTTTAGAATAAACGGGCTTAATATAAGATTACAAGAAGTTACCCAATCAAACTAAAGGATAATGAACCTGGTAGTCTTGAACTGCTTTTCATGGTATATGTCCATATATATATATATATATGTATATACCTATGACTATGTTATAAATCACTGCATAGTATATGGTACTTATAATGTTCAGTGTCATATAGTTGCCATGCTAAGATTGTATTAATGACAACATGATTATGAACATACGTGTGATTTCAAAATGCATCCTATATTGTAAAACTATGTTATATGTATGAAGAAATCATGCCTAACCATGTCTTTGATGGTCTAATAACTGAAGGATTGCCTGCAAAGTTACTTAGTCCCTATTTACCTATGATAATGACATATTCCATTTATTATGTTTATGATTAAATGTTAAATTTCTAACTCTATAACTCATGTAATTAAAGGTATTAAACTAAAGTTATATTCTATTGGAACTCTCAAGGCTTTTAATATCATAGTTCACGATATGTGAGAGCTATACACTACTGGAAAATGTAAGAAAATGTTTGTTAGCTAAATGATTAGTAAAGCTTATAGAGGTTAGATGGGTTCACTTAAAGTTTTAAATGATGGTAAACATTGTATCTAATTGTTAAGAGTACACTTATATGTCATCGTTAAATTTTGTACATATATAATTGATGATTATTATTAAAAGGTTTCCTATAGAATATGTTGTTCCCCACTAAGCTTTATAGCTTAGAATAGGTTTTATCATCCATATAGGTTGCAGGATAGGCTTCATTTCTAGATGGATAGTTGCAATTAACAAAATGGTGTTGGCTATGAGGTCCATTCTGTCCCAAAATACTATAGATAGATTATCAAGTTCAATCTGTACATCATTTTAAAATAAGTAAACATTAGTTTTAGGTAAAGTTATCTTCTACCAAGCTATTCCACTATCTTTTTATTTTCAAAAACATTCAAAATCACTCCAATCAAACCTATAAATCTCTAGATATTCAATAAACAATATAGATTGCTCCTAATGATATGGTAACAGACACAACTAAAGTTCAAGATCAATTTCCATAATCTTATAAATGGATTCAGACTTTACCTTCTTCATATGAAATCAAGTGGTATAAGTGTAGTTTATATTCCAACTAAAATTACCCAATTAGAGTTCCTCTAGCTTGAGTTATAGCCAAAACAATCCTGATAAATCAATTGAACCCTAGGATAGATTTTAGATATTTCAAGAATTACTTTGCTATTTTAATTCTCATGTAACTTTAAGGCTATTTTCAATAATAATACTCCATATTCGTCTCTAATATTTAATCTATCACATTACAACCACAAACATACACAATCAAAGTTATATGGAGTTTTAATACCTTTAAACAAGCCAAACACTCTCTTTAATCTTTTTGTATTTCCTTCCCCTTTCCTTTGATTATTTCTCCTTCAACATAAAAATGAATAAAAATATAAACATATATATCCTCCTTTCATTCAATTCTCATCTTAAGAACAAAGAAGAGGAGAAGAAGATGGTGTTTTCACCTTAAAACTTTGACCACTAAATTTGCTCTCCTGTCTAAAACAAAGTAGAATTTTTAGAGTCACTTTTATAGGTTATTTAGGGTTAGAATGGCTAAAATTCCAACCTATAGTGGTTGGCTAACTGTTTGCTTAAATGTCCCATTTTTTACTTCAATTTTATGAAAAATCTAAAGAAACTAAGTGCTAGCATCCTATATATCCACTTGGTTAATTTTAGATAATTGTACTTAAATCTCTAGTCTTATTTATTTTCTTGTTCTTTCAACAAAAATTACACTTTCACATTTCATTTGAGCCCCCAATATTATATTCTTTCTTAATTATGCACCTAAATGACTTGATGTAAAATGACCATTTTGCCTTTTTGTTAACAAACAATCTCCTTTAAGTACCAACTTACAATAACAACAACTATATAAGCACAAGTAAATCACATCATCAACTAGACACATATATAATAAATCTCCTAAGGTATAAGTAGGGGCCTCACACAACTTTTTATTATTAACTAATATTCAAGGTTTCTTTTTCAGAACTTTCATTTTTATCGGCTAATTAATTAAGTTTTAATTCTTTATTGCACACAACGTGTCTTTTAATGCTCTAAATTTGGAGTAGTAAGGGGCATTGACTTTAAAAATGTACACATGGTAAGCTACATGTTCCAATTTTTATTTTTTTATATTTTAAGCTTTTTATAAGATTAATTGCTGCTTTGATGTGGGTTGGCATAGACTTGAAAGTTTTTACTAAAGAATAGATCAACCTTGTGTATATGTATGTGTAACTGGAATTCTATAGCAAAACCAAATTTTACTAAACTTTTTGGTGCTATTGCTTTTGCAATCAGTGTTTGGAGTTGTTGGAATATTTTGATCCCGTTACTTGTTTTGTATTATTTGAGACTTATTTTTATGGATATTTGATTTTATCAGTTAGGAATCTTATGTTCACAATTAAAGCGTTGCTGACTTTTTTGTGTGCTATGTAAAATGTCACCATCAAGTCTCAAATTGAGCCTATATATGATGTTCTATAGTTGATTATCATCCCAGTTTCAAACCTTAAATTGAAAGTTGATAAACGTGGTAGTTGCATGCTTGGGATTAGATTAGTAATTTGAAGTTTTCATTATCTTTCAGGATGTTAAATTATATATTTTGCATATAATAAATCTTTTATTTTTTGTATTCTAATTTATACAATACTTGTACAAATAGAATTTTAGATAATTTTTTTGTATAATAATGCAAAATAATGTGCGTAATATATACTTGTATTGATATTATTTGCATAGGAGTTAGACTGTATATATTTATTTTGAATTATAATATATATCTTCAATTTAGATTTTAAACTTTTTTATTAATTTTATAAAGTTTAATTTGGAATTTGCAAACAAAAATATATAATTATTGCAAAAAATAAAAAAAAATGAAATAGAAAAATTTTATGTTACCAGTGATAAAATTCGTTGCTGATATTTTAATAGATTTAAAATTAATATTAAATATTTTTTTTGAAAAAATTATCAATGAAAAAATCTATTACTATTTATGAAAAATAAATTAAAATTTTATTAATTAAATTTACCAACGGTTTGCCGACGTAATATTCCATCGGTAAATGGTCAATGTGATAAAATATCTAACAAATTTTTGATAAAACTGCTGAGAGAATGTTTTTTATAGTTCTTTCGATAATGTTTGCTGAAGGAAATTTTCATCAGTAATTTGCTAACTACGAGCATTTTATTGACGAATGCATTTCGTTAGCAAAACATTAAAAAACCATCGGTATAGTCATATTTCATCGAGAAAAAGCTAAATTTCGTTGGTAAAAATTAATCTGTAAAATTATTTTTTTTTGTAGTGAATGACTTATGGGATTCTGAAGAATAAAAAGGTGATGAGGAAAGGATAATAAAAGTAATTACCTGAAGTGGTAGAGTAATACCTGAGGTTAAAAGGCCGTCTATGATTGTTTTGCGAAATGAAGTAGTAGTGCATGAAAAAATCTAGATTCTTAAGCAGTTAAAGAAGATGGTAGCTCCGATATTAATTAATCTAGGATTTATTTAGATAGACCTCATCTCATAGGAAGAAGCTAATTGAAGCCTTATCTGAATCCAATATAGAAACTACTATTTCTTCCTTTTAGTTGGCTAAGATGATGAAAGGAGAGTCAAGGGAGAAGATTGTCCTTGCTAATACCAACTCTCTTATTGAAGGTCTTAAACATAATCGACCTTTGTTCATTCGAGTAGAATACCAACTTTCTTATTGAAGGTCTTAAACATAATTGATCTTTGTTCATTGGAGTAGAAGTAAATGGCAAGTACACTACTTTGCGCAATGGTGGATGATGGGTCTTCAATTAATGTTTATCCTTTTATAGCTCTAACTACTTATGGCATAGAAGAATTAATGCTTTACAGGTCTAATCTCACCATCACTACTTATGACAACTCTAAGAGGCAGGCCATTGGTACTTTTAGAACTATGGTAACGATAGATCTAACTGTGGCGGAAGCAAAAATTCATAGTACTGCCTATTCTAGCTAACTTTTCTCTTTTACTAGGTAGACCATGGTTCCATAACCTAGGACGGGTACCTTTTACTCTTCATTAGATGATCAAGATTCGATATGAAGGGAGTATAGTCACTATTAAGGCTATTAGGGAGAGTTGGGTTTCAATGTTGGAGATAGCCAACCAGCCTTTTAATAGATTTCATATAGCTACCATTGGTGATGAGAAGGAGCAAGAGCAGCTTGAGAATCCTCAGGTAGTCAATATGATAAGAAAAATAACTTATTGTCTAATGATGGTTTAGGCAAAAAGTCATAAGGACTTTAATAAAACATTGTATGGATTATCCTAAAGAAGTCATAGCTCCAGAATTGGTGGCTGCCAAGATCAAAGGGAAGGAGAACATTGAACCTGAGCCAACGAAGGTTCAAATGGGCTCCTACAACCAGTGTTGAAAATGAAAAAATGGAGAAGAATAACTACAACAACTCACTACAAAAACTAAGTTTGAAAATGAATCTTTTACTGATGTCATTTATGTTCCTAAAATGTTTATTGTTGATGTATGTTCTCCTAGTTATATCAATAATATGAACAACTTTGCTTATTTTTTCGATGTCTTTGCATCATGTATAACACTAATCATGAATATCATAGCATATTGGACATTAATTCAACCAACACCTCTCCATTTAATCTCGAAACATAGGATGATCCTAAAGAAATTTTAATTGCATCTGATGTAACTCTTGAGAAAAGAACAAAATTTAAGCGAATATTAAAGAAATATGAAAAAGTTTTTGTATAGATGTACAATGACATGAAAGGAATTGATAGGGATGTTGTAGAACATGCCATTTTAACTTACCAAGATTGCAAGCTAAGTAAACAAAAGCTCTGTAGACTCAGACCTAAATGGATTGAGAAGGTAAAAAAGGAAGTTTGTAAGCAAATTAAAGCCAAGTTCTTAATAGAGGTTCAATAACCCACCTGGTTAGCCAATGTCATTCTAGTGGCTAGGAAAAATGGGAAGGTTTGGATATACATCAACTAAAGAGATTTGAAAAAAGCTTATCATAAATATGACTTCCATTACCATATAATAGAAGTTATAAATATGACTTGAATAAAGAGATTTGAATAAAGCTTATCATATATATGACTTCCATTACCGTATAATTGATAGCATTGCTAAATGTATGATGTATAACATTTTTAATGGATATGTTGTGTACAATTAACAAGATCATAGACCATATCAAGATAGCCTTTACGATGGAATGGGGGACTTATGCTTAGAATGTGATGCCATTTGGATTGCAGAATGCCGATATGACTTATCAAAGGATTGCCAGTAAGTTCCTCAGTCATTTAATCCATTAAGAAGTTGAAGTGAATGTTGATGACATGATGGTTAAGCTTGAGGCTAGGAAAGGACATTTTAAGCATTGGAAAAGTTCTTCTCGTGGATTAAAAAGTATAACCTTCATCTCAACTTGAAGAAATGTGTGTTTGGGGTTACTTTAAGAAAGCCGTTGGCTCGTATAATCAATCAAAAGGTAATCAAAGTAGATCCAGACAAGGTGAAAGCTATCAGGAAAATGTAATTGCTGAAGAAGGAAAAAAGATTTGAGGGTTCTTAGGTTGGATTCAATATATCAATTGGTTTATTGCTAAGATTACTTTCATATATGAGCCGATCTTTAAGCTTATGAGAAAGAATCAATTGATCAAGTGGAATGAGGATTGTCAAAAATCTTTCGATACCATTTCGGAGTATCTTTTACATCCTCCTATTCTCCAATCACCTCGATCGTCGAAGCCTTTGATTCTATATTTGCCCATTGAACAAAGTTTGATTGGTGCCATGTTAACTCAAGAGGATGAATTAGGGATCGAGTTCTTCGTATATTACTTTAGTAAAATTTTTTTTAAGCTAAGTGTGCAAATGTTAGGAAGATTTGTTTAGCTATGGTGTGGGCCTTCAAAAAGTTGAGACATTATTTTCATTCTTACCATATACAAGTAATGGCCAAGAAAAGCCCTCTTCGGTATTTGCTATCAGTGCCATCTTTGTTGGGAAAAATAGGGAGGTAGCTTTTATTGATACAAAAATTTGACATAGAATATATTACCAGAAAGATGATTAAAAGGTGAGTAGCGATCGAATTCTTAGTAGATCACTCAATGGAAAAAGACATGATCGAGTACAAATTCCATGATGGTAATGTCACTGCCATAATTGTGCAATTCTAACAAATGTATTTTTATGGGTTTACTAACAATAGAGGAGCTAGAGCTAGAGTTATCTAGATCACACTAGAATGAGAAAAATTCCTTTTGCCAAGAAATAAGGGTATAAATTGATTAATAATGGAGCTGAATATAAAGCTTGTATTCATGGTTAAGAAGAACTAATAGTTTTAAGTACTAGGATTGTTGAGGTATTCATAGACTCATCTTGGATGGTGTATCAAGTACAATTGAGTGGTCAGTTAAAAAAGAAAGATTGGAGCTGTATGTGGAGTACTTCAAGAGTTTTAGTAAAAGGTTTTAAGGTATGGACTTTCAAACATGTACCTTAAGATGAGAATTAATTGGCTGACGCTTTGGCAACCTTACTTGGGATAATCCAAAAGAAGTAATGATAAGGCATGTATTAATCACTTTTTCAAGCAAACCTTGCTTTAAAGGTGAAAGTATTGTGAATGTTGATGTAAATGATGAAAGACCCTGGAAACATGACATTCAAAATTACTTGGAAAATTTAGTATTTCCTGAAAAAGCTATAGGAAAAGATCAGAGAATGATTCAAAAACTCTTTACTCAGTTTATTAGTGTAGATGAAGTACTGTATAAGAGGTAAGAGGATGGAATTTAATATAGGTTCCTAGACAAGTAAGAGGTGAAGAAAGTGAAAGGAGAATTGCATACAGGGACTTGTAAATCCTAAATGAATGGTTTGGCACTTGTAAGGAAAATCATGCACCGGGGGTTTCTTTTTGTTGTCAATGGACACTGATTGTTCGAAATATGAGAAGATGTGCCACTATTTTAAAAAACATGTAGATCTGAGTCATCTACTTGTATCAAAATTGTGCAATCTCTATAGCCTTTCTTAGCTTGGGAAATAGATGTATTTGGGGAAATTTATTCGACGACTTTAAATGGTTATGGTACATTGTAGTTGCGATCGATTACTTCACTAAATGAATAAAAGTGAAGTCATTCAAAAGGTTTAGTGCTTAGGATATAGAGCAATTTATTAAATGAAATTTGGTTTATAGATACGGGGTGCCATATCACATAGTGTCAGGCAACAAAGTTCAATTTCAAGTTGTAATAAAGCAGGAACTTAGGAAGTATAAAATACCACATCATAAATCCTCTCCTTATCGATGATTGGTTCCTAGCAAGTGCACTAGATTGGCTAAGTAATATAGGATGTTAAAATTAGGATCCAAAATTATTGTACCCAAGGGATTGTGGTTGTAAACGATGAAAATTATGAGTATGCTAAATAATTCCCACAATTTTCAAGTGATATAATGTCTAAACTAATCAAATTGCAGAAAACTAACCAATTAAAGTAAATATTATTGAAATCAAAAAACAACTTAAAGAAATAAAACAAAGATAAGCTAAAAATCAATATAACTAACAACATTGCTCAGGTTCATTCATCCTCCCTATACCAATATATGAATTAAATTAATCTTAGATTTTATAGATTGAATAAGGATAACCCATGATACCCTAATGTCCCATTCTAGAGCAAACTATTCTAACCACAAAATATCCCATTTCGGAGTAAATCTCATGATGACCCTACGCATAGGTCTAAAATCCTAGGTTTGAATAATTTTCCAATTTCAAAGCCAAATGACCTTGAAACCCATTCATTTTACATCTTATGTAGATCCAATACCACATTTTCATAACCCATCGAATCCCATTCTGAAGTAATCTCAAAGTTATAGCAAATGAAATAGAAAAATAGAGCAAGGATTAACCCATGGCATCCAAGTATTAAAATCAATCATCCAAACTAGATAATAGTATTAAAATATCAAAAACTATAAAATCCCATTCAAGATCCAGTAAAATGAACCATCAATCTATAAATAAACTCAAATTAGCTCAATATTCACATGGATATTGGGGATTCAAAGATTTTGCAAACAACTGATTAACTACTCATAATCCATTATAGAAAAGAAAAGAGAAAAGAAGGATAATACCTACAAAATCATGGTTGAGCTGAAACCCGATTGAAACCCAACTACCTCTCCTTTAAATCTCCAATAAAAGGTGAACTCCAGTTGAAGAGATTGAATCTAATCTCTAAAATGTAAATGTAATCCATATTGGTATATTGAATCCATGAAAAATATCAAAAATCTAAAAATTTATAGAATATAAGAAGTTAAAGAGAAAGTAAATCTAAAAAATTTGGACTGTTTTACCAAACAACAAATTTGTAATTTATAGTTTTGAAGAGGTCATGGTCATAATGAATTCCTCATGACTATAAGGTACTTGTTAGCTATATTTTATTATAGGGGTCATGGTCACAACCGAATCTTTGTGACCGTAAGGTGCTCTTCAATTTGATTTTGCATCAAAACTTTAGTATCTCATAGTCATAATTAATTTTTTGTGACCCTGAGGTGTTTTTGACTTCCTTTTTGTACTGAATTGTCTTTATTCATGGTCATAATGAATTTTGTTTTGACCTTGAGGTGTTAAAACTCCGCGTTTTAACCAAAATTTGCTAGGTCACGATCACAATGAAAACCTTGTGATCATGAGGTACTTGAATTTTTTATGAATCAACACAAAACACCATCAACTATTACCAAAATTAATAAAAGGTAAAATTCAGATAAATTTGATAAAACTTATTGAAAGTAGCCAAAAACAATGTAGCACACACAGAAAGGGTAGTAAAACCACACTGAAAATGAATAAGAACTATGTACTAAATTGGATTTTTTAAAATACCCCTAAGTTGGACTTTACTTGCCCTTGACCAAATGAATTATCCACATTCTTAAAATTCAAACTCTAACCTAGAATTAGGAAACTTAGACAAACTAAAATAACACTCAGTAGATGACACTTAGCAAAAAAATTTAAACAAAAAGACTCATGTTAGTCTATGCCAAGCAATTGTGTGTGTGTTAGGCCAAAATAATTTTATCCTTTTTTTAAAATAAAAACCACTGGTGAATTCCAAAATTTGAGAAAAAAGAAGAATACACAAAGATTTTATGTAATGGTTTCACATTTGAAACTTATAATAGCCATAGGCCTCTCCTTTAGCACCGGAACCATATGGGTCATTTCCACTAAATAACTCAGGGCAAGAACAGGATCACTAAGTCTTAATTTAAGGTTGTATTATAAAGCTAAGGTATTGATTTTAAGGAAAAGATATATTCGACAAATTTAGATCAACCACACTACCCCAGACTTTCCACCTAACTTTCAACAGTAGACAACCCTACCTTGCAATTGATACTCTCACCAGTAATCACTAAAAGATGAATCTCAAAATTTACAAACCAAACTTAAAATATGCACAAGAAGGAAGTATAAGCTATGATTCTCTTACCCTTTAATTTGCTAGTAATTTTAGACTTCTTTTTGATTGAAAAATTACCCCACACTTATTTTTTGAAATAAATACCAGGTTAAAGTTTCTTACTTAAAAATTTTATTCTACTTTATTTCTTTCTTCTTTTATTTTTATTTTTTTTCTTAAATGAGGGGAACCAACAATTTTTTCTAACTCATAATACCCATAAACTAAGAATTTTATTAATTCTCGACACTTTAATCATTTAACATAGAACATTTCAACACTTATGATGCATAATACAACATAGCCTAAAGTGGCAAAATCTTAGATAGAAGAAGTAAAAACATTTAGGTCATATGGTAATAAAAGAGTGTAACAACAAAATTTCATTAAATAGTATGCTTTTAGCATACCGAATCAGCTTAACAAGGCTAGCAATGGTAAAAATGTACAAAGGGTGGATATAAGTTCTTTATACATGACTATTAAAGAAATGTTGCCTAGGTAATGTCCTAATCCTGCTTGAGTTGCTACATTATTTTGAAGGGTGACGAGAAAGGTTCTAACTACCTTAAAATTTCTTCACTTAAATTCTTTCACACACTGGTTTTTCAAAATTTTCACAAAATAGCATAAAGTGGACAATGGATATGAAATCATAAAATATATTGCCAACTGAAACTAATTTGGAAAAGAATTCTCACTAAGACAAACAATTACTCTTTTGCTAAATTAGGTTATCTCAATAATCCATTCATAAATTGAAGTTCAAATTAATTCTAAACAAAAACAACAGAAAGCAAACTGGACTAATGGTGTTGTGAGAACACCAACTCAGTAAAACAAAAAAAAAAACACTAACTTAAAAGAAAAACAAAAAGTAAAATAACCTATCAAAATATTCAAATTTTAACTACTAAAATGAAAGGCAACAATAAAAATTAAAGTATTAAAGGAAAATAAACTAACAAAGTACTGGAATTTAAAATTAGACAAGACTTAAATAGTTCAAAAGTAGCAGAAACTTAAAATTAAAAGATAACTAAAATAACTAAGTTATGGTTTAAAAGTTTCACAAATTAACCTTTTTAAAAACTATTTTTTTTATCCATAAAAGCTTTAAAACACTTAATCTTCTCCAACAAAAATTTTCTTCAACTTCAATCTTTAATAATCAAAATCGTCTATATTTTCTTCCCTACCCCACATATAAAACCTTGCTATCATTAGCAAGCTAAAGAAAAATGAAACACAAAAATTGAGATAGGGGACTCCATGCAAATCAAATCTCTGATGGTAGTGGAGGTGGGAAGTACGCTTCAAAATATGAGGCCAATGTAGTAAGGGAAATCATCAATTGATCAAGTTGAGACTGGAATGAGGCTTGGTTTGCTACTATGACATCCACCTTGTCAACTAAAAAAGTAAATTATGGAGAGGTAAGTGTGAAAGCTCTTAGATTTGGAGCATGAGGCAATCCAGGTAAACACCGCTCAATTTTATCCAAATATTCCTGCCTTTCAGTCAGGCGATGGCCAAACTCTATTGTGTCATCATCAATGACTACCTTTATTTTGTTTAGTAACTTCTTATCAATATAAGCAATGAAAGAAAGCACTCAACACTTTTTCAAAGGATGCTTTAGAGCCTTAGCCAACATAGTCACCCAACCCCCTAGAGATATTTTCTTTACCTTCTTGGGGTTCCACTGTAGCTCCTCCAACTTATGCCACTAATGTGTAGTGCCATTAATTTGAAAACCCTTTACCATACATGTTAGGAAAAGAGCTTTAGGCAAGTTAACTTGCCTAATAGAGTTAACATGGCGCATAGGTGATATTGAGAAAAACTTATGGATGATTCGGAGAGCATAGTCTCACAAGTGGTGTGCCTTTGTTTCGCCAGACACATATAATCTGTCTTTGAGAGGGTTTATGATAGTCTGCCACACACTATCCTTGTCATAGCCATTAAAACAATTTGGTGCACATGGGTGGTAACCTAGTTTTTCTAAAAATTTGATAAAATTCAATTCATAAAATGTACCATCTAAGAAATTGACATAACTTGGCTTAGTGACATTGTATCTCCTAATTCTATAGCATGCTGTAGATAGAAAGTCCCTTGTCAAGTAAGGTAGACCTTTTCTTAGCATGGAAAGAATTGCTCCTATCCAATATTGGCTATGAAACATTAAACTTGTGCTTTGAGATCTAGCTTATCCGGTAATTCCATGTCCAGGTATGCTCTTGGTGCATATTTTCACTTTATGAAATAAGCATAGGTTTCTTTCATTTCATCAAGTACCTGAGCTAGCACTTTAGATATATTCACTTTGGGCCCTCCTAGTTGATCCTAAAGTACCATTGTAATTGTTGGTCTTGCTGGATAAACTAGAAGCACCATCATTGCGATTGTTAGGATTACGAGATGAACCAAAAGCACCATCAGCATGACTTCATTTTAGAGCCATTACTAGGAATCAATAGGAAATTATAATCTTAAAATTACAATGGCTATACTAAAAAAATATACCTTATTTCAAAAAAACTTTCAAATCCCCACATCTAGGTAATTAATTTGGATCCATAAAAATCATAGTAGGGAGAGGCAAGTAACAAATTGAAGCATAGGAGTAGGCAATTTCATGTAGGCTGGTAGTGCATGAACAATAATGAATGCAAAGGCAATAACTCAACATGCATAAACAATAGTCATAGAGTTCACAAGTGAAGCACTAGATTGAAATTTTGGATTTCTTGCAATGTCAGCCAAATGGATAATTTTTGATCACAAAGGGCCAAAGAATATGTACCCAAATAAAAAATAAAGGCATTCAATTTACTTTGCATAAGAAAACACACATGTGTGAGGGAGATTGGTTATGGAAGCATTTTTGCTAGCAAGTGGTGTAGGCATCACATGAATGCACAAGCACACAATCTCAACAAGTATTTTTATCAACATCCTAATTCATGATTGAAGATTTATAGTCAAATTGTGGATCTTTTACAATGTCAACCACCTTTTAGGCTATAAACACAATGATTAAGGAACTTATGTCTAATGAAGAACTCAAAGTTCTCAAAGAAATTGTAAGACAAAAACCTAAATATGATGGAAAAAACTCATCGAGGCATTTTTACGAACAAGTGGTGGGTATGGTTTTAACTCACTAAAAATTGATATTAGAGCACTAATTTAAACCCAAAATTGGAAAATAAAGTCAATATAAAGGAAAATATAGCCTATAATATCCAGGCTTTCATCAATGCTAAAAAAAAATCACCAATAATTGATGCCTAAATTCATAGTATTCATGCCTTAAAAACCCACATTTAATATGATTTCATTCATCCAACAACATATATATTTTTTCATTTGATTTAACATACAAGAGGTGATACTCACAAATGAAATGACGAAGTGTGTGAAAATGAAATTTTATATGATTTCTTAGGATTTATGCAAAGAAAAAGAAAGAAGAATTAAAAAGAAGAAAAACATATGGGAAGATGAGGAAGAAAAAAAAATGTAAATAATAAACTCAAAAAAAGGAAGAAAAAAATTAAAGAAAAAGTAAAATAAATGAAGAATCAAGTTTTTTGGATACTTGTTAAAGAATCATGTTTTTTGTAGCCAAAAATTAGAGAGAAGCATAAAGAAAATAAAAAATGGTGAAAAGACGAGAAAAGAAATGAATAGACATAGTACAAATTTGATTTTTAAAACTGAGTTCAGGGGGTGTCATGGTCACAATAAAAACCTTGTGACCAATGAGGTACCAATGTTTCAAATTATATTTCAAATTTATAAAATGGCCACGATCACAATAAAATAATTGTGACCATGAGGTATCAACTTTTAATCTAGAATGCAAACTATACTTATGTCATGGTGACAACCAAATAGTTGTGAGTGTGAGGTATTTCAACTCAGTTTAATAGCTCAATTTAACCTATGTCACGGTCACAACAAAATCATTATAACCATGAGGTAACAAGAAAATGATCCAAAAGCTAATGACATCTTGGTCAAGGTCACAACAAAATCTTTGTTATTGTGATGTAACACATAGTTTATCTAGAAAGCAATTATCATCTAAGTCATGGTGGTGACAAATTCATTGCCACCATGACCCCTAAAAGTCATAAAAACTTTTACTTTAGAAAAACATTATAGGCCACACACTACACTTAAAAATCAACTCCAACACGATAAATGCCAAAAATATTCCAATAACCACAACTTTTGAACCAATCAACAAGCAAAATAAACAACCTATGAAAAACAAAATAAAGGCTAACTAAAAATTGAAAGTTTAGAAATGGTTCTGCATTTACCAAGTCTGCAGTAGGACTTTCTTACACAATTAGGGTACCAACAAAGTAATAATCATTGAAGTGGCCTTAAACCGTGATTCAAAGAATGGTTTCAGACGATGACCATTTACCTTGAATTTTTCTCATCCTTAAGATGTTTTAAAGTTATGACCCCAAACTTATTTGCCTATACAACCTAAAAGGGTCCTTTCCATCTAGACTTTAACTTCCCAGGAAATAGTCTCCATCAACTGTCATATAGCAATAACTTCATTTTGGGATCAAAGTCTTTGGGCATTAACTTATTGTCTGCCAATTCTTAGTCTTCTCCTTGTAGCATCGAGCATGCTCATAAGCTCAAAACCTCAACTCATCTAACTCATTTAGCTGTAATGCTCTATATTTCCCTATACTATGAAGATCAAAGTTCAAAAATTTAGTGGCCAAATAGGCTTTGCGCTCCAATTTAATCGGTAGGTGACAAGATTTGCCAAACACTTGCTTTAAAATAGACATTCCTATAGGCATCTTTAAAGCCATCCTATACACCTACAAAGCATCATACAGCTTAAGGGACAAATCTTTCCTAGATGCCTTCGCTATTTTTTCTATAATTGATTTAAGTTCTCGATTTGACACCTCGACTTGAGCATTAGCTTGGGCATGGTATGGGGTAGTGACCTTATGCCTAACTCCAAATTTTTTCAGTAAAGCTTTGAATCGATGCTTGGCAAAGTGATTGCCTTCATTATTGATTATGCCCTAGGTGTTCCATATCAGGTAAATATATTTCTCTTTAAGAATTCTAACACTACATTAGCATTGCATGTTCTGCAACTCAAATTATAACTATTGCTATAAGGGTCATTTCTTCTAAAACCTCCCACCGCATTTTTATCCCATATTGTTATACTCTCTTGAACACTCTGTCCACTCTCATATAACTCAAAGCTTTAAGAAACAAAAGCCACATTTAGCACTTTTAATGCACATGACTCTTTCCTTATTAGCTCTACTTGAGCTTTCAACATATTAACCTTATCAATATTGTGTACACCTTGCCTCTTTGGGACTGCTTTTATGGTTACACATTAGGAATCATTTTCTATCATTTCATCTAGCAAATTGAAAGAATCTTTCAATAACTTGTTCATAAAATTCTCACCACATATAACATCTAAAAGTGATCATGTGGGTGATGTAACTCGTGTATAAAAAATATTCATCCACAAATAAATAATTATCTTATGATGTGGGAATCTCCTTAATAGCTTCATAAATCTCTCCTATGCTTCATTAAAATATTCCTTATTCATCTGATGAAAAATGACGATACTGCTAAGAATATATGCTATATTCATTGGAGGAAAAAATCTCATTAAAAATTTAAACTGTAATTATTTCTATATCTAGATGGATTGGCTCGGTAACATTTGAGCCATTCTCTTGCTTTGCCAATAAGTGTGAAAGGAAACAATTTCAATTGAATTGTATTTATTTATATGCATGGTATTTGAATTGTGTTGCTGACTTCCAAAAATATGTCTAGGTGTTGAGTAGGGTCTTCTATTTCCAAACCAGAAAATTGATTGTTTTAAACCATCATAGGTTTAGGCAACAAAATAGTCTAATATTCTTCATTTCATTTAAGCATAGCATAGTCGCTTACTATTGTCATCCTAAACATTTCTTCCCTTTGCCTAACTAGAACTTCTTCTTATGCTTTGGCACTTGTTGATTCTTGGAAGGAATATCATGAATAGGAGAATCCAAATTCAAATTATTGTCTCGAAGAATTAAAAGAACAAAATAAGGAAAAGAATACACATATAAATAACAATCAAAACTCATAAACATGCCAATCCCTGACAACAATATTGAAAACTTGATTAGCTTCTAGAAAGTATACTAGATTGGCTAAGTAATACAAGGTGATAAAATTACAATCTAAAAATATCGTACCCAAAGGATTGTGGTTACAAGTAATGAAAAATAAGAGTATGTTAAATAATTTCGAGTATTTTCAAGTCATATGATGTTTACAATAATGAAATCGTAGAAAAATAACCTATTAAAGTAAATCTTATTGGAAATCAAAGAGCAACTTAAAAAAATAAAATAAAGATAAACTAGAATCAATATAACCAACAATGTTAATTAGGTTCACTCATCCTCCCTATACCCATGCATGATTAAATTAATCTTAGATTTTATAGATTGCATCAGGAAAACCCACAATACTCAAGTGTCCCATTCTAGAGCAAGTTATGTTTGTGACACCCTCATACTAATATCCATATTACTAATGTCAATTATGTTCATTAATCATACTTTGCTCAATTATTTTGAATTAATAATGATTTATCATACACATTATCATGTTTCCATTACTCATCACATGCCATATATAATATCCATATCGGGTATTACTATCATTATTTCAATACTCATCACAATCTATAGTATCATGCATATCATATTAGATACGAGTTGTTTTAGTTCCTACATGCATGCATATACTAAATAATTGCATAGTGATCCCATTAACAATCAAATCCTTTCATAATAAATACATCACACACACACAAACACATACAGCTGTTAATGCAAAATTATACAACATATTCATAAAAAATCTCTAAATCAACTTCTTATCGGACTTATGTTGACCTTTCCTGATGCAGAGTATGTCCCTGAGCAAAAGTCTTGTTTATTAAACCTACACAAATAAAATAACCCATCATAAATAATAGAGCTTAGTGGGGAACAAAACACGATGGATGACCACCCACACTAGTCATCAACAAACACCCAGCATGCATCAATGGCAACATAAGTTAAACATTCTAATATAATAATAATGCTAATAACATAACAAAGTATATAATCAATGAAATAACAAAGCCCAACAATTAACTGAGCATACATATATTATATGATTGTTTTGTATATTCTATGCAGTTATACTTGTGATACAATTTCTGTAATTAGAGCAAATCATGTGTTCAATAAATAACATTTGATGATTTATACCTTAATTCTTGTATTGTAATTATACTTTATCCTACCTAAGTTATAAGAGTAGATAACTAGAACTTTAGATACCTTTAGGTGTAAAACTATAGATATCTTAAGATATCGAATCTTTAGACCCAAAAGGAGCTAACTATACTCTAGATCGGTCAAGCAGGGTTAGCTAACAACTTGAATGGGGCTATTTAGGATAAAAATTGGACCATCTGTATACTTTATGACCTAAACGGGGCCAAACTATAGTAGCTGCAACTCTATCCCTATAGGCATGCCTATCTATCCACAATGAACCCTATTTGCAGGTAAAATTGTGTTTATATTCATTTCATTAACATGCTTGTATTTTTATTATTCAATATATATATATATATATTCATACAAGATCTCTAGTGTATATATATGTATACTCAATCTTGTATAACAATGTAAGTATTTGTAATTGAACATATATTACTGAAATAATTAGCTTTAGCATGTTAAAATTTAGGCAACACATATAATCATAACATATAAGCATGTTCATGCTATCTCAAATAAGGAAGTAATAACATGCCTGTTCTTGTAATTGCCATATAACACACTTCATCAACTAATCATACTTATTGCTTTTTAGTATAGTATTTTCATATATTCAGTAAACTTATCTCTCTTTATAAAACTTATTTCTTAATAGATGAAAACTCTATATTTCATTATCCTTTATTTTAATATCTCAACCACATAGTCATCTATATAATGTTTCATTTTTATTACCTAAATTAATATTCCATTAATTTAACTTTAAAGAGAAAAGAGAAAGAAGAATAATCTTTACAAGGGTATGTTGTGATTGAGACATGGATCATGGATGTGATAGAGAAGGTTGGAATAATACAAAAGAAATAAAAGAAGAAAACAAAGGAGAGATATAGGTCTTGCCGTGAGCACGATAGGATAGCGGATGTGACATACTCATCCAGTTCTTTAGGTTCTCTTTTCAATAATGAGAAAACCAGAAATTTATCTTGCAGGTCTATAATACACACACACACACATGAATGTTGTCCAAGATTGCTTTATTCATAATATGTTTTAAACACTATGATTTATATGAATTTCATTAATGAATCCATTGATGAAATCTCCAATCCAAATGCTATATCTAGAGCCTTATATACAAAATAGAGCATTATGCTCTACTAAAAATTTTGACATGGTTGCTTCACTATTAAGGGTTACTCAAATCTTTGGAACTTTAGAATTCAAAATGGAATTCATTTTCAAATAGAAGAAGCATTGAAGATATTTTCTTAAATCAAATTTAAAGCTTGCATACACCATCTTTAGAGATCTATTTTAAGGATTTAGCTTCTTTTATAGCCAAGTTTCTAAATAATAACACATGCTAAAAATCCTTATTTCATCTATAAATTTTATTTTTGATTTCCTTAAAATCTACAAAAAATCATAAATGCTAGACTATATCACCAAGTTCCTATACCTTAGCTGAACCACAATCAACCTTCAACTTTAACCACTTGCCTTTGTTCTTCCCACTCCCTTCTTCTTCTACATATAACCATACATTCTTGCATTAAAACTCATATTTCTTCCTTATTACATTCATTACATAACAAAAGAGAAGATGAAACAAGAAGATGAATACTAAAAAGAATCCTGTTACCTGCACAAGCCCATTTCAAAACCTTATCTTCTAACACATGCAGTAGAATTTTCTTAAAATTTTTAGAGAGGTAAAATGTAGATCTTAGATAGAAATGAGAAAAAGTAAGAACAAAATCTATTTTTTCTTTTCCCATAGCCATCGAAACACTCTATCTAACCAAAATTAGTTTTTTCTCTTTTAAACATGCAAGGCTCTAAGATCTAAAGTGGAGGAAAAAGTTCCTTTAACTCCTTCAATTATTTGCATGTCAATAATTGTCCTATCTCATTTCTTACACTTTTTAAAATTAGCCCCATATACTCATCATTTAAATAATGACCCACAAATTTAATTTCTTTATTTTAATTGCACCCTTAAAAATTATCATGCTTAATACTTCACTTAATTAACTTAAAGTAAACTTACCACTTGCCCTTTTTGGCTCAAATTTGAATTCCACATGCTTAATTAAACATTTATAAAGTTTAATACCATTTAATCATACACTTCCTACTAGGGTCAAAGTGAGGGCCTTACATGTAACACCCTAATATGATAATCCAATTCACAACTATACTTAAGTCACTAATTAGGATATAAACTTAGTTGATATCATTATATAAGTATGTGAAGAACTTAACATCAAACAAATGAACACCATTTGCACAATCACATTAAATTCCTACTGTAGAATCATAATTACAAAACTTATCAAATACATAATTTTCAAATATACTTGAACTTAAACTCACTATCTTCATATCTTGTGTTGGACAACTTGCTCCAAATATCAACCTCAAAAGGAATTTTAAACTTGTACACCTACACGAATAATTTCCCGTGCTAAGCTAAAAAGCTTAGTGGGAAACATTTGAACTATGCACAAGCTTCTATGAAAATTATCAAATTAAGCACAAACACTAAAATTAAATCAATATATTTATAAGTTTACCATAAGTAATATTAGATACCATGTTACAATAATTCAAAAATACAAGTAAACCCATATAGCCTTTATAAAGCATGAGAAAATACTTTACTAAAAGCCATATCTTGATTTACCTATGTAACAATTGTGAAAAACAAATTTCAAGTTCACCTTTTTTATACTTGTAACTTAATCTTGGTTACAGAAGTAACTATAAAAACTACATATAAGTTATAACAATCCCTATAGGTATTGCTATACATAGTTCTTATGTGTATGACTCATAACACGTTAATAGTACCACACTTTCTATATATAATGCCCTGATTTACATATAAACATAACATGAAGAAGAGCAATTTACAAAGGATTATGTTTCCTAAGTCTTTTATCTTAATATAATACTTTCCATACTCTAACAATTTAAGCCTGTACTTTCTAATCACATGTAATACCAGATATCAATGATAGTAAGATTTTAACTCTCACAATTACTCAAGGTATATAATTAATAAAACAACAAAGATGAACGAATATCTTAACATACATAAGTTATGTAATTGATTGATAAACTTTGAGCATTAGTACTTGAGATATAATTTTTTGCAGTCAGAAATAATCATGTATTCCAACAATAACATCTGATCAATGTATTAATAAAGCTTAACAATTAACTCAGCATACATATATCATATAGTTGCTTTTTATACTATGAGCATTAAAGCTTAAGAAAGGTTTCTAGTAATTAAAACTAACCATGTATTCTATTAATAACTGTATATCACTATTACTTTAATATTTGTACTATGTTTACACTTTAGCCTGCCTAAGTTCCAAGAGTGAATATCTGAAGATATCGATTATATAGATCCAAATGGGATCGAACTATGATCCATATGAGGACAAACAATAGACCCAAATGGGTTCTAACTATAGCAGCTATAATTATCCCTATAGGCATGCCTATCTATCCACATTCTAAACACTAAGCATGTAGTTAATTTCTTATAATTTATCTGACAATAGTTTGCTTTACTCTATTCAATCATATACATATATGTACATCCATAGCCATGTACTAAGTAATGATACTCATACATATGCTATTGTATAGCAATAAGTAAAGTATCATGTATTACTTGCCTATTTATCAATGTACCATGAATCAAATAGTTTATACTTACCTAATATAAGTATTCACTACTCGATAGCCGTATAAAGGCATATGTTAAATATGCTTAATAATAATCATACTTGCTCAAGTATCATAATATTGTATTTATGGAAATGTAATCATATAAATTACATATGCATGTATCATCTATTAAGCACATTATCATTATAGAAAAATGTACCTTTACAAAGCACGTATGTGCTTAATTATATTATCACAGCCTCATACTATATTACTGTAATAGATACATGTGATCAATGTATTACAAGTAATATAGATATTTTTATTCTAGAATTAATACCTACTCATACCAATCCATATTATTCAAGTGTCTCTTTATGCATATAAGTTCAATATCAGAATTACATATAGATATACAATTTTACATACATAAAGCTTAGGAAAATTCATGTAATTGCATGATATAGGTTCCTCTATAACATCATAGGAATACACACATAATACCATAGTTATACCATTTTTAACAAGTACTATAGAATTATCTATGCATGTATGTATGTATATATATATATATAATAAGTAATGATCATTACATTTGTTTAAGTACAGGCCTTAACTATACTTTAAACCAATTCTACTATTGACTTTATTTATAAATCTTCAGTTTCACTATTATAGTCTATTAGATTTATAAGATATCTCACTATGTACTTGTAATAACCTTAGTAGTTAAATTCCTAAATGATTTATCATTAAGTCATTAAATATCCTTCTTTGAATTTAAGTAAAAATGGCAGCTCAAATTCCATGGCTATGAAATTACTTTAAAATCATACATTTATATGCTAAAATATTTTAATGATATTTAGCAAATAAAATTCTAATGTTTAAGCATCTCTATGAATTAAATAAACCACCATATGTTCATAATAGTCTATCCTACCAATCAGTTTGAATCAAAGTAGTATAACCAATAAGGTTTATAATATGTTCAAAATAATTTTGGAATAGTTCCCATTACAACTGCATTTATTGAATTAATATTGGAATCAATAGTGAGTATATAAATATAAACTTTATTATCTAGGCTAAATTTGTGTTAGTTTTTTAAATGAAGCAATTTAAATTTGTTTTCATTAATTATGGCTTGCTTATATTCTTCAATTTAAGTGCACTTGGATCATATGAATTTGCTTGACAATATGGTACAATTTTTTATTTATACAATAAGTTTAAGTGCATTGCCTTTATATTAGTGGTTTTTTTAGATGCTTGGCCACATATGATTGGTTTTTATACTAGCAAAAAACATCAATCTACACAAATATTTATTATTGGTAATTAAATCTTATTACTTTAATCCATTCTTTTTGTTTTTCTTGAACATATATATTTATATTTCTGTGGGTGGTTCTGTGCCTTCTTAGAGGATGTGAGAATTTCAAGACCTCTGGCAAGCTACTTATTTTATATATATATAGGTGAATGTTTTGAATATCTAACATTATAGGCATGAAGATACATTTTTTTTGTATATATATATATATATATATATTTTTCTTGATATGGACAATGATGTCATTGTTTGAAAGCATGCTTCATAGGATGTGAAAAAACAATCAATGCTATAAATTTATGAATTATTTTTCATATATTAAATTATTTCTAAATGCAAAGTTTGCTTTTAACTTTCTTTTGTATCTTCATACGAATGACTTCTCTTTTGCTCATATGTAGAAGCTAGTAAATTGTACTATGGATAGAGTTTTTGGTTATCTGCAATCAATCACTACACAACTATACGAACTAGAAGCAGTTGACATTTCATGAATTGTTTGCCATACTTCATTGTTACTGTTATATATGCATGTATTATTTTGGATGTATTATTAACAATGCTATACACTTGTAAATAAAAATTTATCCATTAATATATATGTATGTATATATATATATATATATATATATTGAGTATTTATAAATTTGTTATTTTTTAGTTTGTGGTTTAAATATGGAAATTTTCATATTAAATTAAGAAAACAAAAAAGTTCATATTAACATTTAGTGAGGATAAATCTCACGTTAAATTTAGCGAGAACAATATTTATCACAAAAATGCAGGCTCAAATTTAGTAAAGAACTTGTTCTCGCTAAAATTTAGAAACAACTTAGTCCTCGGTAGCAAAAGTTAGCGAGAACTTTAATCCTCACAAAAGTTAATGAGGACTAAATCCTTATAAAAGTTAGTGAGGACTTAGTCCTCGTAAAAGTTAGCAAAAAATAAATTCTCCCAAAAGTTAACGAGGATTTAGTCATCATAAAAGTTAACGAGGACTAAATTCTCGTAAAAGTTAGTAAGGAATAAATCCTTGCAAAAGTTATCAAGGACCAAAATCCTCACTAAATTCATCTAGGATGATTTTTGTTACAAAATTTTTATCCTCGCTAAATTAATTTAGTGACAAAAAAGCATCATTTAGCAAGGATTTTTCTCCTCTCTATTTTCCATTTTTCTTGCAGTGTGTGAGTAGTTACTTAGTTGTTTAGGGAATCTTTGAATCACTAATACCCAATGGGAATATTGATCTTATTTGATTTTATATATTGATGGATGGTTTATTTTACTAAATTTTCAATGTTATTTCATTGGTTTTGATGTTTTACTTATTTTATCTGATGTTGATGGATGATTTAATCATGTTATCTAGATTAGGTATTTTATTTTAATGTTTGAATGCCATGAATGTATTTATGCTCTATTTTTCTATCAAGATTGTTGTAACCTTGAGATTGCTTCGGGATAGGACTCGATAAATTATAGTTTTATGATACTAGAATTAGAGTTTGGAGTAAAATGAATGAGTTTTTAGGTTGTTTAGCTCCAAGATGGGAAAGCAAACTAAACCTAAGATGTTATACCCATGCATAAGCTAATCATTAGATTAGCTTTAGGATATGCCATTTTATGATTTAAATAGCTTGATGGGGTATGCTTGGGTATAAAGGGTTATCCTAATCCAATCTATATAACTTTAGATTAATTAAATTCATATTTGGGTACGAGGAGGATGAGTAAACCTAAGCAACACTATTAGTTTATTAATTTTTATTTTATATCGATCTTAAGTGGTTGATTTATAGTAAAGTGCTACAAGTTTTATTTTAATTTACTTTTTTGCACTTTTAATAATCTACACAAAATATTTTGTGTTTGTGTTTAATGTATTCTTTGGAGGATAAGGGGTTGGATAAAGTCAAAAGAGATGTGGTAGCTTCCATAGAGAAGGAGTGTGAGAAAGATTTGAAGGAGGAGGAAATTTTGAATGTTCCTTAAGATGAGACATCGACTCAATTGAAAACTTTACCTTCTCATCTAAAGTATGTGCTTTCAAAAGATAATGATAAACCAGTAATTATATCTTCTTTTTTGATAGGTTTGGAGGAAAAACTACTAATTTCTATGCTAAGGAAACATAAAAAGGCATTCGGATAGAAAACCTTAGACTTGATGGGGATTAGTTCAAGTTATTGCATGCATCATATACCAATGGAAGAAGACTTAAAGCTAGTAGTGTAGGGACCCAAATTACACCTTAGTAGAATTCAAAGGCATTATCATGTTATTAATGTTTTATCCAGTTTAATTAGATGAATTATTATAATTGAAGACCTAGTGGATTAATGGTCTTATGTGATAAAGGGTTAGAGAGTTAATTAAAAATTGTAGTTTACCAGTGTATAAATATGTTGTCAATTATGACCTTAGTGTGTTTTAATGGGTACAATTTGAAAGGGAAAGCTAATTAGAGGGTGAAATTAAAAGAGGATGGCAATATTTGGAGTCAATTTTGGACAAAAGGAAATATGGGATATGATTTTAAAAGAGATAGGAAATGTGGGTTAGATTTTAATTGAGAAAGAAATCTTTGGGGGAAGAATTCTTACATGTAATTAGATAAGGGAGCTTAAGGATAATTTTACCCTTCTATTTAAGGGTTAAAGCCTTTGCATATAGGAGAGAGAAATCCATTTGTATGTTTTTAGAGTGATGCCAAAGCTTAAGGAAGAGTAATTTTTTCATTTTCTCAATCTTTCTCACAACTTTACTGATTTCTCTTTCGTCTCTTCAATAATTTTGATGTTTTATTTTTATTACATGGATGTTTATCTATAAATTGTAAAGGTATAGCATTATTCTCTTAATATCTAGCATTTTATTCTTGGTTTGAAAGGTATTAATGGAGAAAAAAATTCTGGATTTTATAGATGTGTATGTCTTATGAAGAAGAAGAAGAAGAAGAAGAAGAAATAGGTCTTAAGTAAAGGAAAAAAGGTGGTGAAAGATTGAAAGAGGGCATTGGAATTTGGCTATGGTATGGGATTTTTTGTATGGATTCTCTTGCATGTAAGATTTCAAATTTGTTTTGTTTAAGTTGAAGATTATATAAGAGAATGAGAAAATAGTTTATGTATAAGTACATGTATTTAAGTTGAATGGTTAAGCAAAAGCTAAACCCTAAGTTAAAAACCTAAAAAGTTTATAACATGCAATGATTAATTTGTAAGTGTGCTAATAGTTGATCTTTAACTTGATAAACTTCAATTTTACCTAAGTGTATCAAAATGCTTGTAAAATCCCTCTGTATCAAAAATATGTATTTGAGTTCATACAACCAAGTGAGCTTGTTTTACGAATATCAGGAGTTTAAGGGTAGCAATTTAAATATTTCAATTTCAATTAGAAAAATACTTTTAGGTCTAGATTTCATATGAATAACCTAGATTTTAAATCTATTTCTAAGTGATTCATATTTTAGCTTGAAATTCGAAACACTTTGTTGTCCTATCACTGGGAAAAAACCTTAGTATTTCTAAATATCTTAAAATATAGAAATGATATTGCGATATTTTTTATTTTTCATAAACTAAAAACATAGGTAAATATGTTTGTAGAATGAACATGGCCTAAAAATGATATATAAGATGTCAAAAATCATAAACAAGATGAAATTGGAAATATGCCTTTATAGAGAATATATGTCATGGTCAATAAAAAATTGGTACTAATAAGGAGGATAGTTTAGAGCCTAAAATACACATATGTCATAGTCAATACTAAAATGGTATCGATCGTTACTTAGTTATAGAAGCTAAAATACATCTATGTGATGGTCAGTAATAAAATGGTACTAATAGTGAGCTAGTACAGAACCAAAACTGACCTTATGTCACGGTCACTACTCTTGGGTAATGGTCATGACCCTTCTCTATTTCATTTATAATTGATTGAAAGGTTCCAATTTGTTACCAAAATTTACCTAAATCTCTATAAAGATCTTTAAAGCATTTCACAATGTTAAAATAACATATAAAGATGTATATTTTAAGAGTAAATGATAACATTGTATTGTAAAGCAATAGGTATAAAAAGTTGATGAAGCATGATGTATGGCAAATATTTGAATTATTATACTTATCACTTATTTGAGATAACATTTATATGCTTATATGTTATGCAAATGAATTATCATGTAAAAGTATATTATTATAACAATATATGTTCATTTACAATTACTTGTATGGTTATATAAGATTGAATATACATGTGTATACATCAAAGGTTGTGTAACTTCTTATATGATATGAATATGTATGAATGGATGTCTATTTAGAAATATGAATGACATGTAGATGTTAATAATTCTATTATGGTTGCAATAACTTGATCTTATATTTTTAACATTCTAAACCTATATGATTATGTAGTATTGAGTTTTAAACATATTAATGTATGAGAATTGACATAGTACATCATAAAGGTATGTACCAATGGTATATGTATATATATTCCCGCTAGATAGATAACATACATTCATAATTCTTATAATTATTATAGTATGATAGTTCAAAGCTTGTGCAAGTATAAAATTATAACTATATTCAAATGTGTTCTTAAGCATATGCCATGTTTAGAAGAAACATGAAAATATAGATATATTTGCATGTATATTTTGAATAGAGACACTCAATATAGCATGATGATAAATGTTATTTATATATGTGTGTTCTTGTGGACATATATTCCTTGATCTCCTTGCCAATAAAAAATAACAATACTCAAAAGTGGAACTGATTGCATATTGATTACCTTATATAGTTTCATGCAAGTATACATTATATAAATTTATATATGTTTATATATTTGAATCAAGTTAAGAAAGAGCTATGTGAGTTTTGTAAAAAGACTTAACTACCTGTGTTGAGTTTAGGATATGGATAGATAGGCATGCCTATAAAGGTATCTCACAATTGTAAATTTTTGACCCTGTTTGGGTGACTAAAATGATATGGTCCTGTTTGGATATTTTTAACTCTGTTTTGGTTGTAATTAACCCTGTTTGGGCAACTAAATAGACATGGCCTCATTTGGATCATAAACATCCCCATTTGGATTTTAGCCAATCCTGTTTGGGTCCACTTGACTAATCACACCATTTTGTACCTTTAGGTGCTTTTGTATAACATGTTATTCACTTCTTTAGAATAGTGTAGGCCTTATACAAAAGTTAAGAAAAACTTGATGTTGAAATTAAAGAATATTGAGGCATAACGGCTTTTAATCTAATTTCATAATACTTTATATGAAATCCCTTTTTAATGAATTGGAACATGTATTTATAACTATATTACATCATAGTGTCACAATTATATTATAGATTTATACATGATGAACTTTCATAATATTAATACTTTCTCAATATCACTTGTTTATACAAGTTCTTGGTGTTATATGCTTTATACTTAAATATACATTACTATATTATATGTCAATGTGTGGTATGTGGAAAGCATTACAAAGAGTATTATATTCGAAAGAATGAAACCTTTGTTATGATCATGAAGTGCCTCTATATTAAGAATTACTAGAGTTATGTAGTTATAATTATACATGGGAATGTTTTACCATAATATATGGATATGTTTGCATTCACATTGTTTATATTTATAGTTATTATTTAATTTTATGTATTGTGATGTAGGGTTTCTTGTATGTGAACATAGGACCTATATGACTCTTTGTATATACAAATAATAATATAATGAAGATAGATGTGTTCGAATGATAAACATGTCCATATGATGCACTTAGTTGATGAAACATGAGTAAATTTATGTGATGAAGAAATAACTTAAGCAATAAAATAATTATACACTTGATGGGAATATAGAGTTCACAAATCAGTTAAAGTTGTATTTGATAATATTTTGGGAAGGGAGATATGAAAGTAGTTTTAAATATTGTCTGGGATGCAAATATAAGATAGATAGTAGGTACAATTTTTAAGGAGTAAGAGAATTAAATTGTGAAGTATTCTTAAGAATACTTATCATTTATTTAATTGAATTAACTATATGATAGATTTTGGATTGCTAATAAGTGGACAAATAATTGGCAAGAACTTAAATATTTGTATTTGAACTGGAAATAAGTGATAGGGTAGTGTTTGATTATAGATCCACAGATAATTGTGCTGGTGTGTTTATATGTGGTGAGTACATATCATCAATGTCAAAGTTATTATTAATAAATATTATGTTTTTCATGAGTTGCTATAATTTTTTACTCTTGTTTCATATCTTGAATTATAATTCAAATATTGAATTTATGAAGAAATGCTTATGGCATGATGTGTACTTGGTAACTATCACTGTAGTGGGCATTTATCTGTTTTATGTTCCTCAGTAAACATTGTAGCTTAGCATGAGATTTTATTTGTGTAGGTAGCAAGGATAGAGCTTCTAATTAGGATTGATATCTATAGTAGGTTGGCTAACACATGTCTTTAAAGATTGAATAATATATAGTCTTCATTTTGCTTCCTTTTTGGTTCTGGAGGTTTTTAATTTGTGTTGGAAAATATGTATAAGTATAGTTGTTTTGTATATGTAAACAATGTAATGTTTTAAAGAACTCTTATGTAATTAAAGTATTATTTCCACAAGTTCACATGTATTGATTTAATCTTTTGTATAAGACATTCATATAGTATTGTTTTGAGCTAGATAGGAGAGTAATACATATTTAAGAAGCTAAATTAAATGATATAGCCACATTATAGGATAAGGGTGTTATAGGTGGTTCATCCCTAAAGATGACTCAATCCAGTGATGCAAGAGGTGGTAAAGATAAAGGTACTCAAGCTTATTTACAAAGGTATAATTTATCTTATCTCTGTTAGTAGCTGGGTGAGTCCTATGCAATGTGTCCTAAAGAAAGGAGGATTATAGTAGTTCAAAATGAACAAAATAAGCTTATCCCAACTCGTACAGTTATGAGTTGGAGAATTTTCAAAGATTTTTGGAGATTAAATTTTGCCACCCGAAAAAGCTATTTTCCTATACAATCTATTGATCAAATGTTAGAGAGGTTAGCGGGCAATAAATTTATTGCTACCTATATGGTTATTCAAGGTACTTATAACTACCAATTGCCCCTGAGCATATAGAAAAGACTACCTTCACTTGTCTTTATGGTACATTCATGTATAGACGTATGCCCTTTGGCTTTTTCATTACACCAGGAATGTTTTAGCGGTGTATGATGGCCATCTTCTATGATTTCATTGAGAATTTTTTAGAAGTGTTTGTGGATGATTTCACAAACCATGGAAAGGGTTTTGAGAGTTGATTAGCTAACCTAAAGTTAGTTTTTGCCAGATAGAAGGAAACTAACCTCTTTTTGAACTACAAAAGTGTAACTTTATGGTTAGAGAAGGGATAGTGCTGGGGTATAATGTGATTGAAAAAAGGATGGATAAAGCTAAAACTAATGTTATTGAAAAATTACCACCTCCCACTACTATCAAATGAGTTAGAATTTTTTTTATGACATGTTGTGTTTTATAGGCATTTTATCAATGATTTCTCAAAAGTTGCTGAACCACTCTCTATTTTAATTGTCAATGATGCTGCATTTGATTTTTCTAGTGAGTATTTGTAGGCATTTAACACATTAAAGTAGAGGTTGATCTTAGCTCAGGTGATTATTTATCCATATTAGAGCTTATCATCTAAAGTGATGTGTGATTACAACTACTTTGTAATGGGAGCAATTTTGGTGCAGAGGCATGATAAAATCTTTCATGCTATCTACTATGCTAGGCATGCGATGATAGAAGCCCAAGTCAACTACACTATCACCAAAAAGGAGTTGCTCACCATTATGCTTTCCTTTGAGAAAATTTACTCTTATCTTCTATGCTCTAAAGTAATAATATGATTTGATCATAAAGCTTTATGGAACTTGTTTGCAAAGAAAGATTCCAAGCTAAGGTTTATTCAGTAGGTGTTGTTATTGCAAGAGTTTGACTTAGAGATAAAAGATAAAAAGGGTATTAAGAATTTTATTGCTAACCATTTGTCTCCCTTAAAGTACAAACATATCAAGAAAGGGGAGATTAATGATTTCTTTTCAAATAAGTTCATATGTGTTATTTATTCATATGATGTTGAAATTCCTTAATTTTCCGAAATAGCAAATTATCTTACAGGTGGATTTATTCAAAGGGAGTTTACATAACAACTATGTAAGAAATTTAAAGTTGATGAAAGATACTATATTCAGGATGGTCCACAATTGCTAAAGCTATTTACGGATCAAGTTCTTAGAAGGTGTGTTCCAAGGGAAGAATAAGGACCGATTATGCAAGCTTACCATGGGAGAAAAGCCAGAGGACATCACGAGGCTAATTGGACAGTTGTGTAGATTCTCCAGTCAGGTTTTTATCGGCCAACCATATTTGAGGATGTGAAATTTTTGTGCTAAGTATGATACATGCAAAAGAGTGGGAAATATTTCTAAAAATGATTGAATGCCATTGAAAAAAATTATAAAGTTCAATTTTTTGATATGTGAGGCACATATTTTATAAGGCCATTTCCGATTTCCTTTGGGTTTGAACATATTTTAGTAGTTTTTTAGTATGTTAGTAAATGGGTAGAGACCATAACTATTGGAAGTTGTGATACAAAGCTTGTGCTTGAATTTTTATGTAGAAATATTTTCACTAGATTTGAAACATCGAGCGCCATCATTAGTGACAATGGGAATGTGAACCGCTAATTCAAGGCATTGCCAAAAAAAGTTGATGTTTGACACAAAATCACAACACCCTATCATCCTCAAGCCAATAGGTAGGTAGAGGACTCTAATATGGAGTTAAAAGCCATTTTAGAGAAAATCATTAACATGTCTAGGAAGTACTTGTCATTACACTTAGATGAGGCATTATAGGTTTATAGGACTACTTTTCAAACCCCAATTGAAATTTCTCCATTTTGGCTTATGTATGGAAAATTTTGTCATTTACATATGGAATTAGAGCATATGGCCTTTTAGGCAAGTAAAGTTTTAAATTTTGATCTAAAAGTTCTTAAGATAAACATCTTTTACACGTAAAAGAATTGGATGAGTTCCATTTGTAGGCATACGACAATGTGAAAGGCTATAAAGACAAGATAAAGAAATGCCATGATAGAAAGCTTATAAGGAAGGATTTTGTATCGGGATGAAAATGCTACTTCACAATAGTCATTTGTGAATATTTCCCAAAAAATCAAGGTCAAGCTGAAAAAGAGCTTTTGAAGTTATGAAAGCAAATCAATTTGGAATGCTGACATTGTAAAGTAACCAAGAGATAAAAAGGAGTTCAAGGTGAATAAACATTGCTTAACGCCATATTTTAAATTGAGATTTGAAGATGCTTTAGTGATCATCACCTTGTTAGAGCCTTGATTGTACTTTAAAGTCTTACTGCAGACTTAGTAAATTTAAAATTAATTCTAACACTCACTTTTACTAGCATTTCTTTTATTTTTATAAGTTGTTATTTTTGTTGGATTTTGGTTCAAAAGTTTTAGTTAATAGGCCATTATTTTGAAAATTTTCTTATTAGGGTAGTTTTAAAGTTAGTTCTTTTAACATAAAGTTTTGTAATGTAAACATTTTTGGGAAATTTTTATTGGTCATGGTGACTATGTTTGTGTTGTCACCATGACATAAGTGAAATTTGGAATTCGGTACTGAAATTTTTATTATCACCATGACATGGAGCATTTTTACATTTTGCACTGAAGTTTATTACCTCATGGTGGCCAAGTTTTTCTAGTGATCATGGTAGTAATTTTTTTTTAGTATAGAAGCAAAATTAGTTTTACCTGATAGTCATTACCTTTTGCTTGTGACCATCACCCCCTAAAACTCATTTTTGAAAATCCAATTTTTACAATGCATCATTTTATTTCCTCTATTTTATCTTTTGTTTTTCCTTTGATTTCTTTGCTCTCTCCTTCATTTTGGTTGCGATTTACACTGCGAACCCCAACAAGTATAAGTTTCTTCTTCATCGTTTCTATAGTGTACACTAGTGTTCCTATTGATTAAACAATAATTTTTTTTACAATTGTCAATCAATTCTTTCCCTTAATATCTTCTTATTATCTATTTTTTTCAAGTTTTGTATTTGTATAAATCTTTGTTATTTTTGTTGCACTTTTGAGTGATTATTATATTATATGTCATGGTTTTTGATTGTGAACTTGATGTTTGTGGGTGAGTGATAGGTATGTGCTTCAAGACTCAATTTTCTTATATTTTCTCTAACTTTTTCAATTTCTTTTTCTCTTTCTTCCTATAATTGCATCCCTTTTTTGTTCTTCTTTCACATCTTCTTCTTTGCACAAAACTAGAAAACTCATTTGTATGGCAAGTTTATGGCACTTCATAGGCTTAGATTTGTTTTAACGCTTTATGATGCTTAATTTTTAGCCAAAATAAATTTATTTTGATGTATAAAATTGCATGAAAATTGGAGATTTATGGTTCATGAAAATTTAATCTGAGGTGTTAATCAAATCTTGATTCTAGTGAACATTAATGAAAATTTGGTTACTATAGGATTTGTGTTTCTCATTATTGACTTAAATTGCAATTGGAAGTTTTAATTAGTTTATTCTTGTGAATTTGCATTCGATTTGAGTTATGCCTATCCACTATTTGAAGAATTGCTTAAATGAGTTATTTTTCTCAAATTTTGGCTTTTCTCTTTTGGAACTGACTTGCAAATCCTGGAGTTTGATAGCGTTTGTCAACCTTATGCTTCATCCTTTGCCCAATTGTTTAGCATTGCTGGAAATACTCATTGATTTTAATGCTCAATTTTTAATTGGAATATCTTACGTATACATGTTGAGAGTTGTATTTACATTTGCATAATACTAAGATAAAATTTGTGAATGGAATAAGTTTAAGCCCTATGATTATAGTTTTTATTTTCTTTCCGTTTTATGATTTTGGTTGCTGCTAGTGGCTATTGTAAAGGGATTGGCATGACTTGGGGAAGTTGGCATATTTCTTCCTTTTTATTGTGGAATTATAGGCTTGACATTAGGAGAGGTTCCATTTTTACCTCTATTTCTTTGTTTGTAAATACTTGCAAATTTTAGTTCTAATTGGCCAAATATTATTTGGTTTGCATGTTTAAAGAGTTTCTAATTACTCTAGTTTGCAAAAGATTCTAGAGATTCTCTATTTTGCCTACCATCACTTCTAGAGGTACAATATTTTGCTAATGTATGACATATAATTTAGTGTATATAAATTGCTGATGAGTGCTGATGAGTGTTTGGCTTAATATGTTATTTGATGAATAGTGTTTGATGCGGTGGTTTAAGCAGGATAGGTAGGAATAGATGTAATTACTGTGTTTGTTGGTGTATTGGCTTTATGTAGTCACTGAGATTGGGTTAACCTTTATCAGGGTTACCTAATGATGATAATGTTATGTGTGAGATGGCTAAGAAATGGTAGTGCTTAATTCTCTATTCTATGGGTGTTCTTAAATGAAAAAATCTTTTATAGGCCTCGTTTTCATATATTTTTTTTGCAAAATAGCAGGAAATAGGTTTTGGATTGGGAATTTGGCTCATGTAGGAGTGAGTCATGTGTTAGACTCATGGATTTAGCTAGTGACTCATTCCTTCTTTTATTTTAAAATTATTGTGGTTCCCATGGTATATGACCTTTGAGTCCTAGCCTCTCATACCCCCAACCCATGACTCAATGTTTTCCAGCAAAACTTTTGATTCTCTTCCAGTGAGGCAGGGATTATTTTTAGCAAAACAATTTATTTTTTCTTTATTCTAATTTAGCTTAATTAACGATGCATGAGATATTTTCTTAGGATTAAGAAGGATAATCAACACAAAGAAAAGTAAAATAGAGAACAATAAAAGTGGAGAGTGGTTTAAAAAAACACTTATTTTCAAAGGAAAAAACTGGTTTTCAAACGAAAAAAAGAAGAGAAGGAAAATGAGCATAAAAATGGCAATTTTACTAGCTTTAGTTCACAACAACACTGGAGGTAATAAAAGAGGTTATTGCTTAATCAAATTGTTAAAATGTTTTCTTGGTTTACTTAAGCTTTAAACTTTGTTTTTGGTGTTCTTACCTTGTGAATATTTGGTTTGAGTTAGTTCTTAAAGATATGATGTTTAATCTTGTGTATTTAGTGTTTTTATATGAATTTTATTGAATTATGCATGATGATAGGTTTATTTGTGATTTTTGAGCTGAGTTTTGTCACTTTTATGTTTATTTTCTTTCTTTATGATTCATGCTATCTCATTAGATTAATTCTTATAAAATATGTTTATTATTGCATTGTGACCTCACTTAAGCCTTGTATGTTGTTTTAACGAAGTTTGAGTGTGTTTTGCATGAGTTTTAAACCTAGAAATTATTTTTGGAGCTTGAGTTTTTGTTCATGGTGTAGTTTGAGAATTATTGGTTCATTTTGGGATAACGCATGGACCCAATCTGTGAGTGATGTCATAAGTTTGCCTCCTGACTCCACTTATCGTCTCATCCCAAAAATGAACAAAGATTTATAGAAAGGACGTGACTCACCCATGTTGACCTTGACTCACCTATCGATTGCGTTGTGACTTCTTACTCTTATGAGTGAGTCCGTGACTCACTCTTTTTTTTTTCCGATGCTATGTCTTTTATTCTCTTTACATCCCATAAAGAAATCCCCTTTTAGCTTGTTCCTTCATATGCTTATATGTATTGTGATTTTGATTTGTGAATCTTTTGAATTGTTAGGAGAATGAATAAGGATAAGACCCAAAGGCCTATATTTAATTACTTTCCACTTATTTGCTTTGATTATTTCAATTATTTGATCATTTCAAACTATATTATTATTTTTAATAGCTTGTAATAATGTAGTAAAAAAGGGTATTTTGGCATAAAATTTAAAAGGAATCTCATCAAACTATTCCTATTTAATTAACCAGGTTTCATTGATAAAATAGACCAATGTCCTGTCTTGACATTCCTATCACGCTTAATAAATTTTCTAAAGACTATGCAAGGGAAATTTATGTTTCCAAACTAAATGAATGCCTCGATTTATGCTTATTTATTTTTCTAATATAATTATCTTATTTAATTAATTTTATTATTTTCTTTCAACAAAAAAAATGTTTTCATTCAAAGATATAAAACTAGGTAATTTATTATTGATTCTCACAAGTTAGGACCAATGTCATGAAGCAAATACGATTTATGTATGTATTTCATAGCTTTTTAAGTGCTATCGTGTATATTTATTTTGCTATTTCACAATTTGTGAGTTGAGGATTAGTATAATTAGGCATAGGCGGATATTTATATTGACCATTAACCAAATATTGAGAGTAGGAATGACATCCAAACTCTCAATGGTTTCGACGTCATGAGGTATATTAAAATCAATTTATTAATGTTCTATTGGTGGCAACTCTTAAATACACACCTTGTGATGCTCAGTAGATGCCTCATATATTAGTCGTTAGTAAATGGGTCGAGGTCCTTTAGCCACTGTCCCATCTTTTTGAGGTTTCAAGGCATTGTATTTTTGGTTGAACCCTTGTCCATTGGTAAGCAATTGGTTTTCACGAGTTTAAAGAACCTCAATCCAGTCTCGAGCCCTAAAAGTGAGATTTTGAGACTAAATTGGGTTCCTTCGGGGTTCGACATGCGTCATACTATGTTTGTGGTTTATGGGTTTTAAACGTCAACAATTGGGCATTTGGCTTTATAAATTGTTGTTGTCCTTGCAAAATTATAGAGTTTGAGTAGTGATAATTCATTCTTTTTTATCTCAACCTAGCTTTCAAAATCTAATACCGATTTTGATTGAGTAAAATGTTTTCCCTGCTGATTGTTTTTTATTTGTTTAATAGAGCAATTTCACCCACACTTGATCACCTTTATGATGCCATTACATTTAATGGTTTTGATTTTTTCGGGACCTATTACCTTGTGCTTATAATGCTTTAAATGTACAATGTGCTTGAAATTCATAGCAACTCTGCATTTGGCTGCTAATTTTCATTATAGCTTGGGAATGTTTATTGCATTTGATGATTGGAAGTTTTATGCTTATGGTTTTTTTTAATTCTTGCATTACACAATATATCTTAAATTGCTTAAATTAGATGCTTAACTTTATCAATACATTTTTTTGTGTTCACATCTCTTTGGAATTTTAAGCAATTATGCATTTAGAAGATTATTGATTTTGCATGAAATATCTTTTGATATGGAATTTTGTTTATGCAGATTATCATTGAGTTCCTTTGCATTTTATGTGTGCTTATAGCTTATCTACCTTCTTTGCTTAAAGTTGTTGATTGTTTCTCTAAAATGTATTTTATTGATTGAAATTGATTGCATTGATGCGAAATTAAATTTTTTGGTGGAAGCTGGTACTTCTAACTTATTGTAATAACATTGTCATGTCTTGAACTTAAATTGGCTTTGCATTTTTCTTGTAGTGGCATAAAAAACAAATCATAACAAGGTTGTATCCAATGTTAGACCCAATTCTAGCCTTAATTCATCTAGTCAACCCCTAAACCGATGACCAATCAACATTTTAAAGGTACATGCTTAGGTTCTAGAGGATTGAAAGGTCAATTATGCTTACTTCATAAAATTCACTTACATATAATTAGTTTATTTGGACATGGAACTATTGGAAAATATAATTAAACACCATCTTTTAACTCAAAATTAAAGATAAAGTGCAGAATCTTATCAATAACATCGGATGGGTGCCAGTTTTTTCTTGTTAGGAAGAAGTTCAGCTTAAGTTATCGATAGATTTTCTAGCTACCATAAAATGCAAAATTGGGAAGTATATCGAAAATGATTAAGGTTATGTCACTTTTTTTTTGGATGGAATTTTTTATGAACTTACTTTTGTTAGATTTTTGGAGTTGTATGGATTCCCAACTCATGCACCTGACTATTTTAAGATTAAAGCAAGGACAACATTTAAGATATAATTAAACACCATCTTTTAGAGTCTCATTATATGTTAAGGGAAACAAAGTCGCACCATCTGCATGATTATGCTTTAATTATCATGCACATATTCTTCTCCCTATCATTCATATGCCATGCTAGAAAGATAAATTTGACTTAAGCTCTCTTTTTAGCTTATATGGTGAGGGTTTCAAAATCAATGGTGCTTCAAATTTATGGCACAAACTACAAGAAATACAATGCAACCAAAAAAATGTGAAGAAAGTCTCAATTGGAGGGTATGTCACTCTTCTAGCCAAACATTTGAATCATCATTTTAGAAGGTCTAAAGTGTTATATACCATACCTTTCATTGACAAAAATTTATTTAAGAATATGCATATGGTCATTCATGATGAAGAAAAGGAGTGTGGCTTTCGTTTTAGTGATAACTAGGAATATTTGGACAAAGTTGAGAGGAGTTTGAGTAGTTTTCCTCGTGCTCCAATTTAAAGAGTTGTGACATTGTCTTCTACTCAATATGCTTCTTTGGGTGATAAAGTAGACACCATAGTAGCCAACTAAGTTGCCTTTTAGGACTAGCTTAATTAAGTGATAATTGCCATTACTCATTTTGTAGCACCCTTATCCTATAATCTATATATGTTACTTTATCCATCTCATTACACATGTTTTACTGTGCAACAAAAACATATACCAACTATATAGAGAACTGATATTCATACTTATATAATAAAAGTTGTATACTATTAAGACTTCACAATATACATTAGAGTCTATTTACAAAATATAACAACTAATTAATATCTTACAAAATAGCTGTACTTTTATAAGATTTCTAACACAACATAAAACCCTCGAAATACAAAAAGAAGATTATATACTTAATAATCTTCAAAGACTTGTGTTGGTCAACCTGCTACAGATATCAGTCCTGCGAGAAAGTCCTAGCTTTGCAACCTACAGAGATGAAACACCTGTTCTAAGCTATAAAGCTTAGTGGGGAACTAAATCATGATAAACAACCACTCATAATGATCATCAACAATCACACAACATGCCTCAAGTATAACAATGATTTATTTCAAGAAATGAAAGAAATTAAACATTTACATTCACTTATAGAAATTATAAAGTTTAACAGTAAGAATTTGTATTGACATTCCAATCACCATATATGATCATACAAGTTCCAACATCCTTTGGAATTAAATTAAACTATTTATAATATGATTATTTTATTAATCAATGCTTAATAATAAAAATATAGTTATCTACTATTAATTTCATAAACAGTCTTCACAAGTATTGAAATTATCATACTTCTATTCTTGTATGTCTAGGATATACACACATTAGAATTATATAACAAAACAACACTTCCATTAACCATGAGATTATTAAATTACTATAGGCTTACTTTATATTCCATAAGTTATTCATGTTATAACATATTAGATGTATCATAAAAATAAGCCTATCAACCAAACATAACACTTATATATTATTACCATTAGTAACAAATACACGTTAAAGAATGTGTACATGCAACAATGTTAACACATATATAAGCATAGGAAAACACATATATAATCATAGGAAAAATATTTCGAAAACAATGGGTATTGTAACATAACTCTTATAACCCTTAGTATGAAATATGCTATGCTATTATGACAATTATGGCGTTCATTCAATAAGATAATACTCTATACCCTAATATAAGTTTCTTAATAAATCATACGTTGTCATACATATAGAAATAAAAGACATATATATATATATATATATATATATATATCATCAATTTAACAATTAACATGTATTTATGATACTAGTAGTATAGATACATATACTATTGGACATTCTTTTAGTTGTGGGTTTTATGTGCAACAAAAGGAATTTCATATGTAGAATAGTATAAAGTCAATTAAGAATTTGCATGCCTTAATAAACTTTTCTTAACCTTTGATAATAAAGCTTGCACTATTCTAAGGAGGTGGATATCAGGTTATATGGTAGTACCCGAAGGTACAAAACTATTGATTATAACGATGGCACCCTAATGTACAAATAAGATACCTGGAGGTATTAAATGGTGATCCCTTGTAGAGATAAAAATGTATGATAAATCAGTGGACCAAAATGGGGTCAAACAAATAACATGGACCCAAACGGGATCAATCAAATAACATGGACCGGTCAAACGGACCCAAGCGGGGTTGGTTACTACCCAAATAGGGTTGTTAAAATCAACTCTAACTTTTAATTTCAAGTGGACCTAAATAGGTCAAAATTTTTCAGAAACAGTTGCAAGGTACCCTTATAGGCATGCCTATCTATCAACTTTCTAGACTCAACGCAGGCAGTAAAATCCCTTTGATTTATCTTTCTAATCACATACATATATTTATGTATATATGTAGAACTATATGTGAAATTTCATATACATGTTCATGTATAGACTTTATGTGAACACGATATCACAAACATGTACTAGCATAAATAAGTTATACTCTTGATCAATTCAAATGCATGTAGTTCATTCACATGTATGTGATCATGGTACTTATCATCATGCTATCTTAAATTCCAATAGTCATTTATTATATACATACATACCAATATTTTCCATTACTTTAAGATATACAGTAATGTTTAGAATCATATATTGAGTATGCATATCTTTTTACACATTTTTCTATCTTACTCGTATATCACATTCATAGAAATCATAGTTATATGGAGATAAATGTAAACATGTATGTTATCATTATATAATTGTGTATTTATACAATTCACTATAAAAACATGATTTATATCATTATTCTTAAACATATTTTACATGACAAGCACAATTAATCAGTATAATTATTTCAAATAAAATTAATCATCCATATTTACTTTTTGAGGTTGATGTCTAATATTATAATGTAATAGTAAATCAAATAAATCGATATTAATTAGTTATATTCCTAAGCATATAATTGTTTGGGCATATATATATATATATATATATATATATATATATATATATATATATATATATATATATATATATACTATTTAATTTCAGCATCTTAATTATTTTCATTTGTGATTATATCAGCATTTATATTTTCAATGTTTTAAACATGTATATACATGCACATTCAATTTGAGGTAATATAAATTATATGCATCCATATGAACAATTATGTATGTTCATATATACAACTTCCAGCATTCATGTATATGTATTTATATATATTCATATTTTCTTCTTCAATTTTTGAAATCTATATACATTTTATGGCATCAAATTTCATTTATAATACTTTAACATTTCATTATCAATTTCATAGTTGAATAATTGTATAACAATATATAGTATCATATGATTAAATATATATATATAAGAATTATTTCACATAATCATCCATGTACATGTTTTTGACCATACATGTATATACATAACATTTCAATCAAATAGTTTTCATGCTACTTATAAATCAGTGTATTTTCATGTATACATAGATTTAACATAACAACATTTAACACTAAACATTGAAAATTCTGCCTTCAGAATTTTGCACAATGGCAGAGTTTCAAATACAATTTGTATGCATTTTTGACCTGGAAAATGTCATTTTTAACAAAATTGTCCTCCAACAAACATGACCCCCTATGTTTCCCGTTTTCAGAACATCAAAAATAATTTCAATAGCACTTCCAAAACTCTAGATATTACACTTTAATAAATATTGTTCCTATTGACAGTGCTGTGTATAGGTTCAGAATTAAGCTAAAATTAGACAAGCTTAAGGACATAATTAGGCTTTGTTTTCTTCATACAAAGTATAGGATTAGAAGTCTAGTTTTAAAAAAATCAAACCTAATAGCATTTTGTTCACTATACAAAGAGATATATCATTTTTTCCATAATCTACTCCAGAACCAAGAATAACAGCTCATTACAATTTCAATAAATCATATAAATTTTTTATATTCAGATTTATGGCTAGGTTTCTTCTACAAAGTTGTTTATATTTATATCAAGTTTACACAGAATCAAACCTCACTCAATTATGACTTAAATACAAGGAGTTATGGTTAAAACATTGGTAACTGTTCAAAACAGCCTATACACTCAAACCATTCATTTGTACGAATTTTATGAGTTCCTTAACAACATAATCAAGCCATGATTCCTTCTAATGAATTATGGATAATTGAATCTAGTTTACCAAGATTTTTGATTCACTTCAATTCAAGGTCTAAAACTCCAGATATGAACAAAACAAGCAGCCTGGTTCACAAAAACCACACCCATTTTTTCCTCATTATTCAAAACCATGATTTTTTTTCTTATTTAATCTCTTATTAACCCTAAACAAACTAATAAATTACAATTAAAATTATGTAATCCAAGCATAAATATTTATATCCACACATATTTATGAAGAATAAGTTCCCAAACCTGAAATTTACTCCATCTAAAAATATCTTCTCCTTGATCTTCTTCTTTGAAATTATGATTCAAAAATCCTTTGATCACTCACATGCAATTGATTTTTCCTTGTATATCATTTAAGAGAGAATAAATAAGAAGCTTAGGAGAGAAGTTGCTGCCCCAAGCTAAGAACACAACCACTCCCACCATTACTCTCTCTTAAATGTGATCTTCCACTATATAAAGATGAAGAGAAAAGTTCCCTTGGGGTCCCTCAACAATTTACATGTAATGAAAATACCCCTTTCTAAATAATTTGTTAAAACATTAACCCCACTTCCTTATTTCCTTTGACATTGGCCCCTAGATTATTAATCTCTTTTAATTGGACCCCAAATAAAATTATTTTATTACATTTGGCCCTATTTTTTTTAATTAACTCTTTACTCCTCTGACACTTTAGAATATCAATCCATTAGGTCTTAACTTATAATAATTCATCTAATTAAGCTTAGTTAGACTTTAATAACATATTAATGTTCTTGAATTCCATTAGGGCCTATTTTGGGTCCTTACAAATCTCTCCCCCTTAAGGAATTTCGTCCTCGAAATTCATACATGTATACTTTACTCATGTACAACACTATCATTCTATACCTCTATGTCTATCATAATCATCTATGATCCTGTAATTCCTTTACCATCTTTTCTATTCACTTCTCATTAAACCTTATCTCCAAATAAGGGCAACCGTATCATACTATTATATCATTACTATGCTTAATGTATATCCTATCAGTTTCCTTTTTAGTTGGGGCTTGTGCATGTAACATAATGCTTGATGTTATGCTAAGCGTAAATCATGCTTTCATGTATGCAATAAGATGCAAATGCATATTCTCATGTGCTGTATATGTTTTTGCTCCATCCCATGTGTAATGTTTCATCAATTGCCCTTACTTAATACGGAAACACTGACATATATATAGAGAGCATTTTAATGAATCCTCAAATTATCAACTCAATAGCCTCAATTATAGACCTTCTCATCAATTTAGCATAGCTCTATCTCATGTTTCATAATAAAATAATCACTACATATTCTACTAACACACCTATAACATAATCCAATATACTAATCATATTCATATATCATTGACAAACTTCCATCATATCAAATATTTCAAAAGCATATAATTTTTATCTCTAAGTTTAAGATTTATCAATCCAAATAAATAAACTCTTTACTCCTCTAACACTTAAGAATATCAATCCATTAGGTTTTAACTTATAATAATTCATGTCATTAAGCTTAATTATACATTAATAACATATTAATATCCTTGAATTCTATTAGGGCCTATTTTGGGTCCTTACACATTTTGTATAGCATTTTTAGGCACAATTTCCTTCATCACCACCACTGAAATCTTAAGTGTAGGGAGTCCCCTAGCTCAATATTTTTTTATTTAATTTTATTTGACTTGCTAAGGTCAGTAAGGTTTTAAGTGTGGGGTAGAAGAGAAGTTACTTGATTGGGATTGAAGATATTTTGTGAATTAAAGATAAAGATTTTTGCTGACTTTTATAATGATATTTTGTGAAGAGCTTTTTGGTGTTATACAGATTTTATTGAAGATAAATATAAATTTCAAGTCCTACAAATTGTGTATTCTTTTGAACCATAATTCTATGATCTTATTTTTAAATTTTAAAAGTTTTTTTAGCTTAAATTTTATGTTTTTGTTGTTATCGAATTATCTGGTTAAATTGTATAGTTTAAATTCTAAATTTCAGTTTCTTTCAGCTTAAGTAGTTTATTTTAGTTTAAATTGATTTACTAGTTTATCTTATCTTTTTTTTATTTTAATAATCTTATTATTAATCTTTATTTTAATTTTTTTAATTTCAAAATTTGGTATTGGTTGTTTAAATTTCTACTGAATTGTTATTATTTTTAAATTTTTAGTATATTTTCTTTTAGTTGTTCTTAAATTTAAATATTGAACTTTTATTTAGAAAAACTAATTTAGCAAGAGAGTATTTGTATGCTTTAGCAAGATTTTTCTCCGAATTAGACCCAATTAGTATTATGTCAAGGTACGAGAGCGGTTGAGCAAAGGAATTCTAGGAAAAGCTAGAACAATCGTCATCACACTTTAAAATAAATTTTCAACTTAGGCTGAGTTAGGATATGACCTATGTAGCGTTACTTTGGTAGTCACTTTTAAATGACTATTTTCCTACCCTTATTTGTGTTTTATCATTGTTAGCACTATTGAGCCTATTTGGTACACTAAAAGCATATTATTTAATGAATTTTTCTTGTTTCACTTTGTTTTTAACCATATAACTTAAATGCTTTTATCTCTGATAATGGTGATTTATATGATGTTTTTAGTATATTTTTAGGTGTTTAATTGAGTTAATTTTATGCTAATTATGTTGAATTTGAGTTTAATTGGTTAATTTTATGTTTTTGGAGTTAATTGTAAGTTTTGGTGTTTTTCAGGGTTAATTTGCAAGAAAAAAGACTTAATTATAAAAAGGCAAGAAGATTTGGGCCAAAACTATGAAAACAGGAAATTCATGCTGTAAAATGTTCGTGAAGTCTAGTACAAAGTTGCTTGGCCATGTGTTTCATTGCTTAGAAAAATGAGTGGCTGTGCATTGAAGGATCTAACCTTGCTTGGTTGTGTGTCTTTGTGCTTAAAATATTGCTTGGACATGCACTTCTTTTGGGAAGAATGCACTGTAGTGCATTTAGTGAGGACAAAACCTAATTGATCATGTGATTTAAACTCCAATGCTATGAAGGATTTTTTATTTTTCCAATTCAAGAAGGATTCTTTTCCTATTCCAATTTAGGAAGTTTAGAAGAATTCAACAACTTATTTTGCCTATAAATAGAAGACTCAAACACAAAAAATCAACCATCAATCATAAATCATTAAGAACTAGTAGAATTCTATAGTTTTAAGTTTTTACATAGTTTTTCTAGATTTTATGTTTTTATTCAATATTTTCCTTTTCAACTTTGTTTTAGTTTTTCAACTTTGTTTTAGTTTTTTTTAAACATGTTTAGCAAGTAGTTTTTCTTCTTTTGCTAATGGATTATTGAAATCTTTCATTTTCATTGTTATGACTTTATTTTGAACTAAATTTCTATATCAATTGAATATTTCTTAGGTTTAAGCATATTCTTATCTTTGATTGTGTTAAGTTAATTGTTGGTTTATTGAGTAAATAACTAAAATTTGGTCTACACACTATCATTGATTTGCATGTTCTTGGGTTAACTCTTTAATATTTATGCATGATTATTTTCTAAAATATGAGGTAATTATGTGTTAATTTTATTGATTAATATTAAGAGAGGAGGAACTAAGAATAAATTGGAATTGAATTTACTTGAAAAAGAGTTCAATGAAAGTTTAGGAAGTTAAACTAGGTTTTGATGTAGAGTATTAGATTTATCTATGAGTTTAATACTAAAAATGATATTCTAGCATAAAGATATCTGGCTTTATTACTAGTTTTTCCATAATCACTAGTGTTTCCTATTGGAATTAAGTCATGATAATGAAAATTAAGGTGGATAGATCCTTTAGCAGGAGAATTTTAATTATTGTTTTGTTTTTAATTCATGTTAGTTTAATTTTATTTTTTGTTTTGTTTAATTGTTTATTTATTTTAATTTTTGCCTTTAAATCAAAAAAATTTGGGAAATAATCTCAGATTAATTTGATTCATACATAGATATTCTTTTTAGCAATCTATGTTCCATTAGCTACGATATTTGGGGTCTTAATCTATATTTCCTTATATTACTAGCCGATCTAGTACACTTGCTAGACATCGGTCAAGTTTTTGGCGCCATTGCCGGGGAACAGCAGTGTTGTTTGTTTAATATCTTTGATTGAGTTTGTCTGAGATTTTTTATTTTTATTTTAATTTTTTTTTTATGATTGTTCTTTGCAGGAACAATTTTAGATATTCTTTAAAATGATGTAAGATGATGTCCAAAACTATGAATTGGTTTTTTTGAAATAATAAATGAATGATTTAGTAAGAGAAAAAGAGGAGATAAAAATATTGCGTGCACAGTCACAAAATTCTTATTCATCACCATCCGTTGCTGAAGAGTCTTATTCTTTTTGGGATTTGAGAGCACAAATGGAAGAATTAAGGAAAGAGAATCAAGAAGTACAATATTCATTGAAAAATTCATGAGAGTCTAGTAACTCCACAATTGAACGTCTTCGTAATTTTTCTATAAGTGAGGAGAGGAAATTTTGGGTTGAGAAAAAAGAATGGAGGGCCATACAAGAGGCTAGTAACTCTAAAATTTAAGTTATTTATGCTGAAAAAGAAGAGTAGGAGACTATATTAAGAATTCGAGAGGAGAAGTTAAGGGTTCAAGAGAAAAAATTTAGAATTCAAGAGGAAAATTTTATAATTCAAGAAGAGAGGTTAAAGACTTAAGAGGAAATAATCAAACGTCAAGAGAATCTATTAAAGGATAAAGTGGAAGGAATTAAAAGATTGGAATATAAACTAGAACTTTTGAGTGTTCGTATGAAATTTCAAGGTGATGGTGGAAAGGAGAAGGAAATAAATCATTCATTACTAGTGGATATGGAACAAGAGGAACAATTAATCTCTGAAGACAAGTCATGTGTTTATATAGAGGATGAAATAGGATTTTTTGTAGAGAATTTATCACCAAAGGAGTAAGAAGGAAAAGATTCTAAAGTGGAGACACTGGATTCAGTCCACTTGAAGGACTCATTTAGGCTAGAAGAGCCGGTAGAGTTCGTTTTTAATGAGCCAAAGGAGGAATCGTACTTTATTGAAGACATGGAATTTCTAGCTTTGGTGAACTATGATAGGTTTCTTCTACTAATGGGAGAAAATGAGGAGCAAAGCCCGGAAAGACCTATATTTGGATCACAAGCTTGACCTCCCGAGAGTAACATGAATTGAGCTAGGACTCAATAAACCATAACTTCTTCTTTAAACTCTTCTCTTTAAATTTTCATCAATTTTTTTTATGATTTATGTTTTGTATGTTATTTTCAATAATTTGTCTTGCTTTTTTCTTTTTAGTTTAAAGTTTACTGCATGTTTGTTATTAGTTTATGTCTTTTAATTCATGAGTTTAAGATTTGGGTTTGAAAAAGAAGCTACTTCTAATGATTTTTATGCTTTATGATTAAATTTTGATTAGTAAGTTCTTTTAAAGTAATTAAAGAGCTAATATTATTTTTTAGGTGAGAGAATCATAATTTAATTGAACTTATAAAAGGTTTATGTTTCTGAGTTAAGTTGGATAAATGTAAGTTTGATTTTATTTGCATAAAGCTTCATGAATTTACACTAAGTTAAAAGTGGACTTAATATGGACTTTAATTAATTGAGAGATTTGTATATTGCTTAGCATAATCAAATTGAAGCTTGAAAAAAATTTTAGAAGGAAAAGGTATAATTAAGTAAGTATGAGTAATATGGAGCTATAATTGGTTTATATTGATCAAAAATAAAATTTTGACTCAGTTTTAGCATAAATTGGTTCACATGAATGAGTAAAGGTTTAGTTTTGAATTAATATTATTAAGGTAATATTATCAAGGAGGTAGTTTAGGTGGCATAATTTTGTTGTTGCTCTGTTGTGTAGGGAGTGTTAAATCTCAAAGAGTAGTGGCAAGACTAGGAAGAAAATTAATTTTGAAGTTCAGCTATCCTATATGTGCCCACAGATCTGCTACCCTTCATTTTTACATTCTAGCATGAATAGAGTCTGCCTCGCCCCTTGCCCACTGCACGCCTGCGGGTTGCTTCCTCCCTGCCCACACACGCCTGTGCATTGTCTTTCTGCTTGGCAGTAACTTCCTAGATGCCCACGTGAAACTCCTCAGCCTACACGCTCACGCCTCCCCTTTCTTTACCTAATGCGCACCCGCGTGTGCGAGTTGCCATTTATGCGCCCACATCTTCTTTCGCCTTTAGCATCTGCACTACCACGTGTTTGTCCATTGCCTCCATATATACCCACATATGGTGCTAGCTGTGCCTATATGCGGCCATGTAATGGGGTACTGCCAAATTTAACAACTCCTTTATATCTTCTTAGTTCTTTAATTTTTTTATCTCATTATTCTAACACCCCCATACTTCTTCCATTTCTCCCATGCAACCAAAGCACGAATCCATCATTCCCCACCCCTCTTCACTCCATCAATTCACACATCCTCACTTATTCACACTCAAACACTCACTCCAGCACACACTTCTAATTTAAACATTGCAGCACTTGCACATTTTTCACTTGTTTGAAGTTTTTATTATGGCTTTGACTATTTTGATCATAACTTTTGCTACAAGTGTCCGATTGACTATTTTAATATGTTTTCGAAAAGCACATTTTGAGATGGAAATTTGTTACCAAAGCTTAGCCCTATGTAATAGCTCATTTTAGGCCCTAAAAATGATATTTAAGCTTTCAATTTTTAGTTTGAAGTTTTAAGGACAATTTTTATTTATTTTCGATATGCTCAAAACTTTAATTTGTTTTCCTAAATGTATATTCATGAATTGGTGTGAATTTATTATTCTTAAATATAGGTTTGCTTAGAGTTACATTTTGAATTGATTTCATCTGCATTCCATGACTTATAACAACCTATTATTTAATAGTGAATTATATTGTTGGCTTGATATAGGTTGAGTCTATAACTATAATTGGTTTATTCTATTTTGTGCTTCATATAACCAATTAAAATATTTATCTTCCTTTTATTTAAGCCTAACCATCACCAATTATCTTTAAGCTTGAGATTATACATTCACATACTATCCATCTCGTAACATATTGATATTATGCATTGAGCACATAAGCAAGTTTGGACTAGTTGCATTTTTTCACTTAGTTACCATGATTATTAAGTCTTGTTTATTGTGTTTGCTTGTTAACTCAATTCCATTGGTCCCATGCTTTATTTTTGGCTTGATTATGGTTCTAGGTGTAGTATGTGTTAGCTTACATTTCTCTTGGGCACTAACTTGTTTCTCAAAAGTTATATAGTAAGCTAAAATTTTTCATTCTTTACTGAGGACAATAAGATTTTAAAGAGGGGGATAGAGCTCAGCTGAGTTAGATATTAAAGACCAAATTAAGGGAGTTCTCTTACCTTACCCATTTTCTTACTCATGAATTATGTTAGTTATGTTATTTTAGTTTCTTTGTTTTTGTTTTAGTTGTTTAGTTTGATTTTTAGTTTGCATTTTTGGTTTTTTATTTTGCATGTTATTGAGTATAGTTAATTCATTTATCATATATTGTACATTTAGCTTGGTTCGCCCTGGTTTTATTCACAAAAATTGAACATATTGAACTTGAATTTAGAATGCGATATGTTTAAAATACTTGTTTAGCATTAGAACAAGCATGTTGTTTAATGAATTTTTTGCTAGTTTAATATTCAACTCGGCTTATATTTGTTAGTTTCTATATTTTTGAGCACTTAAGACTAGTTTTTGAACTTAAAGAAAAACAATGCATTGAAATAGTTAAGTGATGGATTTTAGAACGCTAAAACCTTCCTCACCACCCTTCAAAGCATAAAAGCAACTTAAAACAACTTAAAAAGTGATCTAGGTAATATTTTTTTGTTAAGTCATATCTTAACTTATTTTCTTACCCTATTTGCATATTTATCCTTTGTTAGCCATTTTGAGCCTAATGAGGTATGTTTAATGCGTGCCATTTTGAATTTTCTTATTACTCTCAAATTTTGACCATATAGCCTAAAAATCTTTTATCTTCCCTTCTAGAATTGGCCACTCTAGGATTGGATGGATTAATAAGATTTGAGTATTTTGATGGGTGTGATAAGATGTTTTTGATTTTATTGTTAAGGGCTATTGTTGAAGTCAAGTGTATAATAAATAGTGACTTTGTGATTATCGATGTTATTATTGTAATGCCAACATCTAAGGTAGATTAAAAAAATAGAAAAAAAGAGGAAAAAAAAAAAGATAAAAAAGAGAAGAAAGAAAATAAGAAGAAAGAAAGAAAATGAAATAAGCTAGCAAGTATGGCAAAATCTCAAGTGTGGGGTAGTTACAAGGAAAACTAGTTATGACTTTCTAAAAAGGATATGAATTGTGGAATTGGAGATGATTTCAATATGAGTTCTCTTATAAGAGCTTTGAATTGTGAAAGGTTGGAAAAGTTTGAATAAGTTCTTTGTTGCTTAAGTTAATAGGATGACATTTTAGAATTATTAGTATACTTTATCTTAGAGTGGCTATTTTTGTTGTTGATCTTTTATCCATTTTTTGATAACCAATACCTTAGCTCCATTACAACCTTTAAAAGACCTAAGTGATTTTAAGTTTTTGAGTTGTTTAGCGATGATGACCTTCGGGTTCTAGTGCTAAAGGAGAGGCTTATGGTGTTTCTAGAGTTTTAAGTGCAAAACCATTTGTATACTCATGTGTACATTCATTCTAAGCTTAGCTATGTATTTGTATTGGTGTTTTGATTTTTGAAAAATACTTAAAATATTTCAATCTTACACACACACAAGGAAACTAACTTATATTATCTTGTTTGAATTTATTCTAGTTGAAAATTTTATTAAGTGCTCTTATTAATTACTAAACTTGGTTTTGAAATGCATGATTCTGTATTTAAGTTTGATTATTTTGAGGAGTTAGATTGTTCTAATTTGCTCGAGGGCAAGCAAAGTCTAAGTGTGGGGTATTTGATAATGGTGTTTATATGTTGTTTTAAGTATATTTTTAGGTGTTTATTGAGTTAATTATGTTGAATTTGAGTTTAATTGGTTAATTTTATGTTTTTGGAGTTAAATGTAAGTTTTGGTATTTTTCAAGGTTAATTTGCAAGAAAAAAGACTTAATTGTAAAAAGGCAAGAAGATTTGGGCAAAAACTGTGAAAAGAGGAAATTCATCCTTTAAAATGTTCGTAAAGTCCAGTAAAAAGTTGCTTGGCCGTGTGTTTCATTGCTTAGAAGAATGAGTGGTTGTGCATTGAAGGATCTAACAATGCTTAGCCATGTGTCTTTGTGCCTAAAATGTTGCTTGGCCATGCACTTCCTTGGGGGATGAATGCACAGTAGTGCATCTAGTGAGGACAAAACCTAATTGGCCATGCGATTTAAACTCCAATGGTATAAAGGATTTTTTATTTTTCCAATTCAAGAAGGATTCTTTTTCTATTCCAATTGAGAAAGTTTAGAAGAATTCCATAACTTATTTTGCCTATAAATATAAGACTCAAACGCCAAAAATCAATCATCAATCATAAATCATGAAGAACTATTACAATTTTATAGTTTTAAGTTTTTACATAGTTTTTCTAATTTTTCTATTTTTATTCAATATTTTTCTTTTCAACTTTGATTTAGTTTTTAAACTTTGTTTTAATTTTTTTAAACATGTTTACGAAGTAGTGTTTCTTCTTTTGCTAATGGATTTTTGAAATCTTTCTTTTTTATTGTTATGATTTTATTTTGAGCTGAATTTCAATATCAGTTAATTATTTATTGGATTAAGCATATTCTTATCTTCGATTGAGTTGAGATTAATTGCTAGTTTATTGAGTAAATAACTAAAAATTGGTCTAGACACTATCATTGATTTGCATGTTCTTGGGTTAACTCTTTAATAGTTATGCATGATTATTTTATGAAATATGAGGTAATTATATGTTAATTTTATTGATTAATATTTAGAAATGACGAACTAAGAATAAATTAGAATTAAATTTACTTGAAAAAAAGTTCAATGAAAATTTGGGAAGTTAAACTAGATTTTGATGCTGAGTATTAAATTTGTCTATGAGTTTAATACTAAGAATGATATTCTTGCATAAAGATATCTAGCTTTATAACTAGTTTTTCCATAATCACTGGTGTTTACTATTGGAATTAAGTCATGACAATTAAAGTTAAGGTGGATAGTTCCTTTAGCAAGAGAATTTTAGTTATTGTTTTGTTTTTAATTCATGTTAGTTTAATTTTAATTTTTGTTTTGTTTAATTGTTTATTTAGTTTAATTTTTTCCTTTAAATCAAAAACCTTTAGGAAATAATCTCAGATTAATTTGATTCATACATAGATATTCTTTTTAGCATTTTCATGTTCCCTTGGATACGATATTTGGGGTCTTAATCTATATTTCCCTATATTACTAGCTGATCTAGTATACTTGCTAGACATCAGTCAATCTCCCCTATCTTGGGTTTGGCCACTTTATTCTAGGTTGTATGAGATATTTGGGGTATTGAAATTGAGTTGTGTTTAATTAGTCAAAATCTAGAGAGTTGATGAAAATTCTGAAATATGGTGTAGTGAGAGTTGGGAAATTTAGTAAATCACAATATTTCACTAAGTTGATGGTAAAAGAAGAGTTCGTTGATGCCTCTGTTCATTTAAAAAAAAAAGAAGAAAGAAAGAAAGGATAATACAATTTCTTGTCAAGTTTTGAGTTAATTTATCATTACAAAGATTAAGTGTGCTGTATTTAGCATTTGAGAGGAATTCTAAGATAGTAAGCAAGTTCAAAAGAAAGAAAATTTCAATTCATATTTCCTTCGCACTTAGGGAACTTGGTGAATGTTTTTTGAGATTTATCTTTAGTTTTGATGATAAAGGTATCAATTATGAAAAAGGCATTGTTTATCTTCATAAAGTTAGGTGGAATTTGTGGGTAGGGTAGGCGGTCTAAATTTTTCAACTCGATCTTTTCTTTAAAGGCAACAGCTTAACTTTATATTACAACTTCAAAGTAAGGTTTAATGGTTCTGTTTCTATTTTGAGTTTTTTAGTGGAGATGATCCTTGCAGTTCTGATGCTAAAGTAGAGGCCTATAGCTATCTTAAGATTCTAGTGCAAAATTTTTGCACCAAATTATTTATGTATTCTTCTTTTTACTCAATTGGTGGAATTCACTGGTATATTTGGTTTTAAGAAAGTGATGAAATTATTTTTCCCTAGCACACAAGCATAAAGAAATTGATCGATATAGATTAGTTTGAGTCTCTTTGGTTAAATTTGTCCGTTAATTGTCTTTTACTGAGTGTTGTTTTAGCTTGTCTATACTCCCTTATTCTAAATTAGAGTTAGAATTTTCAATAATGTGTATAATCTATTTGCTTGAGGGCAAATAAATTTTATGTGTAGGGTATTTTGATAACACCAATTGAGTATTTAGTTTTCTATTCATTTTCAATTTAGTTTAAGCATATTTTTGTGTTTGTTTTGTTGTTTTTAGTCATTTTTCAATAAGTTCTATTAAATCTTACAAATTTTATCTTTTTTACATTTTTAGAGCATTCAATATTGTTTTATACCCAATGTGAATATTGAACTCATTTGATTTTATATATAGATGGATGGTTCATTTTATTGATTCTTAAATGTCATTTCATAGGTTTTGATGTTTTACTTATTTTTTTTATATTGATGGATGATTTTATCATGTTATCTAGATTGGGTATGTAAGGCTCAAACTTTGATCTCAATAGAAAATGTTTGATTTTTAAGATACTATTGTGAATTTAGGTTAAATATATTAGTAAATTCAAAATTAAGGTTAAAAAGAGTAAAGTGGTAATTTTATTTATGAATGTCTACAAATTGTTTAGCACGGTAAATTTTATAAAGGTGTAATTGAATTACAAAAGGATATGTTTTTGGGTCATTATTAAATTAAAGTATTGATGGGGTTGATTTTAAAAGAGAAAGTTAAATAGGGGAATAATACTTGACATGATAAAAGTTAAGGGATCATACAAAACTTTTCCTTCCAGTTTTTATCTTAAGGGCCTTGCATATTGGAGAGAGAATTTAAGGGAGTGGTGCATGGCATTCTTATAGTGAATGAAAAATTTTCTTCTCAAATTTTTCACCCTAAAAGATCAAACACCTTCTCTCTTTCAATCCTTAAGGAAAACTATTATGCTTGTCATTGATTAAAAGGGTAAGTAAGAATCATCAAGCTAATACGTTTAAGATTTTTATTTCATCTCTTCTTCTTCTTCTTGTTGTTGTCTTGTTGTATAGCATTTCCATGTAGGAGAAATGCTAGAACTAATACATGTATGATATGCTAATTGCAGAAGAACAAGGGTGTAGTAGGAAAAGGAAGGGCAAAGAAATAACCAAAGATTGAAGTGTGTTTTGTGTGGTTCGGCTAAGGTGTGGGAATTAGTGTGATTTTCATGCATTTTTTTTGGTATTTAAAGAGAATATATGGATTATTGCATGAATTTATGAACAATGAAAGTGAAAATCAACTCTTAGATAGCTAATATGAAAGAATGCATGTATGAAACTTTGAACTAAGTTCTATATTTTTATTATATGTTGAATTATAAAACACTAATTTTGTTAAATGTAGTTGCTAATTTTACCTAACATATGTACCTACAACATTGTAGAAGAAACCTAAGGTTGGTTTTGCCTTTAAGTAGTTTCAATTTTAAATTGAAATTTGTAATGAATTGCAGTATGGTGGTAATGGACAAATTGCAGTATTTTGGCTATAATTCTTTATACAAAGGTCTAATTGTTATGAGGAAAAATTTTGGACAAGCTATACATATAGAATTAAAAATGTTATAAAGGAATGTTGTTCTAATTCTATACCTATTTTTTTCTTTGAATTTTCTAATTGATGATAAAAGTTGGATTTCATATTGTGAATTGCTGCCTAGAGTTAATGATTAAGTTGTAGTAATTTGGGTATAAATCATGTTAAAAGCTCAAAATTATATGGGAAAAAATCATAGATATCTCTATAATTTTCATGAATAACTCATGTTTCAATTCTGATTTTAATAATAAGAAATTCTGGCTTGAAATCGGACTTATATGAAACCTTATTTTAGAAATAATTTTCATTGTTTTAGCTATATCTTGAAATTTGGAATTGATAATATGGTGATTTTTAATTTTCCCAAAACTAGAAACATAGTGGATAAAGTTTGTAGAACACCATTTTGACTATAAATGTCATTGGTAAGTAAAAAATAGATTTCAAAATGAACTTGAAAATCTATATCTAGGCAGAATTGGTATTGGAGTTTACCAAAACCTTCTTAAGCATCTCTAGATTTTTTAAAAAATAAAAATAGTACACAAAGAGAATTAAATTCAGTGAATATATGATAATACCATATTATAAGCAATAGGCATAAATAATTGATGAAGCATGTATATGATACTTGCAAGAACAGGTATGCTATTACTTAATTGACATAGCTTTATCATGCTCATATGCTACAAATATAGAACATGTTCTTATGCTGTAAATAAAGATAATTCTCATGTGCTATGAATATAGATCTTACTCTTATGCTATAAATATGGATCATGTTTATAGGTTATAATTATATATCATACTTCTATGTTAGCATGCCAAAAACATATATATAACTACAAGGATATATCTTCATGTACAAGTTACTCATAGTGTTATAAGAAATTAAGTATATGATTAACATGATATAAACTCATGTACATTTATTTGTATGAATAAATAAAATTAACTATTTGTGTATACATAAGAGCTTGTGTACCTTATCACATGACGATATATTTATATATGAGCTAAATTGTATAGCAAATAACATGTATGATTTTGAAATGTTCATTAATAAAGTAATGCCTGCAATTAGAGTTAAATTGTTGATATATAGGGAATTAATTGGTTACATACATCACATGAAAAAGCGAAAATTAAAATTTTTAACCAATATATCTGATTTTTCCATGAATATACAATATATATATTAATGAGAATAAGAAAAATCACCTTTTATTTTTGTTGAACAATTATTTTTCCTTCCCACTAGGTTGTCGCAAACCACTGTGTCTAAAATTAAATACCTCCAACCATAATCCACACTAGAGAAGGATCAAATGAACCAAAAACTATTGGACTTACAAGGTGGCCGAATTCTCCTTGATGCTAGCAAGGAGAGAGTGGTGACTAGGGTTTTTTGAAGAAGAGAGAATTTCTTTTATTATGAAACTCACTTAACCCTAAAAACTCTTTATCATGGATTTTTATAGTTAGGTTAAAAATCTAACTTCATAATGGGATTGGGCTCTTTAAAAGTGCTGGAGAAATATTAACTGAGCTTTTAAAAATTTTATTAATTCATTTGGGCTCAATTAAATCCAATTTAAGTCATTTCATAAAGGACCCTGCACATAACCCATAAACTAGGCCCTTTATGCATATACTTGGATTTAATCCCCAAATTAATTCTAAATCCATCCAAATTAAATATATAGGCTCCATAATACTTATGAAGTATATTTAATTTATTTTAGTCAATGAATTAGGCCTTTAAGGCCCTCTATATGGAATTTGCGCGGAACCCATCTTTTGGTAGGTTTCTACACAAAAACAAAATCTCTAGGCCTCTAATTATTTCTCCAATAGACCTATTAATTATTATATTAGCCCAATAACATTTATAGTCCAATAAAAATTAATTATGAAATACAATATTTGAATTAGGTCCAATTTGCAGAATATTTCTAAAAAGTTATACGAACATTTTTACTTGCGTATAATTAATTAAACTCTTTAATTAATTATTCTCTTATTTATTTCTCTTCTTCCATAATAATATCAAACATTATTATCCTTTTCATTTTATCATTTTATCCTTTAATCTGTACATGTGTGATCTATTGGATTTCGTCCGCATTGCCAGTATAATATGTAATTAAAAGTTCTATTCGAAAACTCATATAAGTTAAACTTCTTTAAATCATTATATCAATCTCTTATTGATATTTATGATACACTATTATACAGTCATGAGTAGCCTCTAGCTAAGCATCATGACTACCTAAATGTCAGGAAAGTCAAGTGGTTCTGACTATACCCTTCTATAGAAACAGTTACTGTGCAATTACTCCTTTCACCACTCTTATTTCAATTAGATTTTGAGTAAGGATTTATGTCAACTCATATAAATCTAATTATGTATGTTATATAAATTTAACCATTATTCACAAAATGCCCTTTATGTATCCCTATCAATCTTGGCATATTACTCTTGCTAGAGATTTTCTCAACAAGGCAATTATAGAATCATGCAAGATAACTTCCCTTAATAAATATGGGATGGTGAATCCTTTATCAATTACTCCACTATCTTAAAGTAGGTCATGATATACCCAACCTCCTAACTATGTTCACCTCCAGTTGGAAGTAATCAACTATTGAGTCAAAGTATATCACTTGTTACTTAAGATAACCTTGTTGATCTCAAGTCTAAGGATACTTGTACAACCGCTATAAAGAGGTTCCTTACTAACATAGATTTAATATCCTAGTGAGGATACTCTTTCTAGGTCTCTAATGAACTTGTTCTTCTAATAAGTATCCACATGTTAGCTTTAATCATCTCCTATAATCACAATTATGAGAACAACTACTTAAACTATTTAAGAAGTATAACATCTGCTAGTCTGTCCAGATTAACAATATCCTATCTTGTTAATTCTATGAATAGGAATATTTAGATATCATCAAATTTGTATGCAATAGATATCTCATATCATGAACACTTTTATGATTATCTTTGCACTGTGTTTATAATATCCAATACTTCACTTATTATTTTAAGATATATAAACACATGTATTTATATATAGAATTAATAAATGAATAATACCTTTCATTAACCACATGAATATATATATATATATATATATATGAAACACATCCCTTTTATGTGGGCTCTAGAGCATACTTTCGAACAATCTCCCACTTGCACTAGAGCCAATCACTTATATGTCTTAAGCCCATGTTATTTATATTATGATCGTGCTTAATCTGGGGAAGTGCTTTAGTGAAGGGATCTGCCACATTATTATCTGTGGGGACCCTTTTTATCTTTACATCATTTCTAGCTACTATTTTCAGTATGAAATGGTAGCATCTGAGGACATGCTTGGATCTTTGATGAGACCATGGTTCCTTTGCTTGTGCAATGGCTCAATTGTTCTCACAATCTAAAGGAATAAGATCAACAATGCTAGGCACCACTCCTAGTTCAGATATGAACTTTTTGATCTATATTGCTTTTTTGGCTACCTCCGAAGCAGCAATGTTTCTTGTTTGGAACTTTTCCAACTAATTGCTCCTCTTCCCATTATGAACCTAAAACCAGGCTATGATTTACAGTCATCTTTATTAGATTGAAATCTATCATTAGTATATCCATTTAGTTCCAAACTACCCTCCTGTATACCAGGAATATATCCTTAGTTCTTCTCAAGTAATTAAGGATATTCTTGACAGCTGCCCAATACACTTCTCCGAAATTGGATTAAAATCTGCTTGTGACACTCAAAGAAAATGCTACATCTAGACCCATACATAACATAGCATACATGATAGAATGAATTACTGATGCATATGGTGTTCGATTTATGCTCTCTCTATCCTCTAGTGTTTGCAAACACATAAACTTAGAAAGGTGTTTCCCATGCACCATGGGTATAAAACCTTTCTTAGAAAGATCTATATTGAACCTCTTCAATACTTTATCTATATATGTACTTTGATAAAGACCTAGCAACCTTTTGGATCTATCTCTATATATCCTTATTTCCAAAATATATGATGTTTCTCCAAGGTCTTTCATAGAGAATTGCTTGGATAACTGATCGGATGCTAGCAAGTGTACTAGATCGGCTAGTAATACAGGGAAATATAGATTAAGACCCTAAATATCATACCCAAGGGAACATGGATTGCTAAGAATAATATCTATGTATGAATTAAATTAATCCGAGATTGTTTCCTAAATATTTTTTATTTAAAAGAAAAAATCAAACAAAATAAACAATAAAACAAAACAAACGCTAAAAATAAATTAACATGAATTAAAAACAAAACGATAATTGAAATTCTCTTGCTAAAGAAACTATCCACCTTAACATTCATTGTAATGACTTAAATTCAAAAGGAATACCAGTGATTTATATAAATAAAACTAGATAACTTTACTCAAGATTATCATTCCAAGCATTAAAATTCTCTTATTCAGAACAATTCAACACTTAGCATAAAAGTCTGAATTAATCCTCCTAGATGTCTATTAAAGCCTTTTTCAAGAGATTTAACTTTTACCTATTCTTAGTTATTCCTCTCTTAGTATTAACCAATAAAATTAACATATAATTATCTTATATTTCGGATAATAATCATGCATAAACATTAAAGAATCAATCTAAGAACATGCAAATCATTAACTATGTCAAAACCAATTTTTAGTTATTTATTCAATAAACCAACAATCAATCTCAACACAATCAAAGATAAGAATATGCTTAAAACCAAGAAATAATCAACCGATATTGAAATTAAGCTCAAAATAAAGTCATAACAATGAAAATATAAGATTTCAAGAATCCATTAGCAAAAGAAGAAAAACTATTTCCTAAACATATTTAAAAACTAAAACAAAGTTGAAAAACTTAAACAAAATCAAAAGGAAAAATAAAAATAGAAAAACTAGAAAATAAAGTAAAACTAAAACTAAAGAATTATTCTAATTGATCTCTCTAATTCCCTTATTGATCCCCCCTCTTTGGTGTTTAGAGTTGTCTATTTATAAGCAAAATATGTTGTAGAAGCCTCCCAAACTTCCTCAATTGGAGTAGTAAGAGAATCCTTCTTGAATTGGAAAAATCACAAATCCTTCGCTTTGTGGGAGACTCAACACGTGGCCATGTGTTTTTCTTTGTAAATCCACACGTGGCCGTGTGTTGTTCTCTGTATCAGGAAAAGCCAACTTAAGACTATCTATAAGTTGATGTAAGGATATATATATAGTATAATTTTGTATTATCAGTTATATGTATTTAGAAATATATCTAGTTTAGGCTTTTTGAGTTGTCTAAGCCAACTTTTGTACAGAGTATAGTATATGTATATCTGTATCATCTAAAGAAATTGACATACCATATGATAAGCATACTATAGTACAAGCAAGTAAAACATAAGACTAGTCATAGAAAAACTTGTATTGCATAGAGATAATATATGTGAACATATAGTAACACTAAGTGGATACATATAACAAGCAGCATGATGATGATATAGTATGATCCATGTATGCATATTGATTTAATATCATAGAAATATTGGCAAGGAAAGTATGATTAGATAATTCAGTTATGTTAGAGAATCTAGGTGTTACAATGTAATTGATTAACAATGATTGTATTTGTAATACAATCAGGGTATTAAAAGGTATTTAATTTTAATGTTTGAATGGCATGATTACATCCATGCTCTATTTTTCTATCATGATTGTTGTAACTTTGAGATTTCTTTGGGATAGGACTCGATGAGTTACATGTTTTATGGTGTTAGATTTGAAGTTTATAGTAAAATGAATGGGTTTCAGGTTGTTTAGCTCCATGGTGTGAAAACAAACTGAACCTAGGATGTTAAACCCATACATGAGCTAATCATAAGACTTGCTCCAAGATGGAACATTTTGAGATTAGAATAGCTTGCTTTCGTATGGGAAGCTTGGGTTTAGAGGGTTATCCTGATCTAATCTATAGAACTTTAGATTAGCTAAATTCATATTTTGGTACGGGAAGGATGAGTGAACCTAAGCAGCACTGTTAATCTATTAATTTTCATTTTATATCAATCTTAATTGCTTGAATCATAGTGAATTTCTATAGGATTTATTTTAATTGCTTTATTTTCTACACTTTTAATAGTCTAGATAGCATATCATAAGAATTCTTTAGCACATAATTTTTTTAATTGCTTACATCTACAATCCCTTGGGTATGATATTTGTGGGTCTTAAATTTTAGCACCTTATATTACTCATTGATTCAAAACACTTTCTTAGGTTACGTCACTTCCTTTGCTTTTCCTTTCCTTTCCTTTCCTTTGCAATTTTTTTTTATTTATTTTTGCCTGTCATTATTTCTATGCTTTGACCATTAAAAAATTCCTATTACCATGACTTTTGCACTGATAAAATTCCACCAATTATTGGATTACTTAAAAACTTAGGAGGACTCGCTCTTGACTCCATATTCGAATATGAATTTTTTGAGAAGAGTTACTCTTCACAAAATCCTATTTTTTGCTACTACCTAGTATTAGAACCCAAGGTTCTATGTATTAAGGTTTATCCATAAATATTTTTGCCCTTTACTAGATGAATTTGCTTCATTAATTGACATTAATTTTCCCCTTGTACCCATCTATATCTACCTTCTATAGTTCCCAGCTTTTCCACGAAGGTAGTCTATGCTTTAGGCATTCTTTCTTCTAAGGTTAGAGGATTTGTACCTTATGGGAGGACCTTTTTTAGAGCATCTGATAGATATACTGGATAACTTTGATGATGAGTCCACTTTTTAATCTGCTATCATACTATGTTGCTACTTTGCTCAATGTTTACCGATGCATACTTATGACTTTATGATTAGGTAATATGCATTATTTAGTATTGCAAATAGTGTGTGAAGAAAACATAACCCCTTTCCTCTGATTTCAGAGGAAGAGCGTTATTGGTTTAGTTGTTGTTCATTATGATCCTTGCTTCCATCTCACTAGCAATCCCATGCTACTTCAGGTACATCCTTATTTTGAAGGTAGTTCACCACTTGTGGGTTTTAATATGAGCTTTTCTTAGTGAAAAACACATCATTTCCAATTTTTAAATATTTCCCTTCCTTATTTTATCCTGAGATGATTCCAACACACCACAATAGCTTGTTCTTTTTTTAAATTTAGCTTGGTGAGAAGTTGGAGCTACTATCAGAGCCTCCCCTTTTGGTTTTAGCAACAAGCACTAATCCTATGAGATATGTCATACTTATGAATCTGCAATGTAAGTTTTTGTCGATCCATGATGGAGTCAACTAATTAGGCCATTTGATGAATGACGATATAATGTTTAGTTATACCTACTTGTTTATCACTTCAATAGTCCAGGATAGAGCATCTGGGTGTCTCCTTCTATATGGATCGCATGAGCTTACCTTCTATGTCATTGCATGTTCTGCTTATCAATAATGGAATTGACAGGATATTATTAGGTGTCCACTAGGCTTTGAGGTGGCATTCTGGCTATGCCTTTACTATCGGAGTATCATCGAAGGCTTTGGACTTGACATTCTATGAGGACTATTATTCCTGAGATAAACAGTTATAACATTACCACTACTTCTTCGTACAAGAAATAGGTCAGTAATTTAGCTGTCGATAATAAATTGTGTACAAGCAATAGGTCAGTAATTCAGCTATCAATAATAAATTATCTCATCTTAGGCACCTGGATGTAGGGAGAGATGTGATACAAATAGTCTAGATTAGATACTATTATGGATTATGTTTTTACTTTTATTAAACTTTTTTATTTTTGAACATGTGAAAGAATATGATAATTTCAGATACATTGATGATGTTATGAATACACGCATGAAATTTCTTTCTTGATTTAAGCATACATGATCATTTTATATTATCCCAATGGCATATATTATTTAATCTTGAAATGAGACTTTAAAAGCATCATAACTCTAGTCATCAATCAACCCTATTAGGTTTTCTCAATTGACTATTTTCTCTTAGCCTCTAATTTATTTGCAGGGTGCCTTTTTTTGTTTTCACATTGACGAGTAGCATAATTTTAGTAAGGCTGGCAGTTTTCAATTTTTAACTCATAGCACATTTATTCTCTTTTTTTCCTTTTAGTCTTAGTCATGGAACCATTTTAATCTATCTATGTTCACCGATTCTATAAACTCATTGCCATTATTGTCTGATAGAATGATAGCTCCCTTAGATAACAACTTTTTTAGCATGAAAAGTCATGTAGGTCAAAATTACCTCGAATATCTATAATTGCCGACCTTATTTGTTTAAATACTAGATCTTCCTTTTACAAATGATGTTTCTTAACCTTTTTCCTAAATAAGGGAGCTAGTTTGTTTTGATAAATTTGATTGTAATACTATAATCATATCCTATCCATATCTAGTAGATTAAGCTATGACAACCTCTGTTTAGCCCATTATGCTTTCGATATCTTAGCTTTTAAAATTATGCTAATGGATTAATGCTTAATTTTCACTAGCAATACCACTTCTATCCCATAAACAAAAGAAAATAGAGTTGCTTCTATTGACATTCTGGCTTTGGTCAAGTAAACTATAATGCAAAGAGTAGTTTATTAGCCAAATCTTTATAGCTTTGAAACATCTCGGTAAGAATTCATTTGGCATTCTTATTGGCCGCATCAACTAGTCCATTTTCTTGTGGTTTATAAGGAGAAGACCTATGCTGTTAAACCTCTTACTTGATGAGCATTTGCCTAGTTTTACAAACAAATTGTAACCCATTATCCAACATTAAATGATGAGGCAAACCATATCTATATATCAAACTCCTTTCAATAAACTTAATTAGCCATGCCTCCTGTGTCTATCTTTTTGTAGGATTCTACTTCTACCCATTTAATAAAGTAATCAATTGTCACTATGATTAACCTATGCCAATTTGAAGTAGGTTTGTTGATCATACAAATGATGTATATGCCTCATGCAGTGAATGGCCACAGTGACAAAAGTTTGCATAACTCATAAATACATAAATACCTCAGATCTAAATACTATTGGCACAGTTGCCATTCTTTGACATAATTAGAACAATTAGTGTCAACTATAAGCCAAAAGAAACCTGGCATATGTTTTTTTGCTAAGGATAAACACCTTATGTAGGCCCTACATATTCCTGCATTCACTTCTTCTATGACTTTTTTTTGCCTCTTTTTCATCTGAACACCTTAACTAGATTCCACTAGGCTGTTTATTGTAAAGCACTCCTTTTACAATAGCAAATTGGGTTAATAGCTTATGGATTATCCTCTGATCCATTTTAGTAGCTTCCTCAAGAAATTCTGACCTTTCCAAATAATCTTGAATGTTATAGTACTAGGGCTTTCCATTATCCACCTCGATATCTATAATTTGCTTATTTTCAAAACATGGCTTATCATAACCCAAAATCAACATAGGCTTCATACTCATCCTTTTTGGATTATTCGACATTGACACCAAGGTAGCCAAGGCATTTGCTAGGTGGTTTTCCTCTCTAGGGACATACCCAAAGGTGTAAAACTCAAATTGGTTGCTTAAACCTTTAAAGCACCTAAAATAGAGCTATAATCACTCTTCCTTAATCAAGCATTTGCCACTCATTTGTTAGACTACCAAAGATAAGTCCCTAAACATTCCTCTATATGTATATATGTATAGATATTCTACGCATGATGTTTTAATCTTGACTTGCTTGTATGCACCATAAACTCAAAATTCATAACTTTATATGTACTATGTGATTTTATTTAAGTATATTTAAAGTGTTATAAATATAATTTAAACAATATTATTAGGGTGGTAAATTTGGTAGTCACCACTAAGCTTTTAGCTTAGTATACTGTTTCCTCAATGTATAAGTTGATTTGATGCTCCTTATCGTTGAGGCAAATTAATGAGTCTTTATAGGTTGTTGCAGCTAGAGTTAGGAGCAATATTTATTATGGCAATAAGTTATTTATACCATTTGTGAACCTTTGTCATTTTTACATATACATAGATATGGAAATAATTTAGTTTGTATTCTCATTGATGCATTGTTGATGTTAAACATGATATAGTTGATATAATGGTATAATGACATTTTTATATATACAGTTAAGAATGAAAGTATTTGTGTAATGATAATGTGATAAGTGAATTTTAATTAATTATTTATTTTAGGATGATGGGAAATCTTGTGTTGGAGTTTGATTGGTGTTTTAAAGATAGTTGTAAGATTATAGAAGTGTTTTTATATTCTTTTCCATAAAAGGTTGCCAATATTTAGGGGAGAGTGCAAAACATTTATGAAATAAGTAGCAATAAATAGTAGCAAGTTTAACATTTTCTAAATTAGATTGGAATCCATCATTATTATATAGGGTCTTACACTTTTGTTCCTTATGCTATCCGATGAACTTTGTAATAAAATTTACCCGAGCCTTTGTTTTAATGGTGGTTTTGGGTTCATACAAAATATAAAAAGATTGTAGCTTGATGGGCTATCCTACTATTTTACCTTCTAGATCTTGCATTTGAATATTTGTTTTTGAAAAGGTTGATTAGTCTTAACAACTATTTCATAAGCTTTAAAATACCTTTTAAATTTCTAAATACTCATCATGAGTGTGATGATCAACTGTTTGGTTGAACTTTCTTCAATTCAAACCCTCGTAATACCTTACTGATGTATTATATAAGGAGCTATTGAGTTCCTTTTTCCTTGATCAAGATAGCAACCACTACTTCTCCAAAAGTGGACAAATATAGATAATGTTTCTCTTATACTGATCGATGTCTAGCAAGTGTACTTGATCGGCTAGTAATATAGGAAAATAAGATTAAAGCATCAAAATATCATACCTTCGGGATTGATTAAATAGTGTATTTCAAATTTACAAGTGAGGGATATGAGAAAAAAAATTCTAAGTTTATAATGATAATGAATTCCTTAAACACAAATAAACAATAACTAAGCATTGAAATTAAACCATAAACAACAAAACTTAAAACAAAACAAGATTGTAAAAGATTGTAAAATTCAATGATAAAAAACTTTTATAAAAGGAATTATCCACCTAAACTCGTACTGTGATGACTTGACTAAAAATAATAAAGGTGATTATAGAAATCCAGCAGAAAAATCAGATATCTTATTCAGAATATTGTTATAAGCATTAAATACTAGTATTGAGAACAATTTAACACGTAGCATGCAAAATCAATTTATAAACTTATAAACTTTCATTAGACCATTTTTCAAGAGATTTAACTCAAATTTATTCTTAATTCAACTTTTCCATCTTAATTCCTATAATGGCCTCAATACCGAATCAGTCATAAATAGTATTCCCAATAGCAAATAGTGTTTATAGGGGTGAAAAAGTACACCTAGAGGAGATAAAAATGTATTTGACCATCAAAAAATATTTCTTAAAGTTAGTCTGAGATTCAAATTTGGAGTGAAATCGAGATCAAGTAAGCCTTCAAAAGTAAAAAAATACAAAAAAGGTTATGGTTCAATTTGAATAGTAATTAGATTAACCTAAAGTTTGATTGAGCCTATAAAAATAGTCAATAAGCTCTAAAAATCACAACAATTCTAAATATTCCTAAAATGATATGTAGAATATTTTGGCCGTAAAAAGGTAATTTTTCATTGACACTAATAATTGTAAAATTAGATCAATCTAATTGAATTGGATCAAAAATGAATTTTGATTGCGTTAAAATTTTATTTACAACCTATTTTAGGCATAAAATGAATTATGAAATTAATTTTGCGATGAATTGAATTTGGAAAGTGAGAGAACCAAAGAAAGATTGCATGTTGGGCCTAAATAGGGATATTAGGATTATGAGTTGGGCTTTAGGTTAGACCAAGGCCCAACCACTTAAGCCATTATAAAAGCCAAAATGAGGCAGATTTTTTAGGAGTGATCCTTTTCTCTTCAGCCCTCATTCTCTCTGAAACTTAGCCGAACTCCTCTCTTCTCTTTCTCTCTTAAATGTCTTCAATATTTCTCTCAATTACTCACTTAATCAAAGCAACCCATGTGTAATTTAACCTCCGTACAAAGTTCTCAAGGTCTCTACTCTTTGATTTGATTGAGATTAATGGGAGAAATCAAGGGTTAAAGTGAAAGGCTTAAAATTGGGTTAGTGGAATTTAAGGCTTAAATTTGATTTAAAGGTGCCTAAAGATGTTTTTATGTTACCTAGAGTTCATTTATAAATTTATTTTGAGCAAAATAAACCAAAATCTTAAAATTTTATTTGATGAGAATTTTTACCCCTTATAGGAACTCAAAGTGGTTTATAAGCTTCCAATAATAAAGGTAAGGAAAAGGAAGTCTAAGGGACCTAAATCAAGTGTATAAGGTTTTTGACTATAAAATATATCAATTTCCTTAAATTTGCTTTGTAATTACATAAGGTAACTTAGTAGACAAGTTATAAATGCATGCTTAATTGAACTTAATCTTGGAACAGTGACTATAAGCCTTGAAAATAACATTTAGAATGCTCAAATGGATATTATCGGTAAGGTATAAAACCTACCTTGGCTGAATGGGTATTTAATGTGTACTAGGGTATATTTTGTGTATTTTTGAATTTTAGTGCCATAAAATGAATTTAGACACAAACAATAGTGTCCATGAATTTATTTAGATTTGATGGAATTTGTATGAATATTTTAGAAAGTAAAATTGTATTATTTTTAAAGTGAAATTGTTGAATTATGATGAAATAATTTATGAAACAAGTGAAAATGATGAATTATAATGAGATAATTCACAAAATATGCAAAATTGATAAAAAAAGTTAAGTGATTAGTGTATTGAATTGAAAGTGCAAGTGAAAAGGTAAAAAAGGAAAAATGGATTTGAAATAACTATGAAATGTTTTACCTTTAGTAATGGTCAGGTGGTTTAAATTTAGTTCTGGATATGATTGACTAGCCATTGGGACACCAACACCACAGTGCAAGTCGTGGCCATTTGCTTTACTATGGCAGGTTCATAATGATCTTCCATAGTTTGGTGTTATGTGTTTAGTGAAACACTACAATAAAATCTGAAAATAGCAATGAAAATTTTTCGGTTGCTAAATTAGCAACGGGAATAGCAATGGAAAATAATTTTCTTTGCTAAATTTTGTAGATTTAGCAACGAATAAATATTTGGTTATCTTCTGTTGCTAAAAGTGGAGGGAATTTTTGGCACCAAAATTTAGCAACGGAATTACTATTTTGTTGCTAATTAAGGCACCAACAAATGGCGAAAAAAATTTAGAACGAAAAATAGCAACGGAATATGATTTTTGTTGCTAATTTAGCAACGTAATTTATTTTCCATTGCTATTTTAGCAATGAAAAATAATTCGGTTGCTAAATAGCAACGAAATTTATTTTTCGTTGCTATTTTAGCAATGAAAAATAAATCGGTTGCTAAATAGCAATGGAATTTATTTTTCATTGCTAAAATAGAAACCGAAATTTATTTCCGTTGCTAAATAGCAACCAAAATAGAATTTCGGTGCTAATTTTCATTTTCAATGAAAAATAGCAACCGAATTTATTGTCGGTTGCTGAAATAGCAACTGAATTTATTTTCGGTTCCTAAAATAGCAATCGAAATATATTTTCGTTGCTAAATAGCAATCGAATTTATATTCGGTTGCTAAAATAGCAACGGAATTTAAATTCCATTGGTAAATGAGGGGCATTTTAGTATTTTTCATGTTTGTTAGAAATTTAAAATAGAAAAACCCTAGGCATGCACATTTCTTCTCCTCCCTCGCAGACACAGCCGCCCCTCTCTTTCTAACAAAGAAATCTAACTTCGAAGGCACAACTCTTCCTCACCGCAGCTCCTCGTCGGCTTCACACTCGTATGTTAGCGTCGCCACTGGTATCTTCACGAACCTCAATCTCCAACAGAACCCTAACTGACACCAAGAAGTGGGATTAGATTCTACAATTCAGATCTCAGCAAAATCATAACCAAGTGGACAGGAACAGAAGATTGGGTCCTAAACACTGAGAAATTGAGGACACTTAGAAAGGTAAATTTTTGTTTTCTACTTAATATTTTATAAATCATATAAGCTATTAAATTACTCAATAAAAAATAGAATTGCTTTTAAAAGAAAAATAATGGGTTTCCAACAATTTCATAGATTTCAGTTCAGTTTAGCACCATATTTCTTGTTGTCCCAAGTTATTAGTTTCTATGTTATGTCATTATGCAAAAATGCCTTATTTGGTTCTGCTACATGATCAGGTTGGATCTAGATATCTTGATCATTTGATTGTGGAAAGGAAATATGTTAAAGTTGCATCTTTATGTCCTAAATTGTTACAAGGATCTGCATCGGCATGGGAGAGGTAAAAAAGCAACAATGCCTAATTTTCCTACATCTCTTGCTTGTAACTGACTATCGACTACATTTTTTTAGGTGGGTTTTCCATTTTGCTCATCTCCGTCAACTTCCTGTGTTGGTTCCATACATTCCTAAAGAAAACCCAAGACTGCGTGATATTGCCTATGAGGTTTGTAGCAGAGATGTGGATTTGTAGTCCCTATATGCCTTATCTAATGTGCTAATTTGGGTAAAAGGTTTTCCTGGTTTTTTTGTACTACAGGTTGCTCTTGTAGCACTGGCTACAAATCCATCATTTCATAAGGATCTATTGTCAACTGTTAAATCTTGGTCACCTGTTATTTATTCAGCATTACCTATCATATCTGCTATAAAACCTCAACTAAACACCTCTTCCATGACTGATGCACTCAAAGAGGTTAGACAGAGTTTTGATGTCACAAAAACTTAAAAATTCCAACTGCTATGCCTTTAATCACTATTTGCTTTTATACCAGGCACTAGCAGAGTTATATATAGTTGATGGACGATATGAGAAAGCTTGTTCACTTTATGCTAATGTAAGTTTTTTGTTGCACGAGGCTGTTCCACTGCAATTTTATCTTTATGTAAACTGATTTAGGAAGTAAACTGTTGCATTGATATTTAGTTTTTGATGTGATTTGGTTTGTTTAAAATTGTTGCATCAATATTTAGTTTCTAACATGATTTGATATTTTTTTTGTTGTTTTAATGGTTTTTATTTTTCAGCTTTTGATGCCAGAGATATTTGATTTCGTAGAAAAACACAACCTACATGATGCTATTAGTGAAAAGGTATGCCTGTGCAAAGTCAGGAAAAGTGGCTGTTTATAGCTTCTGCCATTCTCTTATCGTTGTGTGCTGAATTAAAGATCTCTAATTTTTCTTTCATAATATTTAGTCATGCCAGTCTTTCTTTTTATGCCTTTTCCTGTTCTTGTGCAGGTTGTGCAATTGATGATGGTCAATTGCAAGTGTGCGGTTTCGTTATTGATTTAGAACAGGGAATTAATTCCTCCAGCTGAAGTTGTATCACAACTGCTGGCAGCCAGAAAGAAGTGTGATTCAAGATATTTCTTACATTTATATCCACATTCCTTATTTGAGGCAAGTCTACATACTGGAAAGGATTTTCATGATATGCAGGTATGGAGAAGGCAGGTAGTTTGTCATTTTGATTTTCTGATTTTGATGACCTCAACATGGCTGCTTTATTCCTGTTTGAAAAGAGATTATTTTGCTTGAAATTTTAGTAACGAGGATCTTGAATCATTCTCATAAACTTGTAAACTCAATGCTAAAGTGAGGGTAACATTTAATGTAAAATTGCATGAAAGGTTCTTTGATGCCCCGTTCATTGTCTAAATGTTTTCATTTGGATGCTATTGAAGTGCATAAAAAGGATGAACCTTTTGTCAAATCACAGTGTAAACTCCTCCTTGTACTTCTTGAATTCAGGTCAATAGGCTTTGTTTTTTATCATGCAAAATTTGTTATTGTCATATTTTGGATTGATGAATTAGTTTTCTCATGCCAAAAACTTAAAATATTCATGTTTTTAAATTAGTGATTTGATAAGATGAAAATGCAATTCATTTAATCAACTTGTGGTGTTGATAACATGTGATGTAACCCATTAATACGATCCGTTTCACCAATTAACTTTAGTAGCTGGATTAATGCGTATAACACAATCATCTCGTCTTACAACTATGTCAAGTTGATTTTGACATGAACAGTCTAATGCAATGTTGTACCCCATTCTTCCTGTATAGTCAAGCTGTCTTTAAGTGTTGGGCCTATCATCGCCACTTGTAGCTGGCACAGTTTGTCCCTAGGCAGATGCCATCATTGCTAGGCTTTAGATCGCAGGTCAACTGGAAGAGGATGAACATGTGACCTTGTTAATTATAGCAGACACGGTTTGTCCCTATTTTAGCTTGTTATATCCAATCCCACATGCTTCTTTCATAAGCATGTGCATATCTTGTCTCCAAAAAGGTGAGGCCTAACATTGTTTGGATTGTTTTGTGGTTGGATATTTGTAAATTAACTGATGCTAGTTATGCAATTTGAAACTCTTAATTGAACTCTAAAATAGTTGAGAAAAATGTTAAAAAAATCCAAATGAATAATTTAATTTTGATGATGCTTAATCTCCTTTTTTCTCATTTTGTATTACAAAAAGAGCTTGGTGCTCTGTAATTCTGGGTTTCCTGTATCCTTGAGAAATGGAAATAATTGAGTTTTGTTTATAATATGCAACAGATATCGAAGAATCATTTTGCATATAGTAGCAACTAATTTTCTTTTAGCATATTGGGAAATGGAAATTATCCTATTATTGTATAAGCATATTGGATTTTTATTACAACGATTCAAATTATATATTATTATAGTTAAATATCACACGCTTCGATTTTTCAAAAGTAATGTAAATTGGTATGTTTATTTACAAATTTAATAAAAATAGGTATTAAAAGTCCTGTGAGAAAGATCATATTCATTTATTTAAATATTTTTATACATTACTGAAATTGGTATGTATTATTACAAATATTTAAATTTAAAAATATTTTAGTGATAGAATGAATTAGGGACTTGTCTATTTTCAAGAATCTATTTATCCTTAGATAGATCTCACTTGATCATGGTTTACAACGTCAGTGGAAAAATAAAGTTTAAACAGTTCAAGTTGAAATTGAGATAGGGAGGTGTATTTCAATTATATTGTTGGCTATATTCTACTTTGGTTTACATATAAAAAGAAAAAAAATAAAAGTTATATATATAGAAAAGAAAATAGAGTAAAAAATAGGGATTTTCACAAAACTACCCAAAAAAGAGAAGTCCCAACTAAAAATACCCCCATTCCTTTTTCCCTTTTAACATTACCTTTTTTTAAATTTTCATTTTTAAAAATACCACTTTTTGAATTTTGCACAAAATCTTCATTTCTTCCTCCTTTATTCTTCGTGCTTTTCCCTTGAGTTGATCGCATTCACTTTCAGGCTTCCAGGGATTAATTTCTCTCATCTATGTTTACTGTCATTGCAATTTAACTAACCTAAAAGTGTTTTTTTTGGACATTTGTTTATGGAATTGGGTTGTAAAATGTCAACAAGCATATCGCACATCAAGTGATGCTCAACCAAATCTAGCAACTGATTCTTCACGATCCCAGAAAAGAAGAAGCTATTTTAAGAGGATGATATGAGATCCCCGTGCGGATGGGGATCCCTGGTCAGTCTCCATCTCCCCTGCGATTAGTTTATTTTAATGATTAATACTTTTTTTTATTCGAGGAACTACAAGATTGAATCAATTTTGCCAAGGTACTAGTTTTCCAGAAAAGGGATGAGCCTAAATCATGAAAAACTGTATTCATTCTCTCTTAGCAGCGTGGTATATGTGTGAACCAAACAAGAAAGAAGCGCGGAAACAAACACTTTGGTCCTGTGATCTTCTGGCACTGGGTGCTCTGATACAGTTGCTTCACGGTGAGGAAAAAATATAAATGAAAAAAGAATGCACATTGAATTTTACATATCGATGTCGTCCAGAAATCAGTAAATTAAGGAGATCTTCAGCAAGTTGATGAGTCATGGCTGTAAAAACCAAAATCAATAGACTTCAACATTCCATTGCTTGCTCTTCTTCAATTGTCTCTTGCATTCTATCCAATCAATGCCTGAAATGGAAAAGATTGATCAGAAATGCTTGAAACAAATGTGCGTTTACCAAATTCAGTGCTTATAAAATTTTACTATCTTTAGCTGCCAATGAGACCATAATCTCATCAATCCCCTTATCCATTCCTTTAAGTCCACACGTACAAACATACATGTTGTCCTTCCCCAAACTAATTTCTATAGAATATTTTTAAAGGCATAGTATTCTATTCTACACTGCAACTTTTCAAAGTATTATAAATATATAAATTTAATTGAAAAATAATATGAACAAATGAACTCTATTAATAGTTCATTCAATTAAAAAACATTTCGTATAAAAATACATAAATATCAAGAAAAGGTATTTGAAATCAAGTGTTGATATGAGAATCACACATAGCATAAACAGTTGAAATATTTGAATGTTTTTTAAGTTTTCGTGTTCAAAATTCCCAACCAACCTGCCTCCAAATATTTAAAAAGAAAAAAAAAATTGTTGATTTCATTAACCCGTGCGGATAGGGATCCCTATGAGGATGGAAATATAAGAATTTAATCGTATGTGCTTTGGATGCTAGTGAATTTAATCGAATTTCCGTATGTGATAAGAAACTGGTGGCAACTTATGAAGGAACCAAAATTCTAGACAACTGTAAATCAAATTCAGTTCTCTTATTAGACATAGGCTTATCATTATTTGTTATTTTATTCACAACATTAGTCGTTTACTTATGTTTTCCAATTATGTAACAAAATTAGTCCTCATTTAAGGACCAAGAAGTTAATAAGAACCTAAGTCGAATTTTTATTGAAACAATGAGATCTGGAGCTCTTTCAAACCAGGTCCAAGGTGATAGGCTCACTTTGACGAGTCTGAATTGTTAACTAAAAATAAGTTGTTTAAGGAAAGGGAAAAGTAAGGAGAAGGTAATTGATTTAGACTTCCAATTTCTAGAACAACTACTAAATTAAGTAATATCACAAGTTAAAGAATCCTTAAAAACAAATTCCATCGATCCACAAGCAAAGATAATAAACTAATAAATACTAAAGAGACGAAGTTGATTAGAATAAAACCTTAAGTTTAAAGCAAGGGATTATTATATGAAATTAGAGAATGAAATGTTTGAAAAGCTAAGCATTGAAGTCATGCATGAAGCTCTTGTATAGCTCAGCAGAAGCTTTTGCAGCGCAAAGATTAGAAGCAAATTCAGTTATATATTGCGTTAACTTTCTGCACTTTTCTTCAGACTCATTCTTTAGCATATAAAAGTACTCCGCCGAAGCAGTTTGGGAGAAAAGTTTAGCAGAAATATTTGCGTTCTCTTCCCTTAGCTTTTGGAAAATCTCTTCACAGTAATCCCAACTCTTTTTATGGTATTCAGCCAATGCATTTGCCTTATAAAGCTTCACAAAAAGTTGATTCTTCTCTTCCAGCAAAGCCATCATAGTAAGAATGATACTCAATTTTTGGTTGGAGATTAGCTTTTCTCTCTTCCCTTAAGAGTCTAGATACTTCAAGTGTCTTCTCATTTTCTTGAAAAGAGGATTTGATGCTGGTTTACAAGGTAAAAAAGAACCAATCTATTGAATTTGAGTATATGCTAGTAGCTTTTAAATAGCTTGGGTTAATATCCGAGCTTAGGAAGTTGCTACTATGTAGTTACGTTACCAAGTTGAAACTAGAAACATTGCACTAAGATGAGAATGGTACCATGGAGCATTTTCAAATGTATTTTCAAATGTATAACATAATTTTAATTTTTTAAATGTATTTTTAAATGTATTTTCAAATGTATAACATAATATTTAATTTAGTATTTTGAAATGTATAACATAATTTTAATTTTTTTAAACTAGTATACCCGGTATACCAGAGGTATACCATGTACACCAAACGTTATACCATTGGTATACCATGTACACCGGATGGTATACCATTGGTATACCGGATGTACCATGTGGTATATCATGTATAACAAGTGGTATACCATGATATACTAGGTATACCATTGGTATACCGGATGCACCATGTGGTATACCATGTATACTGGGTGGTATACCAATAGTATACTGTGGTATACCATTGGTATTCTTGATGTATCAGATGATATAACATTGGTATACAAGATGTACCATGGTATATCGTGGTATACCATTGGTATACTAGATCTACCAGGTGGTATACCATTGGTATACCTTAGAATGCAGACCACCAATCTCAATTCTAGACCAAAATCCAGATTGTCAATCTCAATTCTGGATTTTGGTATACCAATGGTATACCTAGTATACCGGTGGTATACCAAAATCCAGAATTGAAAATGGTATTCTGAATTTTGGTATACCAAAATAAAAAAAAATAATTTTGATTATCATTCATAAAAAGAAACATATAGTATGATTAAGCATCTTATATTCTTATGTTATTGTTGATAATTAAGAAATAAAATTAAAATTTTATTTATGTAATTCCTGCATTAAATTTAGAGAATTAAATTCAATAAATTAAAGCACAACATGTGCAATTTTAGAGCACAAAAACCAAAATTTGATGGTTAAAACTTAGTCAATTTTAAAAATTTTCTTGAGGCAAATATAACAATTGTACTCAATTCAATAAATTGGCTAGCAGTCCATAAGCATCCCCGATTAATTATTATGGTAACAACCAATTAATGGACATTTTTGGATGAATGGTGGACCAATACCTGAATTTAGCACTAATCAATATTTCTTCTAAATCACGCTAGACTAATATATATAAACAATGTGCAATTAATATAATTATTGACAGAGATTCTTAGGGGGTAATCATCATTTGATCAAAACCAAAGCAGCACTGTCCAATATTAACTCCTGGCCATCCGATCTGACATGGAATCGTTAGCTCATTTGGCCAAATCCCTTCCATTTGTAATTTACCATACAAATTCAGAGCTTCTTCATTCTCACCATTTTGTACATACCCTGAAATCATGGAAGTCCACAACACGATATCAGGTTCTTATATATAATCAAATCCTTTCCTAGCATCTATCGTACAACTACATTTTGCATACATGTCCACCAATGCGGTCAAGATGTACATTTGAGATTCAAAGTCCAACTTCAATAAATAGTTATGCATTTGTTTTCCTTATTCAACAGCACCAATATCACTGCAGACATTAAGAACTCCAACAAGGGTAAACTCGCTAGCATAAATACCAACAAGATGCATTTTGTAGAAGAGCTTCAAAGCCTTATTAGCATCCCCACTTTGAGCATAGCCAGCGATCATAGCTGACCATGTTATTGAATTCTTATTAGTTGACATCTCAAACACTCGAAAAGAATCATCCAACTTCCCAGATTTAGCATACATAGTAACAAGCGCATTTAAAGTAGAAACAAATAATAATAGCCCATTTTTAATTACGAGGCAATGTATCTGCTTCCCACCATCAATGTATTCAGGAAAAGCGACAGCACTAAGAAGACTAGTCAATACAAACTCATTCAAATCCTCATCTTCTACAAGCATCAATTCAAACAGTTGCAAAGCCTCCCTAGGTATCTGTCGAATTGCATACCCAGAAATTATTGTAGACCACATTACCGCGTTTCTCTCAGTCATTCTATCAAACACTTTGCGTGCCTCAAAAAGCATGGCCGTTTTACAATACATATTAACAAGAGAACTACCAACAAAGACATCATGGAAACTGGAAGTTTTGATAGCAAGAGCGTGGGCCTGCTGACCACCAAAAATGCTGCAAGAGTTTGAAGCTGCAGTGAAAACACCGGCAAAAGTGTGGCATTTGGGAGAGTATTTTATGTTCTCATTCGCTGAAAAAGCTCCATAACAACGCAGGAAGAACTTGCAGTTCCCTGCTGGGAGTAGCCATTGATGAGGCAATTCCATGAGACCACGTCTTTGTGGCGAATTTGTTCGAATACAAGCCTTGCTTTGCTTAAATGCCCGCACTTGGTGTATAAATTGACAAGGCTATTGGCAGTATATAGGCAGGAAGAAGAAGAAGAAGAAGAAGAAGCTATCTTTATAATCCCAAAGATTATAATCTAAGGCGTGCGTTGTTAACCATGCGTGAATGGATCAAGAACGAGATCGTGTCGATCAATCTAAGCACGCGTAGATATTTGATCAATTAGGACTGTGAAATTCTTCAAGCTGAAAAGATGAAATCGACAGTCTCCAAGATGAAATCTACAGTCTCCAAGAGGAACTCCAAAAATAAAAAACGGCATTTTTAAAAACAAAAATTTAAATAACTGTATTTTTAAATTTTTTTAAAGAGATAAGTGTATTTTTAAAAATTGGGGTTAAAAAAGTGGTAACCTATGCAATTTCCTCTAAAAAATAAAAAGAATTAACATAAGTTATACTTATGAAGATTGATCGGAAAAAAAAAATCTTGACATTACGACGTTGGGTTTCAAATTCAGAAATAAAAATAATTTAAATATTTATGAAAATAATTAACTATGTACACTATAAGTTACTATATGTGCATATATATACATGATGTTGAGCTATATAAATTACATTCCTTAAATTTGCTATGATTCAAGCTATATGATTGTTATAGAAATTTAAGTATCATCTAATAGTTAAATACGTTACGTTATTAATTAAGGACTGGTAATGCAATCACTAAAAAAAAAAACCCTCTCAAGTCTATTATATAAACTTTTATAAGCTCTCCCTTCAAGAATATTCTTGTACATTTATTTTTAACTAATTAACTTGACTGTTAGGAATTTTATCCTATCAACTGATCTTTACTAAAAGAGAGCAATTGAGTACAGTTGAATGCGCAATTAATTCTCAGTGTGAGTGAACTAGAGGCAGAGTGGCAACATACCAAAATGAGACTGTGTTTGTCTGCGCTTTAATTAAAGAGTTTAGATATATTTAGTCATGAAGTGTGTTTTGTCTTTGTGTTTAGTTAATCGTGTTTGCTATGCAATGTGTACACTCAAAATTTTGTAGAAAAAAAAAGACAAGTTAATATATATATATATATATATATATATATATATATATATATATATATATATATATATATATATATATATATATATATATATATATATATATATGAATAAAATATTTTTGGTCTTCTGTTGAGTTCCAGAAATTTGATATGTTGGAATTAAGTCACCCCATCTAATTTTCATTGTGTCAAAATCAAATAATATGTCTTGAGCAAATATGATATTCATGTCTAATTTCTTTATTAAAGTTGTTGAATATGTCTTGAGCAAGGTTTTTGGAAACATTAAACACCTACTGATTAGGAAAATAATTTTTTATTTTTTATTTTTTAAAACTTTGTTAAAGGGATAAACAATCTAGAAATTTCCAACTTTGAAACCTTTTTATGCTGCATGATTTAAGCATTGCTTTCTTAAAAGAACATTGGTAGCTAATTTTTTTCTTTTTTTATATATCTTTTTAAACCAAAGAAACTAATAATTGTAATATTATATTAATGATTTTTTTAGGGTGATGAGAAGAATTGGAGACCGAATTCAAAATCTATAAAAAAAACAAGTGGATCAATTGAGCTAACTAAGTGGATTGTTTTTAGATTAGGAAATGTCATGAATTTTAATATATATATATATATATATTGTTTTTAAATTAGCAAATGTCATGAATTATATATATATATACATATATATATATATATATATATGGGCCAAAGTTGTGATACAGATACTTGTGTACATAGCAAAAATAACACCCAAAAATTTTCAAAGAGAATTTTCTATTCTAATGGTAATAATTAAAAAATTGTAAAACTTTTTTGCGACGGAATGACGACGGATGCTACCGTCGTAAATTTTTTATCCGCGCTAAAAATAGCAACGGATTTGTAAAAATTCCATTGTTGCTATTTTAGCAACAGAAAATCAAATCCGTTGCTAAAAATAGCAACGAAATAAGTTTTCCGTTGCTAAAATTGACAAATTCACCGAAACTTGCCTTGCTTGACTTTAGCAACGGAATTCATTTTTCGTTGCTAAATTTAGCAACGAAATTATATTTTCATTGCTAAAAATAGCAACTGCGGTATTATGAACCAAAATTTATGTTGCTATTTTTTATTAGCAACGGAAATTGTCAATTTTCGGTTGCTATTTTTCATTGCTAAATTGCAATTTTCTTGTAATGAAAGTGATGGAGTGGTCTTCTAGGATCATTCCTTAGTGTAGTGTAGTGAGTTTGTGGGCTCCACATCCCGTATATCCTGTCTGAAGATTTAAGATTGTAAAAAGTGAAGTGGAAATGAAGATTAAAGTGAAAAAAGACCTATATGAAATAAAATGAAAAGTTTAGGATCAAAATGGTAATTTACCCAAATAATGAATTTAGCAGGTAAAAATGATAATGTAGTGAATGTCTGGATAAAAATGATAAAATAGTGAATGAATGGCTTAAAATTGAACTTTTGAAATTTTGTAGGAACAAAATATAATTTGACATGAAAATGATAAAATAGGGTCTAATTGGTAATTTATATGTCAAATAATGAATTTAGTGTAAACGCGAGTGAACTAGTGGCAAAATTGTAAATAAAGTGTAAAAAGGGTAATTTTGTAAATAATTAAAAAATTAGTGACTAAAATGGAATTTTACCATAGTGATGGTATTTAATAGCATAAATTGTAAAATGAAGTGATAATTATGTCTTATTGAATAATGAAGGATTATTGCATGTACAATATAGTTGTGCTTGTTTTGGAAATTCATCAATTTATAGTCACCACTGAACATATTGATGCTTAGCACGTAGTGTTTACTGTATGTACGTTCAGGTATTTAGTGGAGCAAAAGATATAGTGGAGCCCAGTTTCTATTGAAAAAGATAGTACAGTTGGAAAAAACATTTTTCAAGTAATTGCTTAAATCGACAAGACTTTGTAACATTGAAGGTGTTACATTTTGTGGTATCAAAATAAATGTTTAGGCGATTCAAAGATCGGAGTGGAAATAAGTGATTGGTTTATATGTATATACATGCCAACTATTAGTGAAAAAGTGTTATAAATATGATGTGTACTTGCTCCCTTTTATTTTGTTGTGAAATATGTCATTTAACCGAGTTTATGATGCGCGAGATGGTGAGAGTGAGGCATCATTTGGCACTAGGCAACGTGAGGCCCCATAACAGCAAGCTTTATCACTAGTGACACCACCTCTACCCCTGCAGCAAGACTTCCTTAATTTGATAGCTGACTATATGCAACAAAGACTGCAAATGGGTTAACCACAACCGCCATTGGCAGCAACATAAGTATAGCTACCAGCTCCACATAAAAGAAAGCCAATTTTAGAATTGTTAAAGAGATTAGGAGCTAAAGAATTCTAGGGTTGTGACCTTTTAACAATTGCCTAGGTAGAGGAGTGGTTGCTTAAAATTAAAAGGTTGTTTGAAATCAAAGTACCCCACTAGAAGAAAAGTTTGAGAGTATTGTGGCATTACAACGAGGATCAACATTTATATGGTGAGGTTCAGTCTGGAGGCACACCCTAGTGGATCAGTTGAATTGGAGTTTCTTTATGATATAGTTTAAGAAGAAATATATTGGATATGAGTATAAAGTAGCGATGTATGATGCCTTTTAGAGGCTGAAGTAGGGTAATAAGACAGTGGTAGAATATGACCATGAGTTTGAGCGATCAAGTGCTTATCTGGATGAAAGTCAAACTACATAAGAAAAATTATGCTAGAGATTTGAGAAAGGATTGCATACTAAACTTAGGTAGATTGTGGTGACATAGAAATATTCTGATTTGAGACCAATGGTTGAGGTTGGTCGCAAGATAGAAGCTATGCAAACAAAGGAGGTCAATAGACTGTCATGGTATCAACAGAAGAGAAAGCAAGGATAGTCTAGTGGTAAGGATGGTCAAGGTAAGAAATCCAGGGGATCTCTAGCACCTCAAAGTCGTACACTGGTTGTTTTAGGCTATGGTAAGGGTGGTGCACCTCGTGGTAAGGCGCTAGCTATATTTGTAGCCAGTACACCCTAAGATAAAGGCAGTGGGACAATAGTTACATGTGGCGATTATGGTAAAATTCATTCATGAGAATGTCGAGACCTGACTAGAGTTTGTTTTAAATATGGTTCAAAAGACCATCAGATTATAAATTATCCTTTAGTATAGACTATTATGGCTACATCACCAGCACCTAGTTCTGGATCTTCTCTACAGAGAGCCTATTGATGGAATATGACATGATATGTTCATGGTAATCGTGCAGCAGAAAAATGATAAAAACGATCATACATGCCATATAATTCCATGATGAGAATCGAAACATGCAATTTTTGGGTTTTCAAACTTACAACTTTTGATGCCTTTTAAATCCTGAATTTGGTAATGACCAGCAACTAAGATAACTTTATCCGCCTTAGATCTTGATCACCAATGCCAAGGAATAGCCTTTTATGCCACTCCCTCTATTCTCACACACACAATTGCACCGACAGCTTAAAATCGAGATTGCTAGCTCTCTTTTAAGGCATTGTGTAATGGCTATGGTTTGAAGCTACAAAATTTGATTTTGTACTTCTCTTAGGTTGCTATTACTACTCAAGAACACAAGAGAATGAGGAACAATCCTTTCTCCTTGTGAAAATTGGCCAAAAGAATTTTGTGAGAGAGAGAGATAAGTTCATGCCAAACCTAGAGAAACTAGGGTTTTTTTCACGCCAAACTTAGTTATATATTAGGGTTTTATTTCTTTTCATATATACATCCTTATCTTTTGGCAAGTGTTTGGTCTGAATTTTACCATCTCAAGATAATTAATTCAACTTCAATCACTTCCTAAAAATAAGTAATATATATTGATTTAAACTCTTTTGAATTTAAAATTCAAATTTGAAATAAAACACAAGACATTTAATTAAATAAATCACTTAATATAAATAATGAACATGTGCCGAAATTCCTTGATTTTCATTTTGGAATTTTGGCCACTCCATATATTATTTAAATGATTTAATTTAAATTAAATTCTTTTAGGCTTTAATACTCAATTAACTTAATTAATACAAGATAATTAATTAATTGAAATTAAACCATGTGGGCTGAATTTCTCTCTCTCATAGGCCAAGGTCCAATAGCATTTAAAATGCCCATTACATACATTAATTTGACTTTAATTAAAAGCCCAAATTAATGCCCAATACTTTAATTCAAAGACTATATATATTCTCTAGCAATATATTATAGCATTCCAAATTAATTGAAAATGCATATGGCATTTAGTGACCTAATGCAATTTTTTATAGTCCCTTACCCATAAATATCAGAATTAATATAAGGCATGGAACTCGTCATCCTTATATATATTAATTCCTTTCTTGATATTCCAGTGACACTGAACTCTCAGATAAATAATGATTACTCATTATTTCATCACAGTATGGCCATACACTTTTCAGTTCACTAATCTTGTGGCCGATGATATTTTCTCTCTTATAGAGAGGGGTAATCCATTCACTTCTCTCATGCTCTTTAACATGAATCAATGCATACCCATACTTGTCACTCTGTCACAAGCATGTTGGGTGTATGTCAAAGTACACAGTAATTCATAAAGAGTTTCATAAAGATTTTAGGTCTAAGAACTTCGATACAAAACTTGCATATGAGAAACACTTATGACTTGTACCATGTAGTGTTCTCATGAACGGATCGAATCCAGATACCATGTTCTTTAACATGTATCTATAATCTCTGATTGACACTCTTGTCCTAATGATCCGTAAGACATAACTCATAATATCAGAGAGAGCATACTAGTCTTAATTCATTTGTTATTCCCATAACAATGACTGACTAGGGATATTTAGAATGAAGTCTCATTTGTTTCAAGGTCTTACAACCATGTGCCTCACACATGATAACTTAAACTGAAACAACATTCTTGGATAGTTCTATCAATTGATATGTACAGGAATACAAAAGATAAAACAAATGCCTCACTTTATTAATTCAAAGTGTTTTATTACAATGCATTGGGGATAGGGCTTACACTAACAATCTCCTACTAGCACTAGTCCCAATTGGGCATAGCCTTAAGACCGAACGCTCTCAAATGAGCTTCGTGCAGATTTGGACGCAATTGTTTCATCAAAAATCTGCTACATTGTCTTCACTTGCTATCTTGCTAACCTTGACGTCCCCACGATTAATGGTTTATCTGATCAAGTGGTACCTCCTGAGTATGTGTTTGGATTTCTGGAGTGACTGGGGCTCCTTGGCCTATGCGATGGCCCCGTTGATGTCATAGAAAATTTCTAATGGATCTAGGATGCTTGGGACCACTCCTAATCCAGAAATGAAATTTTTAATCCAAACAGCCTCTTTTGCAGCCTCACTCGCTGCAAATATACTCAGATTCTATAGTTAAGTCGGCAACGGTCTCTTGCTTCGAGTTTCTCCAGCTAACAGCACCATCATTCAAAACAAAAACAAACCCAAATTGCGATCTAGAATCCTGAGTGCTGGTCTGAAAAGCAGCATCGGCATAACCTTGTATGACGAGCTCTTCTTGACCACCATACACCAAGAAGTGATTCTTAGTCCTTCGCAGGTACTTTAGAATCTCTTTTACAGCAGATCAGTACTTCTCACCAGGGTCTTGCTGAAACCTACTAGTTATACTCAGTGCATGAGCAACATCCAACCTAGTACATAACATAGCGTACATGATAGATCCAATAGCAGATGTATATGGGATTCTATTCATGTTGTCCCTTTCCTCTTTGGTTTTAGGGCACTGTTGTTTATTCAAAGGAACTCCTAAGGCCAAAGGTATGTACCCTTTCTTTGAGTCTCCCATACTAAAATGCTTTAGTACTTTGTCTATGTACTTTTCTTGACTTAGTCCCACAAGCTGATTCGATCTATCTCTATAGATTCGAATACCAAGTATTGTCTCGGCTTCACCTAAGTCTTTCATTGAGAAACATTTTCCTAACCATTGCTTCACCTTTTGCAATGTTGGAATGTCATTCCCAATGAGAAGGATGTCGTCCACATATAGGACCAGAAATACTACTATGCTCCCACTAACCTTCTTGTACACACAAGGCTCATCTTCGTTCTTGATGAAGTCAAATTCTTTGACTGCCTCATCAAAATGAAGATTCCAACTTCGGGATGCTTTCTTTAATCCATAAATGGATTTTTGAAGCTTGCAAACCTTCTTAGGATGCTTGGGATTGACAAAACCTTCAGGTTGTGTCATATACACATCCTCAAGTAAATTTTCGTTGAGGAAAGCAGTTTTGACATATATTTGCCATATCTCATAATCATGATATGCAGCTATGGCAAGCAAGATCCTAATGGACTTGAGCATGACTACAGGTTAAAAGGTCTCATCATAGTCTACACCATGAGTTTGTCGAAAACCTTTTGCTACTAGTCTACCTTTATAGGTCTTATCAGCTTTGAGTTTAAATAGCCACTTGCATTCAATTACCTTCGCACCTTCCGGTGGATCAACCAAGATCCAAACCTGTTTATCATACATTGATTGCATCTCGGATTTCATGGCTTCAAGCCAATTTTTCGAGTCTGGGCTTTCAATAGCTTCTCAGAAGGTAGTAGGATCCTCACGATCTATTAACTCAATAGTGTCACTGTCAGTGATTAGAAATCCATATCTCTCAATCTCCTAACGTACCCTACCGGACCTTTTAGGTACTTGTGTAATGGGTTCTTGTTCCACAACTGGTTGTGAACTTGATCCCACTTCCAACTCATCATCTATAAAAGCTTGTGGCACTTGAATTTCTCCAAGTTCTACTTTACCCCCACAGTCTTTCTTAAGAAGGAACTCCTTTTCCAAGAAAACAGCCTTGCGAGCAACAAATACTTTGTTCTTGGCTTGTGAGTAAAAGTAGTATCCCTTTATTTTTTTGGGATAACCCACAAACAAGCAGACAGTGGATTTGGACTCTAGTTTGTCAGATGTTAATTTCTTAACATGTGTTTCACAACCCCAAATCCTGAGAAATGACATATTGGGTTATTTCCCAGTCCATACCTCGTATGGTGTCTTCTCAACTGCTTTAGTTGGAGTACGATTTAGTAGAAACGCAACAGTTTCTAATGCATAACCGTAAAATGAGACAAGAAGATTAGCTTGATTCATCATAGATCGAACCATGTCCAACAGAGTTCGATTTCTCCTCTCGAACACACCATTCCATTGTGGTGCTCCGGGAGGAGTGAGCTGTGAAATAATACCACACTCTTTTAGATGATTGTCAAACTCTTGGCTTAAGTATTCGCCACCTCAATCTGATCGAATGGCTTTTATACTTTTGCCAAGTTGGTTTTCTACTTCGTTCTTAAACTCTTTGAATTTCTCAAAAGTTTCAGATTTGTACTTCATTAGATAGACATAGCCATATCTACTGAAGTCATCTGTGAACGTCACGAAGTAGCTAAAACCACCTCTAGCTTGTGTACTTAATGGTCCACATACATTGGTATGTATTAGTTCCAATAAGCCATTAGTCCTTTCACCTTTCTTGTTAAAAGGACTCTTTGTCATTTTTCCATACAAACATGGCTTGTGGAGTCTTGAAATTTTGGCCACTCCATATATTATTTAAATGATTTAATTTAATTTAAATTCTTTTAGGCTTTAATACTCAATTAACTTAATTAATACAAGATAATTAATTAATTGAAATTAAACCATGTGGGCTGAATTTCTCTCTCTCAAGGGCCAAGGTCCAATAGCATTTAAAATTCCCATTACATACATTAATTTGACTTTAGTTAAAAGCCCAAATTAATGCCCAATAATTTATTTAAATATTTTAAGCCCAATGCTTTGTGTGTGATCCTATAGGTCCATTTAATGTTGGCAATGAATTAATGAATTAATTCAAAGGCTATATATATTCTCTAGCAAGATATTATAGCATTCCAAATTAAATGAAAATGCATATGGCATTTAGTGACCTAATGCAATTTTTTATAGTCCCTTACCCATAAATATCAGAATTAATATAAGGCATGGAACTAGTCATCCTTATATATATTAATTCCTTTCTTGATATTCCAGTGACACTAAACTCTCAAATAAATAATGATTACTCATTATTTCATCTCGGTATGGCCATACACTTTTCAATTCACTAATCTAGTGGCTGATGATATTTTCTCTCTTATAGAGAGGGGTAATCCCTTTACTTCTCTCGTGCTCTCTAACATGAATCATTGGATACCCAATCATACCCGTACTTATCACTCTGTTATGAGCACGTTAGGTGTATGTCAAAGTACATAGTAATTCATAAAGAGTTTCATAGAGATTTTAGGTCTAAGAACTCCGATACAAAACTTTCATATGAGAAACACTTATGACTTGTACCATGTAGTGTTCTCATGAACGGATCGAATCCAGATACTATGTTCATTAACATGTATCTATGATCTCTGATTGACACTCTTGTCCTAATGATCCATAAGACAGAACTCATAATATCAAAGAGAGCATACTAGTCTTAATTCATTTGTTATTCCCATAATAATGACTGACTAGGGATATTTAGAATGAAGTCTCATTTGTTTCAAGGTCTTACAACCATGTGCCTCACACATGATAACTTACACTGAAACAACATTCTTGGATAGTTTTATCAATTGATATGCACAGGAATACAAAAGATAAAACAAATGCCTCACTTTATTAATTCAAAGTGTTTTATTACAATGCATTAGGGCTTGAGCTTACACTAACAGCTGTGGTAGGGGAGCCACCCCTTTTACTTCAGCATCCAGACAAGCTGAGCAGTCATCTTAGGGATAGAGGCATGTTGTAGGACAAACCTATATCGTTAAGGCAGAAAAGATTAAGATGCTCCTGATGTGATAGTAGGTAAATTCTTCTTACTATCTCATTTAGTACAGGCATTTTTTGATCCCAATTTTACTCATTCCTATATTAATACAAAGTTAGTAAGGGTTTAAGGAATGAAAGATGCATGTTTAAATTAGGATATTATTGTGAGTAATCCTCTGGGGCATAGTATAGTAGTGAATAAAGTGTCCAGAGAATGCCTTATAAGTGGTCAAGGTTATGTTTTCTTGGTAAATCTGATTGAACTTTCATTTCATGAGTTTGTTGTAATTTCGGGATGGATTGGTTATCCATCCACCAAGTGACAGTAAACTTTAATTGGAATATAGTCATTTTAAAACCTAAATAGGGTCGAAAGATCAGAGTGATAGATGTGAGAACAAACTTCATATCGAATTTTATTTCTGCTACAACTGCTAAGAGAATGATTAGAAAAGGGTGAATCGCTTATTTGTGTTATGCAGTTGAGGCAAAAAAGGAAGGTCCGAAAGCATCACACTTTTGCCTTCTATCAGGGAGTTTCTTGATGTGTTCCCTGATGAGTTACCAAGTTGACCACCATATAGGGAAGTTGAATTCTCCATTAATGTTGCTCCAGGCACTGCTCCAATCTCCATTACTCTTTAAAGAATTAAAAGAATCGAAAATACAATTACAAAAGTTGCTTGACAAGGGGTTAATTAGACATAGTGTTTCATCTAGGGAAACACCAGTGTTTTTTATGAAGAAAAAGGATGAGACACTTAGATTGTGTATTGATTATAGACATCTAGGGAAGATTTGTTTAATCAGCTAAGAGGAGTGGGTGCATTTTCAAAGATTGATCATGGATTGGGATATTATTAGATGTTAGTGAAAGAAGTTGATGCACCTAAGACTGCTTTTCGCACTAGATATGGTCATTATGAGTTTTTGGTCATACATTTTTGACTCATAAATGCACCAGCATCCTTTATGGATTTAATGAATAGGGTATTTTCCCATTATTTATTCAAGTTTGTGGTAATCTATATTGATGACATTCTAATGTATTCAAAGGCACTGTAAGATCATGAGAAGCATTTGAAGAATGTATTACAAACCTTATGGGAAAAGCAAATATATGCCAAGTTCAGTAAATGTGAATTTTAGCTAAATGAAATGTCCCTTTTAGGTCATGTAGTGTCTGCTGAGGGCATAAGAATTAATCCTACAATGATTGAAGTGATTTTTTAGTGGAAGCCACCTAAGAATGTTGTAAAAGTCAAAAGTTTCCTAGGTTTGGCTAGGTACTATAGGAGATTTATAAAGGGTTTCTCCACCATTGAAGTTCCTCTGACTTTACTACTGCAGAAGCACACCAAGTTTTAATGGAATCACAAATGCCAAGAAAGTTTCGAGAGACTTAAAAGTATGCTAATAGAAGCTTCTATACTCACTCAACTAGAGCTAGGTAAGGACTTTATGTTTTATAGTTATGCCTTCAGAAATGGTTTAGGCTATGTATTGATATAGGAAGCCAAGGTGATTGCTTATACCTCTCAATAGCTTAAGACTTATGAGAAGAACTATCCTACTCGTGATCTGGAGCTGGTAGCCATTGTTTTTGCTATGAAGATTTTGAGGTATTATTTGTACAGAGAAAAATGATACATCTATATATATCACAATAGTTTTAAGTATTTGCTTACTTAGAAGGTGTTTAATCTTGCAGAGATATGCTAGTTGGAGTTGATTAAAGATTATGAATGTTTCCTTGACTACCATCTGGGAAATTTAAATGTAGTGGATGATGCACTCAATAGAAAATTTATGTTAAATAATTTTAATTTTGTTAATGAATGTGTTTAAGTGCTTATTGAGTGTAATTGATTAATGATAGTGTTTGTACCTCTTCGAGCTATGAATTTTAGTTAAAGTTTGGCATGAGATAGAGCATTAATAGTTGAAATGCAAGTGAAACCTTACTTTGTGCAACAAGTGAAGGCAGTCTAAAAGCAAGATGATCAATTGACTGCTATTGTAAACAAGGTTAAAGATAGTAGTCACTACAAGAAAATTGCAAATTAGCAATGGGAATTAGCAATGGAAAATGTCAATTTTCCTTTGCTAATTAAAAATAGCAACGAAAATTAGCAATACAAATTTCGACTGTTAATTTGGCAGTTGCTATTTTTAGCAACGAAAATTTAATTCCGTTGCTAAATTTAGCAAGGAAAATTGAATTTCATTCCTAAATTCAACAATGCAAGATTCGGTGAATTGGTCAATTTTATCAATGGAATATAAATTTTTGTTGCTAATTTTAGCAACAAAAATTTAAATTCCATTGCTAAATTCACCAATAAGTAAAAAAATTAACGACAGTCTTGTCCGTCGCTAAAACTTTTTACAATTTTTTAATATCAAAATCCCATGGATGATAGGAAAGAAAGAATGAGAGATTGCATGCACAAAAGAGCCATTAAGTGCCAAAAAATAGCGGTAAGACAAAATCTATGACATGACATGCAAGCATATTTAAAGATAAATAATAAAAAAGAAATTATAATAAATAAATCAAATAAAAATATTAGGAATATTAACAATATGTCTTAAACACATATTTAGTCATGAACCTTGTATACACTGCTATAAGTTCCTTGTCAAATTTGTATATAATTGAAGAAGCATATATGTCATAGCTTGAAAACACCTAAAAACACAAAGAACCGTGTAGTATTTTTCAACATATGGATTTGACTAATATCCATGGAGTATAAAATCATTTTCGCACCTTTTAAACATAAAAAAGGTATTACTATAATAAAAAGTTAAGTATTCTAACCTTGTACCATCAATAGTGTATGCCATTGTTACGCACCAACGACTATGTGCCTCATAATAAACTCGATATCCTAAATGTTCATACAACTCTAAATTGGAGCAAAAACCCATCAACCATATACTCAAACTTTAAAACTAAATTATATCCAAAATCTCCCTCAAAATGTTCACTTATTGAGAAATTCTTACCCAGACCGAGTCCATAAGAAGATTTGATGACCAAGTTAATCACACTTTGCCATGTATGGAAAGTAGTTAACTGTTTTATACATGGCAACTTGTGATTGGACTGCTCTATGAAACTTCTCAGAGACCTTAGCAAAAATAAGAAATTTCCAGCAACATTAGAAAATAGACATTCAGTTCAATCAATAAAAGATAATTATTTATAGGAATAAAAATTAGCCTCTGCTATGCATAGTACTCTACAAATGAAGAATGTTTGACACGATTTATAATAAGAATAAATAAATGTGACTGGTAAAACATGGTTTTGTTAACTCTATTTCCTATAGTCTAAAAAATAAGAAGTTTGCCAAATAGAAGAATCTTTGCACAGCATGTCTAGCCAAATAAGAATAGGAAGGATATATGTAGTTTCCATAATTTCTAATGGCTAGAAAGCAAAGAAAGAAAAGGAAAATCTAGGGAACAATACTAAAAGAGAGCAGGAGATCTAATCAATTCATGTCTATGAAATTTTAAAAATGCCTCATATGCCTAGGGCATATGTCCATCTGCTAGAACTCTATTGCAGTGAAAAAGGAAAAACTCTTAATTTGACCAAATTGCATGAACTAACATTCATAATTTCTCATTAGATTCTGGCACTTGGTTAAGTATAACAAATTAAAACATGCATCAACAAACAAAATGGTGTTCCTCTCTATTTGACACTTTATATTTTAACACTATCAAAACATGCCATCATTCAATACTGTGTAATTCTCTTTCTTTGCTACTTTGATTTTTATGCTTGTTACTTTAAAATTCAAGATATTTGCAATAGTGACTAATCCCATTATGAAGAAGGTAAGTAATGTTGTTAATTCTTATTACAAGGTCACAAGGCATATCTAATATAATAGACCTGCATCAAGAAACTAAAGTGACAGAATATAGATCATTAATTTGCATGTTTTTAACAAATAAATATAGATGGTCACACAAACCTTGCAGCCTCTTATACATAAAAAGTATCGAGCCTTGTTCCAATTTTCATGAACTTCATTTTCACAATTTTTGTTTCCTTTACTCCAAATCCTATTAATAACTTTCACTTCAAAATATATATGCCTTACAAGGTCTTACTTGAAATGAATACATTTAAAAAGATGTTATATTAATTTCAAAATAATAAGATAAGTATAATATTCTTCAGTTTTAGAATGCAAATAAGGTTGGTTAATACTTATTAATAACTAAGACCATACCTTAGATAATCCATAATGCCTTTAGACATATAAGATCTTTTTTATAACCTGCTAAACCATAAAGAATGATTTTTAATATATCGAACAAGAAGAAAATCACAAGTTTTTAACACATATTGGGTTATTAAAAATTTTTTTCTAATTAGTGGTAGGGACAAACAAGAATATTGCAGTTGATCCAAAATATTAAAAATTGAAATATGTTTATGGAAAATAGATATTTTTGTGAACTATATATATTAAGGGACAATTCTTGGTATGAGAAATACTAAAGGATTAAGGAAAGACATTTTAGTGGGTATGAGCTCCAATCATGTCTTTTAAATTCCATGTGGATGTCGTGTAATAAAATGAAATTAATAAACAAAAAGAACAATAAGATGTATATTTAAGAGTAAAAAAAATATATATTACTACCTAATATATACCTATGTCAATAGGAAAGGTGGATCGGTTTTCCTCCATAATTTCTTGTAAAGAGAATTAGTTGGTTGGATTGATATTAAAAAAATAATTAAGAAAAAGAGTGATAAAAAGAAATTAGAAATGAAAAGAAAAAGCAGTAATTGGTTATTTAATTTAATGGTACAAATATGCAGTGATAGTGGTCCGGCGGCCTTTATCACCATTGATTGGTTGTAATCTAAATTTACTGGTCAGTCAGGGAAATAATAGTCCTTATTTATCACATCATCATGTACCGATCCAAGAGCCCCTAAAAGAATTTCAAAATAACTTTTTTATTTTTCTTAGAGATACCATATCCTACCACCAGAACCATATAACATTCAGAAAAATGTAATGCTTAGAGCATTCTTGCCAAAATCTTGAATCATCACTACAACAAAACTTTCATTTTGTGAGCACAATCCTTATTCTTCATCTCTGGTTGTAAAACTCAGTGATGTTGTGAATATATATATTGAATATAATGTACTATCTTATTAGCATGTTCATACTGATTGAATGATATGATGAATTTGATACATAAATTCATCATTTTATCAAAATTATAAACCTATGTGCTATGCTCAACACCAGTATAAACAATTTTAATCCACTAACAATTAAAGTGTAGCAATATAATAATCTGTATCTATATAAAAACAAAAAAGGACCTTAAGTACGTGCTTTGTTTTTTAGTGGAAGACAATAATAACAAGGAAGATTCATATCAAGCAAATCACCCTTACTTATATCAGCTACCAACACAATTAGCCCCATCAACATAAAAGAGATTATAATACTTATAAATTTTTTAAATAAGGGGAGAATATTTCATTGCCATTCAATTTTTAATTAATTTTTTCAAAAAACAATTTGCATTTAAAAAAAAAAGGAATTTAAAAGGAGGAAATTATCCATCTTATGTTCTGATCAGTGGCTTTGTCCCTAAATTTAAAGGGAGGAAAAATATGAAAAAAAATGAAAGAAAATAAATAATATGCATATGAAATTAATAAAGAAACAAAGAACACACTTGAATTATGAGATTGTTGTTGTTTGAGCTGAATTAGGAGAAGAAAAGCAGCATTATTTGATTTTTGAAATTAGAGACCTTGAGCTGCACATACGATTCACTTGACTTAGTTACATGGACACTGCCAGCACAATGAGAAAGAATTTCGGATAAGTACTGCTTTGGTAAGAAAACTTACAGCTAAAATTTTTGTCAATCCTAAACCCATCAAACCATCGGGTGCAACACCATTCAAGTAACCACCACTTTGCATCATACTGTATCTGGATTTAAGGAATTGAGATAATGAAAATAATAAATTAAACTAATACAACAAAAAAAGGGTGACATAAGAACCATATATAGCAAGCAATACTAAATGATCTATTATCATAAGTAACCCAATAGGCACCAGTTCTTTTTATTCAGCATCATTCAATTTAGGTACCATACAGAGACAGCTTAGGGAGAGGGAGTTGCAATTGGACTCGTAAAAGGAGAGGAAGGAGTCAGGATTAGGGACAATATCATATTTGTAGTCAAGGTAGGGCGGTGAAGGATGCAAAGAGAGAGAGAGAGAGACGTAGCAAAAGAAAGGAGAGGGGTTACTACTCCCTTGCTATGCATGCTGGAGGAGAGATTGCCAGAGGTGACTGGTGGCTGCTACCGGCGAGAAAGAGGAGAGGAGTGGCAAAGGAAGGTGGTGGTTGAGATGGGAGATCGGGAATGGGAAAATAAAATAAAGGGTAAGGTCACGAGAAAAAGGGAAAGAAAGCAGAAGGTAGAGGATGAGGGGAAGAGGCACAGAGTTTGAGGCAAAATGACAAACTAAGAAGAGAAGAAAAGTTAAGGAAGTATATATACCTAGGGTAAAAATAACAATTGAATTATTTTCGATTGGTAAAATTGCAATTGAATTTTTTTCAGTTGCAATTTTAGCAACAAAAATTAAATTCCGTTGCTATTTTTTAGACACAAATTTTTTCTTTTTTTAGAACAAAAAATACCAATGAAAATCCAAATTTTTTGCTAAAATTGCAACCGAATTGAGTTTCCATTGCAATTTTAGCAGCAAAAAAGCAATTTCATTGCTATTCTTGGACCTAAATTTTTTCCATTTCCTTTGGATCACAAATACCAATGGAATTTTATTTTCGTTGCTAAAATTGTAACCAAATTAATATTTCGTTGCTAAATTAGCAATGAAAATTATATTTCGTTGCTAAAAGTCATATTCAGTTGCTATTTTTCATTCCTAAATTTTTCTGCCATTTGTTGGCACCTATTTGAGCAATGGTATTGGATTTCGTTGCTAATTTTCATTGCTAAATTTTGGTACTAAAATTTCCCTCCACTTTTAGCGATGGTAGACAACCAAATATTATTATGTTGCTAAATTTGCAAAGTTTAACCAATTTTAGCAATGGAAATTATTTTTCATTGCTAAATAGCAACGAAAATTTAATTTTGTTGCTAATTTAGCAACGGAATCAAATTTGTTGCTATTTTTCCTTTGCTATTTTTACATTTTCTTGTAGTGAGTGCTATAGATTATTTTTTGTATGATGATTGTAGCCTCTACTACAAAAATCCACTTTGTGTTCCAGATTATGAAAAACTAAAGAAAAGCATCCTTACTAAAGCTCATCAAAGTAGTTATGAGATGTAACTTGGCGGTAACAACATATGCTAGGATTTGAAAGCTTTTTATTGGTGGCAAGGCATGAGTGGGGATGTGACTAAGTTTATGTTCAAGTGTTTAAGATGTTAGCCGGTAAAAGTAGAGCACTAAGTTCCATCAGGTTCGCTTCATCCTATTTTGATACCATAATGGAAATAGGATAAAGTGACCATGAATTTTGTTACCGGTTTACATGTAACTCAGAAAAATGATGTTATGAGATGATCATTGATAGACTTGCCCAATTTTCTCATTTTTTACTAGTATGGATGGATTTTCCTTTGACAAAGCTAGCAAAGATCTATATCAATGAGGTACTGAGATTGCATGGTGTGCCCTCATCTATCATTTATGCAAAGGATCTTTGATTTACCTTAAATTTTTGGAAAACGTTACAAGAAGCTTTAGGCATTAAACTCCACTTCAACCCAACATTCCACCCTCAAATAGATGGTCAGTTAAAATGGGTGATTCAGATACTAGAAGATCTATTGTGATGCTAAGTATTAGAGTTTGGTAGTAGTTGGGAAAAGTATTTGTCCTTTGCAGAGTTTGATAACAAAAAAAGCTATTAGTCCAGCATAAAAAACTTTTTTAAGCCACTTGTATGGGAGAAAGTGTAGAACTCACTTGTGCTAGATATAATCGAGTGAAAAAAAGTTGATAGGGTTTGAAATGATACATGACTTAGAGGAAAAAGTATGAGTCATCTAAGATAGATTAAAGGAAGTTATAGATCACCAAAAGTCTTACGCAGATTTGGAAATAAAAGATATAGAATTCCAAGTTAGAGATAGAGCATTTTTAAATGTATCTTATTAGAAGAAAGTTCTGAGATTCGACAAGAAGGGCAAGTTGATTCTATGTTTTATTGGCCCTTATAAGATACTTTAGAAAGTAGGTCTTGTAGCTTGCCAATTAAAGTTGCCATCGGAGTTAGAAAAGATTCATGATGTGTTTCATATGTCAATGCTCTGAAGGTACAGATCAAATTTTTGCCATGTGATCACTCCATAAGAGATTTAAGTGCAGGTTGTTATGACCTATGAAAAAAATCCAGTGAAGATCCTAGCTAGAGAGATCAGACAACTTAGGAACAAGCAAATTTCACCAATGAATGTGCTTTGGAACCATTATAATGTGAAAAATGCTACATAGAAGCCAAAAGCCACGGGTTTAGAAGCATATTTAGACATTGCTTTCCTCATAAAAATGTAGACATGAGAGTTTATTTTATAACACAACTAAAATTACCAAATAACATCTTTACATTTCAAGATATTACAAAAATATTGAGAAACGTTCCTGAAAATAATGTTGTCAACAGTTTCGAATTAAAGTTATTTTTGACATATTTAGAGATTGAAAAAAAATTATTCTTTCTTCATAGATATTATAGAAATATAAGTGTAGTTTCATTATAAATTTGAATCATAGCGTTTCAAACTCTATATGATTAATTATTCTCAAAATATTAAAAACTATTCACAACCAAAAAATGGCAGTTCAATTTTAGCTTCAATTAAAAATTAAGACCATTTAAAGGCAAAACAAACTTTTGGTTTCTTCTAAACAATTGTAGATAAACTAATTAGGTTAATTAACAACTAGAATCAAGTCATTTGGAAGTCTATAACTCGAGACTAAAAGTAACAAATCTTGACACACATTACCTTTTTATTTCAAGCCCTAACTTGATTATTTGACTTCATTCACGTAGTTTTATTAACACATGCCTTACTCTATATCATTATAGAAATTTCTAGCTTTAAACACATTTAAATAACCACAAAACACATTATCCTTTACCTTGGTCAAAACCTTGCTCCTTCACTTCAATCCTTTGCAACTTCCTTTCCTTTGTTCTTCTTTCTTACTTCTTTCTCTTCTACATATATCCATGCACTCATGCATTAACCCAAATTCTTCTTTCATTAACATCCAGTTTGACTTTAAGAAATAAGATGAAGTAAGAAGAAGAAATACATTAAAAGAATTTCATTACCTTCACAATCCACTGCCAAAATCAATTTTCAACTATCACATGCAATAGAGTTTTCTTGAGAGAAGAAGAAAGATAAAAATGGAGTTTTCTTTAAGAAAAAAAGGGAATAAGTGATTACTCTTGGTGCTACCATTCAAGAAACTAAAATCCCCCCAATCCTCTTCTTTATCTCTCCTACATGCAAAGGTCCAATGTGAAAAGTAGAGGGAAAAAACCCTTTTTGATCCTCTATGAATTTACATGTTATAAAATATCCCCTCTCCTTTATTCTTCTCATGGATTTAGCCCCATCTTTATATCCTTTAATTTCTAATTAACCCTAACTTGATTCTACTTTTTAAATATTGACCCCACATGAGCCACCTTTACAATTTGACCCTAAAATTTTTATTCTTTACATCAGTTATATCCTTAAATAGTTTAATGCCAAATAATTTACATTCAAATCCTGAATAAAATAAAATTATCACTTGTCCCATAACATTAATCTAAAATTCACATATTTAACTTAGTCTTAGTAAAATATAATTTCATTAAATAATGTATTTTAAACTAGGGCCATAATTGGGGCCTTACAATTCTCTCTTCCTTAAAGAATTTCATCCTCGAAATTCATACATGTATCCTTTACTCATACATATCACTGTTATTTCTATACTTCTGTTTGTATTGATATATCTATCTCAATCAACCTTTATTCCATACTATCTCTACTAGCTTCACTTTTTCTTTACATTATCCCATCTACATTTTTGTACTATATCACACTTAAATTCAATCTAACTTTATCTTTTTATAACTATGACATTATCTTGATTCTTCCTTTAACTTGATTTGCTTCTCTTATACTCTATCGTTATATAAGGGTAGCCTTGTCATACAATCATATCATTACTATGTTCAACATATATCTTATCAATTTCCTTTTCCACTTAGGGCCCATACATGTGATATGATGTTGTGTTATGGGTGAATGATGCTTTCATGAATGCAATGAAATGAAAATGTATAATCTCATGTTTTGCCCCATCCTAACTATGAAATATTTTATCAACTGCCTATGCCTACTAAAGAATCACTGTCAGGTTTATAGAGCAACCTAATAAACCTCAATTTCCTTACAATAACTTTACATATGAAAAATATTATCTACTATTCATAAACTCCTTCTTATAAGCCATATTGAAATAATCTCTATATACCCTATTAACACACTTATACTATAGTCCAAATATTAATCATATATGCATTTAATATCATTTACTTTTCAATCTGAACTTAAGATCTCATTAATATACCATCATACATATATGCATATCCACTATCAAAAGCTAACAATACATATACATAATAATCAAAAGAGGAGAAAATAAAAAACCATAGCTAATTTGGTAACATCATACTTCTTTGGAACCTCAGTCTTTCCAGTCTGCATCATTGTGATTAAATCTATAAATTTATCTATTTTTCACTATGATTTACCTCTTCTTCAGAGGTACATTAGAAACCTTTTTACTTCCTTTCATTCTATACTAATGTGCCCCTTTTTCATTTATTTATTTATATTTCCTTTTGACATCTTTTGATATCGTATAGTCAAATAATTATCATAAAATCCAAGTTAAGTTATGTTTCATATCTAGAAAACTTTCTACTTTTGAAACCAATACCTTATCTCAGAGTATAACAATGGCAATAGGGACAGTTGAATTCAAAAACCCAAAGCTGCAAGTTTTCTAACTCTTTTTCAAATTCAATAAAACTATCCTATTTCCAGTCTCATCATAGTAAAATAGGGCTATTTGCACTTGCCAAACACTTAATTTCTATGCTTTTATTGCACAAAAATTGCTAAACCTAATCTCTGATACCACAATTAACACCCTATTCTTATAATCCAATTCACAACTGTACTTAGGTAACTAATCAGGATATAAACTCAATTGATATCCTTAAATAAGTATGTAAGGTAACTTAACATCAAACAAATGAACACCATTTGCTCAATCACTTTAAATTCATGATGCAGAATCATAATTTCAAAACTTATAAATAATTTAGATTTCAAATATACTTGAGCTTAAACTTCCTATCTTCATATCTTGTGTTGGCCAACTAGCTTTAGATATCGACCTTAAAAAAATTTCAAATTTATACACCTATACAGATAAACACTCATGCTAAGCTAAAAAGCTTAGTAGGAAAAATTAAACTATGCATAATTTTCTATGAAAATTATCAAATTAAGCAAAAACACTAAGAGTAAACCAATATATTTATAAGTTTGCCATAAGTAACATTAGATATCCTATTATAGTATTTCAAAAAAATACAAGAAAACCCATATAGCTTTTAAAAGCCTTAAAAAACACTTTACTAAAAGCCATGTCTTGATTTATCTATTTAAAAATTGTGAAAAAAAAACACATTTTAAGTTCACCTTCTTTATGTTTGTAACACAATCTTGGTTACAAAAGTAACTACAAAAACTACATATAAGTTATAACAATACCTGTCGGTATTGCTATGCACAGTTCTTAAGTGTATGACTTATAATAAATTATTAGTATCACACCTATAGATAATCTTGATGTTATGTCCTTTTACTACAAATTTTTATATATAATACATGGATTTTCATGTAAACATAACTTGATAAAGAGCAATTTTCAAAGGATTATATTTCCTTAGTCTTTTAACTTAATACAATACTTTCCATACTTTGACAATTTAAGCCTATACTTTCTAATTGTATGTAATACAAGATATTAATGATAGTAAGCTTTTAACTCTCGCAATTACTCAAGGTATATAAAAAATAAAACAACAAAGATGAATGAATATCTCAACATACATAAGTCATATGATTGATTGATATACTCTGAGCATTAGTACGTGAGATATAAATTTTTGTAGTCAGAAAAAATCATGCAGTCCAACAATAAGATCTAATCAATAAATTAATAAATCTCAATAGTTAACTTAGCATACATATATCATATAATTACTTTATGTATTATGACCATTAAAGCTTGGGAAAGGTTTTCAGCAATTAATACCAATCATGCAATCTATTAATAACTGTAGATCTCTAATATTTTGATAGACATACTATGTTTATATTTTAGCTTGGCTAAGTTCCAAGAGTAGATAATGGGAATTATAGATACCTTTAGGTATCGAAACTTTAGATATTCAAAGATATCAAATCTATTTATCGAAATGGGATCGAACAATGGTCTATATGAGGATAAGTTATAGACCCAAATGAGGTCAAATTATACCAGATACAATTATCCCTATAGCCATGCATATCTATCCACATTCTAGTCACTATGCAGACAATTAATTTCTTTACTTTATCTGACATTACTTTGCTTTACTCTATTCAATCGAATATATATATGTACATGTGTAGCAATGTATCAAGTAATCATAATCATACTTATGTTACTATATAGCAATGAGTCAAGTATCATATATTACTTACTCATATATCCATGTCACATAAATCAGATAGTTTATACTTACCAAGTATAATTTTTCAATACTCAATGGCCTTATAAAGGCATAAGCACAATTATATTTATGAATATATGTAAACAGTATGATATATACTTATTAATTTGTAAACAATTTGTGACTCGTGGTCAAACTATAATTGTATTCAACCCAGAGGTATGATTATATACTTATCAAAACATCACCAATTATCACTTCAAAAATAGATAGCTTAACATATAATCATAATCATAATATAACACTTATCATTATGCATACAACTCTTACTATCATGCTTGAACAATTCTTTATCATCTTATGAAAATGTAACTTTCTCCATTTTATGATATTCACCTTTTGTGCCTTTTTTTCTTTTAATGGCCATTATAGTTTCAAGATGTTTAACCAAGAGCATTCTTATTTATAATCAATACATGACTTAACACTTATCATATAATTAATAAAATAACATCTATTTTCACAAACATGTATGCACATAGATATACACTTGTGACTAGAGCATAACATCATGTATTAACTCAAGTATAAACCATTTAAAAATATGATAACATCTTCATATAATCATGTGCATACTCATAAATAGGGAAATTGCTCTTAGAAACATTTAGAAATACATATTACCATATACTTATAAAAATATTCATATACTACTCTTGCTTGCTTAAACACTATAATATATTACTCATCGGATTGTGGACACATCATTCAATTGCGTTAAACTTCACTTAAATTCATAATTAGTTCATAAAAATGTACCTTTGCAATGATTCCATGATTTACCTCAGTAGTTTGGCATATCAATACATAATCATGTAAAGATAATACCTAAGCATATATGATCAATATGTCATAACCAATAAGGTTATTTACACTCTCAGATAATTACTCATTGGTGTCATCACATAATATTCAGACTATAATTATTTATACTTAAATGATGACTTGCTAAAATTGATATGTGTATAATTTATACTTTAACTTATTTTATATTTGAATTCCTTAATTCGCTTTGGTAGTAAATTAGATCATAAATAAGTAACTGTACACTCTACCATGATCACATATATATATATATATATATATCATTTGCGATCATGCACTTCATTAGATTATCTATAATTAACATACTTCTTTGTAACCATGTTTTATAAACTAATTTCTCCCCATATAACAACACTTACCATTTGTAAGGCCCTTAGCATGACACTAGTCAGAAATGCATGATTTTATAAAGCGATATGTGATTAAGAATTAATTAAAGATGTGAATTTCATATTAGAGATATAGAACTAGTGATAATTTTATTTTATTATATTATAAGCATGAAATTATTTTGGTATAAATTTATTCAAGAGTGTAATTGAAGCTTGAAATATTAATTGAGGGGTTAATTGGTTAATATATAAATTCAAGGTTGTAATTGAAGCTTCAAATATTAATTGAGAGCTTAATTGATTAATATATGAATTCAAGGGTTAATTAGGAAATAAATTAAAAAAAATAGGGGTTGATTTAAGAAAAACAAAAAGGTGAGAGTTTAATTAGTCACATGCAAAAATTATCGAGAGAATTGTGAGACATGCAATTTCTTAAAGGACTAAAAAGGGAATTTTCCCTACTATTATATATAAGCTAATTTTAGTGGAAAAAAGAGAAATAAGAGAGTGGATAGAGAGAGGGATGGCATCTAAGGTAACTTTGAGAGATTTCTTCTTCTTCTTTTACAATTCTATCTTAATCTCTTAATTTCTCTAAGAATTCTTGAAGAAAGTTTTATACATGTTGGTTGTTCAAGAAAAATTTGGTGTAAATCATTAAGGTATGGTTTTAATCTTTTGTTATCATCACCATCATCTCCTTCTTATTTCTTTTATTAAAGTTGGCTGGGTAAAATGTTGGAAATGATTGATCAAAGAATGAAATTAATTGTAAAAGAATAAGGTAAAGGTATAAGGAATAAAGGAAAAGGTCTTGCAAAGGATTGAAGAGCTAAAGGGAATTTGGATAAGGTATGGGAATTAGTTTTTCCATACTTCCATGTAGGTAATTAGTGTTGAAATGATGATTTAAATGTTTGATATGATTAATTCAAAAGAGAAATAATTTTAGGAAGTATTACAACAAGTGAAGAAATGAAAATCTTATGAATTAATAGTTGTAATTTTAGTATAAATTAAGTTAGAAAGCTCTATTTACTGCCATTTTAATTTCTAAGGTTACACAAGAAATATGTCTACAAATTTATAGAAGGGATCCAGCACTAAATTTTCCTTTAAGCCATCCAAATATTTAATTAAAATTCATGAGAGCTGTTGATTTTGATTCTGGAATAGTTTATAGGAATTATATTGTATTTTCATGTACAGTGATTAGAGTGCTATGAGATAAAATTATTTGACAAATATACTTCCAAATATACATTTCATATGAAGGAATGAATGCCTAATTTTATTCCCAAGCATGCCAAATTGTAACATGAAACTTGTAGGAACTGTTTGCACTGCTAAGGTACAAATTTTGGTATTTTGGGCATAAGTCTTGGTAAAGGAGTCAAAATGCTATGCTTTAAAGTTCTGGATAAACTAGATACCTAGGAACATGATTTTTATGAAGGAATGTTGGCCTAATTCTTTTTTTCATTTTATTCTATGAATTTTATAAATGGTAATAAAAGAAAAATAGAATTATTTTTGGTAGTATAAACAGCCTATGGTTTTTCTCAAATATCTCAAGTTACATATATGATATTAAGATGAATCTTCTTGTTTTGGAAACTGGACATATAGGGGAACAAGTTTCTGCTAGGCCACTTTGCCTAAAAAGTACGTTTTCACAATAAAAAATGGCACATAATTTGGATTCAGAATTATGCCTTTGTGCATAATTTTTGAACCAGAATTTTTAATGTTGTTATGTTAAATGTGTGCCTATATGGAAGCACATAATTTTATATATGGCATGTAATATGATTTTGATAAAGGTCTATATATATATATATATATACATAATTAAAGATTATCGATATTGCTACAAAAATATTCATATATGGTCAAACTTATATACATGCTTGTTATATGCAATTATTCTTACATGTTTATACTCTAATGATAGAGTAGGTTTTTATTTGAAAATGTACTTATACTATGAAATAAGATATTATTTATCATGACTATGTTCACAAGTGGTGCCAAAATGATAACATGTTAAATTATATGATCATGATGATATATGTTTAAATATTGATACTTGTATTGTTATACGAATTTATGAATACATGTATATACATTAGAGATTATGTATTTTTTTATAATCACATACATGTGCAAATTGTGTAATATAAATACAAGCATGATATATAAAATGAACTTGAACATAGCATTGCTTGTTACTTGAGTTAGAATGTGGATAGACAGGCGCCTATAGGGATACTGCAGCTATCACCGTTTACGTTTTTTGGGTCTAAATTATGGTTGATCCTATTGGATCATGAACAATCCCGTTGGGGATGTTGGCGGACTCCGTTTAGGTCTATTTGATCCGTCTACCATACAATTGATCCCGTTTGGGTCTATAGTTTCGATATCTTCGAATATCCATCATTTTGATACTCTCGGGTATCCACCGTTTGCAGTATCTACCTTTAGAACTTAAGCAGCCAAATTTAAGTATAAATACATCACGGTTAATTATAGTATAATGTATAACTCTTGCATATGTTATATGGAATAACTTGTTTAATCATGGTTTCCAATGCATACATATATATATATATATATATATATATATATATATATATATATATATATATATATTCAATCTGTAGATCATTTATGTAGTGATGATAATTATGGATGCTGAAGTAAATGTATGATTATGTTGTTGTTTAAAATTTCATACCTATCATATACCCATCTTTTACATGTTTTGTTTAATGTTTCAATTCATATATGATAAATAACATTTTGACAATCAATGTGAGTGGTTGTCTTCCATGTTTAGTATTCCCCCACTAAGCTTTATAGCTTAGTACGTGTTATTTTATTCATGTAGGTTCTTTTGTAGTCAAAGCTTTCTCTTAGGAACATACTTTACATTAGGACAGGCCAACTCTATTTTATAGAAGTTGATACAGGGACTTTTGGTTAATTCCATATAAGTTAACTAATGTGCTTAAATTATATATGTAAGCTATATAACATATGCGAAGATAGGTTATACTAAATTAACTATGAAAATGAGTTGTATGTGCATGCACTTAGAAGGCAGATTGATCATATGTCAATTGAAATGCATGATGTTATATGTGAGTATTAACATTGAAAACTAGTGTAAATATACCTAGCTTGATTTTAATGCATACATGTGATGGGCTATTAAGTATATGAAGTAAATTAATGTGAAGGTGCAAGAGATAATTATATTGCTCACAAGAATACAAACAATTAGAGTTACATCTAATTGATATGTATGATGATTAATTTATTGAATCATTGTAATGACTAATATTGGTTAATTGGGTTAACATCCTAATAAGATATAATTAAATTGTATGGCATGGTATTTGATAAAGGTAATAAACTTAGAGTGTTTCAATTTGGTATTAGAGCTTAGGTTTAGTCTTTTCTGGGCATAATGAGTATAAGATTCTGTAACATGATATAGTGTCATAATGGCCTATTGCAGAAGTTTAAATTTTTATTATAGAATAAAGATGGAGAATTCTTCTAAAGATGCTATTCAAGAATTAACTGAAATCTATTTGCCATTAGTTCCAATCCTTCTAATCTAATGTCTTCATCATCAAATTAGAATGAAATTCCTGCAATTTTTCCTTGGGAAGCCTTGTTAAAAATTTCTCTGGATATGACCCAAATTTTTCAAAGAATGATAATGTTTAAAGCTCCAATATCTGAGATTAGAAAGCTTAGAGCACATGAATTTTTGGGAATTAATTTAGAACAATCTAAAGAAGCTGAGTTATGGTTAGAAAAATTGGAGAGGATATTTGATGAAATTAACTGTCTTGCTTATCATAAATTATCTTGTGATGTATCTTTACTTCAAGGCATGGCATATGATTTATGAAAACTGGTGCTAAGATAACCTCAATTACTTGACCTATTTACCTGGGAATTCTTTGAAGTAGTGTTCAGAAAGAAATATGTTATCGAGACATATAAGGAGGAAAAATTAAAGCATTTTTTAAACTTGAGGCAAAGAACTTCATTTGTGGCTGAATATGAAAAATAATTTAGTTATTTGTGCAAGTATGTTCCTAAGGAGCTGTAAGTAGGAATTTTTAAATGTAGACACTTTAAAGATGGGCTGAATGATCGAATTAAAGAAAAATTGTTAGAATTTACATCCTTGCATATGGTGGACTTTAATCAATAGGTTATAGCAGCTATGAAGGTTGAGAAGTATGTGAAAGAAAAGGGATCTTCCACTAGAAAGAGATTTAGAGGAGTTCAAGGGAGTCAGCCTATAGAGTCTATTTTTAGCTTTGCCAATAGAGGAAAAAGGCAAGAATCCACTACAATGCCTAAGTCTGAAAAAAAAGCTACAGGGAGACAGAGTGGGGGTCAAGCATCAGAATGTCCTCATTGTTCTAGATGTCATTAGGGTAACCACATAAATTTGGCTATATATTGTTTAGATATGGTAATGCTGATCATTTTATGGCTAATTATTCTTTGAAATAGGACAAAGGTTTTGGGCAACAGTGCAGCAGGGGAGCTTTTGATGCACCCCCATCTGCTAAAGATAAAGGCAGAGGAAGGGATGGATCAAATCATCATGGATCCCAATCAAATAATGTGTTAGAATCAATCAATCGACCTTTTGATCAAACGATTTTTGACTGGGCTTATGCAATGAAAGCTCGTGAAGAATAGAATGCTCCAGAAGTTATAGTTGGTACCTTTTCTCTTTATAATTATGACATATATGCACTTATTGATCCTGGCTCTACTCATTCTTATATTTTCATTGGTGATTTGGGTAGAAATATATCAAAGGTACAACAATTAGATTTTGATGTTTGTGTGACTAGTCCATTAGGACATAGTGTAATTGTTAACAAAGTATGTAAAGATTATCCTATAGTAGTTAAAGGGAAAAAGATTTTAGCAGATTTTATTGTGTTTCCTTTTCATAAATTTGATGTAATTCTGGAAATGGATTGGTTATCTAAACATCATGCAGTGGTGGATTGTGAAATGAAAATAGTAACTCTCATAGATGATGAAGGAAAGAAAGTGATAGTTAAAGGTAGTTGTTATAAGCCAATTACTAATGTTATATCGACAATGCAAGCCAAATACAATCTTAGAAAAGGATGTGAAGCCTTTCTAGCTTTAGTCCTTGATTCAAAAAAAAGATACAGTGAAGCTTTACGATATACCTATTGAGAATGAATTTCTAAAAGTGTTTCCTAAGGATTTATCTAGTCTTCCTCCAATCAGAGATGTTGAGTTGTCAATTTATCTTCTACTTGGTAGAACTAAAATCTCTAGTACACCATATAGAATGGATCCATCTAAATTAAAAGAGCTAAAAGTTCAATTACAAGAATTGTTAGACAAAGGTTTCATCAGGCCTAGTGTGTCACCTTGGGGATCACTAGTTTTATTCATTAAGAAGAAAGATGGATCGATGAAGAGGTGTATTGATTATAGGTAGTTGAATAAAGCAACAGTGAAGAATAAATATCCTTTGCCTTGTATTGAGGATTTGTTTGATCAGTTGAAAGGTGCTGGTTTTTTCTAAAAAATAGATTTGCGATTAGGTTATTACCAACCCAGAGTTAAAGATGGAAATGTTCCTAAAACTGCATTCAGAACTCAGTACGGGCATTATAAATTCTTAGTTATGCCATTTGGGTTGGTAAATACACCTGCTGCATTTATGGATCTCATGAATAGGGTATTTAGACCCTACTTGGATCAATTTGTTGTAGTGTTCATTGATGATATATTGGTTTACTCCAAAAATGAAGTTGAGCATGCTAAACATTTGAGAATTGTGTTACAAACCTTGAAAAAAAATCAGTTGTATGCCAAGTTGAGTAAATGTGACTTTTGCCTTAAAGAAGTTTCCTTTCTTGGTCATTTCGTATCGGTTGAGGGTGTTAGGGTGGATCCAAATAAAATTAAAGATATTATTACTTAGAAACCACGCAAGAATGTGCATGAAGTTAGAAGTTTTCTTGGTTTGGTAGGTTATTACAATTGATTTGTGTAGGATTTTTTGTTATTGCTTCACTACTCACTAAATTATTAAGGAAAACATTAAGTTTGAGTGGTCTGATCGTGGTCAAGCAAGTTTTGATCAGTTAAAGAAAATGTTGACTGAAGCTCCAATGTTAACTAAACCAATATTAGGGAAAGAGTACGCAAGGTACGGTGATGCCTCCAAATTTGGCTTAGGTTGTGTACTAATGCAAGATGGTAAAGTAGTAGCATATGCATCGAGATAGTTGAAATCGTATGAACAAAACTACCCGACTCGTGATCTAGAATTAGCAGTTGTGATTTTTGCTTTAAAGATATGGCGACACTACTTGTATGGGGAAAAATGCAAAATCTGTACCGATCATAAATGCCTCAAATAATTACTTACACAAAGGGAGTTTAATTTGAGGCTGCAAAGATGGTTGGAGTTATTCAAAGATTATAACTGCATAGTTGATTACCATCCGAAAAAAGCAAATGTTGTTGCTGATGCTTTAAGTCATAAGATAATTGCAGCATTGATGTTAAAGTAGTGTAGATGAAAATTTGCATCAGATGGTGTATTATTAATGCAGCTTAAAGTTAGACCCACGGTTAGGCAAACAGTGTTAGATGCTCAGAAAGATGATGAAAAGTTATAGTAGATTTTGAAAGAAATTGATAAAGGTGATCAATCAGAGTTTACAGTGAAAGAGGATAGAGGTGTATATTACCATGACAAGTTACGTGTTCCTAATGACAAAGAAGTAAAAGAATACTATTACATGAAATGCATAATAATGTATTCACTATGCATCAAGGTGAGAACAAAATGTATAAAGAATTGAAATAGTTTTATTGGTGGCCTACCATGAAAAGGGATGTTGTTGAGTATGTCTCTAAATGTTTAACATAGCAACAAGTGAAGGTAGAACATCAATTCCATTTGGGTCTTTTAAACTCCATTCTAATTCCACAGTGGAAGTGGGAAGAAATTACCATGGATTTTGTGACTAGTTTGCCTCTTACTCAAAGAAAATATAATGCTATTTGGATAATAATGGATAAGTGAATAATGGATAATAATGGATAAGTTAATAAAAGTTGCTCACTTTATACCTATTCGAATATATTATTCTATGGACGAATTTGCAGAATTGTATGTGAATTAGATTATACGTTTGCATGGTATACCAGTATCAATAATTTCTAATCAAGATCCACAATTTACATAGAGAATTTGTCAGAGTTTACAGTAGGCCTTGGGAACTCAACTCAAGTATAGTACAACTTTTCACCCTCAAATGGATGGGTAATCTGGAAGGGTCATTCTAGTTCTATAAGATATGATGAGGGGATGTGCTTTAGAGTTTTCGGGAAGTTAGGACAAATATGTGGCTCTAATAGAATTTGCCTACAATAACAGTTATCAGAAAAGTATTAAAATGACACCATATGAGGCCTTCTATGGTAGGAAGTGTAGAACTCTAGTCTGTTGGATCGAGTTGACTGAATGCAGAATGATCAATCCTGACCTTGTTAAAGATACAAAGGAAAAAGTGCAAATTATCAAACAGAGGTTGAAAAAAGCTAGTGATAAATGAAATCCTCTGCTGACTTGAAAAGAAAGGATATCAAGTATTTGTTAGTGGTTGTGCCCTAGGCCAAACATTAGGGCCTTTATGTAATGTTAAATTTCATTTTATAAAATTGGGTTTTCTTTATGTTATTGTATTGTAGGCATGTTACATTATAATAATATTTGTAAATAACAATTTAATGTTATTTTGACTATCCCTAGTTATTTATTGTTAAATGATTGATGATAAATAAAGACTAGTATAAGTTTAATTGATGATCATGGGATGATTATATATGATGATATGAATTAATCTTATAAGTACTTGTTAGGGAACAAAGTACTGGATAGACCCGCAATGAGACACTACATGGGTCAATGTCATTAGTGATCTCACAATAGTTATGTTATTAATCCTTAGACCTGAGATTATCATAGTATCCTACATGACGAACATTATGTTTTGACACAATCAAACATTATCTTTAATCGGATAATTATAAAGATTATGATTGGACATAATGAGAATCATGTAGAGGATAGTGAATAATCAAGAAGGAATTTGTCCCTCTCTTATGAGAGAGATATCTGTCGGGCCCCTCGATAAGTAGGACTGAGAAATGCATGGCCGTGCTCAAATGAATTGATGGAGAGATCAATATCATTTGATATTATCAGTCTACTTAGTGATCGGGAAATTATATGTTTGGACTATATAAGTTTGACATGGACCATGACTTATGTTCAAACAAGATATCGTGTGACAAAGGAATTATAACATGTTCTATTAGGTTAAAATCGAATTATCGATATTCATATTATTTGGGTAGTCATAATGTCTTGCTAGAGGCCACTTATGACTTGTGGGCCCGTGATGGGATTGAGACCCACTGCCAATATAATATGAACCTATTGGGTCGCACACATAGAATGTAATGAATAGACTAAGGGTTAATTCGGGCATTTCGAATTTTATTTTGTGAAAAATTAAAATTCGAATTTTATTTTTTAAGATAAGAAATAAGGCATTTCTTATTTTAAAATAGAATGATGATAATAATAATATTTAAGATAAATATTATTATTATTATTATAATTATCGTTTTAGGTAAGAAATAAGATTTTTCTTATTTTAAAACGAGCCCTACGTTTTCTCTCTCTTAATTAGGGTTAGGTTAGTTGTATATATATATATATATATGGTATGTATATATAAAAAACCTGAATTAAGCAAAAAGGACTTAGCCGCCACTTAAGAGAAAAGCAAAAAGAAAATCGTTTTCTTGTGTGATTCTAGAGAGAGAATAAAAAAAAACCCTAGCCGCCAGGAAGGGAGCTAGCACCCCGGGCGATTCTGTTCGTTGCTTTCGCGTGTGGATACTGGTAGAGGGTGTCATTTCGCGTGAGATCGCACCTACAATTCGATTTATCTGCGCTACAAGAGGTTGGTAATCGTTACACTTTTCCTTTTATTGAATCAATTGGATCGCTTGGATCCGTGGTGGGTTTCCATTGTTCCGCTGCGATATTTTATTTACTATTACGAAACCTAACAGTATTAAGTGGGCAATAAGGTGTTTCTAAAATTATCTCCCTAGAGAAAGGTATTTAGAATTGAGAAAAAGGGGAAACTCAGTCAGAGATTCATTGGGCCGTATGAAATTATTTGAAGAGTTGGACCAGTGGCATATAGATTGGCTCTTCCTATGGAATTGCCAAAGATTCATGATATATTTCATATGTCTATGCTTAGAAAATACCGTTTGAATGAATCACATATGTTACAAGTACCAAATATTCTAGTACAATCAGATTTCAAGTATGATGAGAAACCGAAAGAAATTCTGGTTTAGGAAATCAAACAGTTGAGGAACAACAAAATCCCACTAGTCGAAGTACTTTGACAACATCATAATATGCAAGAAGTAACTTGGGAACCGAAGGTAGCTATGAGAGAGCAATGTCCTCAATTATTTAAAATTTGTTTTAATTTTGAGGATGAAATTCCTTAAGGGGGATAGAATTGTAAGGCCCCTGGCATGACCCTAGTTGGAAATACATGATTTTATAGGGTGGTATGTGATTAAGAATTAATTAAAGATGTGAATTTCATATTAAAGGCATGAGGCTAGTAATAATTTTATTTTATTATATTAAAACCATGAAATTATTTTGGTATAAATTTATTAAAGAGTGTAATTAAAGCTTGAAATATTAATTGAGGGGTTAATTGGTTAATAAGTAAATTCAAGGGTGTAATTGAAGCTTGAAATATTAATTGAGAGGTTAATTGGTTAATATATGAATTCAAGGCTTAATTAGGAAATAAATTAAAGAAAAGAGGGGTTGATTGAAGAAAAACAAAAAGGAGAGAGTTTAATTAGTCACATGCAAAAATTATAGAGAGAATTGTGAGACATGCAAATTCTTAAAGGACTAAGAAGGAAATTTTCCCTACTATTATAAATAAGCTGATTTTAGTGCAAAGAAAGAGAAATAGAAGAGTGGATAGAGAGAGAGGGTTGGAATCTAAGGTAACTTTGAGAGATTTCTTCTTCTTCTTTTACAATCCTATCTTAATCTTTCAATTTCCCTAAGAGTTCTTGAAGAAAATTTCATACATGTTAGTTGTTCGAGAAAATTTTGGTGTAAATTATTAATGTATGGTTTTAATCTTTTTTTATCATCACCATCAACTCTTTTTTTTTCTTTTATTGAGAAGTTGTCTGGGTAAAATGCTAGAATGATTGATTAAAGAATGAAATTAATTGTAGAAGAAGAAAGTGAAGGTATAAGGAATAAAGGAAAAGGTCTTGCAAAAGATTGAAGAGCTAAAGAGAATTTGGCTAAAGTATGGGAATTAGTGTTTCCATACTTCCATATAGGTAATTAGAGTTGAAATGATGATTTAAATGTTTGATATGGTCAATTGAAAAGAGAAATAATTTTAGGAAGTATTACAACAAGTGAAGACATGAAAACCTTATGAATTAATGGCTATAATTTTAGCATAAATTAAGTTGTAAAGCTCTAATTGAGACCATTTCAATTTCTAAGGTTACATAAGAAATATTTCTACACATTTTTAGAAGGATGCAGCACTAAATTTGCCTTTAATCCATCCAAATATTTAATTGAAATTCATGACATCAGTTGATTTTGATTTAAGAGCAGTTTATAGAATTATAATGTATTTTTTTGTACAATGGTTGGAATGCTATAAGGTCAAATTAATTGAAAAATAAATTTCTAAATATACATTTCATTTGAAGGAATAAATGCCTAATTTTGTTCCCAAGCATGCCAAATTTTAGCAAGAAACTCGTAGGAATTGTTTGTACTGTTAAGGTACAGATTTTCATATTTTGGGCATAAATCTTGGTAGACGAGTCAAAATGCTATTCTGTAAAATTTTTGGTAGACTAGATACCTAGGAGCATGATTTTGATGAAGGAATGTTGGCTAATTATTTCCTCATTTTATTCTATAAATTATATAACTGGTAATAAAAGAAAAATAGAACTATTTTTGGTAGAATGAACATCCTATGGTTTTTCTCGAATATCTCAAGTTACAGATATGATGTTAAGATGAATCTTGTTTTTTTAGAAATTGGACACATAGGAGAATAAGTTTGTGGCGGGCCACTTGGCATAAATAAATACATTGTCCAAATCAAAATGTCACATAAGTTGGATCTAGAATTCTGCCTCTGTGCAGAATTTTTGAGGCAGAATTTTTAATGTTGTTATGTTAAATATGTGCCTATATGGAAGTACATTAAATTATATATGGCATGTAATATAATTTTGATAAATGCCTATATATGGCATTGGGGATGAAACTACATTATAGCACTATTTTTCATCCTCAGACAAATGGATAGTCAAAATGAGTTATTCAGATTCTAGAGGACATGTTAAGGTGTTATGTCCTCAAGTTCAAAGGTAATTAGGAGATATATTTACCTTTTTGCTGAGTTTGCTTATAGTAATAGTTATTAGTCTAGCATTAAAATGGCTTCATATAAAGCATTATGAGGAAGGAAATGTAAAACCCCATTATGTTGGACTAAACTAAGTGAGAAAAAAATGATATGGATAGATTTGGCAACTGAAAAAAAGGTGTGGATTATCAAGGATAGACTTAAAGACGCTATGTATCAACAAAAATCCTTTATAGACTTAAAGAGAAAAGATATCGAGTTTCAAGTAGGTAATAAGGTATTTCTAGAGGTATCTCCTTATAGGAAATTACTGAGATTTGGTAAGAAAGGCAAGCTGAGTCCTAGATTTATTGTACTTTATAAGATCATTTAGAGAGTAAGGCCAGTTGCTTATAGATTGAAGTTTCCATCGGAGTTAGAAAAGATTCATAATTTGGAAATAACCTTAATTGACTTACAAGGAAAAGCTAGTGAAGATTTTGGCTAAAGAAGTAAAAAAGTTAAGAAACAAACAGATCCCACTGGTGAAAGTGCTATGGAATTGTTATAAGGTTTAGCAAGCCACGTGGAAACAAAAAACAGTAATAAAACAATAGTATCCCTATCTTTTTATTACAAGTAAAATTTTAAGGATGAAATTTTATAAGTAGGAGAGAATTGTAATGGTCTAAATACTAGTTTAGCTGTAAATAGTATTTTTCATTATCAATTAGTACACTTGGGTAGAAAAATACGCCCAATAGTGAAAATATTTTATTTGACTATCGGAAAATATTAGTCATGATGAGTCAAAGGTTAAAATTTAATGCCAAAATAAGGTTAAATAGATCTTTAAAAGTCATAAATAAGAAAAATTTCCCAATTTCAATTCAAATAGTATCCCGATTGACCAAAGGTTTTATTGGACTTTAAAAATAGCAAACAATTTAACACCCTAATCTGTAAGATATATAGAACCACAAATATAGATATTAAACCGGCAATAAAATAGATAAATAATAATGATACATGCTATAATTACATATAATCATTTTAGCTGAATCAAAACTCCAAAATGATAAAAATTAAACACGCAATCCTTCATCACCAAAGGCAACCGAGAATAAAATTGCACACTTTTAGTTCTCCTCTTCTGGGTCGATCGAGTCTTAGTAACTATATATCCAGAAGCCTAAATGGATAAGAAAATCGGTATTAAGCTATAAAGCTTCATGGGGAACAACATTATATGGGCAATCTCTTAACAAGAATCTTTAATTATATAAGTATAAAATTTAATGATGACCTATATCTTAATAATTAGACTCATGATTACGATCATTTAAAACTTATGGTGAAATCATCTAGCCTCTATAAGCTTTACTAATCATTTGCTAACAAGCCTTTTTCTTACATTTCCAATAGTCTATAGTTCTAATATATTATAAACTATGATATTCAAAGATTTAAGAGTTTTTATAGCACATAAATTTAGTTTAAGAGCTTCAGCTACACAAGTTACAAAATTATACATTTGAAAATGTAATCAATAACAGATAGAGAGAACATGTCATTAAGTATAGGTCACCTGAAGGTATAGGTCACCTGAAGGCACTAAAGTTACCAAAAGGCATAGGTTACCCGAAGGCACCAAAGTTACCCGAAGGTATAGGTCACCCAAAGGCACCAAAGTTTAAAAATACTCACCTGCTTACTTGTTGGCACAAAACAAACAATACGGCTTTAAATCAACAGATCAGCCATGTTAATACTACCCACGATAAATCATGCCTTGTCATAATGTTTTAATGGGTAAGTAATCATATATAATCATACCAATCATGGTTGCATGACACAGTAGGTAAAAACTTAATCATTTCAAAAGAGTATACCTTTAGGATTCATCATGACCATCTTCCCTACCTATTTACACTCAGTTAAGTGATCACATCTTGATACTCAATCAATGCATCAATATATATATATATATATATGTTAGAGAGTATGCCCTAGAGCCCATGTAATAGGGATGTATTTCATATGTATGAATTCCTATTCTTAATAAGAGGCATCATTCATTGATTAATGTTATGTTTAAATACATGAGTTTGTAAATGTTAAATTAATAAATGAAGTCCTAGATATTATAAACACAGTTCAACGGCAATCATGAAAGTGTTCATGATATGAGATGCCTATTACATGCAAATGTGTTAATATCTAAATATCCCTAGTCATAGAATAAACAAGATAGGACATTGTTAATTCGGATAGACTAGCACATATTATGCTTCTTGAATGGTTCAAGCAGTGGTTCTCATAACTGTGATTTTGGAAGATAATCAAAGCTAACATGTGGATGCTTGTTAGAAGAACGAGTTCATTGGAGACCTGCAAAGAGAATCCTCACATGGATATTAAATCTGTGTCAATGAGGAATCTCTTCATAGCGGTTGTGCAAGTATCTTTAGACTTGAGATCACCAAAGTCATATTAAGTAGCAAGTGGTATATTTTGACTCCATAACTAATTATTTACAACTGGGAGTGAATATAGTTAGGAGATTGGATATATCATGACCTACTTGAAGATAGTTGAGTGATTAACAAAGGATTCACCATCCCAGATTGAATAAGGAAAGTTATCTCGCATGATTCTAAAATTGCCTTGTTCAGAGAATTTCTAGTTAGAGTAATATGCCAAGATGGATAGAGATCCTTGGAGGGAATTTTGGGAACAATGGTTAAATTAATAGAACATACATAATTAGATTTATATGAGTTGACAGAAATCCATACTCAGAATCTAATTGAGATAAGAGTGGTGGAAGGAGTAATTGCACAGTAACTGTTTCTATAGAAGGGTATAGTCAAACAACTAAACTTTCCTAACATTTGGGTAGTCATGATGCTTAGCTAGAGGCCAATAATGATTTTTATAATAGTGTATCAAGAATATCAATAGGGATTTATAAAATGATTTAAAGAAGTTTAAATCATGTGAGTTTTGAATAGAACTCACAATTACATATTATACTGCCAATATGGATAGGAACCCAATAGGTCACACACATATAGAGAAAAAGGATAAACTGGTAAAATGACAAGGATAATAATATTTGATATTATTATGGGGATCGATAAGTGAATAAGATAATAATTATTTAAAGAGTTTAATTAATTATGATAAAGTAAAATTGTTCGTAAAACTTTTTTGAAATGTTCTATAAAATTAGACCTAATTGAAATAATTTATTTCATAATTAATTACTATTGAACTATAAGTGTCATGGTGTTGATATAATAATTAATAGGTCCATTGAAAAAATTATAAAGGCCCAAAGAAGTGAAGTTGGCACAAAAGCCCTCCAGAAGAAGGGCCACACGCCAACTCCAAAATAGAAGGCCTTAGAGGCCTACTTCTTAGACCAAAATAAATTAAATATATTACATAAGTGTTATGGAGCCTACATATTTAATTTGGTTGGATTTGGAATTCATTTGGGTAATTAAATCCAAGTATATGTATAAAGGGTCTAGTTTGTGGGTTTTGTGCATAGTTTTTTGTGAAAGAGCTTAAATTGGATTTAATTCAGCCCAAATAATTATAAATAATTCTAGAAGCCTAATTAATAATTCTCCAATAATTTTAAAGACCCTAATACCATTATAAAGTTGTATTTTTTAACCTAACTATAAAAATCCAACAGATGTGGAATTAGGGTTAAGGGTGAACAATTAAGAAAACACTCTCTCTCTTTTCTCTCAACCCTAGCTGCCACCTTCCTTAGCTAGCATCAATGGATTTTGGCTAGCCCTTATTCCTCCCAATTGTTGGTTCTTTCAATCCTTCTCTAGTGTGGATTACTCATTAGAGGTGTTCGATTTTGGACATTGTGGTTTGTGATAATCCAGTGAGAAGTAAAATCAACTGTTCAACTAAAATCAGAGGTGATTTTCTTATTCTCATTATTATATATATTGTAAATTCATGGCAAAATCAAATATATTGGTTAAAAATTTTAAATTCCGCTTATGTATGAGATGCGTGTAATCGATAATTCTCAATAATATATATATGTATATATATATATGTATGTATGTATACATATATTTATATGTACGTATATGTATATATGTATGTGTGTGTATATATATATATATATATATATATATATATATATATATATATATATATATATATATATATATATATATATATATATATATATATATATATATATACATGTACATATATATATATATGTACGTGTGTGTGTGTATATATATATACACACACACACGTACATATATACATATACGTACATATAAATATATGTATACATACATATATATATATATATATATATATATATATATATATATATATATATATATATATATATATATATATATATATATATATATATATATATATATATATATATATCACTCGATTGAGTGAACATGGCACTCAGTAGAGTGCCCCTATGCTACATATATATGTATCTATATATATATATATACATATAGATACATAATATATATATATATATGTACGTATGTATATATATGTATTTATGTATATGTATATATATATATATATATATATATATATATATATATATATATATATGTACGTGTGTGTGTGTATATATATATATACACACACACGTACATATATACATATACGTACATATAAATATATGTATACATACATACATATATATATATATATATATATATATATATATATATATATATCACTCGATTGAGTGAACATGGCACTCAGTAGAGTGCCCCTATGCTACATATATATGTATCTATATATATATATATACATATAGATACATAATATATATATATATGTACGTATGTATATATATGTATGTATGTATATGTATATATATATATATATATATATATATATATACACACACGTACATATATACATATACGTACATATAAATATATGTATACATACATACAACTTAAAGCTATTCGGTATCGAAATAGCAATGGAAAATTTATTCATTTCTAGTATAGCAATAGCAAATAATTTTTGTTCCTAAAATATAAATGAAAATAACATTCCATTACTAAATTAGCAACAAAATTTGCTTTTCGTTGCTAATTTTCATTCCAAAATTTTGTTGCCATTTGCCGACGCCTTATTTAGCAACAGAAAGTGTATTTCATTGCTAATTTTTGTTGCCATATTTTGGCATAAAAAATTCCATCCAATTTTAGCGACAAAAGATAACCAATTATATTTATGTTGATAAATCTAAAAGCTTTAACCAATTTTAGCAATGGAATTTAATTTTCATTGCTAAATAGCAATGAAATTTTATTTTTAGCAACGAAAATTAATTCGTTCCTATTTTTCCATTTCTATTTTTAACATTTTCTCGTAGTATCAAAAATGGTAGAAAATATTTTCTTCCTAAAGTGCACCTTGCTCCCAAGAGTTCATAGGCATAAATGGTCTATCATCAGGAGGGTAGTTATCCCCCTTTTATATTCGATCTTTGTTCAATAGTTGTTTGTTGTTACCACATGCATTGAACCCTGTAATCATCTGGCTTTCTCTCAAAAACCCGCTTTTAGGACTCAAGATTGGACCAAGGTTCATTTAACTCGTGAAAATCAATCGCTTCTTGATGAACAAGGATTTAACTCAATACGTGATGCCTCAAATCCTCAAAATGATGAAATAATATTCAAGGTATTCTCATTTATTTGCTAATGACTAATTTATGAGGCATATGCTAAGCATCACAAGGCATTTCATTTTTAACCATCCAATAGAACATTGGAAAAATGATTTTTAAATCATTTGATACCAAAACTAGAGGGAGTTCGAATTCCATTTCTACTCACAGTATTTGATTAATGGTAAATATAATATATCATTATGGTGTAGCAAGATAAATAAACATGATATCACATATGAAGCGGTAAAATACATACATAAATCGCACATGTTTTAAGGCATTGGTCCTGATGTATGAGAATTAAGAATAAATTTTCCATTTTTATGGCTTTGAATAAAAGTTTTTTTTTATTCATACCCAGAGAAAAGAGTAAGTTACTTAAATGAGACAATTATATTAGGATAGTAAACATACATAAATTAGGACATTCATTTAATTTGGAAACATTGGTTTCCCACGCACAATTTTAGAAAATGAAATTAAATTATATAAATGAGCTTAGAAGGGTTAGAGAAGTGGATTATAATAGTCAAAATAAAAAGAAAATAAGAATAGAGAGATGAGATAGGGTTGGCCGAAGAGGGTATAATATGGAAAATCTATGTAATTAATTAATAAATGTGAATTAAGTATATAATTAGATAAAAGAAGATATAATAAAGCTTGATATATAATAAATGAAGGAAAAAGAATATTGAAGAGTAGAGAAATTGAGTAGATCAAATAAATTATAAAAAACATTGAGTTATAATTAATTAACAAATGTAAATTAATTGTATAAATGAGTGAACTAGGGCATAACAAGGTTTAATAAATAATTAATGCATGAAAAATAATAATGAAAGGTGGAAATATAGGTTATGCCGAATAGAACATATAGAGTAATAAAGAATATTTTGATGAATTTTTAAGTGTAATGGCATAAAATGAATATAGGATGAATGTTGAGTGTAAATTAAATTAATGAGATTTATTGGAACTTATTTAGGTACATTTTTAATTTGTGTAGACATTATGCGTTTAATGTAAAATATATAATATATTATGCTTAACTAAAATTTCTATGTATTTAATATTGGTATTGAAAAATCGAAATAGAGAATATTAATTGTTGTTAGGTCGGATGATGTTGAAGTATAACCATAAGGTTGTTTGGTTAAGTAATGTAAGGAAATTGTATAATTATGAGAATTAAGGTTTAATAAAGATAAGTAAATCATAACTAGCAAAAAAATAAAAAAAAAATAGGGTAATAATGGTAAAGTGGCTGAACGGTTCTCTCAAGTGAATTTTATGAATAAGTTGTTTAAATTTTACATGTTATGTCATAATATGGAAATGGAATAGAAATTAAGAGTAATTTAAATTAATGAGAATTTTAAGAATTTATTTATGTAATCAATTAAGTTGTGCTTGTATTATGTACATAATGTAAATTGTATGGTATAACATGTTTATGTAAGATTTTAATGTAAATGAGGTTAGTAATGTAAAATATGTGGTTTAGAATGTAATTTATTTGAGGAAGAATAAAGTTTAAAACTGAAATAAATTATAGACAAAGTGATTAATAAATGTAAAATTTAGTCAAGAAATATCATTTATTGACCTTAGTAGTAGTCTAGTGAGTAATCTAGATCATGATATAGTTGGCAACAAATAGGGACACCTACCATGATGTGAGCCATGGTGACTCATCTTAGTAGGCCAATAAAGGTATACTAAATGAAATGAAATGTTAAATGCTGAAATGTTAAATGTAAATGAAATGTAAATATTCCAGCGGTCATTTAGGTCACTCAAAAATAATTTGGATCTTTGGGATCCACATCCTGTATATCCGATTCAAATATTCTTACCGGAGTGATACTAGGGGCAAAATAATAAAGATGGTAATAATATAATAAAACTAAGTAAATAGGAGTCAAATAAGAAATTAGATTAAAAATGGACTTAGTTATAATTAAATTAAAGTTTACAGACTAAAATACTATTATGAAAAAAAATGGTAAATTAAAGGATCAAATTGTAATTAGGCCAATAATTCCATGTAATTAATGTAATTGTTAAGAAATCTTAAGTTAAATGGTTTAATAAACAAATATAGATAACAACAACAACAATAACAACAACAACAAAGATAATCACGATAATAAGGTTAATAAGAAAAATATTAGAAAAAGATAAGGGAAATATTTGGATTTGTAACCACCATTGAGCGTGTTTAATGCTCAGCACATAGTTTTATTGATTGCATGCAGGCACCCTTGTGCATCTTTTTGGAGCAAAGCATACGAAAATTTTGAAGGGTACCGGACAAGAAAGAGTTAAGAGATTTGTTATTTTTTTGGTTATAGCATGTATATGTATTTATATGAACAAATATGGTTATGTAATATATCCAACGTATGAATTTAAAACTTAAATTTTGGATAGTTATGATATGTTGTGGAAATGATGTGAATGGATTATGTAGATGATAGTATGGGTTATATTGATATTATAATTGTTAGATATTATTATTGCACCCTATTCGAGCTGGTTTTGCTTGAAATTTTAGGAAGGGTAGTGTAACATGTAAGATGTTATCATGACAAAATTTGAATTAAATGAATAGTAAAAATTGATCAGTTATAGGTCATCGGCAAACACAAAAGATTGGATATTATTTCAACCAATCAAGATGAATAGTTAAATAAATTGAATGGAAGGATTTTAGGTAAAGTACTTAAGTGAAATAGAAGCCAAAAAAAAATTTACGTAAATATATTAGTTTCAACCTGCAATGGTGGTATAAATCATGGTAATTGTATAGGTAACCAGGACGTATGTATAGAAATAACATAAAAAAGTGTTACAATGTTTCAGTCTTGTGTTTATGTAGACAAATTAATAGATAACAATACTGACTATGTCAACAAATAACCATATATCACATGTAGTTTACCAAGCTAACTTGAGTATAAATGTGTTCATATGGCATCAAGAAGAAAATGGCGAGCTCCTATTTGAGTGACAAATTGATAAATGGTTAAGACAATTTGATAAAAAAAATTAAATAATGAATATGCTAATGGCTTAAGCTACTGAGTTGAGCTATTATATTATTAATAAATATGCTTATGGCTTTACCTTCCGAGCTGAGCTTCAATACATAAGATGCTCATGGAAAAACTTTCGAGTTTGAGTTTAAGTAATTAAAAGTGTTTGTGGCAATTTTGTTGAACAAAGCAAAAAATAGAAAGAATGCTCATGGCAAGACTTCTGAATTGAGCTAACAATCACAAACAATGCTCCTGGTGAAACTATTGCACTAACCTAAAAATAACAAATAATTCTCCTAGTAAAACTATCGAATTGATCTTAGTGTTAATGGTGATATTTCTTCAAGTTATAAAAGTTCTAAAAGTGTGGTGAGTGCTTTTCAAACATGTCCTTGAGGTGATATACCCTAAAATTCACAACTTCATGCACTTTATTTGGTCATGCCTAATTAAGACTTAGTTTATTGACACCAGCTACAATTTGCACTTCAATGGCTTTTTTAGGATGAGTCCACCTATATGTACCATTTAAGGCTTTAACTTGCAGTCATGGTATAATGACATATGCTATTTGTATATGCCAGCTTAGAGTTGGGTGAGCTTCCTCTTTTCTTCTAGAACGTCTAAGTGGTGTAATAGTAGATCTTTGTCATATTGCTCGATTTTGATGTTTGGCATCCTGATCATATATAGAATAATTGCTTTTACTCCATAAGTTAGAGAGAAATGTGTTCTACCTATTGTTGTATGAGTGGATGTTCGGTATGCCCAAAACACATTGTTTGGCTCATTCACCCAAAGGCATTTAGCTTTGTCAAGCCTCTTTATAACCCTATCAAAATGGTTATGTTAGTCACCTCGATTATGTCATTGGATTGGGCGTGATAAACTAAAGTGAATCTAAGCTAAATATGTAACTCCTCACAAAAATTCTTGAAAGATTGATAATAAAACTTTTTTTCCATTATCAGTGATAATAGTGTGTGGAATGCCAAACCTAGTGATATTGAATTTATAAACAAACTTATTTATGTTTTCCGAAGTGATGGTTATAGAGGGCTCAACTTCAATCCACTTTGTGAAATGATCTACTACGACAACCAATAACTTTATTTATCTAGTGGCCAGCGAAAAAGGTTTCAATATGTTGATCCCCCATTGTGCAAAAAGCCATGGATTATATATCGGGGTTTGCTGAACTAACCCCTAATGAATAATTTTTTCAAACCATTAGCATTTGTCACATTTTTGCACCAATTCCTTTACATCAACATCTATCTTTGGCCAGTAATACCCCTATAATAAGGCTTTTTGAGCTATTATTTGAGCACACTCATATGCACCACAGATGCCTTTATAAATTTCCCTAAGGATATAATTACCTATTTCCAAACTCAAGCATAATAACCAAAGATGTGAATAAGATTGTCTATACAACTTTCCCTATAAGATAACATAGAGACTAAATTGTCAAACAAACTTTTTGGCCTCGGTGTGATCATTTGAAAGAACACTTATGTCTAATAACTAATAGATCGACAATAGTGAACTATCCATCTTAAGATGAACTGAATAAGTATCATTGAATGGTTGAGTAATGATAGCATATACTATATCCACCTTTGTATAGTACTATAAAGAGATGCTTATTTGGCCAAAGAATCAACTTTTCTATTCTCTTCTCAAGGTATCTGCTCAATGGCCCATGAACTTGTACCTTTCTTGAGTTGAGATAGTAAAGTGGAAAAAGGTCTCGATATTCTACCATTTTTTATTCCTTAGCTTTAAATTTTCTGAGCAGCTGACTAACAAAAATTCGAGGATCAGAATGAATAAGTAAAAAGTCTAGTTTAAACTCAATGGCTAGCTGCAACTTGAAACATGATGCTTCATATTTCACAATGTTATTGGATGCTAGGAAAGATATCCGAGCGATTCCCAAAGTAAAAATTCTTTTAGGACTTGACAAGATTACTCCAACTCCAGCTCTTTAAGAGGACACTACTCCATCTACATACAAATTCCAGGACACTTTACTTGGCTCTATAGGAGGAGCAAGTATCAATGCCACGAAATCAACTAAGACATGAGGCTTCATTGCCAATCGAGATTCATATCAAATGTCGAACTCACCTAGGCAAGTTTCCCACTTAGTTATTCTTCCTAAGGCTTTTGGCCTCTACATCATTTTCTTGAGACGAGTGTTTTTTTGAACAATAACAATGTATGCTTGAAAGTAGGTCTATAATTTGATGGTTGAAGTGACTAGAGCTAAAGTTAACTGCTCTAGAATAGGGCATCTTAGCTCAGCACCTCTAAGAACCGTACTGGCATAATAGATTAGGAATTATTGGGTGTTCTCTTCACTAATCAAAATGAGCCTATGGCACCTTTAGATATCGATAGATATATAAACAATCACTACAAAAAAATAGGGAATTAGCGATGGATAATACCGTCGCTAATTAATGAAATTTCTTCGCTAATAAAATATAGCGATGGAACGACGCTTTGTCGCTATTTGGCCATCATTGGCGATTTTAGCGACTAAAATGAAAAATAGTTGCTAAATTTAGCGACAAAATTTTCGTCGCTAAAAGTAAAAATCTGTCTCTAATTAACCCTTAAAATCAGTCGCCAATATATTAAGAATATTTTAGTGGCAAAATATTTCGTCGCTATATTTAGTCGATGAAAATTTGAACAATTTTGCGACAGTTTGGCGTAATTTACTTTCATCGCTAAAAATTACCGACGAACTTTGGAGTCGCTATTACCGTCGCTAATATATGTTTATTTGCTGAATTAGCACATTTTTAGCAACTAGTACATTTGATGGACCGGCTTGGTCTAAATTGTAAGTAGGTTGGTCTTCTTAATTAAAAGGTTGCCAATGGTTGTCGGTATTAAAATTAGCTCCGGCTGTATCCATAACCATTTGCTGATATGGATTTCTTACCTCAAAACATGGTACTGTTTCATTGATTATTTCATATGGATTGTCATCGTATGCCGTCATGTCCATCTCTCCATGGCAATTCCAAACTAAATAATCGAAAACAAATCCCTTGCTAAAGAGGTGATTCATAACAGTGTCCACATCATGGAACTTTCGATTCTTACATTTCATACACAGGCACCTTATGTGGTCCCCACTCATTTCTTCAAGATGAGAAGTGGCGAATTTAATAAAATTATCCACTCCATAAATGAATGAGGAATTAATCCTTCCTCCTCGATCCCGTCGATTATACATCCAACTACGATCTAAGGAATCCATTTAGTCTACATTTATCAGTTTTAACAAAGTCAGAAAAAAAAAACAAGAAATTTGCTACATGTATAAACTATGAAAAGATACCATCAAAGTGCAAAACTTGTAACATCAACATTCATTATACATTGCAAATTATTTCATTTTAATGTCAAGTTATTCTATTTAATAGTTACTGATTAATCACTTTTACTTAATCCCATGCATAGCAAACAAATTCATCAAATGCTTTTATAGACTAAGTGGAAAGAGCAAATGTTATAGCAAAATGCAACAATTAATGGGTCAACATGCAACATTCAACAAATGTTATAAACAAAGGAAGCAAACAGAACTGAACAAAACAAAATAGCAGCAGATGCTCCAAGATTCCAGCAACCCAACTATAGTGGCCACTATAATTTAGGATAAAGAAGAGCTTACCAATGTAGGTAATAGTAAGAAAGCTGTAAATGCCACCAATAAATGATGCTATCAACCAGTATCCTCACCAACCTGTCAAAATGCTGCAAATACCATCGAGCTGCTACCTCTTACCCTGTGAGAAAAAGAACAACCAGTCAGAATGCTGCAAATACCACTAAGCTGCTACCTCTAATTGAGATGATATTGTAACTTAGAAGACATGGATGCAATTAATCAAACATTTTGAGAAGTTTTAATAATAGAAGCACACTAAAATAGGAGTTGACAATAGTAAACTAAGTTACCGTTTATTGGGTTTCCATTCAAAAAAACACCTTTTCCATCGATGCCTGCGAAAAGCTACATTGTACAATTTTGAAATGTTATTTTCTTGGAAACTATCGAGTTTTCATGACACAAATCATATGGCACTGCAATACTTGGAAGGTATTTTTGAGTGATGCTAAAAAAGTAAGACAGAGATGCACTACACAAATGAAATGGGGAATGATCGTGACAAAATCTCTCGTTTTCTATTTTTGTAATAATTCTTCTTATCTTTAGAAACTATTAATTTGATATGGGTGCCATCTAATGCAGTTAAACAACCTTATAAAAATGAACATGTTTAGATGTTAATAGGTTATTTGTTTTTTAATTTCTAAGCTAATTTACAGTTATTAAAAGTGATTACCTCAAAAAAATTACCACATGGTTTGATAACTCACTTCCTAAACGCCATAAAAATAGCACAAAATGGTATAATAATTTCAAACAATTCCACGATATCTCTGACTACAATATTGACAAGCAGATAAAGCGAAGAGACTTTAGAATTTATTTTCTTATAAAAATGAAAATTCATTTTCATAATGATAAGGAACATGAAGATTGAAGCTCATACAACTATGAAATTCTAAGATATACATCTTTTCATTTGCCTATACTCAAAAACTTATCCTCACAAGTAGATCTTATACAAATTTAAGAATATTACAAGAACAGCAACAATTAAATGTATTAAGGAACCATACACGACTGAATTTCCAATAGAGCAACATGCATTAGAATAAGAATTTTATGCCAATAAATGAAGACTTAGTACAAAAGATAGCAGAGAGCACAAAAAAAAGTACACAGTATTGAAGAGGTAAGCCTTTCCTCGGCGGCATTGAAAAGACTGTACAAACAAATAAGCAAAATCAAAAATTTAGGGTCCAAAAATAGCCATTCCTCTTTTAAAAGTAACTGAATAAATTCAACTTAAAGATTTTAAGGGAATCAAGGCACAGATAAGCGAAAAAAAAGAAGAAGAAGAAGAAGAAGAAGAAGAAGAAGAATTGGGGATTTGTGGATTTGTTACCCTGGAAACCAGATCAATAGGAAATGCTAAGTGGGTACTGCAGAACTTGCATCTGTAAGACCTACCTTTTAAGTTTACCACAAAAACTGCCAACAAGAGAATAGGCAGCTGGAGATTTATTTACCATGATTCAAGTAGCCAAATGAATATAAATAATCATAGAACAAACACTAATTAGAGCAAGGATATGCAGGACCAAATAAAATTCTGAGGTTAATTTATGACTGGAATTAAGAACACAAAAGATAAAAAAAATGTCCAAATTAAAATAAGAGACTATGAAATTAAACTTGAGGAATAAATACCTTGAGGCAGATCTAGAAACAAAGTTCGGTAGATGAATTGGTGTGACTATTCTTCCAACGAAGAGTTTGAGAAGAACAGAGAATGAGATGAATGTAGATGAATTTGTTCAGAATGCGTGCTCTGCATCAAACTTTTTTTGGTACAAGTATGAGTTTTAGGACATCTATGTTTCCGGTGAAGATTCCAACAATACCTAGTGCGACTGCACCTATTGGATCCATCCATAACCCCAACTCGTACCATGGAAATTTCCAAAATAGAAGATTAAAGTTAAAAAAGGAGATTAAAGTCATAAAACATACCTTTGGTGAGAGCATCGATAGAATGAAGAGGTCTTGACAGCTTCACTCTTGCTTAAACACCACCGAGAGAAAGAAGGAGAAGAGGTATTGCTTTGAGGGAGAGACAGGAGAGAGGAGTGGCTGTGAGGGAGAGGAAGTAGGAGAAGAAAACAGCAAGGTAGAGAAGAGTGAAGTTAGGGTTTTAATTGTCTGCATATTTATAAATGGCACATTGGTAAATAAATAAAAAAGTAAGGATACATTTGTAATCAATGAAAATATTAAAAAACAATAATTAAATTTTGGTTAGAACTTTTTATTAATATAATTTCAAAATTAAATATGAATTTTATTGGAATTGAAAGAAGACTAAATTTTCAAATAATTTCATTATAAATCAAAATTATGATATATGTGTATATTTTTAATTAATATTAGAATATTTGGTAAAATCAATAAATAAAATTATAAATTCCTTGAATTAATTATTTTTTTGTGATTTTAATCCTCAATTTAATTGAATTAATTTTTAATCTTAATCAGTAACAATAAATATGTAATTTTATTTTTCATTTATATTATAATATAATATCATATAAAATATTTTTAAAAATTATTGAAAATAATTAGCAAACATTAATATGTATGTATATTTTTTATTAATTTTATAATGTTTAATAAAATCAATAAATATAATTATAAATTTATTTAAAAATTTAAATGAAAATAGATAAATAATATAATATAAAATAAAATAAATTTAGCGACGCATTTCCGTCGCTATTTTTCTGAAATTAATTAACAAACATTAAATTTAGGAAACAGTGTTAGCGACAAACCGTTTCGTCGCTAATTCAGTCACAAAAAAAGGCGCCAATCTTTGCCGTAAAAAATTAGCGACTGTTTTTAGTGTTTAGTCGCTAAATTTATGACAAATTTATTTCCACGACGAAAACTATAAATAGTCGCTAATTAGCGACGGAAATAAAACCGTCGCTATTTCGCTGTTTTTTTATAGTGAATGTCTTACCTAATTATGGTCGGTTAAGTAAGGGAAAAGAAATGAGGAATTGCTTAAAGGCCTCAATTGCTAATTAGTACTCCGGAGTCCACTCAAAGTTTTTCAATGCCTTATAGAATTAAAGGCACCGTTTGGCTAAATGAGAAATGAATCTTCCAAGGGCTATAATTTTTCCATTCAATATTTGTACTTTTTTAATAGACTTCAATGGTTCCATCTACAATATGGCCTCAATCTTGGTTATATTAGCCTCTATTCCCCTTTTAAATTTTACAAAACCCAAGAGTTTGCCAGATTGAACTTTGAAAGTCCACTTCTAGGTAGATTTGCCAAGGTCTTGCTCTTGACAATCATATCATCAACATAAACTTCTATATTTTAACCTATCTGATTGGCAAATTACTTGTTTGTCAGTCTATGATAAGTTATACTAACATTCTTAAGATTGAATGACATTAATTTGTAGCATTAAGTCGCTATATGAGTGATAAATATTGTTTTCTCCTCATTCTCCTAATTCATGGGGATCTGATGGTAACTTATTGATGCATCTAAAAAGGTATGCTTTTCAAAACCAACTCTGGAATCAACTAATGGATCAATGTTTAGCTGTGTGTTACTATCCTTGGGATAGGCCTTGTTAAGCTTGGTAAAGTCAATGCACATTCTCCATTTTCCAATAGACTTCTTCACTAGCATAATGTTAGATAATAAGTCCAGATAGAGCACTTCTCTAATGAACCATTCTTTGACAAAGTGTTTGTTTCTTCATTTATCCCTAGTTGTCGCTTGGGTGTATGATTGTGTTTTATTTGCATGACTAGCTTGCAACTTAGCTAGATGCTCAATGAGTGGGATATGATCTTGGGAGAAATACAGGTAATTTCAAAAGGTTATGAGGCAAACACATCTATATAAGATGAAAACATTATCAGCAACAACTTTATATCCGATGATATGAGCTTGAAAAGCTTATAAATATTGTGTTTTCATATGTAATTTTGTATAGTATAGTGTTTATTATGTTGGAATTTCATGTGAATTTTGTTGCTTTTATGTGTTTTGTGTGTTCGCAGATGTTTTCTTTGTTTTATAGGAGAAAGGGAATGATTTGGAGCTTAAAGGACATCATTTGGATAAAGAGGTGAAAAGCTAAGGCTACAAAAGCTAGTGTCACGAGGGCGACAATGACAGAAGGTCACGACAGCATGTGGAGGACAGAATAGCCAGCAGATTGCGAGGGAATTGCAAGCAAGGCCAGGGCGCGCTATGTCGCGAGCGTGACAAGAGGTGGTTGAGGAAGGAGTTGAATGTGAAAAGTTGCATTTTTTCATCAACACTTGCAACCTTTTAAAGAGGCATTTGAAGGAACATCTCTTTTAGAGATGTATATATATTACTCTGAACAGAATTGAGAAAGAGGATGATTAGATTTTATTTTACAACTTAAGAACAATAGTTTTAGCATTTTAATTTTTAGTTTAATTTTCATGATTTGAAGAGAATGCAAGCAAGGAAGAAGATACATTTGGTAAATTGAAAAAGGGTTGAGAGATCCCCTTCTTTTATTTGTAATTTTACTTCTTCTTTGTAATCTTTAAATGAGTTTTACTTGGCACTTGAATTATTTGAATGAATATCTATTTTCCATTTATATTATTAGTCTTCGAATGTAGAATTTTTTATTAGTATAATTTGCATTTTAATTATAAGTTAAAGGAGGATTGAGAGGTTCGTTTTAACTTACATCTAATAGGAATTCATTATCAAAGTATAGTTTGAGAGATCACATGTGAAGATAATTTCTATAGGTTGGTGAATAATCTTAAAATGTATAATTAGAATCAACTAGTTCATTAATGAGAGTTAAGGATTAGCATTTTAATTGCATGTTTTAGGCATTGTAATTCATGTCGAGAGGGTGGGTTAGAAATATATTCCAATTTGGCTTACTAATAAGATTAAACATATTAATTGAAATAATGAATTCAAGTGCATGATCATTAGTTTTTCATTACTAATATTGTCTTTTTTTATTATATTCAACTAAGATTTAATTAGCTTACACAATAGAGTATTTTAGAGTTAATTACAATTTATGAACACTGTAAACAAGATTAAAATTAAGTAGTAATAGTGAATAATATCAATTAACATTTCTCGTGGGATCGACATCTAAAGTACTATAACCGGTACACCATAAACTTGCGGTATTAATGCTTATAGAAATAGCATAACAAGTTTTTGGCATCATTGTCGGGGAACTGTATGATTGAATTAGTGCATTATGTATTAATTTAATAAAAAAAGGTATAATTAAACTCACTCACTTTTTTTTTAATTTTTAAACTAAAAACTCTTGCAATTTAACACCCACCAAATTAGAAATTCCGTTGAAAAATCCATCCAAGACTAACATAATATTATTCAAAATTTCATGGAAATATTCAGTTAGTATTGGATGGATTTGAAATATAACTAAAGTTGAGTGTCAAATTCTAAGTTTCTCTAGTTTGAGAATTAAATTGAAAAATAAGTGAAAGATTATGATTATTTTGTAATTAGTGAAAAAAAAGAAAGGGATGGAGTAAAAGTAGTAACTAAGATATGAAATTTTAACCTTAATGCAAATTAAACCATCAATTTGAAATTCCCAATCGAATATCTTATTAAAGATATAACTGCACAAATATTAAACTAATTATTATATTTATATTTAATAATATCAATTATAATCAATTATTATAAATTATACAATAAAATAATTAAATTAGGAGAATATAGCTCTCACAAAATTAGCTTGGGAAAATGTTGTAGCCAATTTTGAGAGAGACATTCTGTAGCTAATTCACTGAAATTTTGAGCGAGATAAAATGGCATTGGCGGGTTTCATTTTTTCTAAATTCCTAAAACTTTACCCTTCAATGCCGCCCCCCTTTTAATTAGCTTCTCTCTCCCTCCCTCTCTCTCGTTACAAGATTAGGAATTTGGTCTTGAATTCGGTCTCTTCAAGGAAAGAGATTTCATCTTTTCTTTCTATGTCTCTTTTTTTAGGTGTTGTCTTGGTAGGGAAATCAAAAGCTGAAAAGGTAAATTGCTTGAAGACCACTTACCTCGAAAAGATTGTTCCTTTACTTATGGAAGAGTTCTCCTACACTAACATTCATCAAGTGACAATTTTATCTTGGTTTTACTGTTATTTTTCCTTAAATTTCTTGCTGTATTATCTCCTATTTAGCACGCCAATTGGGAAATTTTTTATGTTGAATTATCTCTCTAGATATTGAGAGAGATAATATTTTATGCTTGGCTACAGAATGTACTGGAGAAGAGATTATTTCTACTGAATAAGGTTGCTAGCTTGTTTCAAGAGAATGAGTTTGTTTTTTTGCAGAGAGAAGAAAAAATGAATTTTCATGGTTTTATATCAATTATCCCATATTATTTTAAGATTTTACAGGATATAGCTTGTTGTTTTCCCTTAAACAGCTTGTTGTTTAAGTGTGAAATGTTAGATAACTAAAACAGATTGTTGTTTGCCCTTAAACAAATTTTAGATAACTAAAACAGCTTGCTGTTTGCCCTTAAATGTTAGATTACTAGACAGAGGCCTAGAAAACGAATTTTATGTTTAATTTTAACTCTGATATTCTATGTCTGAGTCTAAATGGTTTGTTATGGATATATATATATATATATATATATATATATATATATATATATATATATATATATATATATATATATATATATATATATATATATATATATATATATATATATATATATTATTTCCTCCATTGTTGTCTTTCAGTTGCTTTCACTTTTTGAATTTTGAAGCATCAGCCTTAATTTCTTCTTGATTGAGAGATTTGAGGCGCTTATTCCCATAATATTGTTCCTTATGCCTTATTTATTATTATTATTTTACAAATATTAACCCACTTGGTTTTGTTTTTGAATTGATATTTCTGATAAATATCATAAAGTACGGTAATCTATTTATTTAATTTTTTATTTTAATACATATAGCTCATATTAAAGAAACAAAGTTTCATAGTTGTAGCCATATTTGCTTAATCAGAAGACAGGTGCTAAAAGAAAAAAATCAAAAGGGATAGGCAGGAGAAATTGATTGGGCAAGTGCACTAAGTTTTTTATTTCATCACCATCGGCTTGCTCAGGTTTTCTTAATTTGTTCATCTTATTAATAATTTTCTTTTGTCCAATATGGTTTCTTTTTTTATCCTAGATCTTCCACTTTATCTTCAATTTCTTGGTCTGATCTTAGGTAGCTAGCTTCAGGAACTGATTTAATTTTCATATTGATAGCTAGAGCTAGCTGAGTACTAAATTTAATTTGCTGTACAATTGATTTTTGCTTTCAATATTTTCTCTACATGCCAGTTTCAATTATTTTTTCGCTGCTTGCTTTTCTTATTCTACTGGCAGTTCTAATCTTCAGTGAAGCTTAAATGGCTAACAATTCAAGAGAAAGACCCAACAAATTAACTGTCTACCTTTACATACCCAATATAGTTGGTTTGTTTTCTTTCTTCTTTTTTTTTGACCAATTTTAAGTCCTTTGTTTCCTAAAAAGCACAATTCAAATCTGACAGACATTTGTTTATGGATGATGTTATGCAAATGCAGGATATACAAGGGTTCTCTTGAATTGCTTTGCTTTTGCCGTATGCTTTTCCAACAAAAACCTTTTTGGTCTTCTCAATTTTATAAGGTGAGAAATAGACTTAAGTCAAATTTCTTTCAAGATTTCAGCCATATTATCTCGCTTGGCTTCTGAAATTGGATCTAATATCATTTATTTATTCTGATTTTAGCTTTGTCTGTGATGGCATTGATGGTTGGTGTGCTCGAAAATTCAATCAAGGTATGGACCTATTATTTTTAAAAATATCTTTTTTTCTTCTAAAAAAATTTCATAGACCTATATGTAGTTGGGACTAGTATTGAAATGCTGAGATTTATCAAAAAATAGTCCTGCTGTTTCAGAAATGTACTGTTTGAATACTTTTTCTGTGCTACTAGGATAATGCTTTAGCCTTCTTTGTACAATACTTTGAAACTTCTACCACTTTCCAATGCTTAACCTTATTAAACCCATGGCTCAGCTTGGTTGATTACTCATAGTGGGCTTTTATGCTTTTGTTATTTTTAATTTTATTTAGAAATCTTAATTGATTTTGACACAAGGTAACATATTATAATAGACTTGCTTATCATTCTCATTCCATAGCCATGCGATAGATTGATAAAACAACACAAACAAACAAAGCTAAGATTTTTAAGATTCGATATTATTCCTAGAAATCTCAAAAAACATGATCCACTACTTGTGTTTTTAGTGGGTTTGCCTCATGTTAATTCCTCACACCCTTGAATTAATTTTCTATTTGTTTCTCATAGCTTGTACTTGCAATATTTATCCACTATGCGGATTGAATTTTAAGTTGAGATTTGTGCTGAGCATGAACAAGAGATATATCAGCGGGTCAGACAAATCCAGCAATAGATAGAGATGCAACAACTTTTTTCAGCAGTAGATTTAGGAGCAAATGTATCTATTTACATTATAGTTATAAGTATATAGTATGATATTTTGGGTGACATTTGTTATTGTTATATATGCGTGTATTATTTTAGATATACAATTAACAATGATATCCATTTGTAAATAACAATCTTTTCATGAATATATATATTTTTGTATTAAATATTAAGTAGTCTATAAATATAAATTTGTCATATGTGGCTTGTCATTTAAATGAAATTTTTATATTAATTTAAAAATAAAAAAATATTTTTAATTTAGCAAGGAATTAGCATTTTTGAACAGTAGCTATTTAGCATCAACAATGTCGTAGCCATATTGTGACGAAAATACTATCGTCACAAAATTTTGCTTGAACAATGTTGTAGCAATTTTTTGCCTGAACAATATCGTAGCAATATTGCGACGAAAATATTGTCGTCGCAAAATTTTACGTGTACATTGTCATAGCAATATTGCGACGAAAATATTATCGCAAAATTTTACTTGAACAATATCATACCAATATTGCGACGAAAATATTGTCGTCGCAAAATTTTGTGAGAACAATATCGTAGCAATATTGCGACGATAAAATTTTGCGTGAACATTATTGTAGCAAAATGGCGATAAATAATTAGTGACAACGCTCATTCGTCGCTAAAATTTGGCGACGACTTTTTGTTGTAGCTAGATTTTGCTACAACGATTTTTGTTTCAAAATGAAAGTCGTCATTAAGTTGTCGCTAAACTAATTTAGCGATGAAAAATACCAGTTAGCGACGAATTTTGTCATAGTTAATTTGCATTTTTGTAGTAGTGTATGCACTAGTTGTACAACATATATGTGAAGTATGAATTATTGTAAAATAGAAAGAATTTTATCCCTTCATGCATGAGTGGGGGATGCAGAAATATATACATCGATGGTGGATTATTATATAAATTATATTGTTATTATTATATTTAGATATACAAAATAATAATTAAAAAAAGTGTATTTATATTTGTGTAAAAGAGAGTAGTTACTTAAGTAACCATCTCTATTACATATATGAGAGATGTTGCAATTAGGAACACATCTCTTCACTAGTTACTATATGATTTTTAAAGCATAGAGAATGAAAAATAACATTATTCTTTGTGAATTGAACAAAAACAAAAATTGAAGAACAAAATTAACTTTATTTTTTAAGTGGAACAACATGCCAAATGATATACAAAAAAAATTGTGAATAATTGTTTTTTTTTGGTAAATAGTGAATAATTGAAAGTAGTTCTTCATTTTGTGAAGTGATTTATTTTCTTGATTAGTGTTAATTTTAGAATCTTGAAAAATTGAATTTTATTGTATTTTAAGTGTTTCAGAAAATCTAACAACTCCAATTCCCTTGGTTAGAAAGACATAGTATTGAGGTGTTATTGGTGGTCTCAAAATTTTTTTTTTTTTCTTTTGCAGTGAGAATTTATTTGGGGAATGAGGTAATGATAACGAGTTAAGTAGGGAAGTTTGCTTGTAAATTTTTTTATCAATAAATCTTTGCATTGTCTTGACTATGGACATAGGTCACATTGATCAAACTACGTTAAATTTTATGTGTTTTAGTTCTTTGTTTGTCTTCGATCATACTTTCTGAAGCATCAAAACATGGCTTGTGAGACTTCGAATATGGATAAGTAGCATGTATGAGACTCTCAAATGATTTTAAAATGCTATGAAAATTAATTAATTCAAAAAATTGTTATATTTAAGATACGTTAAAGAAATCAACAAATTTATAATTATCTTTCTCGTTTCTTCGTTTAGTTTATTCCTTAATGTTTTTGAATGTGAAAACATAGAAGATTTTATCATAATTTATGAAGATTTCAAATTGATTATTTTATTCGAATCACATGGTTAAAAATTTTCTAATACATTTTATCTCTTTTGTGTATTAAAAATGCTCATGTGAAACTCGAGTTGATACCCAGTTAATAATAATCTCACAACTTTTTAAAATTGAGATAAAGTTAATTAAAAAATACTTGAATTATGTAATTATTACATCAAAAGTTTTTTTTAATTAAAAAATACTTTAAATTCTATCAAAAAATTCAATATGACATTGACACCCATGTCCCGAGCCTTCCACGATATAATATGTGTGGATACAAATCAGTATATATCCATGTAAATTATCATTAAATGGACGGTTCATATACTATTTAATTAATGATGAGAAAAGAAATTTAAAAATAAAAATAAAAATAATTTCTTGCCTCATCAGTTATGTTACATGGATCTATATTGAAGTGCACTACCATATGTCACCTTTTAAAAGGTTTAAAAATTAGGTTGCATAATTGCATTTCGTATTGAATTTTTTGGGAATATTATAAAGTTGGCATGCCATGTTAATGTGTGCATGCAAATATTAGATAATTTAGAAATTTATTTTTATTACAAAAATTTCTTGTCATTGACATAAATCTAATAAGCTCAAATGTAATTAACTCTTAATCTGCACTCTATAATTTTATAATAGTCAAAGAAATTTCATCGCTAGTAGCTTTTAGCAACATGGTCATGTAAGGTATCTAAAATTACTTTAAAATCGTTTAAAAAATATTGAATCCTTAATTGGACAAATTAATCAAATCATAATTTTATAGTGTATTGGAAATCTTATTGCTAATAATGTTATTTAGAGATTTATTATAATGTCGTCATTAGAAACCATTAGGGACCAATTACTATTTTATCATTGAGATCATCAAAGTAGGTTAAGAAAGGGAAAGGACTAAAAGATAAGTTTAAAGCACATAGTTCTCAGCACCATATGTGTTGCCCCTCGCAATTGGGCTATGAACCTATTGCGGGATTTTTTTTAGATTTGGGAAATAATTTAGACTTTTTGGACTACAGTAAAATTATTTAGAAAAATTGTGTGCTACAAAACAGCAACACCTTTGTCGTTTTGGGTAAGAGAATGACCTATCTATCACTGTCAGCATCTTGTAATAAAAACGGCAAGCAAAGTTCCTGTTTTAGGCATCAAAATGATGTCATTTTGCGGTCAGATTTGAAACTGCATGAGTGAGCTTCACCGTGTTAGAAAGAAGCACTTAAGGTTGACATTTTTTAGAATTTTTTTAATATAAATATGAAGATGCATGAAAATTACTGTATGCTACAGTACCACCACCACAATAATTTTAGTAATTGCGGTCACAAGAATTACTGTAGTGCTGTTGCAACGTACATTAATTTTCGTGTGTCTACAGCTTTATATTAAAAAAACTCAAAAAACAAAAATGTTGAGTGCCGTTTTTTGACACACTAGGATCTACTCACGCAACCCCAAATTTGACCATAAAATGGCACCATTTTGACTCCTGAAAATGCCAGCTATGCATGTTGTTTTTATGACAAGATACTGACTATGATAAGTGAATTCTATTTTGACACAAAACAATAAAAGTGTTCTCATTTTCTAACACAATATTTTCCTAAATAGTTTTACTATAGCTCCAAAAATCTAAATTATTCTTCAAATCGCCCCAAATCTGAAAAAAAAAATGAAAAACCCTACGTATTGCTTAGTTAATAGTAAGAAATAGCGTACGCTATATATGCATATACAATTTTCTTCTGTATATGTTAAGACTATTATTTTTCTTGTTATATATAGTATTTTGTATCAAATATAGCAACATAAGTTATGACCTGTCTGTAATTGATCGATAAGAAGAAATAAATATATATATAATTGGTATTATGTATATATAAAGAACAATTTTGTTATTTACTTTATATTGTCTTTGTCACAGCTAGTGCTCCTTCATATGATATTTTTTTAAATTCTTATTCCTCACATTTTGAGAAATATTCATATTTGTAGAATGGCATTACATTTCCATACAAAAGAAATGTTGCCTAACATAGTGTTCGAACCTAAATACACAATGCCTAATCCAATGCCGGACAACAAAGAGTTTTTGTTTTTTTTTCTTTTAAATTCATCCTGTATTCAAAATTTAACGTCCCACTAATCTATTTCGTGCCAGCAGATCCACAAAATAGGGTAAAATGATTTGTTTTAAGTATTTAAAGAAATTTCATTCTCAATATCTGAATTCAAAATCCTTGATTAAGAAAAAAGGAAATTGACTAATCACAATCGGAAAAAAGGAATTCCTTCTTCATTAATAACACAGAGAATTTTATTTTTTAATTTATTATTAAGTTGAGATAAAAAATATAATAATAATAATGCAAAAACAATATCATGTAAGTTACAGCTAGGTACGTGCTAGATTCAAGTAATCTAAAGACTAAATACATACAAATTTAATTTCTATATTTGCAAGAGTGTGATTATAATTTCCTTTGTTTTGGTAAGTTTAAACATATAAGGAATCAAATACAAAATTAGAAGATAATTACAAAAGGAATGGCTAATCCTTAATAGATCCAAACTATGTAATGGAGGATGTAAGCTTTTTTATATTCACTAATGCTTTACTCATTCCTTCCCTTTTAACTTTAAAGGTGAGTGAAATGGATTGTAAAGATATCTCAAAAGTTGTATTTCTTCCAGTAGATACCTTTTTTTATATGAGCCATTAACAAAGCCATGATTTTTAATTTTTAATTTTTTAATTTTATTTTTTGTAGGTGCCTAATTTATTTAGCCAATGGAGAGTCCAGGCGAGAGAATAAGTTTGTCAATTCTTGAATCTCCATTGCCACTAGATGAGAATCACAACAATAATGCACCATTGGATAATGATGAAGAAAGCAAGTCTCTAGCTAGTATGCTAGATCCTAACATGGATCCTAAGAAGCTCAGAAGGTTTACATAACTATCCCTTCTATTAACTATTCTTTTTCCGAGGAGTTGCATTGAAACTCAAACTAAAAAAAAAATAATACTGACATGGAACTTTAGTCTCCATTAATAATAATTTAGAAAATCTATTTGTGTAGGTCATTGTATGTCACAAAATAATAAAAACTAAATATATTAATTTTGAATTATTTTCCTAGAGTACTTGCGAGCAGACAGTATTCACAAAAATATCGAATGAAGCAGCTCCAATATATTCTGCAGCTCGAGACGGAAGTGAAGGCTCTTCAAGTAATAAATTAAGAACTCTATTTTTACAAAATTATGTACACCATAAATGGATTTGTAGTTACAATTTTTTTTCCAAATTTTCACTATTTAGATTTATTTATTTCTTGTTTAATTGAGTTGATTTAATTTATGGCTACTCGACATATAGCATTATAACAACTAATTCATAAAATAATTATTTTTATTTCACAAATATGTTTCAACTTTTAAAATATTCACTCTAATGTTACTTAAAACTAGAAAATTATCAATCCAGTGTGATGAAATATTTTAAAAATGGAACGTGAAATTTTTTGAAACATGACATGTGAATTCTTTAAGTTGAGTCCCTGACTCCTAGTACTGGATTGATAATTTTCCAGTCAAAATAACTTTAGTGATGAAATTTTTGTAAACCAATTTTTTTTTAACCGAATTGTTATTAGAGTATAAATTATGTGATGGAATAAAATAAAGGCAAAATGCATTTTTAGGTTCCTAAACTTTTAGGTTTTTTCTGCATTAAATGCTTGTACAAAAAATATCATACAGTAGATTCTTTTATTTTTATTTATTTCGCATTCAGTCTTTACGCTCATTAACTCTGCCGTATAAGCTCCGTCACATAAGAACTGAATGTGTAATAAATTAAAAGTAAAAAAACCTAATATGTGATTTTTTTTTTGTACAATGATTTAATGCATAAAAACGTGAAAAGTTCAGGAATCTAAGAATGTGTTTTTCCCAAAATAAACTTTGTTTAATTGTGTTTAATTCTAATTAGGCTGAAGTTGCAATTACATCTCCTCGGATCAAGTACACGGATCGCTAAAATTCTTTGTTACGAGTAGAAAGTGGCTCGATGACAAGAAGGCTTTCGGGCTACTTTAGTGAGCTTATGTTCAAAGAAGGTTCATTTTCATATCTTCCTGTAGATTTTCAAATATTTCAATTCGATATATAATAATTTATGATATTTATATAGCTCAATTTGAGGAACTCAAGAAGGAAAGGAACATCTTGAAGAAACTTTGCAGGGTGAATCAACAACTACCGGAGTTTCTAAAAACAACACATTCTCACAATTTTCATCAAATTATGAATGTGAACTTGAAGAGCTCTACTGTTAGTCTTCACCCATTTTAAACTTGTAATTAGGTATTTATGGTCTTTTATTAATAAGATGGACCTATTCCATTTTTTTTTTCTTTTATCTCTTTTCTTTAATTTTTTATCTTTATTTTATTTTTGGATTAATTGCAAAAATTTCTACAATCCGTAACCATTTTTTCATTTTAGCTTTCAAATTAGAGGTGGCAAATGAGTGGGTTGGGTAGATTTGGGTTCGGCCATAAACAGAGGGGTTATAAATGGACGGATCATAAATGAGCCAAAAAATATAGATCATAAATGAGCCAATGCCTAAATGGGTTAGACGTGTTTAGGCCAACCCATAGGTTTAATGCATGTTGATGTATTTCTCATTTGCTTATACATCTTTATATTATTTTTCCACCAAAATTATTCCAAAAATTTCTAAATATTATAATTAAGATGCTTTTAAAATTTTGAGTCAATCGAAATTCATTTTGATAGGTTTCAAGGACCAAAATATTTTCAGCTAGTCCAAAAATTCTAAATTTCAAAAGTGTCCAAAACTTTAATTTTCACTTATGGAAATTAGTATTCATTATTTTAGGATGTTTTATATAATCAGAATAATTTTTGAAAGTACGTGAAATATTTTCAATTTGATCAAAGTTAGTTTGACCTTTTTTTGATCCCTTAATTTATTTTTATTTTCAAATTTTGAAGGATTATTTGACCTCAATTTATACTACCGGACTCGTCATAAATTATACTTTCTAATGGTGAAAAAAAATTTTTGGAGCTTGGTGGGCCCATGATGGATCGGGTGGCCTATATAGATCATATTGTGGTCCAGATGAATTGCATGTAGTCTAGATTTGCATCAATCAATTTGACCAAATTTTTAATAAAATTAATCTTGAATATAATGTAATATTAAAATTACTGCAGTAAAAAAATATGATAATCCAAACGGATTATTTTTTGGTTGGTCCAATAGGCATCATAGCTAGATCCATTGGCCATTTTATAGGATACCCATTGGGCATTATGGGCAAGATCCAAATGGATCACATATTTAGTGTCATTTTTGGATTGATCCAATGAGTATTTTTTTGGGTTGGGTTGAGTCATGTTTTTTGGACGGATTTGGATAGATTTTGGGTTTGAGCTAATTTTGCCAGCACTATTTCAAATTTAAAAAATCAACAAAATCGATCCCAAACCTTTTAATATTTTTCAAATCAAATTCTACATTAAGTTTTCTATCCAAAATCTAATGGAAATGCAACATAGCAATGAATTTTTAGCAACGAATCAAATTCATCTCTAAAAATAAAATATATATATGACAAAATCTATCGCTATATATAATATAGCAACAAATTAACTAAGGGTGAGCATGGATAGGTTAAGTAGTGTATGAGCAAAAAAATTAATCAATCTATTAAAATTGATTTTTTTTAAATCATTAACTATTAATCAGTCCATTATATTATATTAATCAGTTCGTCAATTTTGATTTTTTTGATTTGGTTGATCAATATTTTTTGATTAAACATTAAGATTTATAACATAAAATTATAAAAAAAAATTAGACAAACTTTAATTCAATTTCAAATGTGCAAAGTAATTTAAAATAAAAATAAAAAAATCATAATTTAATAGCCAAAATTCATGTTCAATAAATTAATAGCTAACATTATAAAATATATTTGATATTTGTTGAAAATTTACATAATTAATTTTAAGTCAAGCAAGATTTTGGATAATATTAAATATTAAAATATAAAATCTAAAATATAAAAAAATGTAATTAAATGCTATTATATATGATAACAAAACAACATATATACAAGTTAATCGATTACTATATAGAAATTTTGCTAGAGAAGTTAGACAACTATGAAACAAATAGGTCCCTGTGGTTAAAGTATTATGGTAGCCTCGCGGCATGCAAGAGGCCACGTGGGAGCCTGAATTGGTAATGCAAGCACAATATCTACAACTGTTCAAAATAGGTATGAATTTCGAGGGCGAAATTTTTTATAGAGGAGAGAAATGTGAGGCCTCTACTTATGCCCTAGAATGATGTAAAAGAGATTAATTAATAATCCTATTAATGCATGCTTGTTGGTGATGTAATGTAGATAGAGACCTGGAGTTAAATGTTCTAAAGGAGAAGGGGCAATCTGGTCATTATACATTAACTCATACATGAACCTAATTAGGAGAAGATGTCATTTCGGGATTCAATTGAAAAAGAAGAGAGAAATATTTGGGGTTTGAATAAGAAATTAAGGGAGTTAAGTGTAATTTCTCTAAGGTTGACAAATGGACCAATAGGGAAAGAACATCTAGCTTCCCTAGAGTATTCTTGGTAATTGTAGAAATTTTGAGAATTTGGGGGAAAAAGTGGTCGACCATCCCAAATAACAAAAGAGGTAGCTAATATTCTCTCTAACTAACCCATAAATAACCCCTAAACAATCCCTAAATTACAACTCTAGCTTAGTAAAGAGAGAGAGAGAGAGAGAGTTTAGTGCTTAATAGTTTTAAGGTAATAGCTTGTCTTTTCTTCCCTTTTACACTTATTTCTTATAGTTACACAATGAATTGAGGAATTAGATGAATCATTGAGCATGATAATTTGTAATTTCACTATGTATTAGGAGAGAAAGCTAAAGGCAAGGAGAAGGTGGTGGAAAAGGCTTGAAGAGGGTGTTTGCCAAAGAGGTAAGGGAACTTTTTACTTGGTGTGCATGCTTATCTTTAAATATAGCATTGTAAAGATATTTTGGATGTTTTGTAAGATGAAACATGGATGTAATGTTTTCTTGCTACATAAGAGTTATATTTTGAGAGCTATCCTTGAGGTAGAAAGAATTCAACCTAAGATTTATTAGACTTAGTCATACTGTTTTGCCTATGCTTTGAGTTATAGAATTGAAAATTACATGATTCCCATTAGGTTAGAAACTAGACTCATAGACTTATATTTCATATGAAGATTTCAAAATCTAGTTTCCCCTATTAAATTATCCAAAATTAGGTTGAACCTTGGTTGTGTATACTTCCCTATCATTAGGAGCAGGCTGCATTGTTTAATGAATATCTAGAGATTTACATTCCTAAATTGAATGATTCTTGAGTTTTTTAAAAACTAGAAACATAGATGAACAACTTTGTAGGAGACCATTTTTCCCAAAAAAATTCATTTGCTATGTGCAAAAGTTTGTACAAGATCAGGTAAATTGCAACCAAAATCAACTTGGTAGAGGGGCTTTTCTCCTCCACCGAGGCACCCACTTCTATAAATGGCCGAATCAACCTCCTCAACCGAGGAACCCATCTTCTCAACTGGGGAATCCATCTCCTCAGTTGAGGTTCCCTTCCCTCCCCACTAAGGTATGTGTTCTAAAAGGGTACATAAGGCATCTCTTCGGTAGAGGTAAAAGTTACCTCCACAAAGGTACTCCCTACATGGAACAAACATGAAATTTAAGCCTTTAAAACACTACCTAAACCCATTTAAACATACTTGTACCTAATTAGAACATATTAAACATGGAATTAAAAGAATAGTTGACATGAAATGTATATGAAATACAAGAATGCAAAGAGGATATACACAAATATATGGAGGTTTGTAGATGCATATATGAACACATACAAATGTACATATGGTTGTACATGAATTATAATACTTCAATTTGATAATGCACATGTATAAGTATGTTTAAACTATTGAAATTATACAATGATACTTATGTTACATTGTTATAATTATTTACGAACATTTGCATTATAACTATGCAATATGATGAATTGGACACAATGAATCAAATTACATGAGAAATAATCAAATGTCCACGTTTAGAGCTCAATTGTGGATAGACAGGCATGGATAGAGGGTATAGATGCAGCTGCCACAATCCTGAATCCATTTGGGTCTATAGTTTGTCTCTATTTGGGACCACAGTTTTGACCCCCTTTAGCTCTATAGGTTTGATATCTTCAGGTATCCATATGAATAATACCTTTGGGTATTCACATTTTTTATAACTAAGGGTATCCACAACACCCGTTATTCACACCTATATAACTTAAATGGATATTCACAGGAAATAATAAATTGTTTGATGAATGCTAAATTCTCAATGTTGAATAATGATATGATATATGTGATTAATTTACACTGTAAATCTTATCTATGGCAATGCTTACCCAATTAATGGTAACATGGTTTCTAATTAATATAAATATATTTTATTATTGTTTCGTATTCTGTGTGTATGAGAATGAGCACTGTGAGTGGTTGTTCATAAATTTATTGTTCCCTACTAAGCTGTATAGCTTAGCATGAGTGTTGATCCGTGTAGGTACTCAAGATAAGACTCTTCAGTAGGGACAAAGCCAATAGCAATAAAGCCAACACCAATATTAGGAAGAGTCAAAGTATGGAAGGAGTTCTCTTTTTTTTTTTGTTTCTGTAAATCTCAGATTTTACCAAGTAAAGTGTAATGTAATGAACACAACTATTATAATTATGATGTATTAAATGGTTTTCTCTTATATAGCCTATTTCAATGTAATGAGATGATTGTAAGTTACTTAGAATGACATGATGTTTGTGCAAACGAGATACAATACAATTATTTTGTATGAAAGATAATATGCATGGTAGCAGGAAAATCGAAAATGTTAGACAAGTCTTTATATCTTTAGTTTCAAAGCATGATTTAGGTGGTTTTGACCAATAGGAGTTTAAGAGTATGCATGTAACACCCAAATCCACCAAGCATGCATAATCATCAATACTAACCTAACTCTAACAAATATCAGGCAAAAATAATAATAATAGTATAGGCCATAATTATATGCCACCAATAAAAATAAATCAAACTTATAGATAAAGAATCATAACATAAATGCCCTTCAAAACATCCTGAAATCCTCAAGGGCAACTGCAACTTTCCAAATCATCTATTCAATATGGGTCGAACCATAATAGCTAACAAATCAAGCTGGAGCTTATCCAGAACCAACACGGATAACAAACTCGTGCTAAGCTACAAAGCTTGGTGAGGAAAGAAATCTATGGACAAATTCTAAATAGATATCATCAATTCATTACAACCTTTGCAATCATGGAAAACATGTAAATTTGTAATATTAATCATTACAATGAATATTCCAAAGGAGTTTTTCAACTTTAACTATAAATGCTAGTCTTATATTTATCTAAAGAATTATGTAATTCGCCTAGTTCATGAAGACCTTTCAATTTATTATTATTATCAAATCTCTTACTTAATGAACTAACATGATTCATACACATTAATCCTTTTATTCAAACATCCAAACTTCATAATTATTGATAGTGCAAAACTTCACTCACATGTATTTAATCACTGGTTATGCAAATTAGGCATTTAATGTTCATTCAAAGCATAAGGGAGTTGTACATGATAGGTAACCTTTATAAGAGATACCACTAGGCTTAACTACCTCACACATATCATGTAATTTAAATTATTTAGTACAAAACATAAAACTTCATTTCATTGAAACCATTTATGGCCAAAAGGAATTTAAGAAAAAAAAATATAATAGGCCATTTATCCTGCTTACATTATATAAGTGAAGAAATTGATATAAGTATTTCTTTATCTCGAGCACATTGCTTAATCTTCAAACCTTTAATAGCCTGCCTAAGTACTAGTTCAAAGGGTGGAAAACAAGAGCAATGGATACCCGAAGGTATCAAATGATGGACCCAAAGGGCCAAACTATGGTTCCATAAAGGAAAAAATAGTGGACCCAAACGGTCCGAACTATAGTTCCATTAAGGAACAAGACCCAAACAGGGTCAACTATGGCAGCTACAATTGTATCCCTCTAGGCATGCCTATCTAATCGACAACTGAACTAAGATCCGTAGGCTTTACCACTTTAAGAGCATCTTTAAGTCAACATATTCTTATTTATTCAATTCAACATTTGCTTAAAATCATCATTCACAAATGAACACATAATATTCTATCATAGAGCAATATTGGCTTTAAGCCCCGATATTCAAGCATACATATCACCTATTTATATAATTGCATTGATACTTGATAACTTATATCATTGCACTAGTTTGTTTTAGTGTAACTGCGATTTAGTGTCATGCAACCTAGCTCAAAAATCAATATTTCATGCTCCTAATGCAATACACATTATTAAACAGAAGATCATAAAGTAACACTATGATTTTAAATCCTCCATTGACCCTGCTTATACTAGTCATTATGGTTTATGAGAATGAAACCATGCCTATATTCCTATAAACCATGAGCGCATAACCTAACACGTAAAACATATTCATTTTAAAAAAAAATTACCTTTGTGGTTCTTCATAACCATCTTCCCTGCTTCATTATACTCAATTATTTCATCGCACATTTAAATTCATCCAATATATTATATACATGCATTCGATGTATAACTATGGGTCGAAGTATTCAAATATGAGATTAACATCTACCTATGTTGTTTTGTATGGACTTAGAAAGACTTCACCACTCAATTATTTCATTAGAAATCATATAGTCTACTAACCACCACTTAATGTATATATAAACATCATGCACATTACTCATGGTCAGTTAAATTCACTCCAATTATGTATTACAATATGGGGTTCACGATTCATGAATGATTTTTATCTTGGGGGTGAAGGAGAACAATTGAAAAGAGAACATACAAGTGGCCGTGCATTTCATGAGAAGAAAGGCCAAGTATGTTGGGAATTATCGGTTACATGTATCTCATACATAAGCGGAATTTAAAATTTTTTAACCAATAGATCTGATCTTGCCATGAATTTACAATATACATATTAATTAGAATAAGAAAAATCACCTTTGATTTTTGTTGAACAGTTGATTTCCCTTCTTACTGGGTTGTCGCAAACCACAATGTCCAAAATTGAACACCTCAAATTAATAATTCACACTAGAGAAGGATTGAATGAACAAACAATGGAGGAATACAAGGGCTGGCTGAAATCCCTTGATTCTAGCAAGGGGGGTGGCGGCTAGGGTTGAGAGAGTGAGAGAATTTCTTTTCTCTTAATTGTTCACTTTACCCTAAAATTCCTATCACTTGGATTTTTATAGTTAGGTTAAAAATCCAACTTCATAATGGGATTAGGCTCTTTAAAATTTCTGGAGAAATATTCAATAGGCTTATGGAATTATTAATAATTTATTTGGGCTCAATTAAATCCAATTTAAATCCTTTCATAAAAGACTATGCACAAAACCCATAAACTAGGCCTTTCATGCATACACTTGGATTTAATCACCCAAATGAATTCCAAATCCATCCAAATTAAATATGTAGGCTCCATAACACTTATGAAATATATTTAATTTATTTTAGTCAAATAATTAGGCCTCTAAGGCCTTTTACCAGAAGGTGGCGTGAAACCCTTCCTCTGAAGGGTTTCTGTGCCAGAATCATTTCTTTGGGCCTCTTTTAATTTCTCTAACAGATATATTAATTATTATATCAGCCCTATAACACTTATAGTCCAATAATAATTAATTATGAAATATAATATTTTAATTAGGTCCACTTTACAGAACATTTCTAAAAAGTTCTGCAAACAATTTTACTTGATCATAATTAATTAAAATCTTTAATTAATTATTCTGTTATTCACTTCTCTATTCCCATAATAATATCAAATATTATTATCCTTGTTATTTTACCATTTTATCCTTTTCTCTATATGTTTGTGACCTATTGGGTTCCTGTCCATGTTGGCAGTATAATATATAATTGTGAATTCTATTCAAAACTCACATGATTTTAACTCCTTTAAATCATTTTATCAATCCCTATTGATATTCTTGATACATCATTATACAAGTCATGATTGGCCTCTAGCTGGGCATCATGACTACCCAAATGTCAGGAAAGTCAAGTGGTTTGACTATACCCTTCCACAGAAACAGTTACCGTGCAATTACTCCTTTCACCACTCTTATCTCAATTAGATTCTGAGTATGGATTTCTGTCAACTCATATAAATCTAATTATGTATGTTCTATTAATTTAACCATTATTCCCAAAATGCCCTTCATGGATCTCTATCAATCTTGGCATATTACTCTGGCCAGAGATTCTCCGAACAAGGCAATTATAGAATCATGCGAGATAACTTCCCTTATTAAATCTGGGATAGTGAATCCTTTGTCAATCACTCAACTATCTTCAAGTAGGTCATGATATACCCAATCTCCTAACTATGTTCACTCCCGGTTGGAAGTAATCAGTTATGGAGTCAAAGTATACCACTTGCTACTTAAGATAACTTTGGTGATCTCAAGTCTAAGGATACTTGCACAACCGCTATGAAGAGATTCCTCACTGACATAGATTTAATATCCATGTGAGGATTCTCTATGCAGGTCTCCAATGAACTTGTTCTTCTAACAAGCATCCACATGTTAGCTTTGATTATCTTCTATAATCACAGTTATGAGAACCACTACTTGAACCATTCAAGAAGCATAACATGTGCTAGTCTGTCCGAATTAACAATGTCCTATCTTGTTAATTTTATGACTAAGGATATTTAGATATTAACACATTTGCATGCAATAGACATCTCATATCATAAACACTTTCATTATTGCCTTTGCAATGTGTTTATAATATCAAGGACTTCATTTATTAATTTAAGATTTACAAACTCATGTATTTAAATATAGCATTAATAAATGATTGATGCCTTTTATTAAGAATATAAATTCATATATATGAAATACAACCCTTTTACATGGGCTCTAAGGCATACTCTCTAACAAAGTGGCCATGCAAAAGAAGAGGAAAAAGGCCTATGCGGCCAAACAAAGTAAGCAGGACGGTCTTGCACGGCCAAGCAAGGAGAAAAGAAAGAGAATGCATGATCGTTCAATGGGTTCCAAAGATGCAAGACCGCTCACAAGAAAACCAACGAGCCTATGCAGCCACTCAAAGAAGGAAAGTTGTATGAGCTGTCGTGCATAGGAAAAAGGGTTACAATACATGGTCATGCATGGGAGAGACATACCATGTGTGGCCGTGTATGGAATAGAGGCATACCACGCATGGTCGCTCATGGGAGAGGCAAACATGGAAAAACAGAAGCTCGATTATGTAAAAACCCAAATTATGCATGATAATAACTTAAATCCCAGATCTCACTTCACCACTTTCAACAATTGCCTTTAGAGCTTTAAATCATTCTAAACTCCTCTAAGTTACTGGATTTGACCATTAACTTTAACTAGAAGGCATATACTAGAAAGAGGAAAATACCCCGAAATAACTTATAAATAGTTTTCATACTTGTTACTGATGCATTAACTCCTTTAGCTCCTTTCCTCCCTTTCCTATTCTTGATGCATTCCCCTTTACTTAAATTTTCTTTCTTCTCCTTTATGCTAACCCACAAACCTTAATCTTCATCTCCTTCACCCAGTAATTGAGAGATGAAAGAAAGAGAGAGAGACCTTCTAATCTGATCTCCTTAATCTCCAGGAACCCTAAATAGGTGAGTGGGGTAAATATCTTCCTAAGAAAATTCCCCTAATGCCCCTAAGCACAATTAAACCCCCATTATTTCAATTTAACCCCATGACTTCTAATTTACTTAAATTATATCCTTTCCTTTAGTTATAATTTAACTCTACTCATTTACCAACATGCTAAAATTACCAAAATATCACTTTTGGGACTCAACCTCGATTATTGAAAAATAATCTAATTTTGCATTAATTAATAGTAATCCTCATTAATTAACAATAATCCAATTAGGGCCGAAATTAGATCCTTACAATGTATATATGGAATGTCCTTGGCATTGGCTTAATGTTTATGTCCTTTTTTTATAGTAGATCATAGAGGAAATTAGGGAAGTGACAGAAGAGACTGCTGAAAGTAACTTGCTAGTGGGATCAAATCCCTCTAACCCAAAAGCTTCAACATCAACTAAGGCTGATGTACCTGCTATTATTGCTAGTGAAGTCTTATTGAAGATTTCATAGGATATGGCTTAAATTTTATAGAGAATTACAACACAAAAAGCTTTAATTGTAAAAATTAAAAAGCCTAGAGAAAGTTTTGGGCACCAGTTTGGAGGAATAAAAAAAGGCATAATTTTGGTTAGAGAAGATGATTTGATTATTTAAGGAGATTCAATGCCTAGTAAACCAAAAAGTAACTTGTGTTATGTCTTTATTACAAGAAGCAGTATATGATTGGTGAAAGCTAATGTTTAAACAGCCCTAGTTGCCCGATCCTTTTACTTGGCAGTTCTTTGAGGTAGAATTTAAAAATAGATATGTAGTTGAAGCTTATAAAGAAGAAAAGCTAAGGCAGTTCCTGAATTGAAAGTAAAGAGGCTTGATGGTAGCTGAGTATGAGAAGGAGTTTAGCTATTTAAGAAAATATGTACCGAAATCTATGTTAACTAAACTTTCAAGTGCTGGAAAATTAAGGATGGCTTAAATGACTATGCTAAAGAACGGTTGATTAGACCTTTTCATTGCAACTAGTGAATTACTATCAACTTATACAAGCAGCCATTCGGTCAGAAAAGAATGGATTGGATAAAAATGAAAATGAACAAAGAATAAACTTTGTTGGAGGTGGTTTATTAATAAGGAAGAGACCAAGGGTTGCATAGAGAGATCGACCAGCAAAATCTATTAATCGCCTTACTTCTAGGGGTAAACAACAGATAGCATTTACCATTGCTAGATCAGGTAAGGAGACATCAATAGGATAAGGTGGAGGATAACCACTATAATGTACTTATTATTTCATAAGGCATTAAGGCACCTGCAGAATGCTCACTGTTGCTTGCTTCAAGTGCAGCAGCAAGGAACATTTTATTTCCAATTGCCCATTTAGGTAAGAGTAGGGGTCAACCTAATAGAGCAGCAGGGGAGATTCTAATACACCTTCAGTAGGTTGAGAATGTGGAAGAGGCAGAGAAAGACCTAGCAAGTTTAGAGCATAGTCTAGAAATGTTTTTGAAGCTACACCACCTACTTAGTCATTTGCTATGAAAGCTCGAAAAGATATGGATGCTCCAAAAGTTATAACTGGTGCTTTTTCTCTCTTCGACACTGATGTATATGTGCTTATAGATCTGGATTCTACTCATTCTTATATTTGTATTGAGGATTTAGGTAAAAGTATGGCTATTATAAATGAATTTAATTTTGATATATGTGTGACTAGTCCCTTGGGCCTTAGTGTTTGTGTGAACAAAGTGTGTAAGAATTGCCCTATTATGATACAAAGGAAATAATTTTTGGCTAATTTAATTAAGTTACCCTTTTATGAATTTGATGTAATATTAGGTATGGACTGGTTAACTAAACATCGAGCAATAGTGAATTATAGAGATAAGACTATAGTATTGAAGAATGCTAAAGTAAAGAAATAATCATACAGGTTATTAAATCTAAACCCCTAACAAATGTTATATCGGTTATGAAAGCTATACATTTTATTAGGAAGGGATGTGAGGCATTCTTGGTTTTTGTACTTGATTCCAAAAGAGAGATAATAAATCTTAAAGATATACCTCTAGCTAATGAATTCCCATATTTGTTTCTAAAAGAGTTATTGGGTCTCCTGCCTAAGAGAGAGTTGGAGTTATCTATAAAAGTTTTATCTAGAACAGCTCTTATTTCTATGGTATCGTATAGAATGGCAACATCAAAACTAAAAGAGCTGAAAGTCTAATTATAATAACTGCTGGATAAAAGCTTTATTAAACCTAATGTGTCACCTTGGAGCATGCTAGTATTGTTTGTCAAAGAGAAAGATAGCACATTGAGAATGCGTATAGATTCTAGGTAGCTCAACAAAGTAACAATAAAGAATAAATATCCCTTATCTCGGATTAAAGATTTATTTGATCAGTTAAAGGGTGCTGGTATTTTTTAGATTAATCTATGATCAAGATATTATAAACTTCTAGTAAAAGATGTAGATATTCCAAAGACCGGTTTTAAAAAACAGTATGGCCATCATGAATTTTTTGTAATGCCTTTTGAGTTAATGAATGCATCAGTAGCTTTTATGGATATGATGAATAGGATGTTTAGACCCTATTTAGACCAGTTTGTAGTAGTATTTATTAATCATATAGCAAATAATTAAAAGCCCGACCTAACATAAGGCAAGCAATAATCAAAGCTTAGAAAGGTGATGAAAAACTATAGCAAATAATTCAAATGATACATGAAAGAGGTCTATTAGAGTATTCAATATGAGATGATGGAGGTGTGTATTGCTAGAATAGATTATGTGTACTAGATGATAAAGAGTTGAAGAAAGCCTTATTGCAAGAAGCACATAACATGGTTTTCACCATTCATCAAGGTGGCAACAAGACGTATCAAGACTTGAAGTAATTTTTTTAGTGGCCAGGGATGAAAAAGGATAAAGTTGAATATGTTTCCAAATGTTTGACTTGTCAATAAGTAAAGGTGGAACATCAATTTCCTTTAGGGTTGTTGAATCATATTCCAATTCCATAGTGAAAATGGGATAACATCACTATGGACTTTGTTACCGACTTATCTCTCACTCAAAGAAAGCATGATGCAGCATGGGTGATTGTGGATAGATTGACCAAGATCATTTATTTTATACTAGTTTGATTAAGCTACCCGATGGATAAATTTTTTGAATTATATGTAAATGAAATTGTCCAATTGCATGGGATACTACAATTAGTAATTTCAAATTGGGATCTAAGATTTGCTTCCAGATTTTGGAAAAACTTATAACAAGCTATAGGCATAAAACTCTGTTATAGTACCGTATTTCACCCATAAATGGATGGTTAATCCAAAAGGGTTATACAGGTGTTGGAGGATATATTAAGAGGATATGCCCTTGATTTCCTAAGGAATTGGGATAAATATTTGGCCTTAACGGAGTTCACATACAACAACAGTTATCCAACTAGCATTGGCATGCTAGCTTACGAGGCTTTATATTGTCACAAGTTTACGACTCTAGTTTGTTAGATAAAATTAGTTAAGAATAAAATGATCAATCCTGACATTATCAAAGATACCAAAGAGAAGATGCAAATTTTTAAACAAAGATTGAAGGAAGAAAGCGATCAATAAAAGTCATATACAGACTTGAAAATAAAAGATATTGAATACCAAGTAGGAGATAAAGTATTTTTAAAGGTGTCACCATGGAGGAACGTATTGTTGTTTAGTAAGAAAGGGAAGCTCAACCCTAGGTTTATTAGTTCTTACAAAATTATGGAATGGGTAAACCTGTCACCTATAAATTAGCTCTTTTGTTGGAGTTATAAAAGTTACATAATGTCTTCTATATTTCCATGCTCAAACTATATCAATCAGATGAGTCTTATATATTACCAGTGCAAGACATAAGGGTTCAATCTAACTACATATATGATGAAAAACCAAAAGAAATTTTTGCTAGAGAAGTTAGAAAACTACGGAACAAATAGATCCTTTTTGTTAAAGTATTATGGTAGCATCACGACATGCAAGAGGCCAAGTGGGAGCCTAAATCGGCAATGCAAGCACGGTGTCCATAACTATTCAAAATAGGTATGAATTTTAGGGATGAAATTCTTTAAGGGGGAGAAAAATGTGAGGACCCTACTTATGCCCTAGAAGGATGTAAAAGAAATTACTTAATAATCCTATTAATTCATGATTGTTGGTGATGTAAAGTAGATAGGAACCTAAAGGTAATTGTTCTAATGGAGAAGAGGTAATTTGGTCATTATACATTAAGTCATACATGAACCTAATTAGGAGAAGATGTGATTTAGGGGTTCAATTGAAAAAAGAAGAGATAAAGATTTGAGGTTAGAATAAGAAATTAAGGGAGTTAAAGGAGCTAAGTGTAATTTCCCTAAGGTTGACAAATGGACCAATAGGGAAAGAACACCTAGCTTCCCTAGAATATTCTTCATAATTATAGAAATACTGAGAATTTAGGGGAAGAAGTGACCAGCCATCCTAAAGAACAAAAAAGGCAACTAATTTTCTCTCCAACTAACCAATAAATAACCCCTAAACTACAACTCTAGTTTAGTGAAGAGAGAGAGCTTAGTGCTTAACATTTTTAAGGTAATAACTTTTCCTTTCTTGTTTTCTACTCTTATTTCTTATAGTTACATAATCAACCGAGGAAGTAGATGAATCACTAAGCATGATAATTTGTAATTTCATTATGTAAAATGAGAGAAAGCTAAAGGTAAGGAGAAGGTGGTGGAAAAGGCTTGAAGAGTTTGTTTGCTAAAGAGGTATGAGAACTTCTTACATTGTGTGCCTATTTGTCTTTAAATGCAACATTATAAAGATGTTTTAGATGTGTTTGTAAGATGAAACATGGATGTAATGTTTTCTTGCTACATAAGAGTTGGATTTGGAGAACTATCCTTGAGGTAGAAAGAAGTCGTCCTTGGATTCACTAGACTTAGTCATACTTTTTTGCCTATAATTTGAGTTATAGAGCTGTAAATTGCATGATTCTAGTTAGGTTAAAAACTAGACTTGCATACCTATAGTTCATGTGAAGAGGTTAAAGTATGATTTCCTTTGTAAGATGATCTAAATTTAGAACATATTAAACATGGAATTAAAAGAATAGTTGACATGAATTGTATATGAAATACAAGAATGCAAAGAGGATATAAATAGATACATGAAGGTCTATAGATGTATATATGAACATATACAAATACACATATGGTTGTACATGATTTATAATACTTCAATTAGATAATACACATGTATAAATATGTTTAAATTATTGAAATTATACATTGTTACAATTGTTTATAAACATTTGCATGTATAATTATGCAATATGATGAATTGGACACAATGAATGAAATGAAATGATAAATAATCAAATGCCTGCATTTAGAGTTCGGTTATGGATAGATAGGCATGCCTATAGGGTATAAATATAGCTACTATAGTCCTGACCCCATTTGAGTCTACAATTTATCCCCGTTTAAGAGCACAATATTGACCCTATTTAGGTCCATAGGATTAATAGCTTCAGGTATCCATATGAATAGTACCTTTAGGTATTCACATGATTGATAGCTACGGATATCCACAACACCCATTATCCACACCCACGAACTTATATAGGCATCCATAGGAAATAATAAATAGTTTAATGAATGTTAAATGCTCAATGCTAAATAATGATATGATACATGTGATTAATCTACACTATAAATCTTATATATGGTAACGCTTACCCAATTAATGGTAATATGGTTTCTAATTAATATAAATATATTTCATTATTGTTGTATATTATTTGTGAATAAGAATGACCACTGTGAGTGGTTGTTCACATATTTATTACTCCCTACTAAGCTATATAGCTTAGCATGGGTGTTTATTCTTATAGGTACTCAAGATATAACTCTTCAGCAGGCATAAAGCCATTGGCAATAAGGCCAACACTAGCATTAGAAAGAGTCAAAGTATGAAAAAAATTATCTTTTTATTTTTATTTTTGTTATTGTAAATTTCATATTTTTCTAAGTAAAGTGTAATGTAATGAATATAACTATTATAATTATGATGTATAAAAAAGTTTTCTCTAACATAGGTTATTTCAATGTGATGAGATTATTATAAGTTACTTAGAATGACATGATTTTTGTGCAAATGAGATACAATACAATTATTTTTTATGAAAGATAGTATGTATGGTAGCAAGGAAATCGAAAATGTTAGAGCATTCTTTATACTGGGGAAAGTTAAGATCCATCACTTTAAATTCCATCCCTTTTTGGTTGACCTAAGCACACATGGTATGAAATATGTGTCGTGATTTTCTTTTCTTCCCTTAAAGGAATGCATATCTTACAAAATATATGCACACACACACATATATATACAAAACCATGCAGAAGTATAGGTTGCGATCCACCGAAGCATCCAACTTTAGTCTACTCATATAAGGACTACTTCTGGCTTTCAAGATAGAATATGATAGTTACATTTAACTTATCATAGGATTACACTTAACCCTAGTTTGGATCTCAATCTGAAGCATACAACCTCATGTATGTCTTTATCTTGTATTTTAACAAGATCAATCTTGTATTTTCTGCAGGATGGCCCTTTTATTTTTAACATGCTCTTGAGTTCACCATATGTTCAAAAAATCACTTCGTTTTAGTCTTTGTCAACTTATTGTTAAAACTAAGGTAAACACTCATGTGAGTGGGCTATTTCTCTATCCAACACGCTTAATCTTATAATAAATAACAGTAAATGTTCACATGCAAACATTCACACTTATGTATTGCAAAATAATGAACATTATTATTATTCATAAATAATAATAATATCAAGGGATTACATATTAATAGTACAAATCAAATCCTATGCAAACCCTGAGATCTAATATATCTCTTAAACACATCTACTGATATAGGTTTAGTCAATAGATCTACAATCATTTCTTGCATGGGAACGTACTGTAAGTTCACTTCTCCTCATGTAATAATGTCTTTTGTATATTGATACTTAAGGTTGACCTTAGTCCTACTATGAAATTTTAGATCTTTAATGTAAGCCATCAATGATTAATTGTCACTATACACTATCATTGGTTCCTCTAAGGTATTTATTCTTAAATGGTTTATAAATTGTTTTAGCCAAATTACGTCTTATACTATAGCTGAAGAAGTGACAAATTTAGCTTCCATTGGAGATAGGGATACATAAATTTATTTCTTACTACTCCATGAGATGGCATCCTTACCAAGCAATAATACATAAACTGAGGTGGAATTCTTCTCATCCATATCACCTCCCTAATTAGCATTTGTATATCCTCTCAGTTGCATACCTTTTTCTTGATAATAAAAAGAATAATATGTTGTATCTTTGGTGTATCTAAGTATCCTTTTCATGGTTTCCTAATGTGTTTCACCTAGGTTTGACTGATATTTACTCACCATGCACACTGTATAGCACATATCAAGTCTAGTACACAATATTGTATATATTAGAATACCCATGACACTAGCATATGGAACGTTTCTCATATGTTATATTTCTTCTAGCATCTTAGGGCGTATACTTTTGCTGAGAAACTGATTCTTAGTAATAGGGCTATTTATGCCAATGTCATACTAAATCATTTAAGGACTTTGTTGATAAAGAGACAATAACCTTTTTAAGTGATCCCTTGAAATCTTAACTCTAAGAATATAATCTACATGACCCATATCTTTCATTTTAAAGTTAGACGATATCAAATCTTTGATTTCATTTACGCACCCTTTGTCATTTTTAGCAATTAGTATGCCATCTACATATAATGCTAAAATAACAAATAGCTTTTATGGTAGACACAATGGTCTTCCTCAATCATGTTGAATGCATACGATATGATCACATTATGAAACCTTAAATACCATTAACTTAAAAATCGATTAAGGATATAGATTGATCTTGTCGATTAGCAAACCTTATATTTGTTGACTTTTTAAATGAAACCTATAGGTTCATCCATATAGATTTCTTCATCTAATTCTCTATTGAGAAAAGTAGTCTTTACATCTATTTGATATAGCACTAGGTATAGACTAGCTACTATGGCCAGAATTATCCTTATTGACATAAATCTAACAACAATTAAGAAAGTTTCCTCATAGTCAATCCCTTACTGTTGTGTGAACCCCTTAACAACTAGTCGAACCTTGTATCATTTGATATTACCATCAGCTTTTCACTTTATTTTGAGAATACACTTATTTTAAATTAGTTTGTGTCCTTCCAAAAGATCAACCAATTTCCAAACTTGGTTTGATCTCGGGGATGCCATTTCTTTTTCCATTGCTTTAATCCATTTTTCTTTAGCTAGGTATAAAAGGGCATCTTTTACATTTTCAGGCTCTTCATTATCTTATGGGGTAATTAGAAGGGCCTGGTTCGATCCGTTTGTCTCAAATCATCGATGTAGAACATTTTTTTAGATTTTTAAAGCTTGGTTTTTGATAAACGTATCTCATATATTTATTATAATTTAGAATTATCCCATTGGGATTGAGCTTCATGCTTCTACTGGAGTCGGAAACACTCCAACTCAAGTAAGGATTTGGAATTTTCATGCTTCCACTAGAGTCAGGATCCCAAACATCCAGATCATTAAGAAGAGTGTCTTGACCTTTTTTCTCTAATTTCATTCCACTTAGATGGAGTGATACTGATGCTTCCTCTTCTTGAGTTTCATAGAAAGCGAAGTTTTGACTCATTTCACCCAACTTTGGAAATCCAATCTCTAAGAAAATGATGTCTTATGATTTGAATACTTTCACTATGCCATTTTCGTGCTCATCCGTGAATATATATCCTTTTGATACTTTAAAATATCTTGCAAAGATACTCTTTTTACCTCTTGGTTCTAATTTACCAAATTTATTTGATTTATTATAGACATAAGTCATAATGACCTTAAAATCGGGTTAGCCGTACATAGTACTTTTTTATAGTGAATAGTATTTTTGAGCTGAAAAATACTCCTATAAGCAAAAAATATTTTATTCAAATATTGGAAAGTATTGGTCACGAGTAGTCTGGAGTTGATATTTGAAGTGAATTTGAGGTCAAATAGGGCTTTAAAAGTCAAAAGCACGAAAAATGGAACGATTAGGGTTTTAGGGTAACTACTTAACCAAAGTTTGATCATACCATTAAAAATAGCAAATGAAGTTTAAAAATTTTTAAAAATTTTATATACATTTAAAATAATGTGTAGAATATTTTGGTTGAAAAAATTAAATTTTTTGGTAACTTCAATAATTTTGAATCGGACTAATTTAATTGAACCAGACCAAAAATGGACTCCGATTGGGCTTAAATTTTGTGTGTAGCCTATTTTTGAGGTGATAAGAAAGATGGAATCAAATTTGAAGTGATTTAGAGTTAGAAAGTAGGAAATTTTAATTATAGCTGTTTATCAGGTAATTAACGGTTTTAAACTAAAAGTAACTCAAGCCCATTACAAAAGCCTAACCCAAGCCCATTTATTGGTCATATAGAAGGCAGAAAAACTCGAGAAAACTAGAGGCCTCAACAACCATCTCTTTCCCTTTTCTTTAGCCAAACCCACTTCCACCATTTTTCTCTCTTATTTTTTCTATCTCTCTCTCAATTCACACCAAATCCAAACATAAGATAGGATAATCTACCTCTCTAGTCCACCCTAGTAGCCTTTAAACTTTGATTAGAGGAAAGAAATCAAGAGAAATCAAGTGACAAAGTTTAGGTTTCAATTTGAGGTAAGTGAATTTCTTGGTTTTAATTTTGTTTTATGCTACCTACTACTAGTTTTAGATGCCTAGAGTTCATATTTGATTTTATTTTGAGCATTTAAGATCAAAATCATAGGGTTTGGTTCGATATAAAATTTGGCCATTGAAAGATTTCAAGAGGAAGATCAAATTTCCAAGGCCAAAAGCAAAGAAAAGGAAGTCTAGGCAAGGAAAAGCACAAGAAAAAGGTTAGTGACTAGTAGATCCTTTTATTTTCCTATAATTTGTGACTTTATCTAGCAAGCGTACTAAATCAACTAGTAATATAGGGAAATATAGATTAAAATCACAAATATCGTAGCCAAAGGAACATGGATTGCTAAGGATAATATCTATATATGAATTAAATCAATCTGAGATTGTTTCACAAATGTTTTCGATTTAAAGGTAAAAATTAAACTAAATAAATAATTAAATAAAATAAAAACTAAAATTAAATCAACATGAATTAAAAATAAAATAATAACTGAATTTCTTTTGCTAAAGTAACTATCCACCTTAACTTTCATTGTGATGACTTAATTTCAATAAGAACACCAGTGATTATGGAAAAAATCAGATGAAATAAAGTCTGATACCTTGAAATAAGACTATCTTTCTTAAGCGTTAAATTCTATTGTTAAGAATAACTCAATGCTTAGCATAAAGATCATGTTAAATTCCTAAACATTCATTAAACTCTTTTGCAAGAAAATTCAATTTCAGTTTATTCTTAGTTCTTCCTCTCTTAGTATTAATCAATAATTCCAATACATAATTACATCAAAATAAGAAAATAATCATGCATTGATACTAAAGAGTTAACCTAAGAACATGCAAATCATTAACTATGTCTAAACCAATTTTTAGTTATTGTATCAATAAACCAATAATTAATCTCAATACAATCAAAGATGAGAATATGTTTAAAACTAAGAAATAGTCAACCAATGTTCAAATTAAGGCTCAAAATAAAGTCATAATAATGAAAATATAAGATTTCAAGTATCCATTAGCAAAAGAAGAAAAAAATACATCATAACAAAAATTAAAGCTAAAATAAATATGAAAAGAAAAACACTGAATGAAAGCATAAGAAAAATTACGTAAAAAAGAACAAAAACTATTGAACTCTGCTAGTTCTCTTGATCCTACTTCATGATTTATGATCCCTCATTTGGTGTTAGAGTCTTCTATTTATAGGAAAAATAAGTTATAGAAGTTTTCTAAACTTCCTTAAATGAAATTGAAAAAGAATCCTTCTTGACTTGGAAAATCCTTTGATGTATCGCAGTTCCCTTGCACGGCCAAGCAAAAATCTGCTTTGTAAGATGCACTGCCATGCATTTTTCCTCAATAGGGTTTTAATGGCAACTTAAACTCCTTTGCTTTTCCATGCACTATAGTGCATGGTTTCCTTTAGATGCTATATGACCACTTATTCCAATACTCCTCTAGATGCATGGCCACTTAACTTTCAACACTTCAAACACACGACCACTTAAGCTTCCACTGGACTTCACGTACAATTACTAACTTGACTTTTCCAATTTTACAGTTTTGGCCCATAACTTCTTGCCTTTTTGCAATTAAGTCCTTTTTTCTCTTAATTTAAACCTGAAAAACACCAAAACTTACAATTAACTCAAAAAATATAAAATTAACCAATTAAACTCAAATTCAACCTAATTAACACAAAATTAACTCAATTAAACACCTAAAAACATACTAAAAACATAATATAAATTGCCATTATCAAATACCCCACACTTAAACTTTGCTTGCCCTCGAGAAAATTATAACAATCCAACTCTTCAAAATAATCAAACTCAAATAAAGAATCATGCAATTCAAAACAAAGTTTAGCAACTAACAAGAGTACTTAATAAAATTTCAAGTAGAATAAATTCAACCAAGATAATATGAGTTAGTTTCCTTGTGGGGGTGCAAGACAAAAATATTTTAAGCATTTTCAAAATCAAAAACACCAATGAAAATTCATATTCAAGTTTAGAATGATTGTACTGTTAGTGTAAGCCCTAGCCCCAATGCATTGTAACGAAACACTTGAAATTAATAAAATGAGGCATTTGTTTTATCTATTGTATTCCTGTGCATATCAATTGATAGAACTATCCAAGAATGTTGTTTCAGTTTAAGTTATCATGTGTGAGGCACATGGTTGTAAGACCTTGAAACAAGTGAGACTTCATTCTAAATATCCCTAGTCAGTCATTGTTATGGGAATAACAAATGAATTAAGACTAGTATGCTCTCTCTGATAAGTTGAGTTCTGTCTTACGGATCATAAGGACAAGAGTGTCAATCAGAGATCATAGATACATGTTTAGAACACGGTATCTGGATTAGATCCACTCATGAGAACACTACATGGTACAAAGTCATAAGTGTTTCTCATATGCAAGTTTTGTATCGGAGTTCTTAGACCTGAAATCTCTATGAAACTCTTTATGAATTACTGTGTACTTTGACATACACCTAACGTGCTCGTAACAGAGTGACAAGTACGGGTATGATTGGGTATGCATTGATCCATGTTAGAGAGCATGAGAGAAGTGAAGGGATTACCCCTCTCGATATGAGAGAAAATATCATCGGCCACTTGATCAGTGAACTGAGAAGTGTATGGCCATACCGAGATGAAATAATGAGTAATCATTATTTATCTGAGAGTTCAGTGTCACTGGAATATCAAGAAAGGAATTAATATATATAAGGATGACTGGCTCCATGCCTTATATTAATTCTTATATTTATGGGTAAGGGACTATGCAAAATTGCATTAGGTCACTAAATGCCATATGCATTTTCATTTAATTTGGAATGCTATAATATCTTGCTAGAGAATATATATAGCCTTTGAATTAATTTATTAATTCATTGCCAACATTAAATGGACCTATAGGATCGCACACAAAGCATTGGGCTTAAAATATTTAAATTGTGTATTGGGAATTAATTTGGACTTTTATTTAAAGTCAAATTAATGCATAAAATGGGTAAACAGATTTTTGCCTAAAACAGCTAGCTGTTTTAGGCAAATCTGTAAAAACAGTTTTTTTGCTGTTTTAGGCAAAACTGTCAAGGTACGATTTTGCCTAAAACAGCTAGCTGTTTTAGGCAAATCTGTTAAGCCACGATTTTGCCTAAAACAGCTATGTGAAACGAGTTTTTTGCCTAAAACAGCTAGCTGTTTTAGGCAAATATGTTGGTCACGAGAGAAATTTGTTGGCATGTGCTAGGTTTAATTTCAATTGATTAATTATCTATGTATAATTAAGTTAATTGAGTATTAAATCCTAATTTGTATTTAATCAAAATATAATACTTGAGAGGAAATTAAAGTAGCCAAAATTCAAACTAAAATACTAGTTGAATTCGGCAACTTATTTTACCTTAAATAAGTAAGTTTGTTTTGATTAAATGACTAATGCCATTTGAATTTAAATTCTAATGGAATTTAAATTAGGATATATCTCTTAATTAGGAAGTGATGGAGGCTGAAATTAACACTTAATTTACGGCACTCACACTTGACCTAAATTAGTGATATATATTAATGAATTAAATGAATAACATGTATGCCGTTTTTGCTATTTTTCTCTCTTGGCCGAAATACTCAAGGGGAAAGAAATCTTTCTTGTTCTCTTGTGTTCTCGGGCTGAAACAGTAACCTAAAGGAAGAACAAGATCAGATCTTGTGGCTTCAAATCATTCCCATTGCCGAATACACAATCATAGAGCTAGCACTCTTGATTTTAAGCCATCTTTGCAAGTGTGTGTGTGAGAATAGAGGGAGTGGCGTAAAGGCTGTTCCTTGGCATTGGTGGTGAAGATCTAAGGTGGACATATCCTTCTTGGTTGCTGGTCATCATCAAAATCAAGTTTTAAAGGCATCTAAAGTTGTAAGTTTAAAACTCTAAAATTGCATGTTTCGATTCTTGTCATGGAATTGTATGGCATGTATGATAAAAATTTTTGTTTTTCCGCTGTGCCATCATCACTTTCATACCATGTCATATTCCATCAGTGGTATCAGAGCCTCAACATGCTTATTTTAGTGCTTTAGATGCATGAAAAAATTAATTAAAAATCGTCATTATGAAAACATGCAAATCTGAAATTTTCTGTTTTGAGTTTTTTGCATTGTTTTGGTGTAAAAACGATTTTAATTGATTAGATAGGTATTATAATTAATATGACATGTTAATATACTGTCCTAAGATGTTATTAGGACTGGTAATGGTCGGATTTAATTATTTATACCTGATGGTACATGTTAATTATGAAACTAGGTGCTAGTTGGCATGTAAATTGCTAGTTTAACAACTAGTTTTCAAAATTAAATGTAAAAACGTTTTTGGGATGTTTGTAAGTGATTTTTAAAGATTAAATAACAGGTCTGGACATGTTTTAAATTTGGTTTTAATTCTGGTCCATGACAATTTAATTGATTATTTTTAAAATCACTTAAAACTATGTCTAGTTTGTGTTTGTTACATGTTTAATCAACATTGTTTGTTTTGTTTTGATTAAAATGGTAAAAACACATTTAGATTAAAATGGTACAGAATATTAAATCAATGTTTATGGACTTATTTAGATTATTAAATGACTCATAAAATTGATTTGAATATTTGTGCATTTTATGGCATTACATAAGCATTAAACAACTAGTTTTTGTTGTTTGTTTGTTTTTGCATGAATGCCGTGTACTATATATGTGTTCTTCATGATTTTATTTTTAATTCATGTTAGCACATATTATATGCATTTTTAATGTTTATGGGCTGTATGACATAAAATTAAAAATGGCAAAATTGGAAATTATACTAGAGTTGATTTATAGCACAAATCTAACTAGTTAGTGTTTTGGGCTTTTAAGAGAACTTATTCAATAAGAGGATTTAGTCCATTGGGCTTTGGCCCAGTCCCGTCATGGGGTCTTCTCTTAAAGGTTCAAGTACACAATTTCCATTAATGGGCTTGGCTAAATTAATTAAAATTGGACTTTGTTTTATCCATGAATGCTATGTATATTTATTTGCTAATTTGGTGTGATGAATGGATATGCATGGTGCATTCATGGGCCCTGGGTTTTTGTAATTAAATATGGCCTGCGAGCCATTATGTTTTATTGTAAAAGTTTCATTTATTTCTTAGAATAGAATATACTTGAAGACTTTGTAAATCAAGACGAAGCCCACCAGAGTGGAGAAGCCCAACTCGAAGATTCTTATGTAATAGTATAGAATCTTAGTTGTAGGTTTTTGGGCCCATGTTTGTCACGCTTTACTTTATGCAATTATATATATATGCATGCTATGTATGGATGACAAAGCGTATGCCATGTAAGCCGTAATAAAATGAATCCCTAGAATAGTAAGTCACAAAGTTGCCTTCCTAATTCGAAACATGTCAAGGCATCGATCATCGGTCACGTAGACTAGGAGTCCTAGATGCGCCCGATTATCTTTGTGAGGCATGGGTTGTGAATGTAGGTTAGACTTAACATGGAAAGGGATGCCCGGACCTAGGCAACTAATAAATGGGTTGTGCTATAACATCTTAAGATGTTAGCCCATTTGATCCAAGAGTCATGTACGAGACATGATTGGAGTTTTCCTACCTAAGTAACTTAACTTGTTAGGTGTACAAGCTCAGCTTGACTAATAAGTTGTTGTGAAAAGTGGATCTTGGCCCACATTAAATCACTAACGCGAATTATTTAAAGGGATATTAATTCGGTTTGTGGGATCATTACTAAGACCTCATTTAATCTTGCTAAATTTTATTGTAGATTGAAAATGGCATCTTCAAACAACAATTTCTCATTGCGATCGGTCCTTGAAAAGGACAAATTGAATGGTACCAATTTCATAGACTGGTCTCGAAACTTAAGAATAGTTCTTAAGCAAGAGAAGAAGTCGTATGTTTTGGATGCACCCTTGCCTGAAGAACCAGGAAGGAACGCCTCTGCGGTTCAAAAGGAAACTTTTGAGACCAAGAAGAGCGACTCCAATGATGTGACCTGTCTGATGCTGGCCACTATGGTGCCTGACTTGCAAAAGCAATTTATGGACCAAGAGGCTTATGCGATCATGGTGCACCTCAAGGAGATGTTCCAAGAGCAAGCTCGTCACGAGAGGTTCGTGACAACAAAGGCTTTAATTTCTTGCAAGATGGCTGAGGGTACTCCTGTTAGTACCCATGTACTCAAGATGAAAGGGTATCTTGATACTCTTGAGAAGCTTGAGGTACTAGTGCCAAAGGAATTGGCCACTGACTTGATCTTAGGATCATTGCCTGCTGCTTATGATCCATTTGTGATGAATTATAACATGCATGCAATGAACAAGTCAGTCACTGAGCTTCATGGGATGCTTAAGAATGCTGAAGAGAACATTCGAAAGACCAATCCCGTACTTATGGTTCAAAAGGGAATTAAGAAGGGAACTGCTAAGGGAAAGGGAAAGGGAAAAGGAAAACCCAAGTCAGTTGGGAGTGCACCTCAGGCCCAATCCAAGCCCAAGGCGCCAAAACTCAAAGAGAGTGAGAGCACTTGCTTCCATTGCAACAAAATAGGGCATTGGAGGAAGAATTGCGCTCTCTTCAAGGAAGAACAAAAGAAGAATGGAGCCAAGGCGTCCAGTTCTGGTATTTTTGTTGTTGAAATTAACCTTTCTATTTCTACCACTTGGGTATTGGATACCGGTTGTGGTTCTCACATTTGTTCAAATGTGCAGGGGCTAAGAAATAGGCGGTTACTTGGGAAGAATGAAGTGGACCTCCGTGTGGGGAATGGAGCACGAGTTGCTGCCATGGAGATAGGCGACTATCACCTCACTTTACCTTCCGGACTTTGTATTGTTTTGAATAATTGTTATTATGTGCCTGCTATGAGCAGAAACATTATTTCAGTTTTATGTTTGGATAATGATGAATTTGATTTTGTTATTAAAAATGGCAATGCTCATATTCGTCGCCAAGGCATTTCTTATGGCAATGCCATGTTGCAAAATGGCCTTTATATCCTTGATTTACAAAACAAAGAGTCCATATACAACATTAATACAAAGAGGGTTAAATCAATCGAAATAAACCCTACTTACTTCTGGCATTGTCGTTTAGGACATGCAAACGAAAAACGCATTTCAAGACTCCACAAAACTGGAGTGCTTGGGTCATTCGACTTAGAGTCTTATGACACATGCGAGCCATGTTTGCATGGAAAAATGACAAAGAGTCCTTTTAATAAAAAAGGTGAGAGGACTAATGGCTTATTGGAACTAATACATACCGATGTATGTGGACCTTTAAGTACACATGCTAGAGGTGGTTTTAGCTACTTCGTGACATTCACAGATGACTTCAGTAGATATGGCTATGTCTATCTAATGAAGTATAAGTCTGAAACTTTTGAGAAATTCAAAGAGTTTAAGAATGAAGTAGAAAACCAACTTGGCAAAAATATAAAAGCCATTCGATCAGATCGAGGTGGCGAATACTTAAGCCAAGAGTTTGACAGTCATCTAAAGGAGTGTGGTATTATTTCACAGCTCACTCCTCCTGGAACACCTCAATGGAATGGTGTGTCCGAAAGGAGAAATCGAACTCTGTTGGACATGGTTCGATCTATGATGAGTCAAGCTAATCTTCCTATCTCTTTTTGGGGTTATGCATTAGAAACTGCTGCGTTTCTATTGAACCGTACTCCAACTAAAGCAGTTGAGAAGACACCATACAAGGTATGGACTGGGAAAGAACCCAATATGTCTTTTCTCAAGATTTGGGGCTGTGACGATTAACATCTGACAAACTAGAGTCCAAATCGACTGTCTGCTTGTTTGTGGGTTATCCCAAAGAAACAAAGGGATACTACTTTTACTCACAAGCCGAGAACAAAGTATTTGTTGCTCGCAAGGCTGTTTTCTTGGAAAAGGAGTTCCTTCTCAAGAAAGACAGTGGGAGTAAAGTAGAACTTGGAGAAATTCAAGTGCCACAAGCTTCTATAGAGGATGAGTTGGAAATGGGATCAAGTTCACAACCAGTTGTGGAACAAGAACCCATTACACAAGTACCTAGAAGGTCTGGTAGGGTACGTCAGGAGATTGAGAGATACGGATTTCTAATCACTGACAGTGACACTATTGAGTTAGTAGATCGTGAGGATCCTACTACCTACCGAGAAGCTATTGAAAGCCCAGACTCAAAAAATTGGCTTGAAGCCATGAAATCTGAGATGCAATCAATGTACGATAACCAGGTTTGGACCTTGGTTGAATTACCGGAAGGTGCTAAGGTAATTGAATGCAAGTGGCTATTCAAACTCAAAGCTGATAAGACCTACAAAGGTAGACTAGTAGCAAAAGGTTTTCGACAAACTCATGGTGTAGACTATGATGAGACCTTTTCGCCTGTAGTCATGCTCAAATCCATTAGGATCTTGCTTGCCATAGCTGCATATCATGATTATGAGATATGGCAAATGGATGTCAAAACTGCTTTCCTCAACGGAAATTTACTTGAGGATGTGTATATGACACAGCCTGAAGGTTTTGTCAATCCCAAGCATCCTAAAAAGGTTTGCAAGCTTCAAAAATCCATTTATGGATTAAAGCAAGCATCCCGAAGTTGGAATCTTCGTTTTGATGAGGCAGTCAAAGAATTCGACTTCATCAAGAACGAAGATGAGCCTTGTGTGTACAAGAAGGTTAGTGGGAGCATAGTAGTATTTCTAGTCCTATATGTGGACGACATCCTTCTCATTGGGAATGACATTCCAACATTGCAAAAGGTTAAGCAATGGTTGGGAAAATGTTTCTTAATGAAAGACTTAGGTGAAGCCGAGACAATACTTGGTATTCGAATCTATAGAGATAGATCGAATCTGCTTTTGGGACTAAGTCAGGAAAAGTACGTAGACAAAGTACTAAAGCGTTTTAGTATGGGAGACTCAAAGAAAGGGTACATACCTTTGGCTTTGGGAGTTCCTTTGACTAAAGAACAGTGCCCTAAAACCAAAGAGGAAAGGGACAACATGAGTAGAATCCCATATGCATCTGCTATTGGATCTATCATGTACGCTATGTTATGTACTAGATTGGATGTTGCTCATGCACTGAGTATAACCAGTAGGTTTCAGCAAGACCCTGGTGAAAAGCACTGGTCTGCTGTAAAAGGGATTCTGAAGTACCTGCGAAGGACTAAGGATCACTTCTTAGTGTATGGTGGTCAAGAAGAGCTCGTCATACAAGGTTATGCCGATGCTGCTTTCCAGACCAGCACTCAGGATTTTAGATCGCAATCTGGGTTTGTTTTTGTTTTGAACGGTGGTGCTGTCAGCTGGAGAAGCTCAAAGCAAGAAACCGTTGCCGACTCAACTACAGAATCTGAGTATATTGCAGCAAGTGAGGCTGCAAAAGAGGCTGTTTGGATTAAAAATTTCATTGCTGGATTAGGAGTGGTCTCAAGCATCCTAGATCCATTAGAAATTTTCTGTGACAACAATGGGGCCATCGCACAGGCAAAGGAGCCCCGGTCACACCAGAAATCCAAACACATACTCAGGAGGTACCACTTGATCAGAGAAATCATTGATCGTGGGGACGTCAAGGTTAGCAAGATAGCAAGTGAAGACAATGTAGCAGATCCTTTGACGAAACAGTTACGTCCAAATCTGCACGAAGCTCATTTGAGAGCGTTCGATCTTAGGGCTATGCCCAATTGGGACTAGTGCTAGTGGGAGATTGTTAGTGTAAGCCCTAGCCCCAATGCATTGTAACGAAACACTTGAAATTAATAAAATGAGGCATTTGTTTTATCTATTGTATTCCTGTGCATATCAATTGATAGAACTATCCAAGAATGTTGTTTCAGTTTAAGTTATCATGTGTGAGGCACATGGTTGTAAGACCTTGAAACAAGTGAGACTTCATTCTAAATATCCCTAGTCAGTCATTGTTATGGGAATAACAAATGAATTAAGACTAGTATGCTCTCTCTGATAAGTTGAGTTCTGTCTTACGGATCATAAGGACAAGAGTGTCAATCAGAGATCATAGATACATGTTTAGAACACGGTATCTGGATTAGATCCACTCATGAGAACACTACATGGTACAAGTCATAAGTGTTTCTCATATGCAAGTTTTGTATCGGAGTTCTTAGACCTGAAATCTCTATGAAACTCTTTATGAATTACTGTGTACTTTGACATACACCTAACGTGCTCGTAACAGAGTGACAAGTACGGGTATGATTGGGTATGCATTGATCCATGTTAGAGAGCATGAGAGAAGTGAAGGGATTACCCCTCTCGATATGAGAGAAAATATCATCGGCCACTTGATCAGTGAACTGAGAAGTGTATGGCCATACCGAGATGAAATAATGAGTAATCATTATTTATCTGAGAGTTCAGTGTCACTGGAATATCAAGAAAGGAATTAATATATATAAGGATGACTGGCTCCATGCCTTATATTAATTCTGATATTTATGGGTAAGGGACTATGCAAAATTGCATTAGGTCACTAAATGCCATATGCATTTTCATTTAATTTGGAATGCTATAGTATCTTGCTAGAGAATATATATAGCCTTTGAATTAATTTATTAATTCATTGCCAACATTAAATGGACCTATAGGATCGCACACAAAGCATTGGGCTTAAAATATTTAAATTGTGTATTGGGAATTAATTTGGACTTTTATTTAAAGTCAAATTAATGCATAAAATGGGTAAACAGATTTTTGCCTAAAACAGCTAGCTGTTTTAGGCAAATCTGTAAAAACAGTTTTTTTGCCTAAAACAGCTAGCTGTTTTAGGCAAAACTGTCAAGGTACGATTTTGCCTAAAACAGCTAGCTGTTTTAGGCAAATCTGTTAAGCCACGATTTTGCCTAAAACAGCTATGTGAAACGAGTTTTTTTGCCTAAAACAGCTAGCTGTTTTAGGCAAATATGTTGGTCACGAGAGAAATTTGTTGGCATGTGCTAGGTTTAATTTCAATTGATTAATTATCTATGTATAATTAAGTTAATTGAGTATTAAATCCTAATTTGTATTTAATCAAAATATAATACTTGAGAGGAAATTAAAGTAGCCAAAATTCAAACTAAAATACTAGTTGAATTCGGCAACTTATTTTACCTTAAATAAGTAAGTTTGTTTTGATTAAATGACTAATGCCATTTGAATTTAAATTCTAATGGAATTTAAATTAGGATATATCTCTTAATTAGGAAGTGATGGAGGCTGAAATTAACACTTAATTTACAGCACTCACACTTGACCTAAATTAGTGATATATATTAATGAATTAAATGAATAACATGTATGCCGTTTTTGCTATTTTTCTCTCTTGGCCGAAATACTCAAGGGGGAAAGAAATCTTTCTTGTTCTCTTGTGTTCTCGGGCTGAAATAGTAACCTAAAGGAAGAACAAGATCAGATCTTGTGGCTTCAAATCATTCCCATTGCCGAATACACAATCATAGAGCTAGCACTCTTGATTTTAAGCCATCTTTGCAAGTGTGTGTGTGAGAATAGAGGGAGTGGCGTAAAGGCTGTTCCTTGGCATTGGTGGTGAAGATCTAAGGTGGACATATCCTTCTTGGTTGCTGGTCATCATCAAAATCAAGTTTTAAAGGCATCTAAAGTTGTAAGTTTAAAACTCTAAAATTGCATGTTTCGATTCTTGTCATGGAATTGTATGGCATGTATGATAAAAATTTTTGTTTTTCCGCTGTGCCATCATCACTTTCATACCTTGTCATATTCCATCATGTACACCTAAGTGTACATATGGTTTTGTTGGAATTTATCGGTTACATGCATCTCATACATAAGCGAAATTTAAAATTTATAACCAATGTTACTGATCTTGCCATGAATGTACAATATTCATACAATATTCATATTGATGAGAATAAGAAAAATCACCTTTGATTTTTGTTGAACAGTTGATTTTACTTCATACCGAGTTGTCGCAAACCACAGTGTCCAAAATCGAACACCTCCAATGAGTAATCCACACTAGAGATTGATAGAATGAACCAACAAATTGGTAGAGGAAAAGTGCTGGCCAAAAAAACCTAGAGCTAGCAATGGTTTAGGTGGCTAGGGTAGAGAGAATAATAGAATAAGTCTTTCTTAAGTGTTATATCACTTAACCCTAATTCCTCATTAGTTGGCTTTTTATAGTTAGGTTAAAAATCCAACTTCATAATGAGATTGGGCTCTTTAAAATTGTTGGAGAATTATTAATTGGGCTTTTGGAATTCTTTATAATTATTTGTGCTCAATTAAATCCAATTTAAACCTTTTTATAAAAGACTATGCATAAAACCCACAAACTAGGCCCTTTGTGCAACTAATTATATTTAATTACCCAAATGGATTCCAAATCCAACCAAATTAAATATGTAGGTTCCATGACACTTATGTAACATAGATAATTTAACTTGATCCAAGAAATAGGACATTAAGGCCTTCTATCTGGGAGTTGGCGTGTGGCCCTCTACAGAAGGGCTTCTGCACCAACTTCATTCCTTTGGCCCCTTTATAATTCCTCCAATGGACCTATTAATTATTATATCAGTCCAATAATACTTATAGTAGTCATATAACATTTATATTCCAATAATAATTAATCATGAAGTACATTATTTCAATTAGGTCCAATTTTACAGAACATTTCTCAAAAGTTTCACGAACAATTTTACTTGATCAAAATTAATTAAACTCTTTAATTAATTATTATCTTATTCACTTCTCTACCCTCATAATAATATCAAACATTATTATCCTTGTCATTTTATCATTTTATCCTTTTCTCTATATGTGTGTGACCTATTAGGTTCCTGTCCATATTGGCAATATAATATGTAATTGTGAATTCTATTCAAAACTCACATGATTTAAACTCCTTTAAATCATTTTATCAATCCCTATTGATATTCTTGATACATCATTATACAAGTCATGGTTGGCCTCTAGCTAGGCATCATGACTATCCAAATGTCAGGAAAGTCAAGTGGTTTGACTATACCTTTCCATAGAAACAGTTACCGTGTAATTACTCCTTTCACCAATCTTATCTCAATTAGATTCTGAGTATGGATTTCTGTCAACTCATATAAATCTAATTATGTATGTTCTATTAATTTAACCATTGTTTCCAAAATGCCCTTCATAGATCTCTATCCATCTTAGCATATTACTCTGGCCAGAGATTCTCCGAACAAGGCAATTATAGAATCATGCGAGATAACTTCCCTTATTAAATCTGGGATGGTGAATCCTTTGTCAATCACTCAACTATCTTCAAGTAGGTCATGATATACCCAATCTCCTAACTATGTTCACTCCCAGTTGGAAGTAATTAGTTATGGAGTCAAAGTATACCACTTGCTACTTAAGACAACTTTGGTGATCTCAAGTCTAAAGATACTTACACAACCGCTATGAAGAGATTCTCACTGACATAGATTTAATATCCATGTGAGGATTTTCTTTGCAGGTCTCCAATGAACTTGTTCTTCTAACAAGCATCCACATGTTAGCTTTGATTATCTTCCATAATCACAGTTATTAGAACCACTGTTTGAACCATTCAAGAAGCATAACATGTGCTAGTCTGTCCGAATTAACAATTTTCTTATCTTGTTAATTCTATGACTAGGGATATTTAGATATTAACACATTTGCATGCAATAGACATCTCATATCATGAACACTTTCATGATTGCCTTTGCACTGTGTTTATAATATCCATGACTTCATTTATTAATTTAAGATTTAGAAACTCATGTATTTAAACATAGCATTAATAAATGAATGATGCCTTTTATTAAGAATATAAATTCATACATATGAAAAACATCTCTATTACATGGGCTCTAGGGCATACTCTCTAACAGGTTTCACACTTGAAACTCTAGAAACACCATATATCTCTCCTTTAGCATCGAAACCCAAAGGTTATCTCCACTAAACAACTAAAAAATAAAACTTAGAATCACTTAGGTCTTTTAAAGGTTTTAATGGGGCTAAGGTATTGGTTATCAAAGAATGGATAAAAGATCAACAATAAGAATAGCCACTCTAAGATAAAATAGACTAATAATTTACAAATTCAACCCATTAACTTAAACAGTAAGGAACTAAACTTGTTTAGCCTTACACAATTCAAAACTCTTATGAGACAACACAACTTATAAGTCTCTCAATTATTCATACCCTTTTGAAGTCATATTTTTTTATGTAACTACCCTACACTTAAAAGTTTTGCCATACTTGCTAGCTTTATTTTCAATGCTTTATTCTTTTTTTTCTTTTCTCTTCTTTCTTTTTTTTTCTTTTTTCTTTTTATACTAGCTTTAATGTTGATAATATAATAATAACATGGATAATAACAAGTTATCATTTCACTATTTACTTGACTTCAACAATAACCCTTGAATATAAAATTCAAAAATATCTTACTATACCCATCAAGATACCAATTTTTTATTAATTCATCCAATCCTAGAGTGGACAATTCTAGAAGGAAAGATAAAATCTTTTTAGGCTATATGGTAAAATAAATGTGGGTAACAAGAAAAATAAATATGGTACGCATTAAGCATACTTCATTAGGCTTAAAATGGCTAACAAAGGATAAATATACAAATAGGGTAGGAAAACAAGTTAAGATATGGCTCAACAAGAAAAATATTGCCTAGATCACTTTTTAAGTTACATTGAGTTGCTTTTATACTTTGAAGGGTGATGAGGAAGGTTCTAGTGCTCTAAAATTCATCAATTAACTATTTCAATACATTATTTTTTTTTAAGTTCAAAAACTAGTCTTAAGTGCTCAAAAGGATAGAAACTAACAAATATAAGTCTAATTGAATGTTAATCTTGCTAGAAATTTATTAAACAACATGCTTGTTCTAATGCTAAACAAGAATCTTAAAATTTTGTACATTCTAAATTGAAGTTCAAAATGTTCAATTTTGAGAAAAAACTAGGGCGAATTGAGCTAAATGTACAATGAATGATAAATGAATTAAACCTACTTAACTAACATGCAAAAAACAAAAACTAAACATGCAAACTAAACAACAAAACTAAACAACAAAAACATAAACAAAAGGACTAAAACAACATAACTAACATAATTCATGAGTAAGAAAACAAGCAAGGTAAGAGAACTCCCTTGAATTGATCTTTAAAATCTAGCTCAGCTTAGCTCTATCCCCCTCTTTAAAATTTTTCTGCCCTCAGCAAAAGATCAAAAATTGCAGCTCACTACATAAATTTTGAGAAACAAGTTAGTGCCCAAGAGAGTAAAAGAATTGCACACTTGGCTCTAAGCAATAACAGAAACAAATAACCATAATTAAGCCTAAAAGAGTCATGAAATCTAATGAATTAATAATAGAAGTAAACATGCTTCTAAACCCAATATCGTGCAATGAACAAGACTTAATAACCATGGTAACTAAGCGAAGAAATGCAACTAGGCCAAACTTGCTTAAGTGCTCAATGCATAATATCCATATGTTACAAGGTAGACAGTGTGTGAATGCATAATCTTAAGTGTAAAGAGAATTGGTGATGGTTAGGCTTAAATAAAAGGAAGAGAAAGATTTTAATTAGTCATGTTAAGCACAAAATAAAATAAGCCAATTAAAATATAAACTCAACCTATATCAAGCCAATAATAAAGTTCAATCTCAAATAATAAGTAGCTAGAGTAATGGAGTGCAGATGAACTCAATTAAATTCTAAGCAAACCTATATTTAAGAGCAATAAAGTCACACCAATTCGTGCATATTCATCTAGGCAAGCAAATTGAAGTTTTGAGCATATAAAAAACAATTAAAAATTGCCCCTAAAACTTCAAACTAAAAATTGAAAGCTTAGATATAATTTTTAGGACCTGAAATGAGCTGTTATGTAGGGGCAATGCCCTTTAATGAATGTACGTCTCAAAATGAGCTTTCCGAAAACATATTGTAATAGTCAATTAGATACCTTTAGCAAAAGTTATGATCAAAATAGTATCTACCGTAATAAAAACTTCAACTAAATGAAAATGTGCAAGTGCTTTATAACTATTATCAAAATTTGAGATATTTACCATAAGTGTGTGCTTAAGTGAGTATTTTGATGCTTGGGTGAGTGATAAATCATGTGGGTGAGTGATAGAGTGAATGTGAGTACGTGATTTAGTGAATGTATAAGCGAGTGCGTATGCAAAAGAACAAATATATATATATATATATATATATATATATATATATATATATATATATATATATATATATATATAAGAGGAGGAAACATATAGATGCATGGCCGTGCATGGCCAAAGAGACCTAGGAACGTAGCCACGGACAAGGTCAAGGCGAGAGATGCGACAGTGCAAAGGCAGGGAGGAAGGATTCACGTGGGTGCTTATAGAGCTACTGCTTGGCAGACTCCCAACACAGACTCCCAATAAGTGGGCACACAGGGGCCTAGGAAAAAATGTCATGTGGGTACACGGTGGTAGCAGGCACTGGTGTATGAGGGAGAAGGCAGTCTGACCTATGGACACACAGGTGTGCAGGTGGTGTTGTCCTGGTGTGCGGGCATGCGAGTAGAGAAGGACTATCATAGGCGAGTGCACACAGGCGAGCTAGAAGGTGTGCATAGGCTTGCGAGGGGGAAGGGCATCTGTGTGCGCGAGAGCACGTAGGCTACTGGACTCTAAAAATAGTTATCTGTCATTCCTATTGCACTAACAAAATAAATTTTTAGGTTAAATTTAATTCACCTTAATTCCCTTTTTACAAAATTCATCAACACTATTAATTCAAAATGTAAACCTTCCCTCATGTAAATCCAAGCTCAACCAATTTATGTTAAAAATTTATCAAACTTGACTTTTTGTAACACCTAAATCAATTTACAACATGTGTATAAGACATTACTCAAGCTCACTCAAATGTGTCATGCCCTTTCTAAATTCATTTCAAGCTCCAGTTTAATCATGCCAAGTAATATGCAAATCTCTCAATTGATTAAATTCCATTTTAAATCCACTCTTAACTCAGCATATGCAAAGTTCTCTCTTACATTCATAAAGCTGTATGCAACTAAAATCAAACTTACATCTAAATAATTCAAGAAATATAAATCTTTGATAAGTTAAATTAAATTGTGATTCCCTTACATCAAAAATCATATTAACTTTTTAAGCACTTATTAATCCAAATTTAATCATGAAGCATAAAAATCATTAGAAGTAGCTTCTTTTTCAAACCCAAATCTTAATCTCATGAATTAAAAACCAAAAAAAAAATGCATTAAACTTTAAACTAAAAAAAACAATGGAAAACAAATTATTGAAAATAACATGCAAAACATAAATAAAAAATTGATGAAAATTTAAAGAGAGGAGTTAGAGAAGAAGTTCTAGTTTATTGAGTCCCAGCTCGGGAGGTCGAGCTTGTGATCTAAATATAGGTCTCTCCAAACTTTGCTCCTCATTTTCTCCTATTAGTAGAAGAAACCTATCATAGTTCACCAAAGTTGGAATTTCCATATCTTCAATAAAGTATGATTCCTCTTTTGGTTCATTAAGAACGAACTCTACCGACTCTTCTAGCCTAAATAAATCCTTCAAGTGGTTTAATCCCAATATCTCCACTTGAGAATTTTTCGCTTCTTGCTCCTTTAGTGATAAATTCTTTACAAGAGATCCTACATCCTCTAAATAAACACAAAACTTGTCTTCAAAAATGAATTGTTCCTCTTGTTCCGTATCCCTATTAATGAATGATTTGTTTCCTTTTCCTTACCACCATCACCTTGAAATTTTATAAAAATGCTCAAAGGTCTAGTTTAGATTCCAACATTTCAATTCCTTCCTCTCTATCCCTTAATAAATTTTCTTGACTCTTAATTGTCTCCTCTTGAGTCTTTATCTTTTCTTCTTGAATTCTAAACTTTTCCTTTTGAGCCCTTAATGTAGCCTCCAACTCCTCTTTTTCAGCATAAAATTCCCTTTCTTTTCTTATAATTAAGTGACAAACTTTTTCAATTTCGGAGAGAATAGCCTCTTGTGTGGCCCTCTATTTTTCTTTTTCAGCCCAAAATTGTTTGTCCTTACATATAAGCAGGTTATAAAGATGTTGATTTTTGAAGCTATAGGCCTCTTTTGAATATCGTAGTTCTTGATTTTCTCTTCTCAATTCTTCCATTTGTGCTCTCAAAAGCCAAAGATAACAAGACTCTTCAGCAAAGGATGGTGATCAATAAGAATTTTGTTACTATGCACGCAATACCTTTATTTCCTCCCTTTCTCTTACTAAATCATTCATTTACTGTTTCAAAAGAACCAATTCATAGTTTTGGACATCATCTTGCATAATCTTGAAGAATGTCTCAAATTGTTCCTGCAAAGAAGAATCACCAAATCAGAAACAAAATAAAAATAAAAATCTCAGACTAACTCAATCAAAGATATTAAACAGACAACACCACTGTTCCCCGACAATGGCGTCAAAAACTTGATCGGTGTCTAGCAAGCATATAGATCGGCTAGTAATATAGGGAAATATAGATTAAGATCCCAAATATCATATCGAAGGAAACATGGATTGCTAAGGATAATATCTATATGTGAATTAAACCAATCTGAGATTTTTTTCCAAATGTTTTCGATTTAAAGGTAAAAATTCAACTAAATAAACAATTAAACAAAATAGGCCAGACATATGTTATTAGAGGCAGATAGAAGGAGGATGCTCTAGATGTGATAGTAGGTAAATTTCTCTTATTATCTAATTCAGCATATGCTTTGATAGATCCTAGTTCGACTCATTCCTATATTAGTACTGCTTTAGCTCACAATAAAAGGATGAAAGAGGCATACTTGGACCAGGATATCTTGGTGAGTAATCCTTTGAGGCATAGTGTAATGGTGAATAAAGTATATAGACAGTGTCCAGTTAGTGCCTAGGGATATATATTCCTGGTAAATCTAATTCAGTTACCCTTCTATGAGTTCGATGTGCTACTAGGGATGGATTGGTTATCCATCCACCAAGTGACCGTTGATTGCAAAAGAAAAAGGATCACTTTAAAGCTTAAAGATGTTCAAGAGATCACAGTAGCTGGTGTGAGAACTAACTTCTTATCCAATGTGATATTTGCTATTGCTGCTAAGAGATTTACCAAAAAAGGGTGTATAGGTTACATGTGTTATTTAGTGGAGGCAAAAAAAGTCCAAAGGTGTCAGAAGTGCTGACTGTCAGAGAGTTTTAGGATGTGTTCCCTGATGAGTTACCAGGTTTACCCCCTGATAGAGAAGTGAAAATCTCTATTGATGTTGTTCCGGCACTACACCTATCACCATTTCTCCTTATAGAATGGCACCAGCAGAATTAAAAGAATTAAAGATTCAACTACAAGAATTTCTTGACAAAGGATTGATGGAATATGACATGATATGTTCATGGTAATCATGTAGCGGAAAAAAGATAAAATCGATCATACATACCAAACAATTCCATGACCAGAATCGAAACATACAATTTTAGGGTTTTTAAACTTACAACTTTAGATGCCTTTTAAAACTTGAATTTAGTGATGACCAGCAACTAAGATAAATTTATCCACCTTAGATCTTGATCACCAATGCCAAGGAACAACCTTTATGCCACTCCTCTCTATTCTCACACACATACTTGCAAAGATGGCTTAAAAATCGAGATTGCTAGCTCTCTTTTAAAGTATTGTGTAATGGCAATAGATTGAAGCTACAAGACTTGATCTTGCACTTCTTTTAGGTGCTATTAATGCCCAATAACACAAGAAAGCAAGAAAGAATTCTTCCCCTTGTGTGTTTCGGCCAAGAGAAAAATGTGTGAGGGAGAGCTAGTTTTCACGCCACACACTTGTAACCCTAGGGTTTTATTTCTTTACTAATATATATCATTAACTTTTGGCAAGTATTTGATTTGAATTTCACTACCTCAAGATAATTAATTCAACCTCAATCATAAAAATAAGTAATATATATTGATTTAAACTCCTTTGAATTTAAAATTCAAATTTGAAATAAACAAAAGACATTTAATTAAATAAAATCACTTAATATAAGTAATGTGCATCTGCCAAAAATCCTTGATTTTTATCTTGGAATTTCTGCCGCTTCACCTTTTATTTAAATGATTTAATTTAATTTAAATTATTTTAGGCTTTAATACTCAATTAACTTAATTAATATAAGATAATTAATTAATTGAAATTAAACCTTGTGGGCTAAATTTTTCTCTCTCATGGACCAAGGTCCAATAGCAATTTTAATACCCATTATATACATTAATTTGACTTTAATTAAAAGCCCAAATTAATGCCCAATACTTTATTTAAATATTTTAAGCCCAATGCTTTGTGTGCGATCCTATAGGTCCATTTAATGTTGGTAATGAATTAATCCAAAGGCTATAAATATTCTCTAGCAAGATATTATAGCATTCCAAATTAAATGAAAATGCATATGGCATTTAGTGACCTAATGTAATTTTGCATAGTCCCTTACCCATAAATATCAGAATTAATATAAGGCATGGAACTAGTCATCCTTATATATATTAATTCCTTTCTTGATATTCCAGTGACACTGAACTCTCAGATAAATAATAATTACTCATTATTTCATCTCGGTATGGCCATACACTTCTCAGTTCACTGATCAAGTGGCCGATGATATTTTCTCTCTTATAGAGAGGGGTAATCCCCTCACTTCTCTCATGCTCTCTAACATAAATCAATGCATATCCAAGCATACCCGTACTTGTCACTCTGTTACGAGCATGTTAGGTGTATGTCAAAGCACATAGTAATTCATAAAGAGTTTCATGGAGATTTTAGGTCAAAGAACTCCGATACAAAACTTGAATATGAGAAACACTTATGACTTTACCATGTAGTGTTCTCATGAATGGATCTAATCCAGATACGATATTCTAAACATGTATCTATGGTCTCTCATTGACAATCTTGTCCTTATGATCCGTAAGACAGAACTCAACTTATCAGAGAAAGCATGCTAGTCTTAATTCATTTGTTATTCCCATAAGAATGACTGACTAGGGATATTTAGAATGAAGTCTCATTTGTTTCAAGGTCTTACAACCATGTGCCTCACACATGATAACTTAAACTGAAACAAAATTCTTGGATAGTTCTATCAATTGATATGCACAGGAATACAATGGATAAAACAAATGCCTCATTTATTAAATAAAGTGTTTTATTACAATGTATTGGGGCTAGGGCTTACACTAACAATCTCCCACTAGCACTAGTCCCAATTGGGCATAGCCCTAAGACCGAATGCTCTCAAATGAGCTTCGTGCAGATTTGGACGCAACTGTTTCATCAAATGATCTGCTACATTGTCTTCACTTGCTATCTTGCGAACCTTGACGTCCCCACGATTAATGATTTCTCTAATCAAGTGGTACCTCCTGAGTATGTGTTTGGATTTCTGGTGTGATCAGGGCTCCTTGGCCTGTACGATGGCCCCATTGTTGTCACAAAAAATTTCTAATGGATATAGGATGCTTGGGACCACTCCTAATCCAGAAATGAAATTTTTAATCCAAACAAAATCTTTTGCAGCCTCACTCACTGCAATATACTCAGATTTTGTAATTGAGTCGGTAACGGTCTCTTGCTTCGAGCTTCTTCGTCTGACAGAACCACCATTTAAAACAAAAACAAATCCAGATTGCAATCTAGAATCCTGAGTGCTGGTCTAAAAAGCAGCATCGGCATAACCTTGTATGACGAGCTCTTCTTGACCACCATACACCAAGAAGTGATCCTTAGTCCTTCGTAGGTACTTTATAATCCCTTTTATAGATTTAAAATCGTTTTTACACCAAAACATTGAAAAAAACTCAAAACAGAAAATTTCAGCATTGCATGTATTTAAAATAACGATTTTGATTAATTATTTCATGCATCTAAAGAACTAAAATAAGCATGTTTAGTCTCTGATACCACTGATGGAATATGACATGATATGTTCATGGTAATCATGTAGCGGAAAAATAATAAAATCAATCATACATGCCAAACAATTCCATGACAAGAATCGAAACATGTAATTTTAGGGTTTTTAAACTTACAACTTTAGATGCCTTTTAAAACTTGAATTTGGTGATGACCAGCAACTAAGATAAATTTATCCACCTTAGATCTTGATCACCAATGCCAAGGAACAGTCTTTACGCCACTCCTCTCTATTCTCACACACACACTTGCAAAGATGGCTTAAAAATCGAGATTGCTAGCTCTCTTTTAAAGTATTGTGTAATGGCAATAGATTGAAGCTACAAGAATTGATCTTGAACTTCTTTTAGGTGCTATTAATTCCCAAGAACACAAGAAAGCAAGAAATAATTCTTCCCCTTGTGTGTTTCGGCCAAGAGAAAAATGTGTGAGGGAGAGCTAGTTTTCATGCCATACACTTGTAACCCTAGGGTTTTATTTCTTTACTAATATATATCATTATCTTTTGGCAAGTGTTTGATCTGAATTTCACTACCTCAAGATAATTAATTCAACCTCAATCACTTCCTAAAAATAAGTAATATATATTGATTTAAACTCCTTTGAATTTAAAATTCAAATTTGATATAAAACACAAGAGATTTAATTAAATAAAATCACTTAATATAAGTAATGTGCATGTGCCGAAATTCCTTGATTTTTATCTTGGAATTTCGGCCACTTCACCTTTTATTTAGATGATTTAATTTAATTTAAATTCTTTTAGGCTTTAATACTCAATTAACTTAATTAATACAAGATAATTAATTAATTGAAATTAAACCTTGTGGGCTGAATTTTTCTCTCTCATGGACCAAGGTCCAATAGCAATTTTAATACCCATTATATACATTAATTTGAATTTAATTAAAAGCCCAAATTAATGCCCAATACTTTATTTAAATATTTTAAGCCCAATGCTTTGTGTGCGATCCTATAGGTCCATTTAATGTTGGCAATGAATTAATGAATTAATCCAAAGGCTATAAATATTCTCTAGCAAGATATTATAGCATTCCAAATTAAATGAAAATGCATATGGCATTTAGTGACCTAATGTAATTTTGCATAGTCCCTTACCCATAAATATCAGAATTAATATAAGGCACGGAACTAGTCATCCTTATATATATTAATTCCTTTCTTGATATTCCAGTGACACTGAACTCTTAGATAAATAATGATTACTCATTATTTCATCTCGGTATGGCCATACACTTCTTAGTTCACTGATCAAGTGGCCGATGATATTTTCTCTCTTATAGAGAGGGGTAATCCCCTCACTTCTCTCATGCTCTCTAACATGAATCAATACATACCCAAGCATAGCCGTACTTATCACTCTATTACGAGCACATTAGGTGTATGTCAAAGCACACAGTAATTCATAAAGAGTTTCATAGAGATTTTAGGTCTAAGAACTCCGATACAAAACTTGCATATAAGAAACACTTATGACTTGTACCATGTAGTGTTCTTATGAATAGATCTAATCCAAATACCATGTTCTAAACATGTATCTATGATCTCTGATTGACACTTTTGTCCTTATGATCCGTAAGATAGAACTCAACTTATTAGAGAGAGCATGCTAGTCTTAATTCATTTGTTATTCCCGTAATAATAGCTGACTAGGGATATTTAGAATGAAGTCTCATTTGTTTCAAGGTCTTACAACCATGTGCCTCACACATGATAACTTAAACTGAAACAACATTCTTGGATAGTTCTATCAATTGATATGCACAGGAATACAATAGATAAAACAAATGTCTCATTTATTAACTAAAGTGTTTTATTACAATGTATTGGGGCTAGGGCTTACACTAACAAGGATTTATCAGACCCAGTGTTTCTCCCTAGGGAGCACCAGTCCTATTTATAAAGAAGAAGGATGGCACATTTAGGTTGTGCATCAATTATAGACAGCTAAATAAAATGACCATAAAAAAACAAATACCCCCTTCCTTACATTAAAGATTTGTTTGATCAGCTGAAGGGAATGGATGTATTTTCGATGATTGACTTGAGATCAGGTACCAGATGGGAATAAAAGCTACATATGTGCCTAAAACTACTTTTTGCACTAGGTATGGCCATTATGAGTTTTTGGTCATGCCATTTGGACTTACAAATGCATCGACCGCCTTTAAAGACTTGATGAATAGGATTTTTCACCTATACTTGGACCAATTTGTAGTGGTCTTCATTGATGACATTCTAATGTACTCAAAGACACCAGAAGAGCATTGATGACATTCTAATCATTTTGCAGACTCTAAAGGAAAAGCAATTGTATGCCAAGTTCAGTAAATGTGACTTTTGGATGAACAAGGTATCTCTTTTAGGTCATGTCATTTCTTCAGAAGTTATAAAGGTGGATCCTTCAAAGATTGATGCGATTTTGCAGTGAAAGCCACCTAAAAGTGTAACTGAAGTGAGGAATTTTCTGGAATTAGCCGAGTACTACACGAGATTTATAAAGGATTTTTCCACTATTGCAATTTCAATGACTCGACTAATATAGAAGCATACCAAATTTGTATGGACTGATAAATGCCAAGAATGCTTTAAGAAACTCACAATTTTGCTGACAGAAGCTCCTATTCTCACTCAACCTGAGTCGGTAAGGATTTTATGATCTATAATTATGCCTTCAGAAATGGTTTAGGCTATGTTCTGATGCAAAAGGGTAAGGTGATTGCTTATGCCTCCCGACAGCTGAAAATTTATGAGAAAAACTATCCTACTCATGATTTGAAGCTAGACGCTATTATTTTTGCACTAAAGATTTGGAGGCACTACCTATATGGAGAGAGATGTTATATTTATTATGGTCACAAGAGTTTAAAATATCTACTTACTCTAAGAGAACTTAATCTCAGATAAAGATACAGGTTGGAGTTGATTAAAGGCTATGATTGCTTTGTAAAGTACCATCCAAGGAAAGCTAATGTGGTAACTGATACACTTAGCAAGAAATTCATATCAGGTAATGTAAATGCTTTCAAAGGAATCCGTATAAGCGATTGATAAGTGTAATTGACTAATAGTAATGTTTGCAGCTCTTTAAGCTTTAAATGTTAGTTTGAGTCTGACATCAGATGGAGCTTTATTAGCTTGAATGCAACTAAAGCTTGACTTTATACATCAAGTAAAGATGTCCCAAAAAGAAGATAACCAACTGAGAACTATTATGAACAAGTTAAAGGATAGTAGTGAAGGAGACTATTCTTTAAATGATGATGGAAGCCTTTGCTATAAGAAAAGGCTCTGTGTTCCGGATCAAGAAAATTTGAAAAAGAAAATCCTTATCGAAGCACACAATAGTAGCTATACAATTCATCTTGGAGGTAACAAGATGTACCAGGATTTGAAAGCTTATTATTAATGGCCAAATATAAAGTGGGATGTGACAGAGTTTGTGAGCAAATGTTTGGTATGCTAGCAAGTAAAAGCTAAGCACTAGATTTCTTTAGGATTGCCTCATCTTATTTTGATACCAGAGTGGAAATGGGATAAGGTAACTATAGATTTTATCATAGGATTATCTATCACTCAAAGAAAGCATGGTGTTATATGGGTGATTATTGACAGACTCACCAAATCTACTCATTTCTTACCATTCAGGATGGATTATCCTTTGACCAGGTTGGCAAAAATCTACATTAATGAGATAGTGAGACTACATGAAGTGCCATCATCCATCATTTCTAACAGGGATCCCAGGTTTACTTTCTATTTCTAGAAAAGTCTACAAGAAGCTTTAGGTATAAGGCTCTATTTCAGCGCAGCATTGCACCACCAAATAGATGGCCAGTCAAAGTGGGTGATTCAAATTTCGAAAGACATGCTATGATGCTATGTACCAGTGTTTGGTAGTAGTTTGGAAAAATATTTGCCTCTTATAGAGTTTTCCTACAACAACAGCTACCAGTCCAGTATAAATATGGCTTTTTTAAGGCTTTATATGGAAGAAAATGCAGGACTCCTCTATGTTAGCTCGAATTGAGTGAAAAGAAATTGGTAGGATCTAACTTGATTTGTGATTCAGAAGAAAAGGTACAAATCATTAAAGGTAGATTAAAAGAAGCCATGGATCGCCAGAAATCATATTGAGATCCGAAAAGGGAAAGATAGAGTTTCAGGTCGGAGATAGAGTTTTCCTAAAAGTATCTCCCTGGAAGAAAAATCTAAGATTTGGCAAGAAACGCAAGCTAAGTTCGAAGTTCATTAGCCCTTATGAGATACTTCAACAAGTAGGTCCCATAGCCTATCAATTGAAGCGGCCATTAGAGTTGGAAAAGATGCACGACGTGTTCCACGTGTCTAAGCTTTGCAGGTGCAAATCTGATCCTAGCCATGTGATAACAACGGAGGAAATACAAGTGCAAACTGACATGACATATGAAGAAAGATCGATGAGGATCTTAGCTAGGGAAATTAGACAACTTAGAAATAAGTAGATTCCACTAGTGAAAGTGCTTTAGCACTATCACAACGTGGAAGAGGCTACATGGGAGCCCCGAGGCTAAAATGAGACAACAATACCTTTGGTTTTTTATACAGGTAAATTTTGATGATGAAATTTCTTTTAGTAGGGGAGAATTATAATGGCTTCAACATTGGGATAGCCATAAATAGTACTTTTCGATAGTGAATAGTATCTTCAGGCTGGAAAATACCTTCGAAAGTAAAAAATATTTTATTCAACTATCGAAAAGTATTGGTCATGAATAGTCCAGAGTTGAAATTTAAAGTGAATTTGAGATCAAATAGACCTTCAAAAGTCAAAAGCATAAAAATGAAGGGATTAGGGTTTTAGGATAACTGTTTGATCAAAGTTTGATCGGGCCGTTAAAAATAGCAAATGAAATTTAAAATTTTCCAAAAATTTTTTATGTGTCTAAAATAATGTGTAGAATATTTTTGTTAAAAAAATAAATTTTCTGGTAACACTGGTAATTTTGAAATGGACCAATTTAATTGAATCGGATTAGAAATGGATTTCGATTGGGCTAAAATTTTGTGTACAACCTATTTTTGAGGTTATAAGAATGACGAAATTAAATTTGGAATTAGAAAGTGGAAAATTTTAATTAGGGCCATTTGTCGAGTAATTAATGGGCTTAAACTAAAAATAGTTCAAGCCCATTAAAAAGCCCAACCTAAGCAAACTTATTGGTCATATAAAAGGCAAAAAAAACCAAAGAAAACTAGAAGCTTCAGCAGCCATCTCCTTCTCTTTCTATGGCCCACTTCCACCATTTTTCTCTGTCATTTCCTCCATCTCTCTCTCAATTCACACCAAATCCAAGCATAAGATAGGATAATCTATCTCTCTAGACCACCCTATCAGCCTTTAACCTTTGATTACAGGAAAAAAATCAAGAGAAATCAAGTGATAAAAAATTCAGGTGTCAATTTGAGGTAAGTGAATTTCTTGATTTTAATTTTGTTCTAAGGTGCCTACTACTATTTTTGAGTGCCTAAAGTTCATATTTGCTATTATTTTGAGCATTTGAGATCAAAATCATAGGGTTTAGTTTGATATAAATTTTGGCAATTAAAGGATTTCAAGAGGAAGATCAAATTGCCAAGGTCAAATGCAAAGAAAAGGAAGCCTAAGTAAGAAAAAGCACAAAAAAAAGGTTAGTGACTAATAAATCTTTTTATTTCCTTATAATTTGTATGATTTGTCTTTAAGTTTGTTAGGAAATTTTTAATATAAATGTATAAAATTGCAATTTATGTTAGAATAGTGTAATTAAACCCTAAATAAACCTATTTCAAAGCCTAAATAAAATTAAAAATATATGTGTGGTGATGATCATGAAGTGGCTGAATGGTTCTTTGAGGAAAAATGACATATATTTGTTTGATTTTAATTAAATTAAGCCTTATAATGATCGTAGAAATGAAATTTAATGTCCATGAATTTTTGTAAAATTTATAAAAATTAAATAAATATTTTTAGGATGAATTTTAGTTATGTATAAAGTTAAAATATGGAATTAATGTGAATTAATAAATAATTTGATGATAAAATGGTGAATTATTGTGAAATAATTCACAGACTATGCAAAAGAGACTAAAAAGAGTAATTGAAAATTTATTGTATTGAATAAGTATTGAAAAGTGTGAAAAATCTAAATAATAAATTGTAATTAAGTGAATTTATGCCTTTAGAAATAGTTAGGCAGTAAAATCTAGCTCAAGATATAATTGGCTGGCCATAGGGATATCTGTATCGAGGTGCAAGTCATGGTGACTTGTTTTGCTATGGTAGGATCTATGATCTTTCATTGTATCTGTCTACTCTATTATCTGTTTTATAAGAAATGGGCCTTTATGGTTATCTTTCAGTCTGTATGTGATCCTATAGGGTCAACATCCCGTATAATCGATCTAGACATTTCTATTGGATCTGTATTAGGGACATAACGATAATAATATGTTAAAAGTGTAAAAAAAATGCTAAAAGTGAAGTTAGAAGTTAAAAATGACTTAAATGAAAATAAAAAATAGGGGTAAATGGTAATTTTCCCAAATAATAGGTTTAATAAGTAAAAGTGATAAGAAAATTAGTAATAAGGGTAAAATGGTAATTTAGTCAACCAACAGTCTGAAATGTCAACTTTTAAAAAGTTAAGGAATTAAAATATAATTTCGCATGAAAAAGTTAAAACAAGTTTTAATTGATAAATTGTAAGCCAATTAATAGACTAAAATGTGAAAATAAGAAAAGAAATGGCAAATTTGTAATTAATATTTAAAAAGGATATTTTTGTAATAAATTGAAACTTTGAGGACCAAACTAAAAAGTTATGTAAAGTTTTAATATTAAATGAAAAAATCTGTTAATAATAGTATACCATGCTTTTGATTAAGAAAAATAGATGATTTTAGCATAATTGGAGAAATTATGCATGTTAGGGAAATACTATGATTGTTAGTCACCACTCTGCGTGCAGGTACTGATATTTCTAGAGCAAAAGTACACATGGCATGAAAGATGATGAAATAATTTGAATGATAATCTTTGTTGGCATGCATATTATTTATGGTTGTGCTTAAGAATTGATTTGTAAAAGAATAGTTTTGCATATGAGTAAGGATATAGTGGACTGTATATGTTTGTATGGAAAGCAAATTTATGTTGTTTTGGAGAATGTATGGATGAATTATTTATTCTATTGTGCCTCTGAGAGGCTATAGATATTGTCTGTTTTTCAAGAGGCTAGTTAAGAATATAGTCGTTATATTACAAAATTTTAGAAAAATAAATAGTAAAATTTGGACAGTTATAGATCAACGACAAATAGAAATTATGAATTGAAATTTTTAGTTGGTGTCCTTAAGTAAAGAAATGGTAGTTACAGGCTTATTATGGCTTAATATTCCTATAGTGTGGATAGAAAAAATCTCTGGTCGAATTCCACTGATTACATTACCTTTGACGCTTAAATACATATATGTACTGTATATTTTGGTTTGAACTTGGAACTAGTATTCCAAGCTTTCTACACATCCCAATGGTGGGAATCAAAACCATATAGTTCTAAACGTACACTTCTTATTATGTCACCCTTTAGCATTAACCTTTAGAAATATTGTAATACCCCATATATGCCAAATAAAAATCTAAATATTAGTTGCCATAAGTTAACCCAAAAGCAACCAAAACTAAATTACAAAGTTCATTTAATTACCTAAATAAACCTTATTATAATCTTAATGGACAAATGGTGTTATACATGTCACATCTCTCTCTCTCTCTGTCTCTCTCTCTCTCTCTCTCTCTCTATATATATATATATATATATATATATATATATATATATATATATATATATATATATATATATAATCAGTTCACACTCGATTACCCACATACATATATATGTAACAAATAATTCAAATGACTGCTTACAATTAACTTACATAGCCAATCAACAAATCAAAAATTTCCACTAACCGAATAGGAAAACCATGTTTTGGGCCTCTGGCCATTCAACAAATAATTAGCATGAATATCTGCATAATTATAGTTTTGCTATTGAAATGTTTCATGCAATTTAATATTTCCCTATGTTGTATTCACCCAGTTACCAATTATGATCACCTAAAAATTAATGTGAACCCTTTCAGTAATGCCACAACATAATTTTCATGTATATTTTAAGAGTTTCATATAATTTTTAATCAATTAATTATAAGTATAGTTACAACAATCAAATGATTATTTACATCATATAATATTTCATAACTAACCATAAAAATATTCAAAATCTATTATCATTTAATATCTGAATCAATTTTTTAAAAATATATTTTTTATCCAAAATCTGTCGAAGTGACCACTATGATTCTTGCCTTTAGTATGAAAAGTGACACTCTACAGGCATTATGTATAGAGCTATGTACCCTATGGTCCTCAATATAATAACATTTATCATTATTTCTGTATTATTGATGTGGAACCTCCTCTGGTTTACTATGCAAGTCACCATGACTTGCTATCATGATTTTGTATACAGTGTTTCTATGGTTACCCAACTACATCGTAAACCTAGTTTCTCAGCTAATACTAAGGGCAAAACTTGTACTTTGTAGTATCTCAATCTTCAGATTATACTATTTTCACAATTTACCTCTTATTTCATTTCGAAAATTAATTAGCAAATTATACTAACTGCATTCACATCTCATTCCAATTACAATCACAATCATCATAGATTTCATTTTAATTAATACAACCATTGAGCCATTGAGCACTTCACCTTTGATACAACAATAACAATATTCATATCTAACTATTATTCCCGCTATCGATACACCAACAGTTTTAGCTTATTGGGGAACCCTAAGTCATCATGCAAAATTTCTATGTAACACCCTTATTACACTCATCACTGTTCTGATACTTTATAGGCTGAAATTTTTTTTCCCAACTATATTCCTTATAACTCATACTCTCTTACTTTTTAATAATTTGATAAAAGTTTGTCGATGACCTATAACTGTCCAATTCACTATGCAAGCAATAAAAGTTTTGCAATGTGACAGCTATACATGGTAGTAGCCCCCTAAAACATAGATAGTTCACACAACCTCTCAGAGGCACGGCAACAATAATATATCAATTATATCCATTCCTTTCCCATAACAATACAAATATCGTAACACAAATTATCCATCAAAGTCATTCATTAATATAACTCCTACTTATTAATTACATATCCAAAATATCAACTTAATATACATGACAAACTGATAAAAACAAAATATCTAAAAGAATTCCTTCAAAATGTATTCTTTCTCCCGCTCCTGCGAACCTGCACGTAATAACAACTACATGCTGAGCACTATACATGCTCAGTGGTGAATAATAATCAATACCTTTCTATAATCTACTTAGTTTGATTAAACAAGATATAATCATAAACTAATCTTTTAAATTTAACTTCAAACTTTAAATTTTGTTCACATTTGACCTTTTTATTTTAAAATTATAAATTTACCCTTGTTAAGCTTATTTTTACTCTTTAAGCTAATAATTGGGTTACTTTTCATTAATATACACTTATTTTGAATTTTTGTGCAAAATTTCATTTTAATCCCTGTTGACTATAAAATTTTATTTTTAAGCAATTTAACTATTAACTGACTATGTTACCCTTATTTACTAAATTCTTACTTAATTTACTTAATTTCTACACTTTGGGAAAATTTAATATTTTGCCCCTAAACTTCCATTTTCTTTCACTTTAGTCCTTTTTCACTTTTAATTTTCACTTTTCATTATCTTTTCAAATTTTTAGCTATTTACTATGATTATGCCTCTAGTAAAGACCCGGCAAAAAATCTCAGACTGAATACACAGAACGTGGATCCTATGGGCCACCACTAATAGAGAAATGATCCCCAAGGAACCATTTCCCATAACATTGCACTTTTCACTTTACTTTACACTAAAGCTGTGTAGATCAAAGATTCTACCCATAGCAAAGCAAGTCGACATGACTTGCATCGCGTCAAAGGTGTTCCTATGGTTAGCCAACTATATCCAGAACTAGTTTTTACTGCCTAATTAATTTCAATGGCACAGTAATAATTATTTTATTCACCATTTTAATTTTAGATAAATTCATTGATTATCTTTTTTATTTATTTTTCATTAACTACAAATTAATTTCATATTAATTCATTTTCTTTTACATTTTTATGCAACTATTCATTAATAATTCAATATTTACTATCATATACATTCACATTTATTTCTTAATAATATTCTATTAATTCCAATAAAATCCAATAAAATTCATAAATGTATTATTTATTATTTATTATCATTTTTCACTTATATCACCAATTATTTCATAATAATTCACAAATTTTACTACATACATACACATTACATAATCTTAAAAAAATTCCAAAATAAATTCCAAATAAGCTTTAAAATTCATGGACACTAATTATTATTTCTATAATTAATTTAGGCTATTATGTATTAATTACATGCAAATTTTCACATTCTCCCTTAGTGAACATTTCAGCCACCTATAGTAAACCCTCCTAAAAATTTTCTTTCTTCCATTTTAACTTTCATTTAGTCACTTTTATATATGGTTCAATTTCATTTACCTCTAACTAATTTCATCATTTAAGAACTTTAACAATTTTTACCATAATTACACAAAAGAATTAAATTCAAAATCATATAAATGGTAAAGATTTATTAGCCACTTATATTTTCCCTTGCTTTAGGAAGCCTAGACCTCCTTTTCCTTGCCTTTATCCCTTGCTAAGCTTCCTTCTCCTTCCTCACCTAACATGGCCGGCCATATAAGCTTATTTTTCCTTATTTGTTTTTTCTAAAATGAAAAATTCAAGCTCATAATCATGATCTAAACCTCAAAATCTAAGGAAAAATACTAAAGAATAAATTTAAACTAATTAATTTCTTAAATTCTATCTTATCCCTTTTCCTTTCCTAACTTGATTTCTTACCTTCCTTTGCTCAAATCACTTGATTGGGGCCACTATGGTGAGAGAGATGGAACTTTAACTTTTATGTTGTGAAACAAGTGAAATTTAGAGTGGATAAAAAAGAATCAAAGGGAAAGAGTGAAGAGGCATGGTTCGGCCACCTAAAGGAGAGAGAGAGGGCTGTGAAAAATCTGGAGTTTTTTCATATTTTTCATCCCTTAAATACCTCTCTTATGGGCCTAATTATGGGCTTAGCCCAAGTTCACTTAAAGGCCCATTTTAGGCCATTTAAGGCCCACTCAAAATTCTCCCACTTTCAGCCTTCAAATCACTCCAAAAATAATTCTATCACTCTTATCACATCAAAAATAGGTAGTATATAAATTTATGGCTCAATCGGAGTTCATTATCGATCCGATTCAAACTTATTAGTCCGATTCGACAACTACCGGTGTCACCGAAAAATTCAATTCTCATTACTAAAATATTTTACATAAAAATTCATGTAGACTTGCAAAATCTGGCAATTATCGGAGTTCGTTTACTATTTTTAACAATTTATGCAAAACCAAATCACTTTTCCTACTAGGAAACTTGACTCGATACCTTTTTCGTATTTTTAACCTTTTGAGGCCAATTTGACCTCAATTGCACTTCAAATTTCAACTCGGACTCAGTATGACCAATATTTTCCAATGATCCAATAAAATATTTTTAACTTTCGAGTATCCTTTCGGGCTCGAAAAGTACTATTCACCTTTGGGAAGTACTGTTGACGATTGATCCGGTGTTGAGATCATTACATTTCTCCCCTACTAAAAGAAATTTCATCCTCGAAATTTACCTAAACTGAAAAGTAGAGGATGATGTTGTCTCATTGTTTCTTTAGGTTTCTATATTGTTTCCTCAACATTATGGTGATGCCACAGGACCTTCACCAATGGCATCTGTTTGTTCCAAAGCTGTCGGACTTCCCTAGCCAAAATTTTTACTGGTCATTCCTCATAGCTCATGTCAATTTGAACCTGTATCTCTTCTGGTGCTATCACATGACTCGGATCAAACCTGTATCTGCGAAGCATAGACACATGAAAGACATCATGTATCTTCTCCAAAGCAGATGGCAGTTTCAATCTATAGGCTATGGGACCCACTCGCTGAAGTATCTCGTATGGACCAATAAACCTAGGTCTTAACTTGCCCTTCTTTCCAAATCTCAGAACTTTCTTCTATAGAGATACCTTCTGAAAAACCTTGTCTCCAACCTGGAACTCAATATCTCTTTTCTTCAGATCTGCATATGACTTCTGACGATTTATAGCTTCTTTTAATCTACTTTTAATAATCTTGAACTTTTCTTTAGAGTCACGAATCAAGTTCGAACCGAAAAGCTTCCTCTCACTCAGTTCAGTCCAGCACAAAGCACTTTGAACTTTCTACCATATAATGCTTCAAAAGGAGTCATTTTCAGACTTGATTGGTAGCTATTATTGTAGGCAAACTCGGCTAATGGCAATTATTTTTCCCGGTTCGTGCCAAACTCAAGAACACAGCATCTAAGCATATCTTCCAATATCTGGATCACCCACTCTGACTGGCCATCAGTCTAAGGGTGGAATGTCGTGCTAAGGCAAAGTCTAGTACCCAGAGCATCCTGAAAACTCTTCCTGAAATGGGAAGTAAATCTGGGATCCCTATCAAAAACAATAGATGTGGGCACTCCATGCAATCTAACCACCTCTTTTATGTACAATTCTGCCAGCCTGATTAAAGAGAAATCCATCCGTACTGGCAAGAAATGAGATAATTTGGTGAGGCGGTTAATGATTACCCAAATAGCATCATGCTTGCTCTGAGTCACAGGTAAGCCAGTTAAGAAATCCATGGTCACCTAATACCATTTCGACTCTAGAATAACAAGTGGTTAAAGTAGTCCTAAAGGAACCTGGTGCTCTACTTTCACTTGTTGACATGTCAGACATTTATTCACGAATTCTGTCACATCATGTTTTATGCCTGGCTACCAATAGTAGGCTTTCAAGTCCTGGTACATCTTATTGCTTCCAGGATGCATGGCATAGCTACTATGGTGTGCTTCTGTCAAAATCTTTTTCTTCAATTCTTCCTGGGCAGGCACACAAAGTCTTCTTTTGTAACAAAGACTTCCATCGTTAAACAATGAGTAATCACTTTCACTGCTATGTTGAAGTTTGTTTATAATAGCAATTAGTCGATCATCTTCTTTCTGAGCCGTTTTCACTTGATGGATAAAGTCTGGTTTAACTCAAAATTCAGCTATTATAGCTTCATCTGCTGCCAAAATCAAATTGGTATTCATTGCCCGAAGAGCTATAAAAATCACTATTAATCACTTACACTTATCACCATCTTATACAGATTCATTCAAAAACATTAACATTACATGACATGAATTTTCTGCTAAGCGCATTAGCTACTACATTCGCTTTCCCTAGATGGTAGTCAATATAACGATCATAGTCTTTAATCAACTCCATCCAGCATCTTTGTCTGAGGTTGAGTTCCTTCTGGGTAAGTAGATACTTCAAACTCTTGTGATCCAAATAGATGTAGTATTTCTTTCCATACAATTAATGGCCCAAAATCTTTAATGTAAAAATAATAGCTGCCAACTCTAAATCATGAGTGGGATAGTTTTTCTTATGAGTCTTGAGTTGCTGGAAGGCATAAGCAATCACCTTGCCTTCCTACATCAAAATGCATCCTAAACCATTCCTAGAAGCATCACTATAGATCACAAGTTCTTGCCTGACTCAGGTTGAGTAAGGATAGGAGCTTCTATCAACATGGTCTTAAGCTTCTCAAAACATTCTTGGCACCTGTCAGTCCACACAAATTTAACATTCTTCAGTAGCAATCATGTCATAGGAACTGCAATGGTGGAGAAGCCCTTAATGAATCTCCTATAGTACCCAGCCAAACCCAAAAACTTCACACTTTAGTTACATTCTTGGATGGCTTCCACTAAAGGATTGCATCAATCTTTGAAGGATCTACTTTAATGCCCTCTGCAGAAATGACATGGCCCAAAAAGGATACTTCATTTAGCCAAAAGTCACATTTGCTGAATTTAGCATACAACTGCTTTTCTCTCAGAGTCTGTAAGACAATCTTTAAGTGTCTATCATGATCTTTTAGTGTCATGGAATAAACCAGGATGTCATCAATGAAAATCACTACAAAATGATCTAAGTAGGGGTGGAAAACTCTGTTCATTAGATCCATGAAGGCTACTGGTGCATTTGTAAGCCCAAATGGCATGACAAAAAACTCATAGTGGCCATACCTAGTACGAAAAGTAGTCTTGGGCACATCAGCTTCCTTTACCCCCATCTGATAATAACCTGACCTCAAATCTATCTTGGAGAAGACACCTGCTCCCTTAAGCTAATCAAATAAGTCTTCAATGCGAGGGAGGGGATATTTATTCTTTATCATCACTTTATTCAACTGTTTGTAGTCAATGCATAATCGAAGAGTCCCATCCTTTTTCTTTATAAATAGAATAGGTGCTTCCCAAGGAGAAGTGCTGGGTCTGATAAACCCCTTGTCGAGCAACTCCTGAAGCTGAATCTTTAATTCTTTTAACTCTGCAAGTGCCATATGGAGCAATAAAAATAAGAGCAATATCAGGAGTGACCTCAATGGAGAATTCCACCTCTCTGTCAGGTGGTAAGCTTGAAAGCTTATCGAGAAACACATCCTGGAAATCCCTAACAATAGGCACATCTCACACCTATAAACAATCTTTTTTTGTTTCCATTGCATAACACATATGCACTTCACACCCCTTTCTGATCAATCTTTTTGCTGCAGTAGCTGAAATAACATTAGACAGAAACTCGAATCTCACACCCACAATAATGATGTCTTCACCATTCTGAAGTTGTACGGTGACCCTCTTCTTTCTACAGTCAATGGTCGCTTCGTGGGCGGATAACCAATCCAACCCTAGAATCAAGTCAAACTCACGGAAGGGCAACTCGATAAGATTTTCCAGGAATATATGTCCCTAGACACCGATAGGACACTATCTATAAATCTTATTTACTAACCCACTATACCCCAGAGGATTACTCACCAAGATATCCTGGTCCAAGCATGCCTCTTTCATCCCTTTACCTCGTGCCAGTTCAATGCTACTGAAGTAGTGTGTGGAGCCAGGATCAATCAATGCATACACAGAATAAGATAGCAGAACAAACTTACCCACTTTCACATCAGGAGCATCCTCCTCTTCTCGAGCTATGAAAGCATAAGCCTGTCCCACTGATCGCCCCTGTCCCTATGATGACTGACCAACTGATCTAAAGGTTGAAGGATTAAGGGCATCTCCCCTACCATGCCCTCGTGGTGCAGATGATCCGGTATCAGAAGCTGATGGGGTGGCTGAAGTAGTCTATAGCATAGGGCAGTCTCTGATTTGGTGGTCTCTGGACCTACATTTAAAATAAGCTCCAGTCAAAAATTTGCACTCCCCTGGGTGTGTCCTGCCACAGTGCTTACACTGCACTGTTGGCCTGCTGTCTCTGCCTCAGGGTGCACTGGAAGCTGTAGTAGCAGTAGACTTGCCACAGGAGGCACTACCCTATCCCCGGCCTGCTGATGGGTGGCCCTAAGATGCCTGATAACCTTTTTGCTTCTTACCATGTCCCATCTTTCCACTACTCTATCCCTGCTTCCTCTTTTGTTGGAACTGGGACTGTCTCTCAGCTTGCTTAGCTTGAGTGGCTTCTAATTTGATAGCCATTTCAATCATGAACCGTAAGTCAGGATAATGCTGGGCCTTAATAATCTGCCTCAGCTCAGTGTGTAATCTTCTCTCAAATCGCTAACATAATATCTCTTCTATAGTTTGGCCCTCATCCAAATAAGCGCTCAAACTCTCTATCATACTCTGCCACTGTGCGATTTCCCTGCCTCAATCTCCATAAGGCATCATGCATAGCAATCTTATACTCAGACCCGATATATTTCTTCTTAAACTGTTCAACAAAGAACTCTCAATTCAAATGATCTGCTGGAGTATGTCTCCTGACCAAATCCCACCATATAAATGATGGACCTTGAAGTAAAGCAACTATACCCTCAAATTTCTCCTTTAGGGGACTGTGGGTAATCTCAAATAACCTTTTTATCTTGAATAACTACTCCTCTGCAGTTGCTGGTGTCAAGGGGTCACGCCCTGAGAAATCTTCAGCCCTCCAAGATAGGCTTTCTTATAGGCGGAGCAGGTGGCTGAACCTGTACTACAAGTGGCTATGCCTGGGCCTGAACAATCTGAAGTCATTGTTGAATGTAGTCTGACATTAGATTAAGCAAATCTAGCTGAAGAGAAAGAGGTGGAGGAGGCGCTACTGGTGGAGGTACCCGCTGTTGTGGGACCTCCTGTTGTCCCACATTACTGGAAGTCTCCCTCCTATTATCTCCAACCTCGTGGCTCTATTCTCCAGACATCTTTTCACTAAAAAAATAGAAGGGAGTAAGAATACATTAATTCCAAAACACCTTCTCAAAATAACAAGTGGGATGCATATATATAATTTAAACCAAACAATAATACTCACTCCGATCTTAGAACCATCTAAACCACTGCTCTGATACCATAAAATGTAATACCCTTATTACACCTATCATTATTCCGATACGTTATAATCCGAAAATTTTTTTCTCAACTATATTCCTTATAACTCATATTCTCTTACTTTTTAATAATTTGACAAAAGTTCGTCAACGGCCTATAATTGTCCAATTCACTATGTAAGTAATAAAATTTTTGCAATGTGACGGCTATACATGGTACTAGCCCCCTGAAACACAGACAATTCACATAGCCTCTCAAAGGTAAAACAACAATAGTATATCAATTGTATCTATTCCTTTCCCATTGCAATACAAATATCATAACACAAATTATCCATCAAAGTCATTCATTAATACAACTCCTGCTTATCAATTACATATCCAAAATATCAACTTAATATACATGCCAAACTGATAAAAACAAAATATCTAAAAGAAGTCCTTCAAAATGTATTCTTTCTACTGCTCCTGTGAACCTACACGCAGTAACAACTATGCACTGAGCACTAAACATGCTCAGTGGTAACTAACAATCGATACCTTTCTATAATCTACTTAGTTTGATTAAACAAGATATAATCATAAACTAATCTTTTAAATTTAGCTTCAAACTTTAAATTTTGTTCACATTTGACCTTTTTATTTCCAAATTACAAATTTACCCTTGTTAAACTTATTTTTACTCTTTAAGCTAATAATTGGGTTACTTTTCATTAATATATACTTATTCTGACATTTTTTTGCAAAATTTCATTTTAGTCCTTATTGACTATAAAATTTTATTTTTAAACAATTTAACTATTAACTGACTATCTTACCCTTATTTACAAAATTCTTACTTAATTTACTTAATTTCTATACTTTTTGAAAAAATTACTATTTTGCCCATAAACTTTCATTTTCTTTCACTTTAGTCCTTTTTTACTTTTAATTGTTACTTTTCATTATCTTTTCACATTTTTAGCTATTTACTTCCATTATACCCATAATACAAATTCGGCAAAAAATTTCAGACCAGATACACAATATGTAGACCCTGTAGGCCACCACTAATAGAGAAATGATCCTCAAGGAACCATTTTCCATAACACTGCACTTTTCATTTCACTTTACACTAAAGCTATAGAGATCAAAGATCCTACCCATAGCAAAGCAAGTCGCCATGACTTGCACCTCGGTAAAGTTGTTCCGATGGCTAGCCAACTATATCCAGAACAAGTTTTTACTGCCTGACTAATTCCAAGGGCATAGTAATAATTACTTTATTCACCTTTTTATTTTCAAAAAAAAATATCGATTATCTTATTCTTTTACATTTTTATGCAACTATTCATTAATAACTCAATATTTACTATTATACACATTCACATTTATTTCTTAATAATATTCTACTAATTCCAATAAAATTCATAAATGCATTATTTATTATTTATTATTATTTTCCACTTATATCACCAATTATTCAATAATAATTCACAAATTTTACTATATACATACACATTATATAATCTTAAAAAAATTCCAAAATAAAATTTGAATATTTTTTAAAAATTCATGGACACTAATTATTATTTTTATAATTAATTTATGCTATTATATATTAATTACATGCAAAATTTCATATTTCTTCCTCGGTGAACATTTCGGCCTCCTATAGTAAACTCTCCTAAAAAATTTCTTTCTTTCATTTTAACTTTTATTTAGTCACTTTTATGGTTCAATTTCATTTACCCCTAACTAATTTCATCATTTAAGAACTTTAACAAATTTTACCATTATTACATAAAAGAATAAAATTCAAAATCATAGAAATGGTAAAGATTTATTAGCCGCTTACATTTTTCCCTTGCTTTAGGAAGCCTAAACCTCCTTTTCCTTGCCTTTATCCCTTGCTAAGCTTCCTTCTCCTTCCTTACCTAACATGGCCGGCCATATAAGCTTATTTTTCCTTATTTTTTTGTTCTCAAATGAGAAATTCAAGTTCATAATCATGATCTACACCTTAAAATCTATGAAAAAATATTAAAAAATAAATTTAAACCAATTAATTTCTTAAATTCTATCTTACCCCTTTTTCTTTCTCAACTTGATTTCTTGCCTTCCTTTGCTCAAATCACATGATTGAGGCCACTAGGGTGATATAGAGAGATGGAACTTTAACTTTTATGTTGTGAAACAATTGAAATTTAGAGTAGATGAAGAAGAATCAAAAAGAGAGAGTGGAGATGCATGGTTCAGCCACCTAAAGGAGAGAGAGAGAGCTGTGAAAATTTTGAAATTTTTCCAGATTTTTCATCCCTTAAATACCTCTCTTATGGGCCTAATAAGTGGGCTTAGCCCAAGTTCACTTAAAGGCCTATTTTAGGCCATTTAAGGTCCACTCAAAATTCTCCTACTTCCAACCTTCAAATGATTCCAAAAATAATTTCATCACTCTTATCACATCAAAAATAGCTAGTACATAAATTTTTGGCTCAATCGGAGTCCTTTATTAGTTCGATTCAAACTTATCAGTTCGATTCGACAACTGCCAGTGTCATCGAAAAATTCAATTCTCATTACTAAAATATTCTACATAAAAATTTACATAGACATGCGAAATCTGGCAATTTTTGAAGTTCATTTACTACTTTTAACAATTTATGCAAAATCAAGTCACATTCCCTACCAGGGAATTGACTCGCTACCTTTTTCGTATTTTTGACCTTTTGAGGGCCATTTGACCTCAATTTCACTTCAAATTTCAACCTTGGACTCACCATGACCAATACTTTCTGATAGTCCAATAAAATATTTTTGATTTCTGGGTGTCTTTTAGGGCCCGGAAAGTACTATTAATTATCGAAAAGTACTATTCACAATTGATCCGGTGTTGAGGTCATTACATTTTATATACATCAGTTTACATATATTTTAATCAATTTAATAAAAAAATTCCAAAAAGGTTAATTACCATTTAAAGACATGTTCCACTATCCAAAAATAGCATGTATCTTAATTGTCACATACATAATCACAAGTTAATGTCACTTGACTTATTTAAATTCTACTTTTTATAGGATTAACTCCTTAAGCACATTCCCACCTAAATTATTTACATTTAATAATTCAATAACAACCAACCAAGTGCTTCTATCAAATATGAATGAATTCAATTGACAAGCTTAAATCACTAAACTATCACTTTTCAACCTAAATCTTAATTCAATTCATCTCATTGAACAAAAAATTTTTTATTCTTCTAAAACGTTAGAGATTTAAATCACAATTTTAAGCATACTTAACTTATTCAATGTTGGCATTTTATGAGTTTAATTCTTTAAAAAATCTTTAATCATAATTTTCTTACATTTATCATATCCATTTTCATTTAAACAAGCAAAGTAATATATCCCTATTAGGCATAAATAAAATCACCTAATTAACAATTTTTTTTCTACCTAGATCTTAATTCACCTCATAAGTTAACATATAAGATTATGATTCTAAACACCTTAAGCATACCAACACATTTAATTTCAAAATTAATTAAATTAAAGTGTGCATAAAATAATTTGAAGTCAAAATCTATAATTTTTCTATTTATTACCTTTAGGATCAAACCCTTTACACCGATCACCGGAGCTTCACTGACGATGCACAACCACTATTAATGTGAAGCTTATAGCACTAAAAATTGCTACCAGTGTTCATGCTCTCCAACATGTTGTCATTTGATTGGAATCATAGTCAAAATATTTTGCAATTTCATATTTAATCTCTTTATCGCCAACGAGTAAGGATGATCGATAGGCATAGAAAGGAGCACTTACTTATAATGAGTCCAGCGGTGGTGCTTGTATCACCATCTGACACCGGTGCTAATCAAAAATAAGAGGAGAAGATTTTGATTTAATGAAGAGAAAGAAATCAAAAGATGGACATACCAAAGGCAGTGCCGCAATGGTGATTTGTTGGTGATGAAGGATAATGAAGCAAAGGTCATCGTCGATAGTGGAGTCCAAGCAACTCTGGTGAGTACTCCATTTCATCTCTCCCTCTCTCTCTTCACCCTCTTTTTTTGATCTGCCTCTCCCTTTTATCTTTTCATTATGTTCTCTTTTTTTGTTTTCTTTTTAATCATGAATATATTATTTCTATTATGGAAATTTGGAAAATACTGTTTACTCTTTGCTCATTAAGCGCAAAAGGTATATTTCTTTCTTCTGGTATCATTGAACATCAAGAATAAAATATTTCTTTCTTACTATCACTTGTCATTATATTTGCCTAGTTTTTAACTGAATCTAAGACTAAAATCCTTCTCTTGTCCCTTTTACTTCTTTTTGGCTATAGAAGTTTTCTAGAGAAATTTAGGTCCCTCAAATTTACTTTGTTTTTTATTTTACACACATATACATTTATATTTATTTAATTACTTATTTATTTCCATATTTTACTTAATTAAAAAATATTAATTTAAAAGCCTAAAATTAATTCTCTAATTCCATCACTAATATAAGTCTCCATTTTATAATTCAATCATCAACCTCAAAATTTTAGGGTGTTACATCGTAAATGGCTCAGGTCAGGATTTTTACCAGTCCACAACTCATAAAGTGTCAATGTGACAGATTTAGAAAGTATACAATTTAGAATATACATGGTAGTTAATAGTGTATCTCCCTAATATGGGATTGACAAATTTGCCTCAGCCATCATAGATCTTACCATGTCTAGGAGAGTCCTATTTCTCCTCTCCATAACACTATTTTGTAGAGAGTTCTAGGAATAAACAACTGATGCTCAATTAATTTTTCATCATATAAAGCTTTAAATTCATCTAAAAGATATTCCCAATCTCAATCAATTGTTAAAGCTTTTATTTTTTAGTCTAATTGATTTTTGAATAGATTCATATAAGTTTTTAAGCAACTCAATACTTTTGACTTATGAGAAATCAAATAGACATTATCATACCTAATATAGTCATATACAAAAGTGATGAAATAGTAAGCCCCATGTCTAGCTCTAATATTCATTGGACTACAAACATCAGAATGCATTAATTGCATGGAAATATGGCTCTAGTTTCTTTCTTCAAAAGATTTTCTAACCAGTTTTCCTTTCAACCAATGCTCACAGGTAGGCAGTTCAACCATATTTAGATCATCCATTAATCCCACCTTGGCTAACCGACTCATTAAGTCTTGATAAATGAGGTTTAATCTAGCATGCCATGGTTTCACATTGTTCTCAAAACTATGTAAAGATGAAGATATAAAAGAAAAACTAGTTTTATTTAAGTAGTTAGAATCAACATCCATAACAATAAAAATGTTCAAAACAAAATCAGAACCATAATAAATATTATCAAAAAATAAGCATACATTGCCATCCTTAAAATGCAGATCGAAACCAAGTTTCATTAAAGGTAAAATAGAAACTAAATTTTTGTGAATATCTAATGAATAGAGCACATCATGTAGGACCAGGGTTTAGCCTTCATGCAAGACTAATTTACACATGCCAATCCCTTAAACTGCCACTTTAGTATTGTTTCCTATATAAATCCACTTAGCTCCATTTAGGATTTGTTCAAATTCAACAAATACATCTTAATCCTTTGTCATGTGGTCCATTACTCCTGAATCTATCACCAGCAAAGGATGAAATTCAGTTAGAAATATAGAACTTGATACACAAATTTCACTCACTCTTAAGTCAGAATAGCGTATCTTTTTGGGCACAGTGTACTTTTTTACGTAGTGCCCTTTATGTTGGCAATTAAAATATTTCACTCTTGAAATGTTTATCTTTTTCTTACCTTTGGACCTATTGTTATGTTTCACCGTCTACCTTTTAGGCTCTTGAGTCCTTTCCTTACCCTTACCATTAAAGTTTTTTTTCTTGTTCTATTTATAACTTAATTCTACTTAAATGGGACAATATTACATGCACTTTGGAATTTACCTTAATCGACACCAGATGGTCCTCTTTAAGATTAAGTGTTGTGCAACATCTTTGAATGTCTTAATGGTATCCATGTGAGTTAGTTGTATTTTTATATACTCCCACCTCCTAGGTAAGGATCGGATGATAGCCTGGACCTGTTGTTCATTGGCTAACTTATGACTAGCCTCAATAAGCTTGTAAATCATATTTTCCATCTCCCTAAAATGTTTTCACATTGTATGATTAGACATTTTCTGATAAATATCAAATTTGATTGCTAAAGATCACAGTTTGGTTAGAGACATAACTCCAAACTTTTCTTGCATTGCGATCTATAGATCCATTGCATTTTCATGCTTGTAAAATTGCTTAGTGATGTTGCCATCCATCGCATTCAGCAGGATGATATGAGTAGTGGAATTCTTCTTTTTCCATACCATATAGGCATTTCGATCCTGCCTATGCTAGGCTGTAGTGCCATCCTCGTGTTCATCCATAAATGAACTTAAGGTTTTGAGAGCCTCTTGCTATTTAAATACATACTAAATTTTCATACTCCAAATTTTATAATTGTCACCATTAAGTTTAATATCTTTATTTAGTTTAGCAACAATGGATTTTGAATCCATTTGGATCCTTTGATCACAATAGAAGAATTGTTGGACAATACTAAAAGAGATAAGGTAATACATGAAATTTACTTTACATCTGAAATAATAACCTAATAAAGCTATCTATTTGACCTAAATTTGTAAAGGTTACTTATAGTATCTAATTACTATTTAAGTCCTAATGTCTAACCTTACAGGTTAAAAATTCATGCATAGTAAATAAAAATTATTGGATATTAAGTTCTCAAACATAACAGGGGATATTATAGGTTTAATGATCTAAGTCTTAATTCAATTATCACACAATCATTTTACTCATAAAATTTTACAAAGCAATTAATAATAAAATAAACACATTTATAATAAAATGTTAAATGCCAACATAATATCCAAAAAAATGCATTTATTTAATAAATAATAAAAATCCAATAATTCCAAAAATAAGACACACTTGTCTTTGAATAACAATAGGAAAAACTAAATCTTTACAAAAAAAATCCGCTAACAAAAATATGACACTTATGGAAACTACTCAGAAAGTCTAACATTTCCCAAAACTAGCCTCTTCACCTAAAATGAAACTTTAACAAATCCCAATAACTGATAAAGAACCTTGTAAACTTGATCATGAAGCCATAGACAATACACACTATATCCACTTTCTAGCACCATCTTTGATTTAGTGTTGCTCCACTCCTCTTTTTGTGACGATACACACTACATCCACTTTTAAGCACCATATTTGATTTAGCGTTGCTCTTTAACACTCATTTTTTTATGACCTTGAACAAAAAATGGATAATAGATTTCCTATAAATTCCATCTCATATGCTTCAGGCATCAACCATCAATTTCCTCGGATTTGGATGATGATCAAAAGAGTTAATCATCACTTTAATTAAGGTCCTATCAACCTTTCCTCCTCAATCCAGGCCATTAGACCAAAAATACTCTTGCATTTGCTCATGGATGTATACAATATGATACACTATTGTATTGATGTCATTAGGTCGAGTCTTCTTGTGCATCCTCATGTTGTGAATCTTATGCACTCTTGCATTAGCCTCTACAATACCATGAGGAGTCCATAGAATTATGGGTATCTTTAGCATCACAATTTTTATTACGCATAATAGAAAATAAAAGGTTAGTATACTCATTTACAAATACATTTGATTGAAACTCATTTCAATGAAAAATAAGGATAAATCCATAGAAAAAATTTCAAAAAAAATTGAAAAAATAATAAGGCATAAAACACATTTTTTACAATTTTTTTAAAATACTTTTATCTGGAAAAAATCCAAAAATATTTTTTTGGCCCTAAAAAAATTTTCAAAAAATTACGAAAAAATGAAAAAAAATTTGAGAAAATCATTAGAAAAAAAATTAGTTGATTTGGTAGCCAGAGGAGCCTTTATGCACAACACGCGCCGACTGAAAGCTACTTCCAACCCTACAAGACCATGTATTTCCATGTCAGACGTTAGTCTAACAAGTGGTAGTTATCCATTGGTCTACGTGGTGCCCATCTAGATGGATGCATATGTGCCATGTTCCATGACCACAATCAGCCATATGGTAGACCTTGAATGGGCCATATGTCACTCAATGACATGTGTGCATGACATGTGGTACAACTTTAGCAGTCCACGTTTTAACTCTTTGTTGGCCCATGTGTCAGAATGACACAACACCCTGACATGTGGTTCTGACATATGGTACCATCACAGTGGTCCACGTGTTATTCCCCCATTAGCCCATGTGTCAAGATGACATATCTTCCTGATATGTGGTGTTGACACGTGGCACCACTACAGTGGTTCACATGCCATGCCTTTAATGGTCCACATGTTCGAGTGATGTTTCACTCTGACAGGTGGCTATGTGCGTGATGGGCACATACCTAGAATAGTTGGCATGTGTACACCACGTGTCGTACTAGAGGCATATTTCGGCAACCATTTTTTGGTAGGTAGGGGGCTTTCAAGGTTTATGAATATGATGGTGCGTTCGAAATTTAAAAACATTGACTTCCAATAATGTTACGGACTTTTTATCCAATTTTCATCATACACATACACAATATATATATATATATATATATATATATATATATATATATATATATATATATATATATATATATATATATATATATATATATATATATATATATATATATATATGACCAAGTGTTATACTCCTCTTTGTATTTTTATATTAGTATTACAATCAAAGAAAAGCAAGTGAAATTTAGGATTTAAAATAGCATGTCAATTAAAATATTTTAAAAATATAGAATTTATACAAAATTAGATTCTTTTATTCCTATGTTTTTCAGTATATAATTAAAAATTATTTTTTATTTTCTAATTTGTAAAGTAAAAAATTATTTTATTTTTAAAAAATACTTTAATTTTTAAAAAATATATATTTTAAATATTTATTACTTTGTAATTTTCAAAAAAACTAATTTTAATACTTTAGTAACAGATTTTGGACTCGTTCGCTAAAAATTTGTCACCAAATGTCATTTGATTAGATTTTGGAGAGGCAAATTAATGTAGAATTGAATTTGAAAAATTATGAAAGATTGGAAATCGATTTGTTCATTTTTTTTTTAGTTTGGAAGCTAAAATGAAAACAGTCATGAAAAGTTTTGTAATTAATCCTTTAGTTATTTATTTATGTTTTGATTTGTGATTCTTGATATCCAGTCCGATTAGGCGATGCATAGGAATTCATAATTAAGGGCAGTTGTTCCAACGGCATACATTTCATTGCCGGTGGCAAAAATGCCTCTATTTTGTTTGTTTATTATTTGGTTGTCAACAAAGACATATTAATATTTTCCTAACACAATAAGGCTAATTAACGTCTCATACTCATAAAAGAATTAACTTCAAAACCAAATTATGCAAATAAAAAAATAAAATAGGATATACATAAATACCACTAAATCAACCATCAGACAAAGCAATAAAATGCACATCAATACTGAAAATAAACCGTCAACTTTTGAAATCACCTAGGTTTAGAAGCAGTAAAGCAAAAACAACAAAGTATTATTGGAAGTCATTGAGAAGATACGGCAAATGCATGCAAAAGATATGGTTCCAAATAGTACAAATAGTATGGTAGCCGATGGTTTACTTTTACTTAAGTTTTTAAACCACCAAATTAATAATTTTGCATTATTTTTTAATTTTTCACATTTATTTAATTTTGATAACTTTATTTATATTCTAATAGAACTATCATTTTATACTTTTCATCAAAAATATTTTTATTTTTTTTACTTATTTTTCTAATAAAAAATTTATTATATCATACCATAATATATTATTTTCTCAAATACATCAACAACAAATGTAATATTATATCACACTATATTATGCCCAATTTCATCCAAACAAAGACTTTAAAGTTTCAATTTTCATTTGTTTTTATTTGAGCACTTGAATTGAATAGGAAATTTGCAGCTATAATTCATTTAACTGCAGTTTTTATGATGTGAGAAGTTTTTTTAAATGTTATAAATGGTGGGTATGGGATTCCACTGCAAAATCTAGTCTTAATAGCATCTTAGCTCATCAAACTCAACTCAAAAAATTAATTTATGCCAACATATTAAACAAAATTCAACTGAAGGCAATAGCTCATATTTCCCCAAATATTTGTACCCTAAACTTGCATTTTATTTAGTTGGATAGGAAAAACTTGCAATGCAATATTTTTTTGCACAAAAACCAACTAGCCACCAAAAATCAAATGAAGAATTTAACCATTCATTTCCATTGTTTTCAACAGAATAAAATTGAGCTCTCTTTCTATAAGACTAATAAACCACTAATGTCCATTTTCCCTTGACAACCCCAAACTTATTTCACTAAATGGGCTTAACACTCCATTACACACACCAATCAACCCTCAAAAAAAAAATTTACAACAACGATTGACAATATCTAAACTCTCTTTTTACCCAAAATACAAGTAACCTAATCTTATTGGAGTGCCCACTCTTCTAAAGGGAGGCAAAATCATTTTAAGCTAAAGGTAATTTTAATGTGTGTAACAATAAAAAAAAAAAAAGTACCCATTCAGCATACTAATATAACAAGCTCAATGGGCTAACAAGAGTATGAAATTAGGGTAGGAAAACTTAATTATAAAGATACACAAAGAAGGGTTTCCTAAGTCATTTTTTAGGTTTTGTCTCATTTGTGGGTTGCTTTGATGGGTAATCGAAAAGATTCTAGTGCTCTTAATCTAATCCCCAAATTGCAACTAGATTTTTCTCAATTTTCAAAATTGGCCCAAAGTGCTCAAAATTTAAAAATTGTAAAGGTTAATCAAGGTTTACAAGCAGTTTAGCAAACAAAGATACAACAAGACTACTTCTTAGTCAACTAAAATTGAATGAAACACAAATTTCTAGAATTGATATCAAAACCATTCAAAGTTGAAAACTACAAGGACAAAATAAAAATGTAAATTAGAGATAAATCAATAAGAAACAACTATCTCAAAATTCTAGGCACAAACGTGATGAAAAGAAAACAAAAATTTGAAAAGAAAAACTCTAAAAACATAAAAAAAAAAATAAATAATAGAAGCACAAAAACTAAAAATTGGTTTGATTAATTGAACTGGTAATGGCACCCTACCCCAAACATAAAAATTTACACTGTCCTTAGTGTAAGGAATTGAATCACACAAAAATAACAATTTCCCAAAACTTTGGTTAAAATTGCCCAATTAGCGACACTGTAAATAAAAATCTTGCAATATTCTATGAATTCGCAAAAATAAACCATCATTGTACAAAACAAAGGATGTACGAAATTCTATCTAACACCTATGCAAAAAGAAAATGAAATTCAAAACCTGTGAAAAAAAAAAGAAAAAATATATCATAGAAGTTGTGTAAATAAAATACTGTGAAATTTATGACAATCATCGCAAAACATTTATAATATAGTTACCGTATCACAAGTCAATGGCTCAGCCACACTATTCCTAAAATATAATCAAAACAAAATAAACTATGTTGTAAGTCTTTCTTCTACATTTGCTATAAAAAAACTAAAGATTAAACTATTCTCATAAAGTGACTTCCTAAAAGATAGATAATAAGTCACTGTGGTGGTCGCCACATATGTGGAGGAGGGACAGTTGACATCAGTGCAAAGAATCCTACAATCTCTCTACTCATCCTATCATGCTATGCAAGAAATCTTTGCCAATGTGCCTCCAAAGATGTTGTTTTTTCTACTCCTATGATGCTGTTTTTTCTCAGCTTCTCTATCCAAGTCTCAATGACTGACAATCGCTTCCTAGCACATTGATTATTAAGGTCCATATCTGTGACAAGCTTGTCATTAGAGAAACTATAGCTTTGGCCTCCACTAATCTTTTATCCAATGAATCCAACCTCTCTCGAACTTACTTCTAAAAATCAACTTGCTCTCTCCTTATCCTAGTAATATTTGCAACCATAGATTGCATCCCTAATAGCAATGTCTTGATTATAGATGCATCCAAATGCAAAAAAGCCTTTTGTAGAGCAGCTGCGAAAGAAGATGGAATATCTGAACTCTATGCAATGGGACTCGTATCTAGAGGAGAAAAATCTATATTTAGTCTCTGTCTCACCCGTCTACCTAAAATACATGCATTCGCTCTAGGTTGTAGAAGTGGTGGTGGTGCAGCATTATCATCTCGAGCACCATCATCAGAAGCATCATTTTTCTCATCATCATTGCTAGGAGCGCTCAATTTATTTACTTGCCTCAACCTAAACCCATGGCCTGAAAGAGGATCCTGAATGGCTACATTACACCACAATACCACCTCCTTATCCAGTAAATAAAATGACCCTAAAATCACATCTTAAGTTATGGCATGTAGATCGCTCTGATAATTACTGTAATCAACCCCTCAAATCCAATCTTCTTCCCATAATTAGTAATAGACTTCTTCAGCTGCTTACAGAACAATAGGATAGCATTTACCCTTATGCCTCTCTCTATGGCAAATAAGAAAAATAAATTTGATGCTGTAACATTGCTGGGGTAAAATGTCTTTATAAAATCGATGAAGTCATAACTCTATGTAAGTACCGGTGCAAGGGCGGAAGGAGCTTTGTTGACTTGGTGTTGCGAGCATTAAATTGTGTGTTTGGCTTCTTAACAATGGCCCAATGCTCTATAGCATTACCCACAATGTCAATTTCACCATCCACAGGCAGATGTAAATAACGAGTCAAATCTGAAATCAATAGATAATATGGAGTGTCTCTAACCTTGAATTAAAAGGTGTCTCTATCTTCCTTTGATAGCTTAGGTGAAAGTGCACAAGAACTAAAAATTAATTTCCAAATATGTCAAACCATTCAACCCAAAGAATTCCTCCCAACCAATATTCCATTGTAAGGTAACAGCCCTATCATAAATACCCAGCTCCATTGACATCTACTTGCTCATAAATCTGCTATAAGTGATAAGCTTTGCAGCCAATTTCTTGAATAGAGCCCTCTATGTAGCATTCAACCAATTGGGCAATTGAATACATGCTAATGGTTTGTCATCATCTTGGGTTCAAGCCATTATCCTGTTGAAAAACAAAACTGTCATAAATCAAAACCAAAAATCTACATAGGAAAATAAATTAAAATGCAATGCAAAAGTGAAAATGAAAATTAAGCACAAGTGATTAAACTATGAAGCTCAAATGCCAAAAGAATGAAAATGCAAAATTGGTGGTGTTCACAAAGATGGAAATGAAAAATCTGCCTTTAACTAGCTATTTTCAGCACAAACATTGGACTATATATAGTTAGAGCTGCATTCAATAAAAATTTAAAACATAAACCACTGATACAACTCAATCTAATCCCGTCATTTCGGGTCAAGCAAACATACATTTTCCATGAGCAAATAAGTTCTACTGTGTATTGCAGAATATTGCAGCAAAAATAGTAAAGCACAATTTATGCCAAAACCTGTTCAAACTCAAAATCCCAAAATTCAAGCATGCATTCTCATTTTCAACAAAATTCACAAATTAATTACAAACTGATAAATTACAAGTTTAGAGTCATCAAAATGCAGCGTCTGCAACTTAGCACAATGATAGCAACAAATTAAATTAAATTGCAAAATACCATTTCTCAGTGTAACCAAATTACTCACTTGACCCTAAAATTGATAATCTGTGTGAGGCAATTTAAATTAAACTTAGAATGCATGCTGAATAAAAATTGAGAGATTACAAATTTGAAATGAGATGAGAAATTGGAATTTAACTTTGGTTCTGAATTTTTCATTAAAAAACAAATACAACGTGATTGCCATGATTTCCACTTTAATTTAATTTAAACCTGGCCAATGTGAAGTCCCACTTTAGTCAAATTAAACATGCCAACTTGAAATGATTCCATAATTTTTTTTTTAATCCATTAAAACTTTACAACATGAGTGGTTTGCCATTAATTTTCTATCCAATAAAAACAATGGATAACATGATGAAGTGGTTCCATCAATTTTCCATCCATTAAAAACAATGCCCAACGTATGTTGGTTTGCCATGATTTTTAATCAATTTAAACAAATGGCCACTTTAATTTAAGTCGACAAATTAAAGACAAATAAATCAGCTTAAACATCTATGGAAAAACATGAATAAAATTGAAATTGATATTAAAATAAAATTAAATAAAAAATTTTGATTAAATTAAAATGAGATTAAAGTAAAAATAAATTGAGACATTGAGAAACATAACATACTTAAGACTCTGGAAATACCCTAGTTAATTCAATTAATTTTTGTGCAAAGAATTAGAGTAGTAAAGAGATAATTAGTTCACCGTGTCTACACTTGAAAAACAACAAAATCTGAAGTGGGTAAAGAAATTTAGTGAATATTCAAATTGAGGGCAGAAAATATGCAAAGAGAATGTTAAACAAAAAGACAAATTCAATTTTTAAATTGACTAAAACCAAGCTTACCTTCAATTTGCTTGCTTTGTTTGGAAAAAAAAATGTTTCACTTGAATGGCACAAAAAGACATAGATGCTGGCCACGTGTCTTTTAGACATACTCACTCACCAAAATTCAACATGAAATTCCTTCAAATCGGCATAAAGAGATAAATTCCTTTTTAGTTGATTAATTTTTCAAATTAAATTTGAATCTCATGTAAGATTTAGCTTGGATACAGACCTCAAAAAAAAAAAAAATTGAGAAAATTGATTTGGGTTTTAAGCAAATAAAAATGGGGAATGATCATGAAGCATGAAAAGGGAAAGATTACCGTGTTTTTGTGGAAAATAACAAAACCATGGTTGTGTTTTGGTCTCGGCGAGACAAAATGGTCTCGGCACGACGAACACTTCTATATTAAAATTGTCAAAATTTTTCATTTGTCACGATCTTAACTGTGACAAATCATTTTGTACTAAATATCTAGTTTTCACAGCTTTAAAATTACGTAGTTCAAACAAATTAAACAAAAAAAATATAAATAAACACAATTTAAACTATAAAATTCGATTATCTAAATTCATGTAAACTAAAAAAATTTAAATTCAAACACACAAAAAATTAAAAAAATATATTAAAATTCAAATAAAAATAAAAATTCATACAAAATTGTAAAAATAACACACAAAAATATAGAAAAACACAAAAAATCAAAAACAACTAAAGCTAAATAAGCCAAAACAACAACAAAAACCCATAAACTCTAAAAGCATAAACTCACACAAAACACTAAAATCAATGCATAAAACAAACAAAAAAAAAATAAGATAAAGAGAAAATGACAGAAATTTAAAAAGTAATGGCCGGAAAAGTTCTAGTTTAGTGAGTCCCAGCTCGACTTATATTACTATCTAGAGGCAAAACCTGTGATCCAAATAATGATATCTCCAGACTTTACTCCTCTTTTTCTTCCATCAATAGGAGAATTTTACCAAAATTCACTAAGGTAGGAAATGCCATGTCTTATTTAATATGTGACTCAACCTTGGGTTCTTCAAACACTACTGGCTCTTTTAGCCTCAATAAACTCTTCAATTAGATTAACTCAATGCTTCCACTTCAGAATTAAACACTTCTTTCTCTTTTGGCAAAACATTCTTCATAATTGATCCAAATTCATTTTCCATGCTACTAGAATTGTCTTCAACAATGACTGGTTCCTCCTTTAACTCATACACCCTAAACTCAAATTCTTTATTATCCACCATTAGTACATGACTCAATTAATCCTTGTTATCACCATCACCTTGATTTTCCATCGAAATACTCAAGAACTCTAACTTGGATTCTAGATTTTTAATTATCTTTTCTTGATCTCTCAATAAATGCTTTTGAATCTTCAATAAATTCTCTTGACTTTTTATCTTCTCTTGAGAATTAATTGTAGCCTTCCATTTTTCTTTTTCAGTTCTAAATTGCTTCTCCATACTTGCAAGCAAGTTAGGAAGGACTTGAATTTTAGAGGCGTAAGACTCTTGCAGTATCTATAGAGAACGGGGATCTTCAAAGGATGATGATGAATAGATTATTGAAGGTTAATGAAACTAATGCAATTCTTGTGTTTTCCTACTTCAATTCTTCCATTGGTGCTCTCAAAAAAACCAATTCATAATCTTGAACATAATCATGCATCATTTAAAAATGCCTTGAAATCTACCTACAATGAACAACACTAAATCAAAAACAAATAAAAATAAAAATCTTAAACTAACCAACTAAAGATATTAAACAAACAACATCGATTATCCCTAGCAATGACAACAAAAACTTGATCAGGTGCTGGCAAGTGCACAAGATCAGCTAAGTAATATAAGAAAATATATTTAAGATCCTAAAATATCAAATCTAAGGGAAAAAGGTATTGATAAGCAAAAAATATATAATTGAGTGGCTTAAATAGTTAATGGATAGATTTTATCCCATAGCTTTGAATATAATTGTGATTACTTTAGAGATAGAATATGGTCAAATTATCTTCATGAGAACTGTAATCCTATATGCAAGGCCAATCAACATAAGTAAGATGAGAAAAAGTACGAGGAAAAAAAAGCATACACTGGTTCAGATGCAGTGGAAGTTACAGAACTATCAATGTTTGACTGGAAAAACCAACATCCAAAAGAAGCATTTTTGGAGACTCTAAGGAGCTTGAGTGCATCCTCCATGGACATCTCAAATGATGCCGAATCATTTGCTTAGGAACCTGCTCTCGATCTGCTGGTGATGAGTCACTGATATGGCATAATAAATGCTCTTCAGGGGTCGATCCTGAAAGACTTTATTTAGGATGTTGTTATGGCCATCGCAGGAGTTATCAATGACTGATTGGGGATGTGAAAAAGTGGTCGTAGGAAAGGAGAGAGGCGGTTGGGTACATTTGGTTGGTTTTTTGTATTAGCATGTATAATATTAATCTATATAGTATTAATCTATATAGTATTAATCTATATAGCATTAATCTAAACAGTATTAACCTATATTATATTATATTTGATACAAAACTATATTAGCCTATAATATTTTATATTGTATTTGGTGTATAATATTGTATTGTATTATTTAAAAAAAATTAAAAAATATATGTAAAATTAAATTATTTTTAATGCTACCAATTTAGGTAAAAAAATTAATAATAAATTATAATTTTTTGTACATTAATCAATTTTTTGTATAAAAATGCATAAATTTCTTGAAATACGAATGTATATTAGTAGATAAATTACAATTAAATAAAAAATTTAATTAATAGCATTTAATTATATAGCAAAAATATATTAATAAATGTGCTAATGCACCTAATATTCTCTCAATCATCCTTTATTTGTCTAAGTAATCTTTAAACAAATATCTTTCTAATTTCGGATTTCAACGACCTAAATGGTACCACATGTTGAGATTTACCTATTATTGCTTAAAAAACGTCAACATGATCTCTAGAGAAAAGATCCATTGCTTCCAGCTCATTGTAAAGTCAAAACAGTCATCGTTTTCTCTAACAAATTTTTCAATAATAGTAAAAATTTGCCCAATACTTTTCTTGAACATTTCTTTAAATAATTTCATACTATTGGCATCGGAATCGTAACCTACCTTATTTTTCTTTCTCTTTCTAGTTTGAGATATATTGGTAGATACATTTGAAACTGACAATGGTGAAATCTCATCAATATCAATCCTCATACTATCATTAATGATACCTATATTTTCATCTTCAAGGTCAAAACCTTAAAGTACAGTACACTGGACTAATAATTGCAGCATTACAACCAAAAAGTAAGTCATGCCCTAATTCAGCACAGCGTAAAATTAAAATCAAAATAACAATATTACTATATATAAAAAAAATTAAGAAAGAAAACAAAAAATATCAATACTGTTCTAAAGAGGGACTCGCCTTTACAAGCATAACCAATATTCACTCCAAACAATAATTTGACAACACTAAAGACATCAGAAAATAATGAACGCAAGGAACCCATTTGCATAACTTTCCCTGTAAACAAGGAAACTTTTATGCAGTAATTGCTATCAACTTGGCTATAATGACTAACAAAACATTGGATCCCTACCTCTTTTCCTCTCAAAGAGATTCTTTCTTTAGCACCTAATCTCATAAGAGCCTGCTTTAGTGATATAGTGGACCCATTCAACCGTGTTATATCCACTTTTCTCCCATACCTGCACAAAGTAATCTAAGATCAATATTACCATTTTTGAAGAATAGTTAGCATTTCAAACTAATGAGTTTAGAATATACACCTTGAGAAAACCATGCATACCGAATGCTGTAAATATGGAGACCTATAAAAATATTGATTCGGACTTTAATCCTACAGGGTATGAATAACAGCAGAATAAATAACTTTACAGCTAAGAAATATGTGAAAAAAGTTTGTCGATATTGTGTTTTATCCATATCTTATTATACAATGGTTTAATCCTAACCTTTCTGGTGCCTAATCCAATTGAACATCACATCAACAGAAAGATGACAATGCATCCACCAGCACTACTCATAATGAAAAATGGAATTCAAATTTAAAATAACCCAATTCAGCATATCGAAAATGTGTGATAGATGAGGCAGATTGCATCAACAAAATAATACTAATGCATGAAGTGCTATAGATTAAAAAAATGGAATTAAACTTCGATAAACCCTATTGAGCATAGTAACATTTAATAGATTAGGCACCTAGAAATCCATCTGAATTGGTGGCCTTATCCAAGACTTCTTTTCCACCATTGTAGAAATCAACTCAACTTCTACACTCAAGGTTAGCTCAGTTTGCCCTGGAAATTTTCTTAACCTTAGTAGCAGCAAGTACATGCCATTAATTAGTAATACTTAGATCAAAATACAAAACACTATAAAATCTAGATGAAACTACGTTTGAGTTGTTAAAATACTGATTAACAATTCACCAGTCAACATCCTAATAGAGTGACTTGAATAACCAAGGCTAACAAAATTGCACGATAATGTTGTAAATACTCACTTCCAAACTAAGCAATCAATTGCAGCATTATACTTTACTCGACCTGAAGTAACTTGGAAATTTGTTTTAGCAGTTTGTTTTGGAACAGGAATTTTGATTATAACTCCAAGAGCAAACATTATAGTTATTGGACATATATAAAGCACTAGAAAATAATCAACTAATAATCCACAATAGAACTTAGAAAACAAAACCCATAAATTTACCTAGCCAAAGCGACACACTTTCAATCAGGTTGCTATTCTTCTCCACCTTCTAAAGCTCTCTTTCTTCTAGCCATACTATTAGTCCTCTCCATATACCCGGTCTGCATTTTTACCCCAATTATAAAAACCTTAGCAGCCTAGATCTGCAAACAAACAAAAATACAAAAAATTTATCTTAGACAAGGAAACCCAAACTATAAAACACAAATCTCTTCCGCTATAGGTCCGAACTAAGACATAAGTTCAACTAGAGTTATCCTATCAAATCCGTAATTCTCCTTCGAACCCAATATCCAAAAATTAATAAAATAATTAACAAACAGAAAAAAAGCTTTGAATTCAATTAAAAACACCGTTTAAATTTGCTCAAAAAAATTCTTCGTCCATATAAATGGATTGATGAAGTAAAAAAGAAAGCAATAAAGTGAGGGAAAACCTTAGAGAGAGAGTGTTGCTTGGTGAGAGAGAAAGGGAGATATAATATCAATTTGTACCAACAAAAACCAAAGATAAGTGAGAACGTGATAGACTTTTATGGAGCAATGCATAAATAGCTTACAAACCCAATTACAGAAATATGGAGTTTATAGCATAAAGAGTTTGCAGAACCAGAAATAGAGTTTGCAAAATAAAACAGAGAAGCGATCAAGCATTAATAATAGAAAACATAGGAAGCCAAACCAAACAATGACTTCAGCAATTCCACTGATGCTTAGGGTTTTGTTATTTAAAAAAATGGATATAGAATACCTTTCGAAGATGAGGGTGGTGCCAAAAGCAAAAGTGGCGCCGGAGAGGAGGCAGTACCGGAGGGAACAGTGGCGCCGGAGTTGATCATTATGTTTTTAGTTTAATACAATCTTCTATGTAATAAATAAACTCACATGTATATAGTGTATTATTATATCCGGTATACATGGTATAAAAATTAGATTTTGCATTATATAATTCAGGTATTATTTTTTAGGAAAATTAGCCACTCTCTACTGTATTAAAGGGTATTATTTTATACTGTCCTACATACTATACAGGGAATCAAACATAGCCAAAGAGAAAGGACGCGCATAAAAAACTTGAAAATACTTAAATGCCCATGATTTTTATTTCTTTCCTCTCCTTAAATATAGGGGTATTATAGTTAATATAAATTATTAGAGCTTACAAATATTTAAAATTCAGCATAAATAATAATAATAATAATAATAATAATAATAATAATAATAATAATAATAATAATAATATTCACTAAAAGGTAAATTTTTTAAAATAAAATTTATTTAATAATATGCATATTAATCAATAAAGAGCCATAAAATATCTAAAATATTTTCCACAAGAACTAATTTTCGAATCAAATAAATATTAACTATATAAACTAATGTTTAATTGCATTTTTATAAGAAAATACGTGTATTTATTAATTTTTAGTTGTATAAAAATAATAATAAATCTATGAAAATCTTGATAATAATAATAATAATAATAATAATAATAATAATAGTAAATTTTAAATTAAAAATAAAATGAAAAATAATTTTGTGTTATGAGGCATTATAAATTAATACTTAATTTGATCTAAAATTTTATTAATTATTTTGTATAAAAAATTATAAATATATAAAATAGAAAATTACCTAATTTAGAAAAATATATAAAACAAAATTGTAGCTACAGAGTCAAAAATAAAATTCACCTCAAATATAAAAATGTAATCATGGCTTATTGTTTGAAGCTCAAGAAACACCATATTCATCTTCGGACATGCCATACCTTACTAGAAGGTCATCTGTACTAAATTAGACAAAATAAAAACCAAGAATTAAAAGATCTTATATTATAGTTGTAACGTTAGGTTTAGGCAAAATGGCTAACAAAGAGACATCAAGTTAGTAGAAAAATGGCCACTACTAAAAAAAAAAAATAACTACATTCACCCAACTAACAAAAAGAAAATTTCAAACCCAATTCCATATGATCATCATTGTAGAATTTGATATTAATAGATCTTAGCTCTTCAAACTCAACTCAAAAAAATAATTTATGCCAACATATTCAACAAAATTCAACTCAAGGCAATAACTCATGTTTCCCCAGATTTTTGTACCCTAAACTTGTATTTTATTTAGTTGGCTAGGAAAAACTTACAATGCAATATTTTTCGCACAAAACCAACTAGCCACCCAAAATTAATTGAAGAATTTAACCATTCATTTCCATTGTTTTCAACAAGAATTAATTTGAGCTCTCTTTCTATAAGACCAATAAACCACTTAAGTTTATTTTCCTTTGACAACGAAAAAATTATTTCATTAAATGGGCTTAACACTCTATTACACACACCAATCAACCCTCAAATAGAAATTAACAACATGGTTTGATAAAATCTAAACTCTCTTTTTACCCAAAATGCAAATCTAACCTTACTAGAGTGGCCACTTTTCTAAAGGGAGGCAAAATCTTTTTAGGCTAAATGTTATTTTAATATGTGTAATAATAAAATAAGCAAACAATCAGTATATTGAAATAATAATCACAATGCGCTAATAAGAGACTATGAAATTAGGATAGGAAAAGTCATTTATAAACTGTAACACCCTATATCCCATGTTTACTATATCCAATGCAAACTATGCCATTTTAATTCATCAAGTCATATGACTATATCATCATACTGTAGCTATTGTACTTTCATGCTTAGCATTCATCATATCAATACATTTATATAAAGTAATTCTAATTTCATCATGCATGCATATACTAGTATTTTCACTATGAGCTTATTACAGTCTTCACTTCCATATAATTTACATATACATATATTACAACCCTTATACATATTAAACATGTAAGGAACTAAACAAGATTTATCAAAAGTTTCCTACATCCACTTCTATAAACTGGTGTTGGCCTGTCCTGATGCAGAAATAGTTCCTGTGCAAAAGTCTTGCCTACCAAAACCTACACGGATCAAAATAACCCGTGCTAAGCTATAAAGCTTAGTGGGGATTCTAAACATGAAAGACAACCACTCACAGCGGTTGTCAAAGATATAGAATAAACAAAATAATTGAAAATAATAATAGCTAGCCTATCAAGATAACCCTTCACACATAATTCAGCATACTTGAATTCATACTATTCATAATAAGATTTGCATATAATGTAAACAGATACCAAATCATGCTTAATTAACCATTGTTAAACATGTTTAGTCATATATCGGATGCAAAGTTCATACTGTAATTAACTGTAAAATATTATTGCTTTACTTTAGCCTGCCTAAGTTCTAAGAGTGGATAACGGGATCGGTGGATACCCGAGGGTATCAAAACTATGGATCCAAATCAGGGCCAATTGTACTATGGACCGGTCAAATACCCACACGAGGGCAAGAACAACCCTAATGGGCTGTGCAAGATCCAGCAGGATCAACTATACTGTGGACCTAAAAAGGTCGACTGTGGCAGCTGCAATTCCCTATAGGCGCCTATCTATCCACAATTGAACTCTATTGCAGGCAATACTTTATTTATGCTCATACATTCATATACATAATCATAAATGTACATACCTGTAGGTACATTCGCTCATAGTAGGCTTATTCTTATAAGCATGTTCATCAATGTGTATACATTTACCATTAATCAAATCATGAACCATACAAATATTGACATGTTTCCATGTGAGCATATGCATATGACATGGTCATAATGTTATGTTTCCTATTTCATAGCATATGTATACATTCATAGCCAATTTCCAATGTAAATGATACAAATTTATATATACATGAATATATGACTCTCGTATACTTGCATTCAAGGTCTATTTTGTTCAATCATATGTATAACACATGGGGGTAGCCTAATACACTGATAAAGGGAAATAAAAAACATATTTATGGGCCAAAATCATGCTGTCGCGCTCGCGGCAAGTGTCGCGCTCGCGACAGTATGCTTGGCCATACGAATCTTCACCCTGATCCCAAAATCCTGCAAACTGCTTAATAATTTTATTTTGTACATCGTTTTCGACACACTAAACGACATTTTTAGAAAACGTTGTCTTCTACAAAGTTGTAGATATACATTTCTAGTTTCTAGAACATCAAAAATATGTGCAATATCATTTCTAGAACTCGAGATATCTTAAAATTACTAAGGACTGTTCATAGAACCAAAACAGTGGGGGCTGTCACTTATAAAAATTCATAGCATAAAATCAAGAGATATTTAGACCAACATTTCTTCATCAAAAACGTACTCCTAGGTATCTAGTTTACTCAAAATTTTACAGAATAATATTTTAACTTCTCTACTATTACTTATGCCCAAAATACCAACATCTGTACCCTAACAGTCCCAACAGATTCAACGAATTTCATGCTAATTATTTGACAAACTTAGAAATAAAATTAGGCATTACTTCATTCATATAAAATGTGTATTTATGAGTCTAGTTTTCATAGAAATTAATTTCATGTCATTATGATCATTGTACATACAGATATCTCAATTTTTCCCCAACCTGGTCCAGAATCCGAATTTAGAAGTTTTCCTAAATTCAATAAATCATAAAAAATATCTAGAGACAGAATTTGAATGTGATTTCTCCTTATGAAATCTTTGTCTATACGTCTAGTTTAATACCCATTTGGAATCATCTCAATATCTATTTTTAAACTCTAGATATTGCCAAAACAATGCATCTAGGTCCAATGAACTCAAACCCAGAATTCTTTAAAACTCACATGCATGTCAAGAAAACTCACATGCATGTCAAGATTCAAGCAAAACTCATCATATTCAAGTAGATACACTCACGTGCAACATGAATAATCCTAAATTCCCATACCTTTTTCTGAAACTTATCACACTCAAGCTTTCAATCTCTTGCTATGTCTTTCCCTTTATCCTTCCTATCTCCTCCTTCTTTGACTACAACCAAAATTCATTCATCATTTCCAGCACTTGATCTTCATTACCACAAGCAAGATGAGAAGAAGATGAAGATGATAATGATGAAATTCAGTAGAGATCATTTACCTTAGAGTTTAATGTTTTAAACACTTGTTGAACCAACAAAACTTATCAACTAATTTCTTGAGAGGATTTAGAAGAAAATAAGGGAAGAAGAAGAGATGGGAATTTTCTGGATTTCTCTCAAGGAATGCCGACCCACTCTCCCTCACAATTGCCACTTTCTCTTTCTTTCCACTACATAAACTCATATATATAATACTTTGGCCAATATCCTCTTTAATCCCTCAAGACTTTGCATGTTACCCAATTATCATCCTATTATTTGCATGTCACAAATCATACCCCACATTTACTTTATTCATACATTAACCTCTCCATTGTTCTCTAATTCCCAATTGACCTATAAAAATGTCATCATTACCAATTTACCCTAAAACAATACTTATTCTTCGATTATACCCTCAATAAAAATTAAACCTTACCTTTAAATTTTATTTCCATGCAATTAACATAATAATAACACACTCCATTGACCCTTACTTATACAAAATCCTCAATAAAAATATACGAATTAAAATAGGGTCATGTTAGGGGTCTTACATAAACTATACAAAGAACGGCTGCCTAAATTATTTTCTAGGTTTTCTCTTATCTATCGATCACTTTGATGGGTAATTGGAAAGGCTCTAGTGCTCTTAATGAGTTTCATCTAATCCCTTAATTGCTACTAGATTTTTCTCAATTTTTAAAAGAGGCCCAAAGTGCTCAAAATTTACAAACACAAGTTGTTCAACAAACAAAAATACAATAAGACTACTTCTTAGCCAACTAAAATTGAATGGAACATAAATTTCTAGAATCGAGATCCATTCAAAGTTGAAAACTACTAGAGCAAAATAAAACTTTAAGTTAGAGATAAATCAATAAAAGATAACTATTTGAAAATTCTAGGCACAAACTTGGCAAAAAAACAATGAAAACAAAACAAAAATTTAAAAAGAAAAACTCTAAAAATATAAAAACACACAAAAATAACAAAAACACAAAAAATAAAAACTAGTTTGATTGATTGAACTGGTAATGGTACCTCATACCAAACATAAAAAATTACATTGTCCTTAGTGCAAGGAATTGAAGCAAGCAAAAATAACAATTTCCTAAAAATTTTCTCAAAATTGCCCAATTAGTACACTGCAAATAAATATACTTGTAATATTCTCATAATTTGCAAAAATCAACCATCATTATGCGAAACAAAGGATGTACAAAATTCTATCTAACACCTATGCAAAAAAATATATGAAATTCAAAACTTGTGCAAAAAAATATATATATCATATAAGTTGTGCAAATAAAGTACTTTGGAATTTATGACAATCATCGCCAAACATACAAAATATAGCTACCCTATCACAAGCCAATGGCTCAACCACACAATTCCTAAAATATAACTAAAACAAAATATATTGTGTTGTAAGTCTTTCTTCTACATTAGCTATCAAAAAATTAAAGATTAAACTATTTTTATAAAATGACTTCCTAAAAGATAAATAATAAGTCACTATGGTGGTCACAACAAATGTAAAGGAGGGACAGTTGACACCGGTGCAAGAATCCTATAATCTCTCTACTCATCCTATCAAGCACTGTATGAATTCTCTTCCAATGTGCCTCCAAAGATGCTGTAGTTTTTTCTACTCATATAATATTTTTTTCCTTAGCTCCTCCATCCGAGTCTCAATGACTAACAATCGCTTCCTAGCATGTTGACCATTAAGGTCCATATTTGTGAAAAGCTTGTCGTTTTGAGAAACTATTGGTTTGGCATCCACTAATCCTTTATCCAATGAATCCAACTTCTCTCGAACTTACTTCTAAAAGTCAGCTTGTGCTGCCCTTATCTTAGTAATATTTGCAACCATAGAGACTTGTCTAGACTATAGATGCATCCAAATACAAAGGACCTGACTGTGGAGCAACTTCAAAAGATGATGGAATATCTAAACTATATGCAAAGTGACTCATGTTTAGAGGATAAAAATCTGTATTTAGTCTATGTCTAACCCTCATGCATAAAATACAAGCACTAACTCAAGGTGGTAAAAGTGGTGGTGGTGCATCATCATCATCTCGAGCACCATTATCAAAGGCATCATCTATCTCATCATCATTGCTGAGGGAACTCAATTCATTTGCTTACCTCCACCAAAACCCATGGTCCAAAGAAGGGTCCTCAATGGTTGTATTACACCACTATAACATCCTCTTATCTAATAAATAAATTGACCCTAAAATTGGTACTATATAAAGCTATATCATGTAGAGCACTCTGATAATTACTATAATTAACCCCCCAAATTCGTTCTTCTTGCCAGAATTTGTAATGGACTTCTTCAGCTGCTTGCACAACTATAGGATAATATTTAACCTTATGCCTCTCTCTATGGCATATGAGAAAAATAAATTTGATGTTGTAACATTGTTGGGGTAGGATGTCTTTATAAAAATTGTTAGTCTTAACTCTATGTAAGTACTAATGCAATGGTATAAGGAGCTTTTGTTGACTTGGTGTTGCAAGCATTAAATTGTGTGTTTGGCTTCCTAATAATGGCCCAATGCTTACTAGCATTACCAAAAAAGTCAATTTCACCATCCACAATAAGATGTAAATAAAGGGCCAAATCATTATGTACTAAATTTTTGGTTTCCACATCTTGAAAATTACCCCGTTTAAATAAATTAAATAAAAAATACAAATAAACACAATTTAAACTATCAAATTCAATAATCTAAATTCATGTAAACTAAAAAAATGAACTCAAATTAAAATCAAACACACAAAAGTTTAAAAAAATATTAAAATTATAACAAAAATAAAGATTCATACAAAATAGTAAAAATAACATTCAAAAATAAAAAAAAATATAAACCCTAGTTATCAGATAAATTCCCATTCTGGAGCAATTTACCTAAAACCATATCTAATCCCAATCGAATTAGAACTAAATGTAGTCTAAAAAGAGAGTTTAAGACCTCCATTTCAAAATCATCAAGGAATTCATATGCATAAAACATAAGAATAGACTTGTTTCTTTTCAGGCCTTTATTCATTTTTTATGGCTATTCCTAAAATTAATTCGAGCATAATTCATCAACGATGCCTAATTAACAACTTGAAATTATTTTATGTTGATAATTAAAATCACTAACTAACTATGTTAAGCCTAATTAATCATAATAAATCTAAATGTTAGATTTTGTGACACATTTGAAAGAACCTCAATTCCATTCACACTTGATAAATGTACAATGAAACAATAGTCAATAAAAAAATAAAAAATAAACTAGCAGCATTTATACAGATGTTTCATAGGCATTAAACAAAATTAAGAACATAAAAAACTAACAAAAATCGACATAACTAGGTATTTCAAATCAATCATGCGAGCATTCAAATAACAAAATGATAGAAAATCATGAGAAATACATAAAGAAAAAGAAGGAAATAAACTAGGAAAACTTACTTGGAATAAAAGAAATCAGTATGTTAAAATATACGATAAAAATAAAATAAATGGCACTCTAAAATGCATGTTTTTCTCGAGAGAATTTATATGCATATAGATTAAAAAAAGGTTGAGAATTGGGGAGAAAAAGCCAAAACTTTGATAGAAAAACCTTTGAAATTGTCATTAATGGCGATTTGTGAAAAGGATAAAAGAAGAAGAAGAAGACGAAGAAATAGAAGAAGAAGAAGAAGAAGAAGAAGAAGAAGAAGAAGAAGAAGAAGAAGAAGAAGAAGAAGAAGAAAAGGTGATAATTTCAATTTTCAAAATAGAAGGTTGCCCCTTTTTACATTTTTTATGATTTTATATTATTTTTCTTTATGTTTGTTTCAACTTTTATTTTCTCCTATTTTATTCCTTTATTTACATACATTTAACTAACTTATGCTTAAATTATCTAATTTACACATTGATTTATTTATTTGTTTTTTTCTTCCTTATGATAAAATAATCATTGACTTAAATACTCCCTAAATTTAATCTTTGAGATTTCCAATAGTGCCAATATGTTTTCTATATTTCATATAAAATAAAGGATAAAATGGATGACTATTATAGCAGATAATGACATCAGCTTCAGGTGCCCTTGCTTGTCCATACATTCAGTGACTAAAGATTTACCTTATATGTGCATCCCCTTATGTGGGTTGTAATAAGTCACCTTCTACATTGTTGCTTGTTGTGGTTTCCAGTATAAGAAGCAATAAGATATCGTTATATGACCCTTAGCTTTTCATGGTGGCAATCTCTCTAATATTTTCATATTAAGTTACCATCAATAGATCCAGGCCTAACTTCTTATGAAGACTATCATACCCGAGATTAGGGCTTATAACTTTACTACTTGCATTGAATACAAGTAGTGGGTCATCAGTTCAATGGTCGATAATAGGATACACCATCTTATATATCTAGAGGGAGAGAGTAGTGGAGTATGGACATTAGATTAGATATAATGAAAGACTATGTTTTTGTTTTCATTAAAACTTTGAAATTTGAACATGTAAGATAATAGCTTTTGAATATATCACTACAAGAAAATTGCAAATTAGCAACGAAAATTAGCAACAAAAATATCAATTTTTTGTTGCTAATTAAAAATAGCAACGGAAATTTTAGTTGCTAATTTGGCAGTTGCTATTTTTAGCAACAAAAATTTCATTCCGTTGCTATTTTTAGAAGCCAAAATTGAATTCCTAGCAACGGAAATGGAATTTCATTGTTAAATTCAACAATGTAAGATTTGGTGAATTGGTCAATTTTAGCAACGAAATTGATTTCCGTTGCTAATTTTAGCAACGGAAACCATTTTTCGTTGCTAAATTCACCCATAAGTAAAAAAAATTAATGACGGTCCTATTCGACGCAAATTTGTCACTAAAAATTATGACAATTTTTTAATATCAAAAACCTATGATTGACAGGAAAGAAAGTTTGAAAGATATCATGCATGGAAGAGCTATTAACTTCCAAAAATATATGATTACAAGATAATATAATGTAAACCAAAAATTAGCGGTAAATCAAAATCAATGACATGACATGCAAGCATATATCAAGATAAATAATCAAAAATAAATTTAAATAAAAACATCAAGAATATTAACAATAGGTCTTAAACACATATTCAGTCACAAGCCTTGTATACACTGCTATAAGTTCCTTATCCAATTTGTATATCAATGAAGAAGCATATATGTCATGGCTTGAAAATACCTAAGAACACAAAGAACCATGTAGTATTTATTCAACATATGGATTTGACTAATATCCATGGAGTATAAAATAATTTTCTCATCTTTTAAACATAAGAAAAGGTATTACTGCAATAATAAGTTACTGCAAAGTCCATGCAACAATCTTTGGTTATCTATTTAGTTATCTGTTTAAGGGCAAACTAAAACAACAAGCTGTTTTAGTTATCTATTTAAGGGCAAACTAAAATAGCAAGCTATTTTAGTTATCTAACAATTCAATGACTAATTAATAACTAATTCAGTTATGTCTAATCTCCAATACGGTAATTGAATATAGCAAATTATATTATAGTCATTTTTTGCTGGAAAAGTATTAGTAAATAACATTATTTCTATTCAATTTGTTAATTGGCAAATAAAAAAGAATAGAAGCTTCACTTTTTTCAGGCATTCATCTTTAGAAAGCAACGTCAGCCATTCTGAGAAATTCTCATTTGCAAAAGCCTCACCAAAAGTTGATACATCAACATCAATATAATGTGTTTGATCTCAAATGCTCGAGACCTGAACTTGTATTGTTGTGTGCCATGGCCTCCTTTGCTTATCACTTGAGTTTTCATATTTAAACACATGATTGAAAATTCTTTGAACATCTTATCCAATACTTGAACATGATATGTTTAAGTATCAGAATATCACTCTTTCAAACCAAATTCACATCACTTTCAGTTATAGCAACAAATCACACCTTAAATGAAGTTTGATCAATCCTATGCGCATCAGCTACAAAGTGAGCAACATGGACAAGTATATTCAGATGAAGAGAAGTTTTGAGTTGCAAAACAGAAACCTATTATCATTTCAGGCACAAATAGGATTTTTTAAGAAAAAAGAAACGTAAGCTTGTACAATTCATAAGATTCAAACAGAAACAATTGCTAGAATCAAGAATGGAGCAATCGAAGGCTTACCCCTCTTTTAGTATCAACATCACTTAAAATGGAAACCAGCTTTTCCAGGATATCTATTTCCTTCTCCCAAAAGTTTACAGGGGTAACTATATCATTAGAAGAAACCAGAGTAAGTGCATACGGCCTTGGGAATTTCATAAATGAACTAATTGATTCCTGCAACATTTACCAAGTCAGCCAGCAAGAGATAATAGACAAAGGCTACAAATATAGTAGTCAGTTAAATTAATGAGAGGAAAAAAATAAGAAAAGAAAAGAAAAGAAACTTTTGGATGAAGTACCATGACTTGCTTCACATTATCAATTCCTACATTATGTAACTTTTTTTTCAATATGGCACCAGAAAGAATCAGTGTCAACAGGCCCAATTTAATCTCATATACTGCAACTTGAAATGGTTGAGCTACATCAATGTATTCCTTGTGTTCATCTGATAATCGAACAACTATTGAAATTGTAACTTCCATCTACAATATGTCATAACAAATTCTATAACCAATTCAAAGCTAGCAAGACAACTAGTTAATCATAACATAACAATTCGACAAATATACTAAAATGAGGTCAAAATGGAACAATAAAAACAAAAGTAAATGATGGAATATTATTATATTATAATAGCTGTATCTTTCAAGGAAGGTCATGAAAAGCCATTGAATGATTAAAACTTAAAAAACAAATTGCAGATATAGATTGCACATATCCGTCTGCTTATTTTCTTCTTACAATAGAGACAGAAAAACAAACTTAAACAACAACAAAAATGGAGCAACACCAGATATGGTTATTCTTCTAACTTATAACCATTAAAGAAACTCCTGCAATGCCAACAAAAAACATACACACATATCAAAATATATATTACTTATTATATGATATTTAGATACAAAAAATATATATAATATTAATTAATACATAGATCAAACCAACCTTGGTATTAATTAATATTTAGATACAAAACTCTGAGCACAGTTTTTTATAGACCACAAACTATAGGTATTACATTCATTAATTTTTACATGGTTTTGCTTTCATCTAATCACATGTTCTGCAATACTAGTACAATAAAATAAATAATGACAAACACATTATGGTTACTTAACTGACTGTGGGATTTTTTTACATTGAATTTTTAAACTAAAAATTTTATGAATTAGCTTCTTGAACTTTAGTTTTAATCTTATTTAATTCATAACTTTTTTCCTGAATTTTAAATTTTTTTTGTCCTAATTCATTTTTTTCTTTCTCATAATTTTTTTAAACTCACTTTAATTGGTATCAATGTCTTATAATAAAAAATTTTGGAGTGATTGGATTTTGGACGCATTTGAAGAAGACAAATAAGTTATAGAAAAGAAATAAAATGAATTGGAATAAAATTAGAAATTTAAAATATTTTACAAAAATGGTAACTTAATAAGATTTAAAATAAAAATTTAAGGATCTTTAAAATTTTAAATTTTAGTTTAAGGATCTAGCATAGTAAAAAAGAACAGTTTCAATGATATACAATGTATTTTTTCTATAAATAAATAAAATTACATATAAATATACATTTTAGTCAATTTTCTCTGGATTAGTTAGTTTTTAGAGCTAAATAATAATAATTATAGGCCTAAACTGCAACTATTTTATGCCTAGCTTGATTGTAAACTCTTTTTCTTGTAATATTAAAAAAATAATGAAATAAAAAAAGGTAAATCTTAATATTTATTCATGAACTATATTCTTTTAAATTATTGTGTAGAGAAGAATTATTGAGATTTTAATTTCAACTTTATGCATTACGATTGAATTTCAAATTCAATGGATATGTGTAATAAAAATTTGCACGTAAATATTTAAAATAATAGCATTAAAAAGGTGTATGAAAATAAGTAATTAAACTAACTCTAATCAAGAAGATATAGAGATTAAAAGAATCATGTAGTAAGTGGGGCCTCCTGATAGGGACAATGTGCTCAAAGCATAATTACCCTAACTACCACATAATTATATCCTCGTCCATATTGTTATCACATCTAGCTTTCAAACTTCAATTCACAAATCACTTCAACACATATCCATGTCAAAATCCCCAAATGCATAGCGAAGGAAAAGATAAAACTTAACCTGCTCCTCAAAGATGGCATCCAACACTTTACCTATCTTTTTTTTTTTAAAAAAATGCATCAAATTAATTATTTTAAAAAAATAACAATGTCTTTCAAAATATAGAGATTCTAAGGCGCACACCATATTAAAATGTTCATATTGCCTGTTTCCAAGGCTAAAAATCCCAAACTTGAGGTTCTGAAGCCATTCCCCTCTCTCTTTTCCCTGGGTGTATAATCATATATAACCAAAAAATCATAATATGATCTAGGAAAAATTAATGTGAAGGCTTCCCAGAAAAGAGAAAAAAATTAAAATCCAATCAAAATTTACCTCCGTAAATCATTTGTAGAACCTTGCGGCGTTGTCTGTTGGTTCACCATCTCCATATATAAAAACCAATCAACACAATATGTTAACATCAAAAAGCAAAGTTGAAAACCATAAAAGGAATAAAAGAAAAGTATTTGTATAATAAACTCATGTAGCCACAAAGAACAAAACAATAGACTCTTTCTTCAATTTGCACTCGTACTCATCATCATCAGCGGCATAATCATCCTGCCAACAATCTAGAATACTCAAAATCAACAGCAAATCAAAAATTCAAAAATCCCATCGAACCAATCACATAATTCAGCAAAGAAAGAGAAAAGAAAAAGTCAAACTTACCAAATCAATAACTTTAAATGTTGCCTTTTCATACCTTGCTTTTGCCTCCTCAGACAAAGCCTATTACAGCTCCAATCAAAAACAAAATATCAACCTTTTTTTTATAAAAAATAAATGAAATCCAGTTAAGCTGCTCAAAAACCAAATAAATATAATCAATGGCAAGTATAAAAACCTTGGCGTATCCTTCAGCAGTACCGGTCTGAGTTCCATAAAGGATGGTGACTCGTTTGTTGTCACCTTCAAGCTCCTCAGGTTCAGGCTCTTTAACAATCAACTTTTGCGGTTTGACACCTATAGACTTCGATTTCTGGCCGTTGGATCTTCTCGAAACCAAGACCACAAAACACCCAATCAGAACAGCAATGGAGGTGGTTAAAATCATGACAATATAAGTATATTGGGCCACCCATCAACTAATCCTAATTTTAAACTCTTAATCCTTAAAAATCCTTGAGGTTTTTGAACACTATAATTACTTTATCAAATTTATTCCTAAAAATATTAACATAAAACAATAAAATAAAAATAAAATTTAAGTATAAAAAATTATAACTTTCCTACTTTTTTCACTTCAATATTTGACTTGATAAATAGTTATAAGAGAAAGATAAAGCTAGCTCCCCTAACAACAGAGAACAAGGAGCAAGACCCGAAATAGAGCAAAAAAAATGGGGCCTACTATAATTTTTGCTCAAGATGTTTTTTTTTTTATTTTCACACTTATGAGGCACCAAATTTTTGTAAGGCTACAATATTTTTGGTTTTCATTCTGCGGCACTATTATTCTCTTATTTTTCTCTTTGATTCTTAACCACTAAATTAACCAATTCTTTGAACTCATTGCCAACACTATCAATCAAAATTGTAACTCCCGTAGATAATAACTTTTTTTGCATAAATGGTCCTTCCCAAGTAGGTCTAAACTTGCCCCAAACGTTCAAAATTGTTGGCCCTATCTAATTTAACTCTAAATCCCATTCCTTCAAAGGATACATCCTAACTTTGTTCCCAAATGAGCGAGCTAGCCTCTTCTGATTGATTTTGTTATTGATAATAGGCTCGCATCCTATCTTCATCTAACAAGTTGATCTGGAACAACCTTTGTTTGGCCCACTTTTCCTCTAGAAACTCAATTTCTAAACCTACACATAATGATTGATGCTCAATCTCTAGGGTAACACAACCTCTATGCTATAAACCAAAGAGAATGAAGTGGTTCCCATCGAAGTTTTAGCCATAGTCTTATATTCTCATAGTGTAAAAAGTAGCTTATCAGTCCAATTTTTTAAGTCTAAACCATCTTAGCCAAGATCATTTTGATATTCTTGTTAGTTGCTTCAACTGTCTCATTTGCTTGGGGTAAATAAGGCGAAGATCGATGATGTTGAATGCCATACTTCCTGAGCATTTGCTTGGTTTCAGCTTGGAATTGTATTCCAATATTTGAAACTATATGATGAGGTAACCCATACCTGTATATCAAATTATTCTCAATACACTTGGCTATGTGCCTAACATCTATTTTCTTGAAAGATTCTTTCCCTGCCCACTTTGTAAAGTATTTTATCGCAACTATGATGTATCTATATTTATTTGATACTGGAAGATGGATCATACCCATAATGCCTATACCCCATGTGGTGAATGGCCAAGGCGATATAAGATTGCGTAGCTTAGAAACTGGTAAATATCTTAAGTTTGCATATTGTTGACACAACTAAGATTCCTTCATGTACTTAGAGTAGTTTGTATCCATTGTAAGCCAAAAAAATCCTTTGAAAATGATCTTCCTTGCCATAGCTAAACCATTCATGTAAGCTCCACACATACACACATTCATATACCTCCTCTATAACCTTTTTAGCTTTTTTTTTTCATTCAATCACCTTAACAACATTGTACCTTTCTCTTTTCTCTTGATTTAAAATCTATTTGTTATCTCTTAAATCCTAAATTTATTTCTCAGGGTGTGGTAATAATCTATGAGGTGCCTCGTGTGCTAATAGTAATCACAGTAATGATCCTTTTTATGATGGGGCATCCCCTAGCTCTTGGTAAGCCTCAATGGCAACCACTGCAACTTCCTTTCCTTACTCAGCTGATCAAACATCTAAGATAAAGACTTTTTTAGGTTTGAATAGTACCTTTTATTAGCTTTTATAGTAGATACTTCAACCATCTTCCCATTTTTATTTGCTCTACCACTTCTCCCAGCCACCTTATTAATGCTAGAATTCTTTCTTGCACCTATATTACTATCCTTTTTGGCCAGATACTCACCTTCAGCCTCTATGGTAATGTTTTTTAGGGACTTCCATTCCTTTAATCCCTCATCTTTAGGATATCTCTCAAGTAAATACTTTCATTTCTAAGAAAGAGCCTGATCCATTTAGATGTATTAGGTTTCCTTTTCATTTCTGTCACCTGGTTCCTCCACATTGTTAAGTACTCATGAAAAGACTCATCTTACTTTTGCTAGAGCAATTCAAGGTCTTTTAGAGTTACCTTTATCCTGGTGCTATAGTCACACTGCTTGAGAACTCCTTTATTTACAAATTCTAATCCTCTTAAGTATGCTTGTCAAGTCCATGATACTAGTCTATTATTAGGCCCATTAACCTCAAATAAAAGTACTTCACCTTATACTTCTTAGTAAATGTAGTGCCTTTATGATTAAAGTATACTACTTCACATGTGAAGAAGGTCAAAAGTGCCATCAAATTGGGCAGATTTGCCATCTTAAACCTTTAAGGGAGTGACTCATCCCTATCCAAGTCCTTATCTTCGGATTCATTCCCTTACCAGCAGATAATAACTGGGCCATAACCTCTACCCTTTCCTCCATCTTCTTGAAGGAAGCATCTTCAGTACTTGGGCCTTTATTCTTCACTATAACCATAGGTGGCTTATCTTCCTCTTCTTCCTTTGTTTTGATATAGTCATTATCAAGATCATCCATTCTCTCTCTTCTATAATTCCTTGATTGATCTCAAGGCTTAGTGGCATCGATCATGGTAGTATCCCCAACACATGTTGGCTCCACTGCTAGTGCTATAGGCCGAGTTCTAGTATTTTATGCTGAAAAAGCCACCTGACCACCTCTCTTTGAATTCTTAAAAGTGTTTATCTAATCTCCTATCTAGTTTAACTCATTCCATTGAGGGATTTATAGAAAAAGTAGCTAACCTATCCTTAAAGACATCCTTCTTATTACGTTATATATACATATCTCAGTCTTTGTTAGTGTTATCTCATCATCCATCTTTGATGTAATCTCTTTACTACTCTTTGAAAATTCAATTAGCTCGAACTTAGAACTAATCTCAAACCCTAACTTTAAACTTGATTATAAGCTTTAACCTGGTAGTTCTAGCATAAATCTTTAGAAAATATGATTGTTTGACCATCTATACTACATAAACGAATTTATGATGGCTACAAAAGTTTAATGTCAAAGATGATATATGATGATAATACATAGGCATAATATGTACATGAAGTATGAATGCAATAATGTATTTGTTAGATGACAATCACAACCATGTACGAGCAATATAAAGCCTTCAAATCATATTACTCCCACATTTGAGGTCTTGCTATCTCTTTCCTATACGTGTTGAGCTCATAGGTAAATAGGGAACCTGATGGATGTGTATGGTGTATGATTAAAGCTGATAGCATAACCTCTCTTAATTAAAAGCACATGTATATGGATTTTTGCCACTATATATTTGACTAATTCATGTAAATCGGGTTAGGTCCAATAAGGCATGACAAGCTTTGATTAAAACCTTCTTAATTGTTTGAATTTGCTCAATACATAAGGGCTAATATAGCTAGGTTTTCATCAAATTAATTTTTAGGTTTATTATCTCCTTTTCTCTCTTATTTTTGTAATGGATAGTGAGTAGTTAGCTAATTATTTGGGGGATCTTTGAATCCCATATCCCCATATATATCCCCATATATATATATATATATATATATTTCATTGTTGCTTTAATGTTATTTCATGGATTTTCATTATCTTGAGTAAATTTCCAGCTTGAATGACAGATTTCATCATTTATTTCTATTTGGATGTTATGCTTGGATAGTTGAATGATGTGAATTTTTATATTTATGCTCTTTTATCATTAGGTGGTATGATTTTTAGACTGCTCTGAAATGGGACTCTTTAAGTTGCTGAACTTTATGGTTTTAACGCTAGAGTGTAAAGTGAAATAGATGGATGTTGGGTTGTTTAGATTCAGAATGGAAAAGAAAACCATACTTAGGATGTTAGACCCATGCATAGGCTAATCATAGAACTTGCTCTAAAATGTAACATCCTGTGTTTAGAATAGCTTGCTCTGCAATGGGTTGCTTGGGTTAAGAGGGTTATCTTGGATGAATATATATAATTTTAGGTTAATTTAATTCACATTTGGATATGGGGAGGATGAGTGAACCTGAGTAACATTTTTAATTTTTAATTTTTCATTTTTGATAATTACTTAATTGTTTAAGCCATAGAAAAATTACTACTAGTTTATTTTTAATAGTTAATTTTGAATTTTCATTTTGGTTGTTTTATTTCTACATTTTCATAGCTAATATCATACACTCATTAAAATTTTAGAAATTCTTTAGCATACGATTGATTGTTTTAATGTGCACACACAATCCTGTGGGTACGATAGTCATAGGTTTTAATTAAGCACCTTTATATTACTTCTTGATTCAATACAATTGCTAAGGTTATGTTAACCACTATGGGTTCATCCTTCTTTTTGTCTTCCACAAAGTCCTCCTTGAGAGTAGGCATGGTTTTTCTTCCCAATTTAGTACATGCAAAAGAGGTTCCCTTAGCAATGTTCAGCTCTTGTTGGTTTGGGACTTGAACTGTACGTTTAGGTTTAGAGGTGAAGCAAGCAATCCTCCAATCTTGGCTAGCAATATCTCTTAAAACACTTAGAATTTTCTATCTAACCTTTTATCAAACCCGTCATGTTGTTTATGTGGTGTTCCTTTGGCCATCTTTGACTTTAGTACGAGCATAAAATTTCCTTTTAATCCACTTGGATAAAAAGTCTATGATGGCTACGTAAGTCAATTATTAGGAATGATGAATGATGATGCATAAATGTATAAGCATGTTATATGTTCATCACATCCATATACAAGTAAGAAAAAGCCTTCCAACCTTATTGCTCCTACACATGATGTAGTGAGATCTTTTTCTAAGGTGGGTATGGCCCATGGGGTTAATAGAAAACCCAATGGATGCATATGATGCACGATGAAAAACCGACAACATAACCTCTCTTAATTGAAAGCATAGGCGTATGGATTTTGGCCATCATGTATTTAAATAATTCAAATAAATTGGGTCAGTCCCACCTAAACATTATAGCCTTTAATTAGTACCCTCTTAATTTATTTGAATTTGTGCAATATATGAGGGTCGACATAGCAAGGAAGAGTTGTTATGGCCACACAACCTAAGGAAAGTAGCTATTGTCATTACATGGGCTTATATTTAGGTGATGAAGTTTTAGGGCTACGCAACATGGTCTTTACCAATAAGCCTAGCTCATTATGAGCATAATGAACTATGGGTCACCATTTCATATAACAATTCACACTAGAGTTGCGCTGGTGGTTCCCCTTGATACATCCCTACAGTGAGTGAGTGTAGGGTGTGCTATAGGATAGCATCGAGGCTAAAATAGGGATGTTTAACTTAGTTCTAAAGCTCTGAGATGTATACAAGAAATGCAATTTCAAAAAAGATAGAATTAATAAGAAAAATCCAATTTTAAAAAACTTAATTGAGATACTTTAGGAGAAAAGTCTCTTATTTCATTAGTAGAGTCACCACTATGACACGCATCAGAGCCCGCTCGATTTTTATTCGAATCTTAGAGCCCCACTTTTAATGTCTAAGATTGAATGAAGCTCACAAAACTTAAAATTGGCCACTTCACAAATAGAAAAAAAGGTTTAATCCTAATTTTATTATTGATGGTAAACTCATGAAGGCATCTAAGTAGGCTTAAAAGGTATCATGGAGTCACTTCCCAACAGAATGTTGTGAAATGAATCTCAACCCTTTGTTGCTCAAATAAATATTGTTGTTCAGGATATCAATCTTACTTATACCCTAGTTAGGTGTTACTTATAATTAGGTTTTTAAACATTAATCAAAATCTCTCCTCTCACATGATACATTACATAATTAAATAAATAAACACTTAAACATGTAGAAAAAATAGAAAATATAAGAAATTAAATAAACTACTTAACTTATTACAAAGGTAAATTATCCAACATTGAATAAATAAATAAAAATCATACATAAATCGGGGTATTTTTTGGGTATTGAACATTAGTTTCCTTATGCATATTTACAAGGAAAAATCTTTTTATTTGTTATGTTATTTTACAATGAGAAATTGGAAATTGGTCCATTTTATTAGAAAAGCCTAATTTAGTTAGTAGAAAATGATTTTAAGTTAATTTATATTAGTGTGCAAAAACAGTTTATTACTAACTATCACATCTCTGAAATAACACATCCAAAGTAAGTAATAAAATGAGAAAAATTTAATAAATAAAAGCTAAAAAATAAGTAAAATAGATAATGAACAGTCTAAGAGCAGCTCTTCAAGCATTCCAATCCTTAGATCTCCAAAGTTCAATACAATGAAATAAAAATGCAAATAAACACAAGGTAAAATGATAATTAATATTACAATAAATAAATATAAATGACAAAGAGAAAACAAAGCAATTAATTATTCTAGATTGAAAATAAATATGCAAGTAGAATATGAAAATGCATGAAAATGAATTAAGTATTACATAAAAATAGAGCTAATCATCCAAATAGCTTAATATGAAGAGTAAATATAACAATAATGAATAACATGATGAAACTAAGGCCACAAACACATGATAAATGGCAAGAAAAACAAAGGTGATGGGACTGAGAGAAGACTCGCTATGTCCCATCTATCATTATGGCCGATGGCTATCAATGAGGCCTTCTTCCCATCTATCATATGAGGAATAGACAAGAAGTTGTAGAAAAGGTTAAAAACTAACAAATTTGATCCTAAAATATAAATATGCAACCTTGAAAATATAAGCATACTTAATATATCATTCTAAATCATAGTATATACTTTGAAGAAAAGTGAGATGTAGATATGTATGCACATATCATTTGAATAAGGAAACACAACATAGCATGATGATAAGTATCATTATCATATATATATGAATGAGTTAGATACCTTTGTATTGATTACAAGTACATAATGCTTATATATGAACATGTATATGATATCATATTCACAGAACATTTGTGCACAAATATGTATATAATACCATGCCCATAGTTATACATGTGTGTGTGTGTGCGCGCGCGCGTGTGTATATGATTGGAAAGAGATAGGTATGCCTATAAGGGTATATTGAAGTTGCCATAGTTTGACTATGTTTGGCTTTATAGTACAGTTTTAACCTCATTTAGATCTATAGAATAGTATTGACCTCATTTAGATCCACTTGATCGATCAATAGTATAGTTCTGACCTCATTTAGGTCCATAGATTGATACCTTCTAGTATCTTTATTGTATCTCCAAGTACTATAGTATCATTCGTTATCCACCTTTTTAGAAAAGTGTTGTCATGATATATAATATAGAAAAGCATTATGTAAAACTAAAAGAAAAAAAAAAGAGAAACATGATAACTTTTGAATTGTTTTACGTATATATGAATTTATGCATTGTTGATGTCTTTCAATAATCATATTGGCTAATATGCGTTATGTATAGTTGTATGCTTCTTACTTCACATTGATAAATCACATATGTGACTCCTAGCATGTAAGCACAATTGAATTATAAACTCACAACTTGTGTACACAATTCGACCTAATGTATGAGATGAAAATAAACTATTATTTCGATGCATTAGTAAATTATAATTGTACCCTAAAAATTAAAGGAATGACTTAACCACTGATAATAGCAATAGGTCTATTAATAGATGCAAATGATACATATGTTAGTAATTTAAATATTTATATGACATGAAAATTGTTAAAATATGCGTACACACATATGCGCACACGTGTGCACACACACATATATGGACCTAGTTAATTAACTTAGTGTCTTATGATTAATTAATGGGGTTTTCTATGAATCTAGCTTGGTTATCATATACACGTGAAAGTTAAGTAAATCACACTTACTAACCAAGAATAAATTACAGGAATTGAGGTAGTTAACTTGATGTATATGATTTTAAGTGTTATATGAATATTGCTATGGTAATAAGTAAGTGATTGATAATAGGTGAAATATAAGTATCACATGAGACTGCTTAATGCTTTCAAATGCAATAACTTTTATATTGTTTATTCTAGTGAAGTTATATGTTTAAATATCATGCTTTAAGTGCATGTGATTATTTTGATGACTTTCGAGAGAGGTAGTCTATGTGATGTTTGTTCCCCACTAAACTTTATAGTTTAGCACGGGTTTTTATTTGTGTAGATTGTCAAGCTAGGATTCCTTCTCAGGGATAATATCTATAGCAGGAAGGCCAACATAAGTTATAGATGAGATTAAGAGTATAAAGTCCTTATTTTGGTTCTCTTTAGTTCATGAAGTTTTTATTTTGTTCTTAAAATTTTGTAAAGTAAAGATGTTTTAGCAATTGATACTACAAGAAAAATATCCTTTAATGAAGGAAAATCCGATCATTAAAAGTTAAAATATGGTCGTTAAAGACCTATAACAATCGAAAAATCTGGTCGTTAAAGATATATTCTTGCAACCAAATTTTTTTGCTGAAAGTAAATTCGACCACTAATATTAAATTTTTAAAATAACTAAAATATTTTATTTGAGTAATACCTGTACAAAATAATTAAAATATTTTCTAAATAATTACATATACACAAAATTGTCAATAATATCATACTTTCATTTAAATTTTGTAATTAATTACAAATAATAAATGTCATCTAGAAAATGACACTGTATTGTATACATAGGCCCTTGACCATCCTCTAGAAAAATACTATAGTTCTATTTCTAATATTCCTAGCAAATCAACATTGTATAAGCCTTTAAATCTTTAACTTTGAACTTAAATCTCCAAATCCTGCAAAAAGTGTAAACATTATCTTGAAGCTATTCAAGTTACAACTGAACTATAGTACAACCCAAAAATCCATATAGCTACCTCAACTTTGGAATCCTCTGTCAGAAAATTCATTCAGAAAGCTTTAACTTGCCCTAAAAGACAAACTTGTATAACATATAATAAGATCTTGTTGGGAATTATCAATTACATACATCACAGGTATAAGCAGAAATTAAAATTTTTAACCAATATATCTGATCTTTCCAGGAATTTAGAATGTAAATATTAATGAGAATAAGAAAAATCACCTTTGATTTTTGTTGAACAGTTGATTTTCCTTCTCACCGGGTTATCGCAAACCACAATATCCAAAATAAAACACCTCCAATTAGTAATCCACACTAGAGAAAGATCAAATGAACCAAGATTGATGGAGTTACAAGGCTGACCAAAATTTCTTGATGCTAGCAAGGAATGAGGGTGGCAGCTAGGGTTAGAGAAATGAGAGAGAATTTTCTTCTCTCTTAATGTTCACTTAAACCTAAATCCCTTTAACTTGAATTTCTATAGCTAGGTTAAAAATCAAACTTCATAATGGGATTGGGCTCTTTAAAATTGCTGGAGAAATACTAAATGGGCTTCTAAAACTATTAATAATTTATTTGGGCTCAATTAAATCCAATTTAAATCCTTTCATAAAGGACTATTCATAAAACCCATAAACCCTGTCCTTTATGCATACACTTGAATTTAATAACCCAAATGAATTCCAAATCCATCCAAATTAAATATGTAGGCTCCATAACCCTTAGTAAATATATTTAATTTATCTTGGTCCGAGAATTAGGCCTTTAAGGTCTTCTATATGGTTTTTGCATGTAACCCTTCCTTTGGAGGGTTTTCGCACCAAAACCAATTCTCTGGGCCTCTTTAATTTCTTCAATGTATCTATTAATTATTATATCAGCCCTATAACACTTATAGTCTAATAATAATTAATTATGAAATATAATATTTCAATTAAGTTCATTTTGCAGAACATTTCTAAAAAGTTCTACGAACAAATCTACTTGATCATAATTAATTAAACTCTTTAATTAATTATTCTCTTATTCATTTATCTTCTCCCATAATAATATCAAATATTATTATCCTTGTCATTTTATCATTTTATCCTTTATTCTATATGTGTGTGACTTATTGGGTTCCTATCCATATTGGCAGTATAATATGTAATTATGAGTTCTATACAAAACTCATATGATTTAAACATCTTTAAATCATTTTATCAAACTCTTATTGATATTTATGATACACTATTATACAAATCATGAGTGGCCTCTAGCTAGGCATCATGACTACCTAAATATTAGGAAAGTCAAATGATTTGACTGTACCCTTCCATAGAAACAGTTACCGTGCATCCTTTCACCACTTTTATCTTAATTAGATTCTGAATATGGATTTTTGTCAACTCATATAAATCTAATTATGTACGTTCTATTAATTTAACAATTGTTTCCAAAATGCCCTTCATGGATCCTATCCATCTTGGCATATTACTCTGGCAAAAGATTCTCTTAGCAAAGCAATTATAGAATCATGAGAGATAACTTTCCTTGATAAATCTTGGATGGTGAATCCTTTATTGATTACTCAACTATCTCCAAGTAGGTCATGATATACCCAACCTTCTAACTATGTTCACTTCCAGTTGGAAGTAATTAGTTATGGAGTCAACGTATATCACTTGCTACTTAAGATAACCTTGGTGATCTCAGGTCTAAGGATACTTGCACAACCACTATGAAGAGATTCATCACTAATATAGATTTAATATCCATGTGAGGATTCTCTTTGTAGGTCTTCAATGAACTTGTTCTTCTAACAAGCATCCACATATTAGGTTTGATTATCTTCCATAATCACAGTTATGGGAACCACTGCTTGAACCATTCAAGAAGCATAACATGTGCTAGTCTGTCTGAATTAACAATGTCCTGTCTTGTTAATTCTATGACTAGGGATACTTAGATATTAACAAATTTGCATGCAATAGACATCTTATATCATGAATACTTTCGTTATTGCCTTTGCATTGTGTTTATAATATCAAGGACTTCATTTATTAATTTAAGATTTACAAACTCATGTACTTAAACATAACATTAATAAATAAATAAGGCCTTTTATTAAGAATATGAATTCATACATATGATATACATCCCTTTTACATGAGCTCTAGCGCATACTCTCTAACAATCTTCCACTTACACTAGAGCCAATCACTCATATGTTTTAAACCCATATTATTTATATGGTGATCGTGCCTTATCTAGGAAAGTGCTTTAGTGAGGGGATCCGCCACATTATCATATATGGGCACTCTTTTTGTTTTCACATTATTTCTAACTACTATTTTCCTTATGAGATGGTAGCGTTTGAGAACATGCTTGGATCGCTGATGAGACTATGGTTCCTTTGCTTGCATAATGGCTTCAATATTGTCACAATATAAACGAATTGGATCAACAATGCTAGGCACCACTCCTAGTTTCAATATGAAATTTTTGATCCATACTGCTTCTTTGGCTACTTCCGAAGCAGCAATGTACTTAGCTTCTGTCGTGAAATCAGTAGTTATTTCTTGTTTGGAACTCTTCCAACTAACTGCTCCTCCTCCCATTATGAACACAAAATTAGACTATGATTTACAATCTTCTTTGTCAGATTGGAAGCTAGCATCAGTATACCCATTTAATTCCAAACTACCATCCCCATATACCAAGAATACATCCTTAGTCCTTCTCAAATACTTAAGGATATTCTTGACAGCTGGCTAGTGTTCCTTTCCAAAATTGGATTGGAATCTGCTTGTGACACTCAAAGAAAATGCTATATCTAGATGTGTACATAACATAGCATACATGATAGAATCAATTGCAGATGCATATGGTATTCTAATCATGCTCTCTCTATCCTCTAGTGTCTAAAAACACATAGACTTAGAAAGGTGTTTTCCATGCACCATAGGTATAAACCCTTTCTTAAAGAGATCCTTATTGAACCTCATCAACACCTTATCTATATATGTACTTTGAGAAAGACCTGGCAACCTATTAGATCTATCTCTATAGATCCTTATTCCCAGAATATATGAGGCTTCTCCAAGGTCTTTCATGGAAAATTACTTGGATAACCATGTTTTAACAAATTGGAGAAGAGAAATGTCATTTCCCATGATCAATATGTCATCCACATATAGAACTAGAAAGACAATTGCACTCCTAATGACCCTTTTATAGACACAAGGTTCATCTTTATTATGTGAGAAACCAAACTCTTTGATTTTCTCATTGTATCGTATGTTCCAGCTCCTAGAAGCTTGCTTTAATCCATAAATGGATCTTTGCAGCTTGCATACTTTTTCGCCATCTCCTGATGTTAACCCTTTTGGTTGTGTCATATACACATCCTCAGTCAGATTTCCATTTAGGAAAGTTGTCTTCACATCCATTTGCCAAATCTCATAATCATAATGAGTTGCAATGGCTAAAAGTATTCTTATAGACTTAAGCATCGCTACAGGAGAAAAGGTTTCATCATAGTTAATTCCTTCTCTTTGATGATAAACTTTTGCTACTAAGCGAGCTTTATAGGTAACTATATTACCTTCCATATCGGTCTTCTTTTTGAAGACCCATTTGCACCTTATGGGTTTTATCCCTTCAGGTGGTTGAGCCAAAGTCCATACTTTGTTTTCATACATGGAGTCCATTTTAGACTGCATAGCCTTAAGCCATAAATCACATTATGAACTGTTCAAATCTTCTTGATAGCTTGTAGGCTTATTGTCCTCTACTACAGTTATGCCTCTATCTGAATCAATGTGAAATCCATATCTCACAGGGATGGAATGCATACTAGTAGATCTTCTAGGATTTTGTGTATAATTAGGTTCGATTGTAATCTCATCATTATGAAACTCAGTCTTAGGTTCAATCGGTTGATCTACTTCTATTTGTGGATCTTAAACTTCACCAAGTTTAATTTTACTCCCACTGTCCTCTCGTAGGAGAAATTCTCTTTCTAAGAAGATAGCATGCCTTAAAACAAACACCTTTTGTTCTAAGGGATGGTAGAAATAATATCTAAACATTTCTTTCGGTTATCCCACAAATAAACATTTGTCAGACTTAACATTTAGTTTGTCTGACATTGTCCTCTTTACATAAGTAGGACAACCCCATACCTTCATATGAGAAAGTGTGGGTTTCTTGTTATTCCATATCTCATATGGAGTAACATCAACCGATTTACTAGGAACTCTGTTTAACACATAAACAACAGTTTCTAGTGCATATCCCCAAAAAGACTTAGGCAAGTCTGCTCGACTCATCATGGATCGAACCATATCTAATAGTGTTCGATTTCTCCTCTTAGATACCCCATTATATTGTGGTGTATATGGTGGATTCCATTGAGATAAAATCCCATTATCCCTAAGATAATCTTCAAATTCTTGACTTAAGTATTCTCCACCTCGATCTGATCTAAGTGTTTTAATACTCTTGTCAAGTTGCTTCTCTACTTCATTTCTGAATTCTTTGAACTTTTCAAATGCTTCTGATTTATATTTCATTTGATAGATATATCCAAACCTGGAGTAATCATATATGAAAGTAATGAAGTAGGAGTAACCTCCTCTGGTATATGTAGTCATTGGATCACATACATCTGAATGCATTAAGTCCAATACCATTCTCGCTCTTTCTCCTTTACCAATGAAGGGAGCTTTTGTCATTTTTCCTAATAAACAATTTCACATGTATCAAATGATTCATAATCAAATGACCCCAAATAACCTAACTTGTGTAATTTGGTCATGCGTTTCTCATTTATATGGCCTAAACGACAATGCCATAAATATGAAGTATTTAGATTATCTTGTTTCATTCTCTTGGTATCCATATTATGCACTTCTTTAATTAAATCAAGAACAAATATACCATTCTCAATGATAGCTTTAGCATAAAATATATTGTTCTTAAAAATGTAACAACATTTGTCTTTTAAAGAAATGTCATAATCATTCATTAAACAACTAAAAGAAATAATACTTTTGGATAATGCTGGAACATAATAGTTAATAATTATTTAACTCTAGTATTAATCCACTTGGAAGAGGCAAATAATAAGTCCCCACAACTGTTGTAGAGATGTTCTATTTAGTAGCTGACCGTATATATATTTATGCCTTTCCAACTCTTCTACTGCTTTTAAGCCCCTGTAGATCATTACACAAATGAGATCCATATCTTGTATTAAATACCTAAGATTATTTTGAAGTAATAGAATAAGTATTTATTTCAATCATATGAATACTTGAAGTAGAAGCATCAGCTTGCTTATTCTTCTTGAGAGAATCTAGATAGGCCTTACAGTTACGCTTTCAGGGACCATCTTTTCCATAATGGAAGCAAGTTCCTTTGGGATTCTCTTTCTTGGAAGCTTGCTTCTTAGGAACCCCACCATGCTTTGGCTACACCTTGGTCATCTTCTTCTTCTGCTGCTTTTTGCCTTTAGCAGAAGTGACAACCATGACACTTTTTAAATCCTTCTTAAAGGATCCATCAACTATTTTGAGCATATTGATTAACTCAAGAATGGTTATTTAGATCTTGTTCATGTTGAAGTTAAGCATGAAAGGTGCAAAACTTGGAGCCAACGAGTACAAGATTAAATCTATGTATAGATCATTATCCATTATATAGCCAAGTCTACTTAAATGCTTAATATACCCATACATCTTCAATGCATGAGTAGCAGCCGAAGTGCCTTCCACCAATTTACAGCTAAATAGAGCTCGAGTAATCTTATATTGCTCAGTTCTAGCCTGGGAAGAATAAAGCTCCTTTAGATGCAAAATGATGGTTCTAGCATCCATCATCTCATGTTGCTTTTGAAGCTCTGAGGACATAGCACCAAGTATCAAACATGCTACTTCTTCATTATCCTCCATGTTTTTTCGATAAGTGCCCTTGATCTCATCGATGGCATCATCTGATGGAAGTGGTGGTGGATCTTTATCCATGACATAATAGATCTTTTCAGCTCTGAGAACAATTCTCACTTGTCCGATCCAGTTAGAATAATTGCTACCAACCAGCTTGTTATCTAAAATTGATCATATGTTAATGTTTGATGTGTTCATAATGATGACCTAGATGTGAAAAAGAAAACATATGAGAGTATGTTCATATATATGTATGCATTAATTAGGTCTTTAAATAATCCATTTACTCCCACTATTTTATTGCGAATTAATATCCCTCACTATATAATCCGAGAAAACCTGATGGTTTTCTTAGTGGGCCAATATCCAATCCTTGATATGTAATTTAACCTTAACTGTGGTCAACAAGCCAAACTCCATACCCTTGAAAGGTAGGTATCTCTATACCAATTGTGTTTCTACACAACTAATGGATCATTAGGTTATCAACTCTTGATACATGCATATCATATATGCATTCCCTAATCTTGCCTCTAGAACCAATTGCCTTTGAGTGTGGTCAACAAGCTAATAGGCTAGCTAAGATGACCCATTTAATTAGATTCTAACATATTCGATATAATGTGAGCTTAACTGTGGTCAACAACCTATAATATAAAGAACTCTGGTTCTCCTCCAATTAAAGGAATGCTTATATACCTTAGTGTTAGTTTGAGGGATTTTAGTGAATTAAGTCTCATCATACATGGTTAGCATACATTAGTATGCATCCTATATCTATCACATAAATATAAGCATAAAAATATGGCATAGTTATGTACTTTACTACATTGATCTCCCTGAGCCAAAAGGGAAATCAAAAGGTCAAACCTAGGTATGCATGATTCAAACAAGAAAAAATAATTACATTATCTTCAATCTTGTTGGATCTCTATCCGGCCCATTTTGCTCCTTAATGGTGGTCTCCATTTCTATCTCTATTTCTAATCTAAGTAATCTAATTACATATTACAATTTGAAAAAGAAATACAAACCAAAAACAAGTGGTCAGGATATAAAAGTCCTCATTGGGTTAAAACATGCATTATGCTCAATCACATTGGGCCTTTGTCCATAACTATCCATCATGCTAATTATACACCATTATATGCATTTATAATGCATAAAGTAAAATCATATAATGGAATACAAACTATGTTTCAACTCTTGAAACTTACTTTTTATTTATTTTAATAATGTGATCAAATTAGAAAACTTTTTTCCATTTTGGAAACATTCATTTTAAGAAACCTTCTTACATGCATGTGTTCTTGCCTTAATTATCAATCAAATTTATTATTAATTGATTATTTAATTAATTAATCATATTAAATAATTAAAAAAATAATTTTGGGCTTAAAACAAAGGGTAGGTCAAAACCCACAAATTTAAACCCTAAAGTGTATTCACACACAAACTAGTTTTATGTCTATTGGATCATTTGGGCCTTTTGGAATGAGCCAAGACCACTCCAGCCCTTAAAACCCATTAATAAACTTAATTAAAGTCTATAATATTTAATTTAAGTCATCTCCTTGGGCCCATCAAGTCATTCACTAATTTAAATCAAGTCCGTAAATATAATTAAGCTCATTAATTGGTTTTAATGAATTAAAATTTATCCAATTAATTCAAGGCCCATTTTAATTAATCCAATTAATTAAAAACACATTAATATATTAGATATATCAATTTTAGAAGATTAAAAATCGTTCTAAACATGAACTTACCAAGAACACATGAAGAACACCAATTTATCGAACTTTTGGATTAAACTAGTTTTCATGCAAAACTTGTTAGATTTTAATTTTGTTTGATCCTATGGCTTAATATCACATATTAAATACATAAATTATCATCAAAATAATTTTAGAGTGGATTAATAAAAATTCAATTTAGAACAGCCCCTAAACTTTATTGAAAAATAAAACTCATTCACCCTAAACACAATTATTCTTTTCTCAAAAGAATCATTTTATTTTTCATTTTATATATTTGATCACATACATCAAGAAATCAATATTTCTCATTCATGAACAATCAAATCTGATATTTTAAAGTTTATAAAATAAATAACTCAAAAATAAAAATTATTTTGTGAATAATAAAGAATTATAGATTCATAGTAAAACCATATCTCTAATACGATATTGGGAATTATCGGTTACATACATCAGATGTATAAGCAAAAATTAAAATTTTTAACCAATAAATTTGATCTTGCCATGAATTTAGAATATAAATATTAATGAGAATAAGAAAAATCACCTTTGATTTTTGTTGAACAATTGATTTTCCTTCTCACCGGGTTGTCGCAAACCACGGTGTCCAAAATAGAACACCTCCAATTAGTAATCCACACTAGAGAAGGATCAAATGAACCAAGATTGATGGAGTTACAAGGCTGGCCAAAATTCCTTGATGCTAGCAAGGAATAAGGGTGGCGGCTAGGATTAGAGAAATGAGAGAAAATTTTCTTTTCTCTTAATGTTCACTTAACCCTAAATCCCTTTAACTTGGATTTTTATAGCTAGGTTAAAAATCCAACTTCATAATGGGATTGGCCTCTTTAAAATTGCTAGAGAAATATTAAATGGGCTTCTGGAATTATTAATAATTTATTTGGGCTTAATTAAATTCAATTTAAAACCTTTCTAATGTATTATGCACAAAACCCATAAACTAGGACCTTTATGCATACACTTGAATTTAATCACCCAAATGAATTCCAAATTCATCCAAATTAAATATGTAGGCTCCACAACACTTATGGAATATATTTAATTTATCTTGGTCCAAGAATTAGGCCTTTAAGGTCTTCTATATGGTTTTGGCGTGTAACCCTTCCTCTAGAGGGTTTCTATGCCAAAACCAATTCTCTGGGCCTCTTTAATTTTTAAAATGGATCTATTAATTATTATATCAGCCCTATAACATTTATAGTCCAATAATAATTAATTATGAAATACAATATTTCAATTAAGTCCATTTTGCAGAACATTTCTAAAAATTTCTACAAACAATTCTACTTGATCATAATTAATTAAAATTTTTAATTAATTATTCTTTTATTCATTTCTCTTCTCCCATAATAATATCAAATATTATTATCCTTGTCATTTTATCATTTTATCCTTCACTCTATATGTGTGTGACCTATTAGGTTCTTGTCCATATTAGCAGTATAATATGTAATTATGAGTTCTATACAAAGCTCATATGATTTAAACTTCTTTAAATTAGTTTATCAATCTCTTATTGATATTTATAATACACTATTATACAAATCATGAGCAGCTTCTAGCTAGGCATCATGACTACCCAAATGTCAGGAAAGTCAAGGGGTTTGACTGTACCGTTCCATAGAAATAGTTACCATGCATCCTTTCACCACTCTTATCTCAATTAGATTTTGAGTATAGATTTCTGTCAACTCATATAAATCTAATAATGTATATTCTATTAATTTAACCATTGTTCCCAAAATGCCCTTCATGGATCCCTATCCATCTTGGCATATTACTTTGGCCAGAGATTCTCTGAACAAGTCAATTATAGAATCATAAGAGATAACTTCCCTTAATAAATCTGGGATGGTGAATCCTTTATTGATTACTCAACTATCTTCAAGTAGGTCATGATATATCCAACCTCCTAACTATGTTGACTCCCAATTGGAAGTAATCAGTTATGGAGTCAAAGTATATCACTTGCTACTTAAGATAACCTCAGTGATCTCAAGTCTAAGGATACTTGCACAACTGCTATTAAGAGATTTCTCATTGACATAGATTTAATATCCATATGAGGATTCTCTTTGCAAGTCTCGAATGAACTTGTTCTTCTAAGAAGCATCCACATGTTAGCATTGATTATCTTTCATAACCACAATTATGAAAACTACTACATGAACCATTTAAGAAGCATAATATGTGCTAGTTTGTCCGAATTAACAATGTCCTATCTTGTTAATTCTATGCCTAGGGATATTTAGATATTAACACATTTGCATGCAATAGATATCTCATATCATAAACACTTTCATGATTGCCTTTGCACTATGTTTATAATATCTAAGACTTCATTTATTAATTTAAGATTACAAACTCATGTATTTAAGCATAGCATTAATAAATGAATGATGCCTTTTATTAAGAATATGAATTCATCTATATGAAATACATCCCTTTTACATGGGCTCTAGAGTATACTCTCTAACATATCTAACTTGCCCGTTGCCAATTTAGTGGTGCAATGTAGTTTATCTACCCTTACACTATAATATTTTATAAAAGCTAAGAAGTTCCAAGCAACTATAAAACAAAACTCATACTTTTTTTCAAAATTTAATCTATCATTTCAAATAAAAGTTGCTTTTGTAATTGATTTCTCACTTAATAAACAAACCTTTCTTGACTAAAATATTTTTTCTATTTCCCCTCTATTTCTGAAAGCCAAAAGTTCTAACTACAACAAGAAAAATTAAGACGACTTCAACACAACAAATTTTTTTCATTAGTAGTATATATTTCTTTCATCTATAATAAATAAATAACTTATTGCAAGTTAAAGAAATCAAGATGAATAATTGAAAGAAAATTCAGGAGAAAGTGCATCACAATGACCTTAAAACTTAACCATTCAAGCAATAAACTAGACTCAATTGCAATCAGGATTATAACGATTTAAAAGAAAATGAAAATGGTGTAGGAAAATAAGAATAAATGATATGTTAATGAGAACCATCTAATACACCTTTGCCTCATTAGCCATTAGTTTATTATTTGTATTCTAGATACCTCATTTCACAGTAATCTTTACAACTAGACTTATCTCCCGAAGCATGTGTATTACGGCTGCCAATCCTTTGTGGTTTCTGTTTCTCCCTATATCTGTGCAATTGGTTACAAAAATTAGTGCAATAAATTAACACTTAAAAAAAGTCTACATAAGATAAGCAATGCCAAGGGCAAAATGATAAGGAAGTGTTTTAGCAAGTTTTTTCAAATTAGTCATCTTTGCATTTGTAAGCCTTGACCATATTCCAATGGGTAAAAACCTAAAAGGTGTTTTGTAACAAAAAATTTGTAACCTACATTTGTAACATAGTTCAATTTTGATTTTGGTTTCTAAAATTTTTAAATTATAATTTCAATTTGGTTTGAAATTTCTTCAAGCCATCTTAAGCCACATAGAAGCCAAGTAACTGTAATTATGTTGAGTTTGCTTTTATAAGTTAAAAAGTTCAGTTTCAGCTTATCAATAAAAAGAAGAATGATGTTGAAGATTTAAATTTCTATTACAGAATTGATGCTGAGCTAAAGATTCTGCAGATTTACCTACTTCAGCAGCTCATCTTTAGTTTAAAAGTCAAGCTTCAAAATATTTGCAAGTTAATAAGAAGGCATAACAATAAAGCAAATTCAGAATAGAGAACCAAAGCTACTTTTTTTTTTTTGCCTTCTACCTTTAATTCTATTTTCCCTAATAAAATTTTCAATTGTGAATCTAGCAGCATGATTAAAAAGACATGACAAGGTTTACTTAAGAATTGCCTAAGAAAGATTACAATTCACATGAGCTTATTCAAATTAGTAAAAGTTCTAATAAAATATGATATTGATGGAATCAGATCTCTCTTTCCTATGATGGCTAAAGACATTGACATTAACTCCAAGTCTTATAGTGCTAGTTTCCATCTGAGGATACAAGCTAATCAATTATTCATGGAATGTTCTTATTTGTATGAATAATAAGCTTTAATAGAGACCTTGGATGAGCAAAGCTGGACTCCCATCACTGGGATTTGAAATTTTATCTATAACAGCAAAAACAGCCTAATTTTATTTCTAATGGACATAAAGAAAGCAACGTTTTCGTGAAACCTTCAATAGAATCACTATAACTAGAATAAGGAAAAATTTTAAAATATAGAAAATTACAACCTTATAGCCCATTCACCCTAAATTATTTTTTGTTTAGTTTAAATGATGAAAAATGATAACTTACCTCATTAGCAACATTATCAAATAGCTCTACCATGGCTGAAAAGAAAGAAAAAAAGAGAGAGTAAGGGAGAGAGAGAATATTTGAACAAATTTTAGAAATGTTATTCCATGTCCATGGATATATAACTTAATATCTCACTTTAACACCAGTATAACGAGACATATATGAATTCATATGCATATATAACTTAATATCTCATATACCTACAAATCTAAACCACCATTTATACCATTTCAGCAAGAAGAATCAAAGAAATTTACAACATATTATATCCTAAAACTATATGCAAAGGTAATTGGTACACTTCTATTGAGAGAATGAGGACACAAAGAAAGTAAAATCTAGAGCAATTATAATAAAGAATTGTAATCCTACTTCTTATTACTTATGGAATGTAAGAAATTATAATTTACTATATATATATGAAATCAATTACTCATAAATAAACATCACAATTCTTAGATTAACTCATTGAATACCTAGTCCTATTACTCCTATGATACTTGATTCAAACTAGAGTCTAATTTCATTTAATGCAAATAAGAAAAAACAACTAACCAGAATAGGAAAGTTAGGGTTGACGCCGGTAAGGAGAGGCAATGACAATGTGGCTGGGAGAGGTCGTTATTGTTTCAATCAAAGAGCGATAGTTTAGTTGATTACAGGGAAGAGAAAGGAAGGAGTTAGGATTTAGAAGGATTGAAACGAAGTAAGAGATGATAAATTTTTTGTAGAATTGAAATTGAAAGAGAAAGAACAAGATTTAGAAAGAGAGAGAGGATTTGAAAGAACAAAAAAATAGAGAAGACGGTGATAATGAAGAATTAATTAAGGGTTAATGGAGATGGAGATGAAAATAACAGTCCTGGTGTAAAAGCTTTATTTTTTCCATAGGTAAATTATTATAAATCCCGCTATTTTTTTGATATTACCCACTGAAATTTTTAATTTTTAACCACCAAATTTATTCCCTTGGTTAAAAATTTGATATTTAACTACCAAAATAATTCCCTTCGCTGTTAACATATATTAATGACCAAATTTTCACCCAGTCATTAAATTTTGGTCGTTAAAAGTCCATTTTCTTACTGTGAATAAAATAAATTAACATGACATATATACAATATATTTGAAAAACAAATGAATGAAAGTGTGAAAAAAAAAATAAAGTGGAATATATGTAAATTGAATAAAATGAGAGAAATGAAAAAAAAGGAAGTTAAAATGCATGGAACATGCAAATGATTGCCAAAATGAAGGATGGCATGTAAGGGACATGGGTGGCTAGTGAGATAAACAGGTGACAAATGTACAAAAGGCACAAGTAGAGAAGGGAGGTCACACGCAACTCGTCAACCCATGACTTGGCTTTGATTCTAATTACAAACCTAGAAAGGACATAAGAAGACACTTAAATAACACCAAAGTGTAATTTTAAGCTAAGTAATGCATGGAAATGCCCAAAATCTTACCAAGCTAACTCAAAATTATTTAAAAGTGATCAGAACTTGTTTTAGGAGGATTAAATCAAAAACATCAAAAATAAAAATTTGGAAACCAAGGTTTAAGATTATGAATAGTAAAAATTCAATTAACTTATTTATTAAAATTTTCCATGATTTTTATTGGTTTTCATGGATTAATGATCAAAATTAACACAAAGTACAAGAAGTAACAAATTTTTAAATTTAGATCAAAGAATAAACATAATTAAAGGAAAAAAATTTGAAAATGAATATTTACTGTATAAAATTGAAATTAAACTCTAAATTTATAGTATTTAGAGACTTTGACTATTACCTTTGGTGTTAGTTTACTCAAATATCAAAGATCTAGTACTTTTGGCTTTTTTCTTCTCCCTTTTGTTATTGGTTTCAAGATATAGAGAGTGCTTTTTAGAGAGAGAAAGAGAAAATGAAATAGAGCACCCTTTTAAAAATGATATCTTTTTAGCAAAAATACCCCATTATTGGGTGTTAAATACAAGATAAGGATTGAAATTAAATTAGGATTTTTTTCACCGTGCCACTTATAAGTTTTTGATAAAAAAAAATTAGGAAAAATTTGAATCACTTCCTTGACTTGTGAGTCAAGAAAGGATTTTAAAGGGCAATAAAAATAAGTTACACTTTTATCAAAAATGCATATTTTTTCATAACTTGGGCTGAGTCATGGCCTTGACTCATTAGTGAAGGGAGTGACTCAATGCTAAATTACTTTTTTTTTAAATAACACATTCCCACCTTGTTATTAGAGGGATTGGTGTAGAACCTCCAAAAACATTTTAAACACCGAAACCCTTAGAAAAGAGCTCAAAAGGCATTTAAAAACATATAACCTAGGGTAAACCCTATCACTTCCATTCTTTATTTGTTTATAAGAAATAATATCCTCATTAGGTAATCTTGATTAGAAGCCATCTCAGGACCTAGTATCAATATATGTTTATATGAGTTAGGAAGTGTGCCTTTTACTTTTACCAAATGATTAAAATTCCACATGAAAGAGGAACATTCCCTATCAAGGCTACTAGAGAGAATCAAGTTTCATTGTTAGAGATAACTTACCAGCCTTTTAATAGGTTTCATATAGCCATCATTGATGTTAAAGAAAAGCATGAGCAGTTTGAAAGCCCCCATATGGTTAACATGATTAGAAAAAATGAGTTTTTTACATGGTGTTGATTTAGGTAAGAATTCATAAGGACCTCAGCAGGGTATTGCTCCAGTAGGATAGAAATATAAGAAATATTAGTTTAGGTAAAAATTCATAAGGACCTTAGTACGCTATTGCTCCAGTAGGATAGAAATATAAAATGGGATTAATCATCCTTGTCTTTTCAAATAACGTACATTTAATAAATGCCTTTTCATAATAATTACACTTGGAACCAATGTTTTCAATTAAAATGACATCACAATGAATCTACTGATTGATGCGTTGTTTACTTAATGGATTTCAATTTTGTGCCTTGCTTTTACAACTTTTGTATGCATGTTTACAGCTTTTAGATGAAATTAGGTGTACCTTTCCTTTCTATATGTAATATGTATGAGAAGAGGGGTGAAATGATTAATTTAAATAACAAAATTATATAACATTAACCAAGGGTATAAATAGGAGTGAGGTCCCAAAATTAATCTAAATAATCTAGTTATATAACATTAACAAAGGGTATAAATAGGAGTGAGATCCTAAACTATCTCTAGTTTTGGCCTCCCAGGGTTAGAACTCACTATCCCAATATTTTTTTAGGTGCTGACTCTATAGATGCCCTCAAAGGTTGATCACTAGCAATGGAATAGGGGTACCTTGAGATAATTACTTATACCCTTTTAAGGCTCAAGGCTTGTCAAATCAAGTTTAATCCATGTACATTGTAAAACAACTAGCCTTTATAAGTTAAATGAACTTTTTTCCGATCTCTACTCCTAAAACAGAACTTTTAAGAGCAAATCGGATACCATCGAGAGTTCGACATGCAACATAACAATTAAAATTTCTTTAGGATTATCTTCTATTTTGAGATTAAGTGGAATAGTATTTATTGAGTCAATATCAAATATGCTACGAAATGTTGATTAATGCTTTGCATGATGCAATTAGATGAAACATCACATAGGTAAGCAAAGTTGTTCATATTATTAATACGGTTGTAAAAACATACATCATTATTATATAGTTTAAGAACATATCAGTAAAAGGTTCTTTTCCAAATCAACTAGTGTTGAGGTTAAAGCTTATCTATCTTCCATCTCAATGGTGTATCTGAGAGGAGAAATCGAACACTATTAGATATGGTTTGATCCATGATGAGCCGAGCAGACTTGCCTAAGTCCTTTTGGGGATATGCACTAGAAACTGCTGTTTATGTATTAAATATAGTTCCTAGTAAATCGGTTGATTTTACTCTATATGAGATGTGGAATAACAGAAAACCCAAACTTTCTCATATGAAAGTATGGGGTTGTCCTGCTTATGTGAAGAGGACAATATCAGACAAACTAGATGTTAAGTCTGACAAATGTTTATTTGTGGGATATCGAAAAGAAACATTTGGATATTATTTCTACCATCCCTTAGAACAAAAGGTGTTTGTTTCAAGGCATGTTGTCTTTTTGGAAAGAGAATTTCTCCTATGAGAGGACAGTAAGAGTAAAATTGAACTTGGTAAAGTTTAAGACCCACAAATAGAAGTAGATCAACCAATTGAACTCGAGAATTAATTTCTTAATGATGAGATTATATTTGAATCTAATTATATACAAAATCCTAGAAGATCTACTAGAATGTATTCTATTCCTATGAGATATGGATTTCACATTAATTTAGATAGAGGCAAAACTATAGTAGAGGACAATTAGCCTACAAGCTATCAAGAGGTTTTGAATAGTTCAGAATGTGATTTATGGCTTAAGGCTATGCAGTCTGAAATGGACTCCATGTATGAGAATAAAGTATGGACTTTAACTCACCACCTGAAGGGATAAAACCCATAGGGTGCAAATGGGTCTTCAAAAAGAAGACCGACATGGAAGGTAATATAGTTACCTATAAAGTTCGCTTAGTAGCAAAAGGCTATCGTAAAAAAGAAGGTATTGACTATGATGAAACATTTTCTCTTGTAGCGATGCTTAAGTTTATAAGAATACTTTTAGCTATTACAACTCATTATGATTATGAGATTTGGCAAATGGATGTGAAGACAACTTTTCTAAATGGAAATTTGACCGAGGATTTATATATTACACAACCAGAAGGGTTCACATTCGAAAATGGTGAAAAGGTATGTAAGCTTTAAAGATCCATTTATGGATTGAAGCAAGCCTCTAGGAGCTCGAACATACGATTCAATGAGACAATCATAGAGTTTGGTTTCTCACAGAATGAAGATGAACCTTGTGTGTATAAAAGGGTCAGTAGGAGTGCAATTGTCTTCCTAGTTCTATATGTGTATGACATATTGATCATGGGAAATGACATTTCTCTTCTCCAATCTATTAAAATGGTTATCCAAGTAATTCTCCATGAAAGACTTTGGAAAAGCATCTTATATTCTGGGAATAATGATCTATAGAGATAGATCCAATAGGTTACTAGGTCTTTTTCAGAGTACATATATAGATAAAGTATTGAAGAGGTTCAATATGGATCTCTCTAAAAAAGTGTTTATACCCAAGATTCATGGGAAAAACCTTTCTAAATCTATGTCCACAGACACTAGAGGATGGAGAGAGCATGAATAAAATACCATATGCATCTGCAATTGGTTTTATCATGTATGCTATGTTATGTACACATTCAGATGTAGCATTTGCTTTGAGTGTCACAATCAAATTCAAATCCAATTTTTGAGAGGAACACAGGGCAGCTGTGAAGAATAAACTTAAGTACTTGAGAAAGAGTAAGGATATATTCTTGGTATATGGGGAGGGTAGTTTACATGTAAATGAGTATACAGATGCCAGCTTCCAATCTGACAAAGATTATTGTAAATCACAGTCTGGTTTTGTGTTCATAATGGGAGAAGGGGCAGTTAGTTGGGAGAGTTCCAAACAAGAAGCAACTACTGATTCCACGACAGAAGCCGAGTACACTGCTGCTTTAGAAGCAGCCAAAGATGTAGTTTGGATCAAAAAGTTCATATCTGAACTTGGAGTGGTGCCTAGCATTGTTGATCCAGTTCCTTTATATTGTGACAACAATGGAGCCATTGTACAAGCAAAGGAACCACGATCTCATCAGCGATCCAAGCATGTTCTTAGATGCTACCATCTCATAAGGTAAATAGTAGCTAAAAATGATGTGAAAATAGAAAGGGTCCCTACAGAAGATAATGTGGTAGTTCCCCTCACTAAAGCACTTTCCCTGATAAAGCACGATCACCATATAAATAGCATAGGTCTAAGACATATAAGTGATTGGCTCTAGTGCAAGTGGGAGATTGTTAGAGAGTATGCCCTAAAGCCCATGTAATAGGGATGTATTTCATATCGCTGAATTCATATTCTTTATAAAAGAAATCATTCATTTATTAATGCTATGTTTAAATGTATGAGTTTGTAAATCTTGAATTAATAAATGAAGTCCTTGATATTATAAACACAGTGCAAAGGCAATCATGAAAGCATTGATGATATGAGATGTCTATTGCATGCAAATGTGTTAATATCTAAATATCTTTAGTCATATAATTCACAAGATAGGATATTGTTAATTCGGACAGACTAGCACATGTTATGCTTCTTGAATGGTTCAAGCAGTGGTTCTCATAACTATGATTATGGAAGATAATCAAAGCTAATATGTGGATGCTTGTTAGAAGAATAAGTTCATTGGAGACCTACAAAGATAATTCTCACATGGATATTAAATCTATTTCAGTGAGGAATCTCTTCATAGCGGTTGTGCAAGTATCCTTAAACTTAAGATCACCAAAGTTATCTTAAGCAGCAAGTGGTATACTTTAACTCTATAGCTGATTACTTCCAACTGGGGGTGAACTTAGTTGGGAGGTTGGGTATATCATGGCCTACTTAAAGATAGTTGAGTGATTAACAAAGGATTCACTATCCCAGATTTATTAAGGGAAGTTATCTCTGGCCAGAGTACTATGCCAAGATGGATAGGGATCCATAAAGGGAATTTTGGAAACAATTGTTAAATTAATAAACCATACATAATTAGATTTATATGAGTTGATAGATATCCATACTCAGAATCTAATTGAGATGAGAGTGGTGAAAGGAGTAATTGTTTATATGAAAGGTATAGTCAAACCACTTGACTTTCCTGACATTTGGGTAGTCATGATGCCTAGCTAGAGGCCAATCATGACTTGTATAATAGTGTATCATAAATATCAATAGAGATTGAAAAAATGATTTAAAGAAGTTTAAATCATGTGAGTTTTGAATAGAACTCACAATTACATATTATATTGCCAATATGGATAGGAACCCAATAGGTCATACACATATAGAGAAAAGGATAAAATGGTAAAATGACAAGGATAATAATATTTGATATTATTATGGGAATAGAGAAGTGAATAATAGAATAATTAATTAAAGAGTTTAATTAATTATGATCAAATAAAATTGTTTACAGAACTTTTTAGAAATGTTCTGTAAAATGGACCTAATTGAAATAATGTATTTCATAATTAATTATTATTGGACTATAAATGTTATAGGGCTGATATAATAATTAATAGATCCATTGGAGAAATTTAAAGAGGCCCAAGGAAATGATTTTGGCGCAGAAACCCTTTAGAGGAAGGGTTCATGCCACTTGTTGATAGTAGGCCTTAGAGGCCTAATTCTTGGACCAAGATAAATTAAATATATTTCATAAGTTTTATGGAGCCTAAATATTTAATTTGGATGGATTTAGAATTCATTTGGGTGATTAAATCCAAGTGTATATATAAAGGGCCTAGTTTGTGGGTTTTATGCATAGTCTTTTATTAAAGGATTTAAATTGGATTTAATTGAGCCCAAATAAATTATTAATAATTCCAAAAGCCCATTTAATATTTATCCAGTAATTTTAAAGAGCTCAATCCCATTATGAAGTTGGATTTTTAACCTAACTATAAAAATCCAAGTGATAGGGATTTTAGAGTTAAGTGAACAATTAAGAGAAAAAGATTTTTCTCTCATTCTCTAACCCTATCAACCACTTCCCCCTTGCTAGCATCAAGAGATTTTGGCAAGCCTTATATTCCTCCATTGTTGATTCATTCAATCCTTCTCTAGTGTGGATTACTCATTAGAGGTGTTCAAATTTGGACACTATGGTTTGCGACAACCCGGTGAGAAGGAAAATCAACTTGTCAACAAAAATCAAAGATGATTTTTCTTATTCTCATTAACATGTATATTGTAAATTCATGGCAAGATCAGATCTATTGGTTAAAAATTTTTAAATTCCGCTTATTTATAAGATGCATGTGATGGAATATGACATGGTATGAATGTGATGATAGCACAGCGGAAAAACAAAAAATTTTATAATACATGCCATACAATTCCATGACAAGAATCGAAACATGCAATTTTAGAGTTTTAAACTTACAACTTCAGATGCCTTTAAAACTTGATTTTGATGATGACCAGCAACCAAGAAGGATATGTCCACCTTAGATCTTCACCACCAATGCCAAGGAACAGCCTTTATGCCACTCCCTCTATTCTCACACACACACTTGCAAAGATGGCTTAAAATCAAAAGTGCTAGCTCTATGATTGTGTATTCGGCAATGGGAATGATTTGAAGCCACAAGATCTGATCTTGTTCTTCCTTTAGGTTACTGTTTCAGCCCGAGAACACAAGAGAACAAGAAAGATTTCTTTCCCCTTGAGTATTTCGGCCAAGAGAGAAAAATAGCAAAACGGCATACCCTTTTATTCATTTAATTCATTAATATATATCACTTAATTTAGGTCAAGTGTGAGTGCCAAAAATTAAGTGTTAATTTTAGCCTCCATCACTTCCTAATTAAGAGATATATCTTAATTTAAATTCTATTAGAATTTAAATTCAAATGGCATTAGTCATTTAATCAAAACAAACTTACTTATTTAAGGTGATAAGTTGCCGAATTCAACTAGTATTTTAGTTTGAATTTTGGCTACTTTAATTCCCTCTCAAGTATTATATTTTGATTAAATACAAATTAGGGTTTAATACTCAATTAACTTAATTATACATAGATAATTAATCAATTGAAATTAAACCTAGCACATGCCAACAAATTTCTCTCGTGACCAACTGTTAACAGCTTGCTGTTTTAGGCAAAAAGACAATTTCAACATATTTGCCTAAAACAGCTAGCTGTTTTAGGCAAAAAACTCGTTTCACAGATTTGCCTAAAACAGCTGTTTTAGGCAAAATCGTGGCTTAACAGATAGCTGTTTTAGGCAAAATCGCACCTTGACAGTTTTGCCTAAAAAAACTGTTTTTACAGATTTGCCTAAAACAGCTAGCTGTTTTAGGCAAAAATCTGTTTACCCATTTTATGCATTAATTTGACTTTAAATAAAAGTCCAAATTAATTCCCAATATACAATTTAAATATTTTAAGCCTAATGTTTTGTGTGCGATCCTATAGGTCCATTTAATGTTGGCAATGAATTAATAAATTAATTCAAAGGCTATATATATTCTCTAGCAAGATATTATAACATTCCAAATTAAATGAAAATGCATATGGCATTTAGTGACCTAATGCAATTTTGCATAGTCCCTTACCCATAAATATCAGAATTAATATAAGGCATGGAACCAGTCATCCTTATATATATTAATTCCTTTCTTGATATTCCAGTGACACTGAACTCTCAGATAAATAATGATTACTCATTATTTCATCTCGGTATGGCCATACACTTCTCAGTTCACTGATCAAGTGGCCGATGATATTTTCTCTCTTAATGAGAGGGGTAATCCCTTCACTTCTCTCATGCTCTCTAACATGAATCAATGCATACCCAATCATACCCGTACTTGTCACTCTGTTACGAGTACGTTAGGTGTATGTCAAAGTACACAGTAATTCATAAAGAGTTTCATAGAGATTTCAGGTCTAAGAACTCCGATACAAAACTTGCATATGAGAAACACTTATGACTTGTACCATGTAGTGTTCTCATGAGTGGATCTAATCCAGATACCGTGTTCTAAACATGTATCTATGATCTCTGATTGACACTCTTGTCCTTATGATCCGTAAGACAGAACTCAACTTATCATAGAGAGCATACTAGTCTTAATTCATTTGTTATTCCCATAACAATGACTGACTAGGAATATTTAGAATGAAGTTTCATTTGTTTCAAGGTCTTACAACCATGTGCCTCACACATGATAACTTAAACTGAAACAACATTCTTGGATAGTTCTATCAATTGATATGCACAGGAATACAATAGATAAAACAAATGCCTCATTTTATTAATTTCAAGTGTTTCGTTACAATGCATTGGGGCTAGGGCTTACACTAACAGCATGTAACTGGTAATTCCCAATAACATTATATTTCATTCTTTATTTTTTTCTTTTTCCACCTATTTTTTAATATTTTTTGTTATTATTATAATTATTATTGTTCTTTTTATTATTACTCATTATTACTCTTTCTATTTGTCTAATATTATTATTCCTATTATTTTGTTATTACCTTAAAACTCATATTTTTTTATTTTATTATTGTTCATGTTTACTATATATATTTTAAAACTGTCCACCTAATGTGATGTGTAATTTCGACACGAAAGTGCAAATACTATTAGATGCCCTCAAAACATAGGAAAATCCAATTCGACCCTTATATGTTATTTTGAAGTTTTTACGAAGAGTTCGGATTGAAAATAATCTCTTGTTGGTAGCCACTTAATATTAGGACCATTGATTTCATATCTTTAATTTCATTCATAACGATTTATGCCATCTGGCTGAAGAGCTTGCTAGCATCACCAATGTACCTTTCCATCTAGGAGCTCTACCCTATGTTCCAAAATGCATACCAATTATGTGGGGTTGCAAGTCAGATTCTGGGAATTCTGCCTTCTATCATTTCAAGATTGGTGCCTAAACTAGGATCTATCCCTCTTGAGCCTCTACTTAATGCACTAGATGATTTTTCCAACATATCTACTTTTTAACCTGGCATTATTATGCCGATCTATCTCTCTCTGTACTTAACAGTAAACTCTAAGGATCAAACTAGTAACTATTGACTACTCGGCATCATTGATGGTATACGTAATGGCCTAACTCCCTTCCTTATCATCTTGGTAGAAACTATTAGAGAGTATGCCCTAGAGCCCATGTAATAGGGATGTTTTTCATATGTATAAAATTTATATTCTTAATAAAAGGCATCATTCATTTATTAATGCTATGTTTAAATACATGAGTTTGTAAATCTTAAATTAATGAATGAAGTCCTAGATATTATAAACACAGTGCAAAGATAATCATACAGGTGTTCATGATGTGAGATGTCTATTGCATGCAAATGTGTTAATATCTAAATATCCCTAGTCATAGAATTAACAAGATAGGACATTGTTAATTCGGACAGACTAGCACATGTTATGGTTCTTGAATGGTTCAAGCAGCGGTTCACATAACTGTGATTATGGAAGATAATCAAAGCTAACATGTGGATGCTTGTTAGAAGAAAAAGTTCATTGGAGACCTGTAAAGAGAATCCTCACATGGATATTAAATCTGTCTGTAAGGAATCTCTTTATAGCAATTGTGCAAGTATCCTTAGACTTGAGATCACCAAAGTTATCTTAAGTAGCAAGTGGTATACTTTGACTCCATAACTGATTACTTCCATATGGGAGTGAACATAGTTAGGAGATTGGGTATATCATGACCTACTTGAAGATATTTAAGTGATTGACAAAGGATTCACCATCCCAGATTTAATAAGGGAAGTTATCTCGCATGATTCTATAATTATCTTGTTCAGAGAATCTCTTGCCAGAGTAATATGCCGAGATGGATGGAGATCCATGAAGGGCATTTTAGGAACAATGGTTAAATTAATAGAACATACATAATTAGATTTATATGAGTTGACAGAAATCCATACTCAGAATCTAATTGAGATAAGAGTGGTGAAAGGAGTAATTGCACGGTAACTGTTTCTATGGAAGGGTATAGTCAAACCACATGACTTTCCTGACATTCGGGTAGTCATGATGCCTAGCTAGAAGCCAATCATGACTTGTATAATGATGTATCAAAAATATCAATGTGGATTGATAAAATGATTTGAAGGAGTTTAAATCATGTGAGTTTTGGATGGAATTCACAATTACACATTATACTGCCAACATAGACAGGAACCCAATAGGTCACACACATATAGAGAAAAGGATAAAATGGTAAAATGACAATGATAATAATATTTGATATTATTATGAAGGTAGAGAAGTGAATAAGATAATAATTAATTAAATAATTTAATTAATTATAATCAAGTAAAATTATCTGCGAAACTTTTGAGAAATGTTCTGTAAATTAGACCTAATTGAAATAATGTATTTCATGATTAATTATTATTTTTCTATAAGTTTTATAGGACTACTATAAGTGTTATAGGACTGATATAATAATTAATAGTTTCATTAGAGGAATTATAAAAAAAGGGCCAGAGGAATGAAGCTGGTGTGGAAGCCCTCCAGAAGAGGGCCACATGCCAACTCCATACAGAAGGCCTTAATGGCATATTTCTTGGAATAAATTAATTTATATATATTACATAAGTGTTATGGAACCTTCATATTTAATTTGGTTGGATTTCGAATCCATTTGGGTATTTAAATCCAATTAGTTGCACAAAGGGCCTAGTTTGTGGGTTTTGTGCATAGTCTTTTATGAAAAGGTTTAATTTGGATTTAATTAAGCCCAAATAATTATAATTAATTCCAGAGGCCCAATTAATAATTCTCCAGAAATTTTAAAGAGACCAATCTCATTAGAAGTTGGAATTTTAACCTGACTATAAAAGTCCAACTAATGAGGAATTAGGGTTAAGTGATAAAACACATAAGAAAGTCTTATTCTTCTATTCTCTCTCTCTCTTTTGCGCCACTCCCTTGCTAGCTCTAGGGTTTTTCGGCCACTCCTAGTTACACACCAATTGTTGGTTCAATTTATCCTTCTCTAGTGTGGATTACTCGTTGGAGGTGTTTGATTTTGGACACTGTGGTTTGCGACAACCCGGTGCGAAGTAAAATCAACTGTTCAACAAAAATCAAAGGTGATTTTTCTTATTATCATATAGTTATATTGTATATTCATGGCAAGATCAGTAATATTGGTTAAAAATTTTAAAATTCCGCTCATGTATGCGATGCATGTAACCGATAAATTCCAATATGGTATCAAAGCCAGGTTTTGCCATGGATATACAATTCTATATTTTTTGCAGAATAAGTTTTATTTTATTTTGAGTTATCTATTTCATGAACTTTAAAATATCAGATTTAATTATTCATGAATGAGAAATATTGATTTCTGGTTGTATGTGTGATCAAATAAATTTGATGAAAACAAAAACGGAACTTTTGAAGAAAAGTAACTAGGGTTTTGCGTGAAACCCATGTAATTTTAAGGGGCTGTTCTAATTTAATTTCTTATGGATCCATTAAAACTTCATTTATATGATATTATATGTGTTTAATATGTGATATTAAGCCATATGATCGAATGGAATTAAAATCGAACAAGTTTTGCATGAAAACTAGTTTAGTCGAAAAGTTCGATAAATTGGTGTTCTTCGTGTGTTCATGATGTGTTCTTGTTTAGAACGACTTTTAATCTTCTAAATCTGATATATATGATATATTAAAGTGTTTTTAATTAATTGGATTAATTAAAATGGGCCTTAAATTAATTTGATTAATTTTAATTCATTAAAACCACTTAATGGGCTTAATTATGTTTACGGACTAGGTTTAAATTAGTAAATGACTTGGTGGACCCAAAGAGCTGATTTAAATTAAATATTATAAATATTAATTAATTTTATTAATGGTTTTTAAGGGCTGGAGTGGGCTTGGCTCATTCCAAAAGTCCCAAGAGGTCCAAAAGACACAAAACTAGTTTGTTTGTGAACACATTTAGGGTTTTCTTTTGTGGGTTTCGGCCTACACTTGATTATAAGCCCAAAATTGATTCTTTTAATTATTTAATATGATTAATTAATTAAATAATCAATTTATATTTAATTAATAATCAAGTGGATTGATTATTAAGGCAATAACACATGCATGCAAAAAGGTTTCCTAAAATGAAAGTTTCCAAAATGGAAAAAGTTTCCTAATTTGATCACATCATTAAAATAACTCAAAATATTTTTTCAAAGGTTGAAACAAAGTTAGTAATCCATTTCTTTATGCATTATAAATGCATATAAGGGTGTATGATTGGCATGATGGATAGTTATGGAAAAAGCCCAATGTGATTGAGCATTATGCATGTTTTGGCCCAATGAGGACTTTCATGTCCCGGCCACTTGTTTTTGGTTTGTATTTCATTTCAAATTGTAATATGTAATTAGATTACTTAGATTAAAATTAGAAATAGAGATGGAGACCATTTTTAAGGAGCAAGATTGGCCGGATGGAGATCCAACAAGCTTGAAGATAATGTAATTATTTTCTTGTTTGAATCATGCATACTACCTAGGTGTGACCTTTTGATTTCCCTCTTGGCTCGGGGAAATCAATGTAGTAAAGTCCATAACTATACCATATTTGTATATTTATATTTATGTGATAGATATAGGATGTATACCAATGTATGCCAACCATGTATGATGAGACTTAATTAACTAAAACCCTCAAAACAAATACTAAGGTATATAAGCCTTCCATTAATTTGAGGAGAACCAGAGTTCTTTATAGTGTGGGTTGTTGACGACAGTCAAGCTCACATTATATCGAATATGTTTAAATCTAATTAAATGGGTCATCTTAGCTAGCCCCATTAGCTTGTTGACCACAGTCAAGGCTAATGATTCTAGAGGCAAGATTAGGGAATGCATATATGATATACATGCATCAAGAGTTGATAACCTAATGATCCAATAGTTGTGTAGAGACACAATTTGTATAGAGATACCTACCTTTCAAGGGTATGGAGTTTGGCTTGTTGACCACAGTCAAGGTCAAATTACATATCAAGGATTGGATATTGGCCCACTAAGAAAACCATCAGGTTTTCTCGAATTATATAGTGAGGGCTATTAATTCGTAATAAAATAGTGGGAGTAAATGGATTAATTGAAAACCTTATTAATGCATAAATATATATGAACATACTCTCATATCTTTTCTTTTTCACATCTAGGTCATCATCATGAGCACATCAAACATTAATATACGATCAATCTTGAATAACAAGCTGGTTGGCAGCAACTATTCTGACTGGATCAGGCAAGTGAGAATTATTCTCGGAGCTGAAAAGATCCACTATGTTTTGGATAAAGATCCACCACCACTTCCATCAGATGATGTCGTTGATGAGATCAAAGGCATTTATCGAAAATACATGGAGGATAGTGAAGCAGCAGCATGTCTGATGATAGGTACTATGTCCTCAGAGCTTTAGAAGCAACATGAGATGATGGATGCTAGAACCATCGTTTTGCATCTAGAGGAGCTTTATTCTTCTCAGGCTAAAACTAAGCAATATGAGATTGCTCGAGCTCTATTTAGCTGCAAAATGGTGGAAGGCACTTCAGCTGCTACTCATGCATTGAAGATGTATGGGTATATTGAGCATTTAGGTAGACTTGGCTATGTTATGGATAATGATCTATACATAGATTTAATCTTGTACTCGTTGGCTCCAAGGTATGCACCTTTTGTGCTTAACTTTAACATGAACAAAATCCAAGTATCCATTCCTGAGTTAATCAATATGCTCAAAACAGCTGATGGATCATTTAAGAAGGATCCAAAAAGTGTCATGGCTGTCACTTCTGCTAAAGGCAAGAAGCAGAAGAAGAAGAAGAAGAAGATAACCAAGGCACAGCCAAAGAATGGTGGGATATCTAAGAAGAAGGTTGCCAAGAAAGAGAATCCCAAAGGAACTTGCTTCCATTGTGGAAAAGATGGTCATTGGAAGTGTAACTACAAGGCCTATCTAAATTCTCTCAAGGAGAAGAAGCAAGCTGATGCTTCTACTTTAGGTATTCATATGATTGAAATTAATACTTATTCTATTGCTTCAAAACAATCTTGGCTATTAGATACCGGATGTGGATCTCACTTATGTTATGATCTACATGGGCTTAGAAGCTTTAGAAGAGTTGGAAAGGCAGAGATATGTTTGCAGTCAGCTATTGGACAGAACATCTCTACAACAGTTGTGGGGACTTACTATTTGCCTCATCCTAGTGGATTAGTACTGGAATTAAATAATTGTTATTATGTTCCAGCTTTATCCAAAAGTATTATTTCTTTCAGTCGTCTGTTGAACGATTATGATATTTCTTTAAAGGACAAGTGTTGTTACATTTTTAAGAACAATATGTTTTATGCAAAAGCTATCATTGAGAATGGTATATTTGTTCTTGATTTAATTAAAGAAGTACATAATGTGGATACCAAGAGAATGAAACATGATAATCTAAATACCTCATACTTATGGCATTGTCGTTTAGGCCATATAAATGAAAAATGCATGACCAAATTGCACAAGTCAGGTGATTTGGGATCATTTGATTATGAATCATTTGATACAAGTGAATCTTGTTTGTTGGGAAAAATGACAAAAGCTCCCTTTATTAGTAAAGGAGAACGAGCTAAAATGGTTTTGGACTTAATACATTCAGATGTATGTGGTCCAATGACTACACATGCTAGAGGAGGTTACTCCTACTTCATTACTTTCATAGATGATTATTCCAGGTTTGGATATATCTATCTAATGAAATATAAATCAGAACATTTGAAAAGTTCAAAGAATTCAGAAATGAAGTAGAGAAACAACTTGGCAAAAGTATTAAAACACTTAGATCAGATCGAGGTGGAGAATACTTAAGCCAAGAGTTTCAGGATTATCTTAGAGATAATGGGATTTTATCTCAATGGACTCCACCATATACACCACAACACAATGGTGTATCTAAAAGGAGAAATCAAACACTATTAGATATGGTTCGATCAATGATGAGCCGAGCGGACTTGCCTAATTCCTTTTGGGGATATGCACTAGAAACTGCTGTTTATGTGTTAAACAGAGTTCCTAGTAAATCGGTTGATGTTACACCATATGAGATGTGGAATAACAAGAAACCCATGCTTTCTCATATGAAAGTATGGGGTTGTCCTGCTTATGTGAAGAAGACAATGTCAGACAAACTGGATGTTAAGTCTGACAAATGTTTATTTGTGGGATATCCAAAAGAAATGTTTGGATATTATTTCTATCATCCATTAGAACAAAAGGTGTTTGTTTCAAGGCATGTTGTCTTCTTGGAAAGAGAATTTCTCCTACGAGAGGACAGTGGGAGTAAAATTGAACTTGGTGAAGTTCAAAACCCACAAATAGAATAAGATCAACCGAATGAACCCGAAACTGAATTTCATAATGATGAGATTGCAGTTGAACCTAATTACACACAAAATCCTATAAGATCTACTAGGATGCATTCTATCCTTGTGAGATATGGATTTCACATTGATTCGGATAGAGGCATAATTGTAGTAGAGGATAATGAGCCTACAAGCTATCAAGAAGTTTTGAACAGTTCAGAACGTGATTTATAGCTTAAGGCTATGTAGTCTGAAATGGACTCCATGTATGAGAATAAAGTATGGACTTTAACTCAACCACCTGAAGGGATAAAACCCATAGGGTGCAAATGGGTCTTCAAAAAGAAGACTGACATGGAAGGTAATATAGTTACCTATAAAGCTCGCTTAGTAGCAAAAGGTTATCGTTAAAAAGAAGGTATTGACTATGATGAAACTTTTTCTCCTGTAGCGATGCTTAAGTCTATAAGAATACTTTTAGCCATTGCAACTCATTATGATTATGAGATTTGGCAAATGGATGTGAAGACAATTTTCCTTAATGGAAATCTTACTGAGGATGTGTATATGACACAACCAGAAGGATTCACATCAGGAAATGGTGAAAAGGTATGCAAGTTTCAAATATCCATTTATGGATTGAAGCAAGCCTCTAGGAGCTGGAACATACGATTCAATGAGACAATCAAAGAGTTTGGTTTCTCACAGAATGAAGATGAACCTTGTGTGTATAAAAGGGTCAGTGGGAGTGCAATTGTCTTCCTAGTTTTATATGTGGATGGTATATTGATCATGGGAAATGACATTTCTCTTCTCCAATCTATTAAAATATGGTCATCCAAGCAATTCTCCATGAAAGACCTTAGAGAAGCATCCTATATTCTGGGAATAAGGATCTATAGAGATAGATCCAATAGGTTGCTAGGTCTTTCTCATAGTACATATATAGATAAAGTATTGAAGAGGTTCAATATGGATCTCTCTAAGAAAGGGTTTATACCCATGGTGCATGGGAAACACCTTTCTAAGTCTATGTGTCCGCAGACACTAGAGGATAGAGAGAGCATGAATAGAATACCATATGCATCTGCAATTGGTTCTATCATGTATGATATGTTATGTACACATCCAGATGTAGCATTTGCATTGAGTGTCACAAGCAGATTCCAATCCAATTTTGGAGAGGAACACTGGGCAGCTGTCAAAAATATCCTTAAGTACTTGAGAAGGACTAAGGATATATTCTTTGTATATGGAGACGGCAATTTGGAAGTAAATGGGTATACAGATGCCAACTTCCAATCTAACAAAGATGATTGTAAATCACAGTCTGGTTATGTGTTCATAATGGGAGGAGGAACAGTTAGTTGGAAAAGTTCCAAACAAGAAACAACTACTGATTCCACGATAGAAGCTGAGTACATTGCTGCTTCAGAAGCAGCCAAAGAAGCAGTATGGATCAAAAAGTAAATAAATGAACTAGGAGTGGTGCCTAGCATTGTTGATCCGATTCCTTTATATTGTGACAACAATGGAGCTATTGCGCAAGCAAAGGAACCACGGTCTCATCAACGATCCAAGCATGTTCTCAGATGCTACCATATCATAAGGGAAATAGTAGCTAGAAATGATGTGAAAATAGAAAGGGTTCCCACAGATGACAATGTGACGGATCCCCACACTAAAGCACTTTCCCAGATTAAGCATGATCACCATATAAATAGCATGGGTCTGAGACATATGAGTGATTGGCTCTAGTGCAAATGGGAGATTGTTAAAGAGTATGCCCTAAAGCCCATGTAATAGGGATGTTTTTCATATGTATAAAATTTATATTCTTAATAAAAGGCATCATTCATTTATTAATGTTATGTTTAAATACATGAGTTTGTAAATCTTAAATTAATGAATGAAGTCCTAGATATTATAAATACAGTGCAAAGGTAATCTTGAAGGTGTTCATGATTTGAGATGTCTATTGCATGTAAATGTGTTAATATCTAAATATCCCTAGTCATAGAATTAACAAGATAGGACATTGTTAATTCAGACAGACTAGCACATGTTATGCTTCTTGAATGGTTCAAGCAGTGGTTCTCATAACTGTGATTATAGAAGATAGTCAAAGCTAACATATGGATGCTTGTTAGAAGAACAAGTTCATTGGAGACCTGCAAAGAGAATCCTCACATGGATATTAAATCTATATCAGTGAGGAATCTCTTTATAACGGTTGTGCAAGTATCCTTAGACTTGAGATCACCAAAGTTATCTTAAGTAGCAAGTGGTATACTTTGACTCCATAACTGATTACTTCCAACTGGGAGTGAACATAGTTAGGAGATTAGGTATATCATGACCTACTTGAAGATAGTTGAGTGATTGATAAAGGATTCACCATCCCAGATTTAATAAGGGAAGTTATCTCGCATGATTCTATAATTACCTTGTTCAGAGAATCTCTGGCCAGAGTAAAATGCCAAAATGGATAGAGATCCATAGAGGGAATTTTGGGAACAATAGTTAAATTAATAGAACATACATAATTAGATTTATATGAATTGACAGAAATCCATACTCAGAATCTAGTTGAGATAAGACTGGTGAAAGGACTAATTGCATGGAAACTATTTCTATGGAAGGGTATAGTCAAACCATATGACTTTCCTGACATTTGGATAGTCATGATGCCTTGTTAGAGGCCAATCATGACTTGTATAATGATATATCAAAAATATCAATAGGGATTGATAAAATTATTTGAAGGAGTTTAAATCATGTGAGTTTTGGATAAAACTCACAATTACACATTATACTTCCAACATGGACAGGAACCCAATAAGTCACACACATATAGAGAAAAGGATAAAATGGTAAAATGACAAGGATAATAATATTTGATATTATTATGAGGGTAGAGAAGTGAATAAGATAATAATTAATTAAAGAGTTTAATTAATTATGATCAAGTAAAATTATCCACCGAACTTTTGAGAAATGTTCTGTAAATTAGACCTAATTGAAATAATGTATTTCATGATTAATTATTATTGTCCTATAAGTGTTATAGGACTACTATAAGTGTTATAGGACTGATATAATAATTAATAGGTTCATTAGAGGAATTATGAAAAAGGGCCAGAGGAATGAAGCTGGTGTGAAAGCCATCCAGAAGAGGGCCACATGCCAACTCCATATAGAAGGGCTTAATGGCCTATTTCTTGGACCAAATTAATTTATATATGTTACATAAGTGTTATGTAACCTACATATTTAATTTGGTTTGATTTGGAATCCATTTGTGTATTTAAATTCAATTAGTTGCACAAAGGGCCTAGTTTGTGGGTTTTATGCATAGTCTTTTATGAAAAGGTTTAATTTGGATTTAATTAAGCCCAAATGATTATAATTAATTCCAGAGGCCCAATTAATATTTCTCCAGCAATTTTAAAGAGCCCAATCTCATTAGAAGTTGGAATTTTAACCTGATTATAAAAGTCCAACTAATGAGGAATTAGGGTTAAGTGATAAAACACATAAGAAAGTCTTATTCTTCTATTCTCTCTCTTTCTTTTGCGCCACTTCCTTGCTAGCTCTAGGGTTTTTCGGCCACTCCTAGTTACACACCAATTGTTGGTTCAATTTATCCTTCTCTAGTGTGGATTACTCATTGGAGGTGTTCGATTTTGGACACTGTGGTTTGCGACAACCCGGTGCGAAGTAAAATCAACTGTTCAACAAAAATCAAAGGTGATTTTTCTTATTATCATATAGTTATATTGTATATTCATGGCAAGATCAGTAATATTGGTTAAAATTTTTAAAATTCCGCTCATGTATGCGATGCATGTAACCGATAACAGAAACTATCCTCGACTTAGATACTGTCTATTCTTACTCCACTTGAGCTTTCTCAGGATGCCCTTTATTACTCCAAATACAGTCATTATTTTAAGGGTAGTGCACCCCTTATGGGTTTCTATACTAGCTTTTCTTAGTGGGAAACATATCCTTTTTGATTTTTATAAAATCCTATGCCTTACTTTTGCCTGAGATGAATCCAACTTATCCCAATGGCTTTTTATCATTTATCATTTTTTTATTTTCTTATTTTCTCCTCCTTTATTCTTTCCTTCATTTTTAGGTGTGGCTACAGGAGAAATTAAGGTTGCTCGAAGAACCTTTTCCCAGAGTAATCAGTACATACTCTTTAAAGCAACTTCTTCCTAAGAGAAGACTTTACAACTTTGACTTAGCAAAGGAAGGCTATACATGTTAGCAATAGTAGATGATAATGATATCAACTTTATGTGCACATAGCTAATACCTGATTATGTGATCTAAGATGGCCAGTCTAGTTATGTCCCATTATGTGGCTTGCATAGGGCCACTTTCTATGTGGTTTCTCATTGTGCTCATCAATTTAGGAAATGACAGGACATTATATGGTGGAAGGTATGTTGTCTGTCGCTTTTGTTTTAGGCTACCATTACGTGTGGGCCCAACTGTACACCAAAGCTAACATTTGCAACCTAATTGAATGTGACTTTACCACCTCTATTACACATAAAATATGGTTATCCAATACTACAATTGACAACAGAGTATACTAGCTGAAACAAAACTTGGGTGAAAGTAGCAAAGGATGATCTTTAAACTCAATTGCATAGTATAAGGAATTATGCACCACTTTTTTGTCATAGAACTAGACAACTTTAAAGTACGTATAATAAAACTGCTTTTATTTATATTAATGTATAATCTTTCATTACATATGATAATATTTTTACATAAATTCACTGCACATGACCATTATTTTAACATTTGGTTTATAAGTATAAACTCTATTCAGTCATAGGACCAAACTTTGAAAGCGTATTTCCCTTATTAACAATCAGTCCTTCTCGAGTTTTCTTTATTAGATATTTTTACTCCACCTCTAATTTTTGCCCAAGATGCCTTTATTTTATTTTATCTTGGTGAGGAGCACCATTTTAGCAAGGCCGTCGTTCATCAATTTTTGGCTCGAGGGGCTATTTTCTCTTCTTTTTCTCTTTTATTTTTATTATATTTTCTTCAGTTTATCCATGGAACCTTTTTAGTCCATCGATGTTGATTGGCTCCTTAAGCTTACTCCTATCACTATCACTCAGTATTGCAGTACCTTTGGATAGTAGCTTCTTTAGCATAAATGGACATTCCCATATCGGTCTGAACTTGCCTCTAATGTCAAGCAGGCCTTATCTTATTACTTGAACACCATATCTCCTTGTTTCAGGGGATGCTTCCTAACCTTCTTTTTGAAAGACTTTGCTAGTCTCTTCTGGTAAATCTAGTTATGGTAATAGGCCTATATTCTTTCTCCATCTAGTAAGTTAAGCTATAGCAATCTCCATCTAGCCCATTCCATTTTCAGTAGCCCAGGTTCTAGGATAACTTGAAATGATTAATGCTCAATCTCGACTAGTAAGATTATTTTTATTCCATTTACCAAAGAGAATGCAATGGCTCCAGTTGACGTTTTGGTTGTGGTTATGTACCCCCATAATGAAAAAGTTAACTTATCAGCCTAATCCTTATAAGTTTTAACCATTTTAGCAAGAATATTTTTGATATTCTTGTTGGCTACTTCTACCACTCCATTGGCCTAAAGATGATATGGCACTGGACTCCATATTTCTTAAGCAATTGTTCAATCTCTCCATGAAAATGTGACCCATTATCAGACAAAATATAGTGTGAAAGCCCTTATTTACATATCAAACTTCTATCTATGAATTTTGCCTTTTCCCTTCCACTTAAGTTCTAATATGATTTTGCCTTTATCAACTTTGAGAAGTAGTTGATAGCCATAATAATAAACATATATCCATTCAATGTTGGTGACTTGATCATCCTCATGATTTTAATAGCTCAACTAGTAAAAGGTCATAGTTACGTGAGGTTGCACAATCTAACATAGGCATATGCCTTAGGCCCACATACTGTTAACACAATTGGCATTCTTTTACATACTTGGAACAATATGTATCTATAGTAAGCTAAAATAACCCCTGACGTCTTATTTTTTGAGCCAGGGCCGAACCATTCATATAAGCACCAAAAACTACAGCATGGACCTCTTCCAAATCTTTTAAGCTTATTTTTCATCTACACACCTCAGCTATATTCCATCAGGCTATCTCTTATATAGAACTCCATCAACAGTAATGAACTATATGAATAACGTATGTAACATTCTATGATCTTTTTTCATGGCCTCTTCTAAAAACATTGATCTTTTTAGGTAATTCTAAATATTGAAATACCAGGGCCTCCCATTATTTACTTTGACATACATCATCTGTTGTGCTTTGAAGCACGGCCTATTGAAACTAAAAATGAGTATAGGCTTCTTTTTTTACCCCATTTGGATTATCCAACATTGATACCAATGTTGCTAAGGCATCAGCCAACTGATTTTTATCCCGAGGTATGTGGTTGAGGACACAAACTTCAAACCGATCACTCAATATTTTTAGGTAACTGGCGTAAGGCATCTGTCATGCCCTAATACCAATTCCCAAACATTACATCTATCATGCCTTCAGTAACCAAAACTCACAACAATCTTACATCAACATGTCATCATATGCAAAAAAGGTGCATGCATACTTCAATAGTTAAACTAAAAAGTCATGCAGCAGTTATACAATAATGGAAGGGCAAGCAAGCATGGTAATTTAAGTTAAGGTTACAGTCCTCCATATTACATTACCCCCAAAGAAACATGACAAAAATACAAGACTAGACAAAAAGGATTATCTACAAAATATCCTACATCAAATAGTTTGAATTGACTCTTGTTGGCCAACCGATGCAGAATTAAGTCCCTGAACGACCACCAGCCAAACCTACACGGATGTAAAACAACTGTGCTAAGCTATAAAGCTTAGCGGGGAGATAACATACAATAATAATAATAATAATAATAATAATAATAATAATAATAATAATAATAATAATAATAATAATAGTATAATCGACCAATAAAGTTAAGCGAATGGAAATATCTTTACACAACATTTCAATAAGCACCTCATCATACTAATATTAGGAGGTTGTTTCAATTTGACAATACGGCCAAAGGAAGCGAAGATAAAACATGGTAATCAATCACTCACATGCTTGCATTATACAAATGAAGAAATTGATACATGTATTTCTTTCTTTAACAATTCTCTTAAACTTAATAGCATGCCTAAGTACTAGTTCAAAGGGGTGGATAACGGGAGCAATAGATACCCTAAGGTATCAGACAATAGATATCTAGAAGATATCAAACAAGGGACCCAAGGGTTCAGACTATGGTTCCATCAAAGGAACAATCAATGGACCCAAACGGGGTCAACTATGACAGCTGCAACTATATCCCTTTAGGCATGCCTATCTAATCCACAACTGAACTAAGACCCGTAGGCTTAACCACTTAATCAAGAGAATATTTGATTCATCATGTTCCTTCTTACACGTTACAATATTGGTTCAAGCCACAAGTCACATCCGAATGCACATTTCATACACATATGATGGTATACATATTTATTACCCCGACTTCTAACTCATATACCACATATTCGATCTCATTTAAGGAAAGTTATCATCATACTTCGTATAAACATACATATTTCATAGTAATTTCATGAAATTATAACATTACTATTATTACAATCACATATCGAAGTAAGTTGTAATTAACACTACTTGATAACTTACCATGATCACTTTACCTCAATTGTTATGGCTTGACAATAAAAGCATAGCATAAAACAATCATATATTACTTTTAGTAAACATACTCTTAAAATGTGCCTATTAGTTTGCTTTAAAAGGGTGGATTATTGCTATAAAAAGTGTTGGCTTTGTGGATAATAATGGGGAAGTAATTTGTATAATAATCGGGTCATATGTGCAAAATAGAGAATGGAAAGGCAGTGGACTTGCAAGTGGTCGTGTGCCACACAAGCGTTAAAGCTTGCATGACCACGTGCTACACAAGCCTTAAGGCTTGCATGGCCACGTGCTCCACAAGCTTTGAGACTTGCGTGACCACGGCCTTACAAGCTTCAAGGCTTGTGTGACCACGGTTGCTTGGGTTCAAGGATCATAACGCTTCGATAAGAACACAACAATTTCGTAAATTATAACATCTTACCAAAACTCATCTTAAATCAAATATCTTTCATTCATCATCTTTAACTTCCTCTATAAAACCAAATAACTCAGATAAGAAACCTAGTTTCTATAAAACACCTACAGACAATAATGGAAACAACGATACTCCCATACCTGCTCAGTGACGTTCTTACTCTTTCAAGATCCCCTTGCCCTTATCCTTGCTTGACTCTCCTGTAACAAGCCACAAAAGATACTAAGCTTTCCTTCTTGTACTCCTAAAATATTGCATTAGTTAGTAAAGATATATGAGAGGAGTTCCTCTTACCAAACCCTAGTTCCAAACCCAGTGAAAGAAAGAAGGAGAAAACATAAAAGAGAGAGTGTGATGGTCTTCCCCTTTTGACAGGCAGTGATATCCTCACTGGAATCACGTGGGGGAGACCATCAATTACTCTTTTAGCCTTATTCTCCAAGTATTTCTTTTAAGAGTACCTCTCCATCTCAAAATTTACTATTTAACCTCAAAAGAAACTTAAATTATAAATCTTATCCCAACATCTCTTTTATTATTCAATTAATCCATCTTTCATGAATTTAACCAAAATTACCACATTGCCCTTAAAGAAGCTTTATCCCAGAGTGGCTATAACCATAAAAATTTTTAATTGTACATATAGAATCATATTATTAAACATATTCACTGCTAGGGTCAACGTCAGGCCCTCATAGCATCAACCATTTTTTTTCACTATCTATTCACCTTTAGCTTATTAGATCACCAGGGATAAATCATGGTAAATTTCAACATTTTCCCCTAAAGCCAATAAAGCCTTAAACCTAAAGATACACATTTCATATACAACTTCATTATTTCTGGCCTTACTCCTGAGCTTTTTTCTGAAAGGTAAGTTTCTCCTTCAAGGGTCACCACAATTATCCCTATTCCTATGCCTTTATTGTTCACTCTATCAAAGAAAATCTTCCACCCCTGTGTTGTTATGGCTGTAATGTTTTCATCAGGGAACTCATAGGATATCTCTTCTCCTTTTATCCATTGAACTGCTAGGACTTCCATTACAGCCCTTCCCTTTATAGGCTTTCAGGTTATGTACTCAACATCAAATTCCTGTAAAAGAATCAACCACCTTCATATTTTCCTTAGTAATGATGGTGCCTCCTGTAAATACTTAAGAGGATTTTGCTCTATTACCGCCTATACTTTGTACGAATGGAAGTAGTGTCTTAACTTTTTAAAGCCCAAATTACTGATAAGTAGATCTTTTCAACCTCCATATATTTAATATTATATGGTAGGAATTTCTTCCTAAGATAGTACACTATATATTTCACCCTAAAATTATCTTATTAAGCCATCATAGCCCTCACTGAGCCATCCTTTGTGGCCAAATATAAAATTAATGGTTTTTCAATCTTGGTTGATCTCAACACTGGTGGGTGTAAGAGATATATCTTAATGGTGTAAAAATTCAATCTGGTAATGAACCTACTGATGTATTGCAACTTACCCAAGAACCCTCACCTTATCAGGATCCACTTCTATTCTCCTTTATCTTACTATATGACCTAGGAGTTTCCCTAAAGTGATTCTGAACATGCATTTCTTTGGGTTAACACTAAGGTTGTATTTGTCAATCCTCTAAAATAATTTTTCCAAGGTCGCGAAATATCCTTCATGAGTCACTAACTTAATCATCATATCGTCGACATATACCTACACCTCCTTATGGATCATATCATCTAAAAACTTTGTGGCCATTCTTTGATAAGTAGCCCCTACATTCTTCAATCCAAATGGCATACTCGATAAGCATACATGCCCCATTCAGTGATGAATATTGTCTTAACCCAATCCATGATCTTATTCAAAATTTGATTACACCAGCATATCCACTACCAAAACTATACATCTCATAAATGGTTGCACTATCTACCAGCACATCTATGTGAGGAAGTGGAAAATCATCCTTTAGATATTTCTTGTTTAGGTTTCAGTAATCCATACAAACTCAAACTCTTCCATCTTTATTGGCAACCAGGATCACATTTTCCATCTAGGTAGGGTATTGGATCTCTATAAGAATCTTAGCCTTTATCTTCTTTTGCATGTCCTCTTTGGTCTTTTTTACCTATTCTAGTCTTAGCCTTCGAAGCTTCCGTTTAATAGGCTTGTATCCAGGATAAGTAGAAATAGCATGCTCGATAATTGTATGATTAATTCTTAGCATGTCTTCATAGGTCCAGTCAAAGACTTTCATATTTTTTAACATTCTTTGTAATTCATTTCTCTCTTCGGGGTGATATCAAATGCTATCAAAATTTCCTTTGGATTTTCAAGAGTGCCAAGATTGAATGGAGTAGTACTTTTTTAATTAATGTCAAATATAGTAACTTTATGATCATGTGAAATAAAACCATGCAAAACATCACACAAGTAAGCAAAGTCATTCATATTATTTATATAATCGGAGCTATATACATAATTGTTAAAAAGTTAAGGTACAAAATGTGTATCTACAAAAGTACCCTTGATTACATCTTGCGAGTTTGATGCCTCAGACGAGCTAGCTCTATTTCTTGCATCTTCCAAAATCTGCTGATCAGCTTCGGTATTAACTTCCTTAGTACCCTCATTTATTTTTGGCATAGAAATCTCAAACTTTACCTTTTTTTTTTGCCCTTGAGCTTGAAAGCCATCAATTCAGGAGTTACAACCTCTTCAAAAGCCTCATCCCTGTCAAATAGCTTGATCATGATCTCTTTATCCTAGAACCTTTTAGTAAGCCTGATGGTTCCGCTGACCCAGTTAATTACATCATTAATGATCTTGAAACTTGGAACAATTTCTTCCCTAATTATTATAGGCTCAGCCTTAATACAATATTAAAGTGGAGCTAATAAAGGAACAAAACTATCTAGAATGTGCGATATACCTTCAAGCTTTGCTAGACCCTTTTTATTCTCATTGAGCCCTTTATAACCTAATCATCTTCAAGTTGTTTGTCCTGTAGTAGTGATAGGTTTAGATAGACCTTAGGAATTCTTACTCGAACCTGCTCCTAGTAAAAAATTCATTCTTTTCATCATATTTACTACTTGTGCAGTAGAATCTTGCTGAGCTTTATCGTCAGTATTACCAGTAGCCATGTGGAACCTATTGAAAGGCTTATTGGCTATTCCTAACCAAGATACCTAATTTTCCCTAGCAGCTTTTATAGTGACTACTTTGCCTTCATAGGGGGTATTGATCATAATGTGAAAAGTAGATTGAACTCCTCCTAACTTATGAAACTAAGGCCTCTCCAATAACATAGAAAGTTTATAAGTATTTGTAGCACCATAAATTTTATCTCACATTGATCTCCCTAATCAAAACATTAGCCTTAAATGTACCCACTACTTGCCTAATGGAGTTGTCATAGGCTATGACTACCAAGCTAGGCTTATTCAGCATTATTTCATTTAACCCAAAGGCAGGAAGCGCCACTAATGGACACACATTAATTGAAAAGCCATCGTCCACCATCACACAGGCAGTGTGTTTACCATTGAATTTAACCTTTATGTATAAAGGATAGTTATGCTCATGGCCTTCTGCAGGTAAATCCCCATTAGTATAGATAATGTTTTTTCTAGCATTTCCCCTCACCAAATTAAGTAGTTTGGAAGGTGAGATAGTAGTGAAAACATTAGACTCGCATATGGCTTCTACCACTTTTTATATATGAGAAGGTGACTACCTAAGTAGGTCCCATATAGAAATTTGAGCTGAGATCTTCTTTAACTACTTAAGAATCTTATCCTTCTCTTAATCCTTATTTGTAAGCGATGGCTTAGGATCTACTAGCCTCTCTACTTTTGGTATTACCTGCCACTACGATTGATTAGTTTTACCTTATGCATGTCTTCATCATTTTTTGAATCCCATAAATCTAAGGGACCAATGCAACCTTCCTTTTCATCAAGTGATTCGCAACAGTCAACCACACATACCACTAACCTAGGTTGCTCCTCTGTGTTTGCATGTTCAGGATGAATAGTGTCCAGATATTCATTGCCATATAAGTTATGTAAAACCTATCATTCCGATAAACCTAACCCAATTATGGACACAAGATGTAGGACTGCATATTAATTCCTTTTTTTCTTTTCCCTTTTCTCTGGATATTTGATCTATTTGCTATCAATGAGATCCTAGATTCTATCTCTCAAGGTTTTGCAATGATCTATAAGGTAACATGTATGTTGGTAAAACACACAATTCTGATTACCTAAATCGTTAGGCTAACCTTAGGTCCCAGCTGGTCTGGCCAGCAGAGGTTACAGCTCCCCTTCCTTCATTAATCAATCTAATACCCAGGATAAGGACCTACTTAGATTAGAGTAATGCCTTTAGCAGCTAATATCTCAATCGTTTTTCTTGTAGCAAGAGTTGTGCCACTAGTCTTCCCAGCTGTGCTCTGTATTCTCAATGCCCAGCACCAAAATCGTTACTATTCATAGAACTCGCTTTCTTTGCTATGTACTCCCCTTTAGCTTCATGGCTATATCTTTTAAGGACTCCCAATCCTTTGATCCTTTCATCTTTAGGCATTCCTTAAAATAAGGACTAGCATTTCAAATAAAAAGCCTAATTTGGTCAAGAGTATCAGGTTTTCTTTTCATTTCCATAACCTGATTCCTCCATCTTGTAAGGTATTCATGAAAGGATTCATCCAATTTCTACTACAACAAATTGAGGTCTTTTAGAGTAACTTCCATTCTCATACTACAATCAAACTACCTTAAAACTCCTCTATCAACATATCCTAATCCTTTTTAATGTGTTTATCCAGGCTACAATACCAATTAATAGCTAGACTGGTGAGACTCCAGCTGACATATTCAACCTTCTACCTTTTGGTAAGATTGGTACCCTTCATGACCAAGGTTTATTATTTAATATGGGTAGATATATCAAATATGCCATCAAACTTAGGCAGGTAAGGCATTTTGAACTTATAAGGGAGCACATTCTCGCTTTCTAAATCTCTATCAACCGGATTAACCCCTTTTCCTACTAATAATACCTAAGCCATTACTTTTATTTTCTCCTCTAACTTTTTTTATAATTGGGTCTTCCACCTTAAGCTACTTTTCTCTCTGAGCATGTAGTACAGGTGGTCCTTCCTCTTCTTCAAGCATAAAATCTTCCTCGGGGGTAACACCATTATCATTCTACTACTTCATAAGTTAAACTCTTGATCCAGCTACCCTTGACTCAGCTACTAAAGAGGGCCTTCCTTGAGTGATGATAGGAGTACCTCTAATAGCCATAGGCTCTTCATAGGCTACAGTAGTTGGCATAGGTGGCTACGCTATGGAATTTAATATATCGATCATTATAGACCTCATCCTCCTTTCGAACTCATCCAACCTTTCTTCTAATTTCTGACTGTTCATAGGCTTACCTCGTGTCAAATCTGTCATATTTGCTCTATCAATGCTATTTCAAACATTTTAGCCAAACCCAAATCTATCTTGGATTGTGCCTCAAACTGCCTTAACAAAGACCTTCTGACCAGATACCCATCCAGAATTCTAAACCAACTTGTTGACTCTATGATGGGTGTAATTGCTAATCCTCAATCAAGGCATCAGTCTTTTAATACTTCAAAAATAATCTCCCACTACTAATATACATTAAAAGAACTGCTATAGCCTACCTTTGAGTTAATTCCCAAAGAAATTGAGGTTCAAAACTCATTCAGGTGACACTCATCTTCCCTCGGAAATCAAACTTTCAAACCATATGGGTGATTCTATAATGGCTAAAACAAATTGTTAATGTGATGTATGGTTATGTATGAAATGCATGGACATGTTTATATATTATTTACAAAGCACATGCATAAAACCTTATTTCTCCCATATAGGTGGTCGTGTAGTCTTTTTCCTAGATGGAATTGATTCATGGGTTAGTATGGAACCCAATGAACACGTATAATGCACTGTGAGAAACTGGTAACACAGTCTTTCTTAATTTAAATACAAGTAAATGCATCATCGATCATTATATACTTTAGTCATTCAAGCAAACCAAAGTAGGTGCACAAGGGCATCATAGCCTTTGATAACACCTACCTTACTCCATCATAATCTGACTAAGTATATAGGTATCAAAATAGCAAGAAAAGTATTAAGGTACATATTACCTAAGGAAAGTATCTATACCACTACAAGAAGCTTTGGTCTGGTAGTACAATTTTAGGGCTACCCAAGCATGATCCCTAACAATGGGTCTAGCTTATCATGAGTATAACAATTGGTTGAGTCACCATTTAATATACAAAATAGGTACAAGACTTAGGCTGGTGGTCCTCCCTAATGCTTTTTGATATTGAGTGAACATAGGATCGCATTTTAAGATTACACCTTTGATCAAATAGGATGCCTAACATATTTTTAATGCAGTCTATTTTAGAAAAGACTTAGCATAATCAAAACATAAGTATTTATATTACATTAACCAAGTCACTTTTAAAATGAAATCTCAAATAATTCCTAGTAGAGTCACCACTGTGACGTGCATCGAACCCCATAAGCATCTAGTTGGTCCTCGAAAGCCTACTTTTAGGACTTGAAACCGAATCAAGATTCATTTGACTCATGAAAATCAATAACTTTCCAATGAACAAGGAGTTAACCTGATACATATGCCTCGAATCTCTAAAAGGATGAGACAGTGTCCGATGTATCCTTACTCATTTACTAACGACCAATTTATGAGGCATCAACTTAGCATCACAAGGCATGTGTTTTGGAGTCAGCACCTAATAAAATATTGGGATAGTGATTTCTTTGTACCTTATAAAACTGAAACTAAAGAGAGTTTGGATTCCATTTCTACCCGCATTACTCGGTTAATGATATATATATATATATATATATATATATATATATATATATGCTTATACCTGATTATACAAGTCCCTTTCTCATGCATTGCAAGAAATGTGATAAGGTAAATAAATAAACATGTTATCATATAAAAAGTGAAAAAATTCATACATAAATCATAAGAATTTAGGGAGATTGGTCTCGGCTTGTAAAAAATTAGGACCAAGTTATTTGCTTTTGCAGATTGAAATGAAAATGTTTTTATTCAGTTAGGAGAATGTAAGTAATTTAATAAATAAATTACTCACGATATAAACATACATTAATTAGGCATTCATTTAATATGGAAACATTGGATTCCTATGATTAATTTAGAAAATTTACTTATCGTGATAGAAATAAATAAACGGGGAATTGATCCATTTCATTAATAAAACTCAATTAGTTATGTAAAAAATTAATTATTGTGATTTCTTTTAATTTCATGCCAAAATTTCTTTTTTTTACTACATTATTATAGACATATAATAATTATATAAGCCATAATATACCAATAATTGAAATAAATAAATAGAGAAAATGATTTAAGTGCAAATATTTTGGGTTTATGTTTCTTTACCCATTTCCTTTAAATAATTTTAGGGACTCATGCACCAAAAATGCAATAGTAAATCGATTTGATGTGAGCAAAAAATGGATAAAGATATGGTTATAAAGAGGAAAATTTTGCCGGCTATTTATTAAGAAAGAGCACATGTAAACATAGAAAATAACAAGTAAAATTAGGCTCCTATAATAAATGAAAAGAAATAAAACATAAAACATAGGGTGCGAATGAGTCATTGACTGACGTATGGGGCTCATGTGAGTCACAAACTGAATCAGGAATGATATGGGGTGAGTTATGCCCCTTTAAGTGAGTCGCAATCAGCTCATCGATGAGTCACATATCGAGTCCATATGAATGTGTCACGGACCGAGCCCATGATTCAACTCATGGACCATATCTATGAGTCAATCTATAACTATTAAGTAATACTAAGACGATGCAATGAACGAAGGTTCAAAGGTCCAGCAATCCAAATAATAGGCCAAAAACCATACAAACACTCATAAACCCTATTAAATCAACATATAAATCTTAAACTAAGATCAAGACACATCTAATAACTCAAATCACATAGATTAACTAAGTGAGAGAATATAAAGCCTAGAGAGAGAAAATGGCTATGGTAATTGCTAAACTCAAGCAAATCCATTAAAAAGGCAACAACTCATACATAACTCATAAAGCTACACACAAAAACACTAATTATACAATATTAAACATCACACACACAAGAATAAATCTTCACAAGTCATTCACATAGAATAACACCAGATACAAAGCCTTTGAAGCTTAAAATAAACCAAAGAAACTTTAAATAATTTTTTATAAAAGGATAAGCCCTTTACATTACTTTCAGTTTTTTTGTAATTTAAAGCTAGTAAAAGTGCCTCTGGTTCCTCTTTACCTTCCTTCTATGTGAAATTCCTTGTTTCTTTTTCATCAAAACTTAAGTTTTTTATTCATTCAAAACCATTTTTTCTCAAAACCACCTTCTACCTTTTTTTGTTTCCTATTAGTTTTTCCATTGTTAATTACTCTCCTTATTCCCAATAAAATATCCCATCCTTTTTAATTAATTTTGGTTTATGATCAAAACCAAGAACAAATATTTTTTTTGTTAAAATAATCCTCTGCCTCGTAGGAGAGAATGAAGATTTTTTCCAAAAACACTATGCCCCAGATCAAGTCTATAAGTCATGAAATGAGTCCATAAGTAATGAACAGTGACTCACAGATTAACTCGATGGGGCTTAAACCTTGTCAAGGTTGAAAGTGGTGAGTCACATGACTCATCGGTGAGTCATGAACTATGGATCGTGACTTCTTGGGGAGTAACGAGCCAAAGTAGAAAGTGATAAGGGGCTTTAGTCCATGACCTAAGCAATGAGTAATAGACCAAGCCCGTTAATCAGTTCGTTACTAGCTTCCTAGGTTAGCAAAAAAGGTTATTACTATAACCACTTTTTTGCCAAATACAAAAGAATGAAAATATGCCTTTTTTGTAAAAGAATGGTTTTTCCTTTAAAAAAGCCCAATAAAAGCACTTTTTCATGTCAAAAAATATCAGATAAGAGAAGAGAATGCATTGTTATTTCCTAACCACTTCCAAAATAACATTATCCTCATTAGGTAACCATAATAGAGGCTGATCCAATCTTGAGGTGTACAATATGGAGAATGAGGAAAATAAAAAGAACAGGTAAAGTTAACCAAAATAGCTAGTCATGTGCAAGAAATGACAAAGAAAAAAAGGCATGAGAAGGAAGAGCAAAGCGAGTCATGGGATAAAAAGAGAAAGAGAAAGCACACACAAATAGTAAAGAACATCATCTCAGGTCATGACTCGGCCTAGTTATAGCCATAACTTGACCTAGTTAGGTAGTGAGTCACATTTTTTGCCATAAGAACGATGCTACTACTCCTCCTTTCTTACTCCAAAAATTGATTAAAGCCACAAAAATGCAGGAAAATGCCCATAAACTTAATCAAACTCACTCACATACATGAATAACATGAAAAGGCCAAAAAATAATGAACAAATAAAATCTAAAATGAGCAAGAAATAGAGAGAGAAGGAAGATAATGAACAGTAACTTTTATCAACCCAATTAACACATATTTGCACTGTAAAAAAACATACCAACTATAAGCTACATCAAAGGCAATATTAATTCAAGATTAAATTCATATTTTATAGTATTTATTAACAATCACAAATCAAAAAAAAATAGAACTCAAATAAACATGGATATTTACACAAAAAAGGAATAGTTACACTTAAATTTAACTATTTACACTAAGTCTAGAAAATTTTTAGGCTTTTTAATATTAACTTTAGTATTTTACTACTTAAAACCAAGAGAATCCAACATCTTAAAGCACCTCACCTTTATCATTTTCATTGCCTTGTACTTTAAAAATCAAAATAGAGTTTTTGAAAGGTTTTTTTGTTATTTTTTATTAAACGATTTTTCTTTTGAAAATTCCTCTCATTTTTAAATGATTTGATAAGGATTAAATAGCCTATTATGAGCATTAAATGCTTCGGATGGGGATTGAAAATAATTTTAGAATTTTTACACCCCTTTGTCAACTATTAATTCCCATAAAAAAGACTAAAAAATAATGAGTCACTCCCTTAACACCTGAGTCACAAAGTGAGTCAAGCAATTTTTGTTAAAATAGGTTATTTTTGTTCAAAAAAGGGAATTTGTCACCAACTGAGTTGAGTTATGGTCTTGACTCATGAGCCATAGGTGTGAGTCAATGCCGAACCACTTCTTTTTCATTCTTTATTTTTTTCATTTTTTTCTTGAATCATATCTTAACCTTTTTGATAGAGGGAGAAAAGGAAAAACGCAAAAGAGATGTTTTTTAACCTTAAAAATAACTCAAAGTAGAGTTCAAATAAGACCTTTTAAAAATATAAAAACTCGAAGAAGGCCTATCATCTCAGTTTTCTACTTACTTCTTAAGCAATATAATGCTTATCAGATAACCCTAATAAAAGCCAACTCAGGATCTAGTGTCTATAGTTACCCCCAAGTTTAGGGAAGTTACTACGCTAGTGCCTAGGTAAGCTAAAGTTCAAAGTAAAAAGTTACAAACTTGAAGTGGCCATATCTTAGTGGATAAAAATGAGATAAACAGTGCGGTCAATGGTAGCTTGTTAGCATATATTGACTTCAGTAAGAAATTACCCCTTGAGGTTACTTGATGCTCTTAAGAGACTTTAACAAAGTGTGATTGTTGCCAACTTATTGGTATGTCTAACCACAATAGTTTAGGTGATTAACACCAACTTATTGGCATGTGAAAGTAATTAACACCAACTTATTGGCCTATCGAACCCTAATGTTTTTGGTGATTAATGCTAGCTTATCGATGTGTTGAATGACAATAGTTTAGGTTATTAATGCCAGCTTATCAGCATGTCAAACCATAATTGTTTGGATGATTGATGCTAGCTTGTTGGCATGTCAACCCATGATGGTTTATGTGATTATGCTAGCTTATCAGGATGTTAAACCAAGGTGGTTTAGGTGATTGATGCAAGCTTGTTAACATGTCAAACCATAATTGATGTAATTAAATTATCCTTATTGTGGGTTTGCATAATTCCAACTTATGGGACTTTATTTCGATCCAATTATCTAGCATTCATAATGTTTTAAAAATTGCAATATGCGTCATATGGCGTCAGCCTTTATGAGAAAGGTTGCCTTTTATGTAAGCGGAGACAATAATGGCAAGTTAATTCATAATCCATTACTAAGATTATTGACAATTTTAATTTTACGAACCTTTCTTTTTTCATAAGTCATAATGAACTTTGTGCATAAGTGAGTTACTTAGTATTCTTTCTTTGTCATATTTATTATTTGGATTTTGCTTTTTGTTTCTCTTATTTCCATATATTTTTTGGTATTTTTTGTTTACTTTTTTTACTAATAACAAATTAAACATCATTAAATTTTAACAAAATGATTGTTGTGAATTATAAGTACATTTCTAGTGTATTTTATGCGTTTATTTTTGTAAGTTTAGTGTTAATTTAGTTATTTCATGTTTAAATATTTTAACTTTGTTTTTTGAGATCTAAATGTGAATTTTATTATCTTATAAGGCTAATTTGATGAAAGGAAGAAGTTTAATGCAGAAAAGAGAAAAGATGAAATAAAAAGGCAAAAGAAGAAGCGAAATTCGGGTTAATGAATAGCATCACTTGGCTAAGTGAATTGGTTAATCGATTGAGTGATGTTTTCACTCACCCAAAGGAAAACTATCACTCACCTAAGCTATTCCCTTCTTTTCTCTAGCAACTCTTCACTTTGCTGAGTGGTTTTCATCACTCTCTCAAGTGACATAATAAGAACACGAAATTAAACTTCCTAATTGAGTAAAAATCTAATTTAACAAGGATTAGAAAGTTTATTAATGTCTAAAATTCTTATTTAAAGCCTAAACATGAGGTACAAGGCACCAAAGCAAAGGAGGAGTAAAGAAGATAGCTAGAGAGAGCCTCTTAATTATGAATTTTCTTTGTTTTAGTTTTAGTTTTTCTTTAGTTATTTGTACAATAATTTTAGCCTAGTTTCTAGTTTTGTTTTTTTTTTATTTTCTTAGTTTATGATTCTCTTAAAAGATTCAAGCTTTCTATTGAAGTCATCAAGAGTAAAGTTTGAAGCTTCATGAGTATTGTATCTCTTTACTTTAATTGTTCTTTAATTTTCATTATGTTTGGTAACTATTTTTTATTATTTTGCTAAGGGAAATATGAACCCTTATATTTTAATTATAATGACTTTATTTTAAGCTTAATTTCAATACAAGTTTGATTTTTTCTTAGTTTTTGTCAACTTTTTATCTTTGGTTATTATTGAATTAATAATTAACTTATTTTAATTAATGCTTGATGATTGATTTATGCATGACTATTGGTATTCATGCTCTTAGATTGGTTTATTAGTATTGATGCATGATTATATTCTTAATTAGGTGTAATTGTGTGTTGGTAATAGTAGATTAATACTAGGAAATGTTGAACTAAGAATAGGTTGAAGTTAAGTTTGTTTGCAAAAGAGTTTAATGGATATCTAGGAGTTTAAAACTAGATCTTTATGCTAAGGTTTGAATAATTCCTAACAAGAAGGTTTAATGCTTAGAACGATAGTCTTGCATGAGATATCTTGCTTTATTTATCTAGTTTTTCCATAATCGCTTGTGTTACTTTTATTATTGATTTATTGCAATAGAAGTTGATATGGATAGTTCCTTTAGCAAAAAAAGTTCAGTTATTGCTTTGTTTTTAATTCATGTTAGTTTAATTTTAATTTTAATTTTGTTTATTATTTTATTTAATTTAGTTATTTTCTTTTGAGCAAAAACTTGGGTAATAATATTAGATTAATTTTATTCATATCTAGATATTTTGCTTAAAAATTCATATTCCCTTAGATACAATATTTGGGATCTTAATCGTATTTTCCTATATTACGAGCCAATCTAGTATACTTACTAGACACCGATTAAGTTTTTAGCACAATTACTAATGAACAGTGGTGTTGTTTGTTTAATATCTTTGATTAAGTTAGTCTGGGATTTTATTTTTATTTTGTTTTTGATTTGGTGATTATTCTTTGTAGGAAAAATTTGAGACATCTTTCAAGATGATGCAATACTACAAGAAAATCTGGAAATAGCAACGAAAAAATAGCAACGAAAATGATTATGTTACTAAATTAGCAACGGAAAACCAAATAGCAACGAAAAATAATTTCCATTGCTAAATTTTGTTAAACTTTGTAGATTTAGCAACGGAAAAATATTTGGTTATCTTCCGTTGCTAAAAGTGGAGGGAATTTTTTGCGCCAAAATTTAGCAACGAAAATTAGCAACGAAATCACTATTTCGTTGCTAATTAAGGCGCCAACGAATGGTGGAAAAAATTTGGAATGAAAAATAGCAACGAAAATAGTTTTTTGTTGCTAAATTAGCAACGAAATTTAATTTTCGTTGCTAAATAGCAACGAAATTTATTTTCGGTTGCTGAAATATATTTTCGTTGCTAAATAGCAATGAAATTTATTTTCGGTTGCTAAATAGCAATCGAATTATAATTCCGTTGCTATTTTTCATTAAATTTTCGGTTGCTAAAATAGCAACGAAATTTAAATTTCGTTGCTAAATAGCAACCGAATTTATTTTCGGTTGATAAAATAGCAACGGAATTTCAATTCCGTTGGTAAATGAGGGGCATTTTAGTATTTTTCATGTTTGTTAGAAATATAAAGTAGAAAAACCCTAGGCATACACATTTGCCTCTTTCCTTTTTTGCACCTGCTCTGCCCACTTTTTCCCCACCCCCAAGGCTATGAAGCGATCTTTTTATTTGAGTGAAAGAAAACTAGATTGATTGCCTAGAAAATTTGAGAAAATATACTTACTAGACTGAAAATCATATATTAAAAATATAGTGTAGAAAAATCAATGCCATCAATTTAAATTACGTTGAAAATACCATCAAAAGGATCAATATCATCCTCTGTTAATCATAATTTAAATTTCACCCATACAGCCCTAATGTTATAACTATATAACTAAAATTCAGATGATGATTTTATTAATTGAACTTTATTTAATTGAATTGTTAATCATTACATCTAACACAACTATAAAATGTATTTAATTGTTGTATATTTTCATAAAGTTTCGTATTTAATTTTTAGAAATTATGTGATTGACAAATGACACATTTAATATATATATATATATATAGATGAAATTAATAATAAAAATGCTTTAAAAAAATATATTTTATCACTTATTTATAGATTGACTAAAGACTGCACCATATCACGAACGGGCAAAGCGACCTTCTGGGTCTCTAGAATGACATCGTAACCATGAACAGATACACAGAATGAATGTCGTAGCAAATATTTCAATCAGCCACGTGTAGGGGAAATGATTAGGATGCATCGAAAGTACACAGACTTCACCAACAGATAAACTTTGCCATTCCCAAGTTTTCCCTTACAAAGTCCTAAAAACCCTAGCTTATCCTTTCAAGGACATTTGCCTGGCAGCAGTCACGCACCGAGCAGCAGCAAGAACAACCAATGGTAGTATAGAATGCTTATTATTAAACAACCTTAATGCTATCTCGAGTTTGTCCCTTTCAAAATCCATGATTGAGTGTGTTAATTTGAAATTTCAGGGTATCGATTTGAAGGTCGGAGGCAAAAGCAAGAAGACTAAGCACACTGCACCTAAGTCTGATAAAATATATCTACCTCAAGCTCCTCATTAAAGTACCCATTTCTCTAATGTGCTAATTTTTATTTGCTTGTGTTTTTTATTGACTTAAATTGCTGGATTTGTACAACAGTTGTATCGATTTATGGTGAGGAGGACTGGTAGTAAATTCAATGCTGTTATTTTGAAGCGGCTCTTCATGAGCAAGGTTAATAAGGCCCCTCTTTCCCTTTCTCATTTGATTAGCTTTATGAAGGGCAAGGTGGGTTTCTTTCTCCCGTCTTCTATTTGTTTGGTTGCATACACATAGGAAAATAGAATATTTTTTTTCGTAAATTATCTAATTCCGTCTGAAATTCATATCGCTATTTGTAGTGAGAGATGCTTGCTCATTGTTGGCGAGCCACATTTGTTTTATGGAATTGGCATTGTTTGAAAGTGTTTACTGTGCTTCCAATTGTCCTTGGCATTCAATTTCAGTCTATTCCTTTGTTTTTACTGTTCATAATTATAGATTAACTCCATAATTATAAAAATAATTATTGTGCTTGAGCATGAATATTATAGATGAGGGTGCAAATAGTGATTCAATGGATTTTGAGCATTTATTTAAAGAGGCTTACTGTAAAATATCGGCCTTGAATGAATGCCATGAATCAACACAAGTTAATTTTACAGATAACAGCTGCAGTCCTTGTGATTTGGAAAAATCTGAGGAAGATTGTGAGAACAAACAAACCAGTTGGTGTCGTGGTTAATTTTATGTTCGTATATCATGATATGCATTCAGAGAAATCTCATCAATCAACATCATACAAGAAAATATTGATAGATGGTAATTTAAGTAAATCCAATATTTGACAAAAATGTACATTTTGATTTGGGATTACTTGGTCACTATGATATGATATTTGACTAGTGGTAGCATTGTTGCCTTTATAGTAATTTCAGTGTTATTGGGAAACACTATATCAGTATAATCTTCTTAGTCAAAACTTTATTATGAAGACTAATTGTTTATTCTATAGTTAGATTTCTATTTTAGGATGAGTTGCTCTGCTTCTCCATTTTCGCATGAGTTCTACTGTTAATATTTGCTTATGCTTTATTGAATTCTTGACAGAAAAAAGTTGAAGTCTTTGTTTTTTTTATCTATAAAATATAATGAGCAGAAGCAAAATTGTAATTTGATCTAAGCTGAAAAAAAATACATTCATTGCAATTTTCAAGTTCTACTGTAATATCACCTTCCATTTCATTCAGTTTTATTGTGCCAAGGTTGATCAAAGGTCAGCCTAATGGAGGGTTAAATACTAATTGGTAAAAGCTGCAGTATCCTTTCAACATTTGGGATGTTACTAACTGATTGAATACAAGATCCCTACTGCTGCAAATGCTTGGCTTTCTTTTCTTCTAATTCTCATGTACATACTGTAAATTGATATTCATAATACAAATGATTTGTGGACAGGTTCTTATATGGTTATGTATTCATTATTCAATGAAAAAAGAAAATAGAATCAAAAAAGGAAAATTCAAAACATATGATTGTTCACATTTCATTCTTTTGTCTGTACAGGTATCGAAATTCTGTAAAATATATAGGATAATCTGAACAACTGTTGTTGAAATATTGATGTCCAATTGTGGGATGGAATTGAAGTTTTTATTTTTACAACTTAAAGAGTGTCAAAAATGTGTTAGATTCTTTTATGTTATTTCATACAAAAAAGGAAACAGCAAACTCTGTTGTCTTATGTTACATCGGTTAGTTCGTCTTCTAGTGGTTTTTGATTGATTTTCATTTGGTTTTGCTGTAATATGAGCTTTTGGTGGTTTTTCTTTATTTTAATTGGTGCAGGAAGGGGGATTATTATTGGTATTTAGCAGAGTTCAAGTCTTGGAATGAGAGGAAAGAAGTTGCTGCAACAGAGATCATTTCCTTTAAAGCTTTTACACTTTTTAGCCCTTTGTTTGGAACTGCATCAAGTTGTGGGAATAGTCAATTGTGTTGTGTTTCAGGCATCACCAGTGTCCATTGGAGAGCAGAAGACAGTTATTGAGATAAAAAGAACTTCAACTCGAGGTAAGCAGCAGTTTAATTGCTCATTTAGATCTTATTCTTTATTAAATTAAAAAAATAAAGTATTTGGCACAAAGCTTAATAGAATAAATCATGAAGACAGTTCAAGAATATTGACTGATATTTTTATGCATGAATTAATGAATCTTACTATTTAGTAGAAATGTTTGCTTTCATTTCATTTCTTTTTTGGGAAACAGTGCAGACTAACTTTATTGATTTTTCATGGAGGAACTTGTATCACAAACCTATTTCAAACTTGAATTGGTTGCTATATTCTAACCTCTGATAATCAATTATTATTTCTTAAATTGAAACCTTTTCAATTGAAATTGAATTGGTTGCTATATTCTGACACAAAATATTTTTAATTGTAACCTTTTCAACTGAAATTGAAACCCCGGCTCTGATGCTCTGTAGTTTTCATTTAAGCTGACCTCACTCATCCAACTGCTGACAATTTTTCTTTTTTATAAAGGTGAATTTATGATTCCAATTAGTTAGAAATGACTGAAGTGTATAATCTTAAATTATTTTATTTTGCAGTCTACAATCACTTTTTATCCAAAAACCATAGAGAAGTTTCCATTTGCCCTTTCTAAAAATAAACCCTAGTTTCTTTAGAAAGTTTGTATTGAATAATACTTGTTGTCAGGGTTTTTTGGTCTTTGCAGTTATACTTGTAATGCTCTGACTTTGGTTTCTCTGTAATTCTTTTTCTTTTTAGAAATAAATTTTACACGTTTTTTTAATTACATTGCAGTGATATGGGGTGCCATATAGATGGGTTCATTGCTGCAGTCTAAATTGTAACTTACAAGTGTTCGGTAACTTGTTTCTCCTTCAGTGCATTTTGGATGCAGTATTATCTTGAGAAATTGGTCATTTGCTCATACAATTTAGACATTTCTACAATGGTGGTGCTTTTTTATATATGAAAATTTGATTGACAATTAAGAAACGCTTATCTGGTGTATGCGAATGCAGTTTTATATAGAATTATACCTGTTTTGCATTGATGACTCTTGGTTTCATTATTTGTTATTAGATTCTTCAATTCATTAATCAGCATGTTGGTGATATTTTTGACATGAAGTATACTGCTATAAAAGCGTGGAAACGGTCTACCTATATGGATTAGGCAGCTTTCTTTCGCATTTAAAATTTTTCTTTTGTCAGTGGGTGAAATCTCCCCTCCTCAAATGATTTAGACAATTAATTTATTTTCTTTATTTCCCCCACCCAAATGCTGCCTTCATTTTTAACATGCGACTTTTCAATCCTAGTCAAAGTTTGTAGAATAATTTTGAACTGATATGTTGTAGATGCTTGTCAGCTGGACTTAAAGATATCATTTGGAAAACTGCTGATGAAGAGAAGGAAGAAGAGATGCAGGTGGAGAGAAATGGTTAGTATCTTACGACTCTTGTATATGCATTTGTCCACATTGGTAATAGGTTTTATGTATGCACTATAGTAGATAGGCATATGGGCTAGAAATTTGAGTTCTGGATGCATGCATCATTTAGCTTCCTTTTGATGTTCAAATATAGTAGCCAGAACCGAATGTGTTGGATAACATTTTTACTATTATATAATTTTACATCCTACATTAGCATGTAAATATACATACAGGTGGACGATATTGGAACTTTATATGACATAGCAGATAACCATAGATCGTTCATTCCTTTAGGATTTAGGACAACGGAGAAAGAGAATTATGGTGGATGAACTTGTTGATAGGCCAACGATGTTAGTCTTGTCAATTTGAGAACTCAAACTATCTTCGGGCTTAAGTAATTTTTGTTTTTGCCCCTTGCAGGTGCTAGTCTAGTTCCAGCATAATAATTGGCTTTTGTAATGGTTTGTTTAGTGGTTTTTGGCCTTGGGAAACTCCAAATGTGTGATTATCCAAAGGATATGTTATTTTCTATATTAATTGTTGAGCATGTAATGTGATATTATGACGAACTAATTTTATGATAAAGAGCTTGCTTGATCTTATATAAATAAATTGACTTTATTTGGTTTGTATGGTTGCAACAATCGTTCTCTGACACCGCAACTACGAACTTTTTCATGATAATCTCCAATAATTTAGCGACGGACATGAACGTCATTAATTTTTTAATTATGGATGAATTTAGCAATGGAAAATGGTTTCCGTTGCTAAATTAGTAATGGAAATATAAATTTCGTTGCTAAAATTGACCAATTCACCAAATCTTGCATTGTTGAATTTAGCAATGGAAATCAATTTTTGTTGCTAAAATTAGCAACAGAATTCAATATTCATTGCTAAAATTAGCAACGAAATTCAATTTCCGTTGCTAAAATTAGCAACTACCAAATTAGCAATCGAAATTTTTGTTACTATTTTTTATTAGCAACGAAAAATGTCAATTTTCCATCGCTAATTTTCGTTGCTAATTTGCAATTTTCTTGTAGTGTAAGATGATGTCTAAGATCATAAATTGTTCCTTTTACAACAATAATTGAATGATTTCATGAGATAAATAGAGAGTTCTCACATACACATTCACTAAATCCTTATTCATCACTATCATTTGTTGAAGGGTATGATTCTCCATGAGTTTTGAGAGCATAAATGGAAGAATTAAGGAGAGAGAATCAAGAGGAAACCCTGGGGCTGCCATATCCACTGAGGTTTCGAAGAAGAAAATGCTACCAAGGTCTAAGCTGGCACCTAATGTCTCTGCTTTTGCTCCTACTCTTTCTTCGATGAATCTATCATCTACACTGCCTTTACAATATTCAAAAGGGGTTTGAAAATCCAAAAATCAATTTTTCTTGACTTGTTTATGAGTAATGATAAAAAATTTAGGGCTGAAAAAGACGAATATGAGGCTATATTTGGAAGTTAAGAGGAAAAGTTAAGAATTCAATAGAAAAAGTTTAGAATTCAAGAAGATAAGTTAAGGACTCAAGAGGAGACAATCAAGAGTCAATAGAATTTACTAAGGGTTGAAGAAAAGGGCATTGAAAAGTTGGAATCTAAACTAGAACTCTTGAGTGTTTCATTACAATTTTAAGATGATGGTGGTAAGGAGGAGGAAACAAATCATTAATTAATGGTGGATAAAGAAATATGTAGTCTTGAGGTGCACAAAGAAGAAGATGAACAATTCATAGTTGAAGATAAGTCATATGATTTGGAAGGTGTGTACTTGAAACTCTTGTGGAAAATTTATCACCTAATGAGCAAGAAGTGTTCAATTCTCAAGTGGAAGCACTGAAATCAGACCATTTGAAGAATTTATTTAAGTTAAAAGAGTCAGTAGAGTTCGTATTTGAAGAGCCAAAGGAGGATTTATATTTCATTAAGGATATGGAGTTTTCAACTTTGGCGATCTTTTACTGATGGGAGAAAATGAGAAGCAAATTCCAAAGAGACCCATATTTAGATCACAAGCTCAATCTCCTGAGAGTAACATGAGTCAAGCTAGGACTCAATAAATCCGAACTTCTCTAACTCATCTTTTTAAATTTTCGTTAATTTTTTTATGATTTGTGTTTTATATATTATTTAAAAAATTTGTTTTCTTTTCTATTTTTAGTTTTAGTTCATAGGCTTTTTTAGTTTAATACATGTTCTTATATTTATTGGTTTGTGTCTTTTAATTCGTGAGTTTAAGATTTGGGTTGAATATAAGCTTTTAATGATCTTTGTGCTTAATTATCATCTTTAAATTAGTATGTGCTTCTAGGGTAATTATAGAGTTCATATTGTTTTTGAGGTAAGATAAATACAAATTAGATGAACTTAATATTGATGTATGTTTCTTCAGTTATTTTATTGTTTAAGTGTGAGTTTGATATTTGCTTAAGGCTTCATGAACCAAAGAAAAAAAATCTTCATTTGATAAGTTAAAAATGGATATGATATGTCTTTTAACTAATTTATAGGTTTGCATGTTGTTTTGGCATGATTTTAAGTTAAGTTCGAGGAAAATAATTTGGTTATTCAAGGTAGAATTATTTGAGTGAGTATAATACAAGATTTATGATGTCAATTTTCATGCTATCAATTATTGCTTATCCATGGTTTCAAGTATGAATTTGAATGAGTTTTAGTGTGTCTTAATAAGTTTTAATGAGCTTAGATGCATTATTGAGTAAGAAAGTTAAAGATATTTAAGAAAAAGAACAAGTTAGTAAGTTAAAATTCAAATATTTGCAAGGTATGTTCTTTACATTTTTAAAGTGAATGTGAGCCCGTTGAAAATGAGTCTATAAAAGTATTGAGGTTTATGAGGTTTTAGTTAGGGTTTGATTCCTAAATTAAGATGATTAAGAGGTAATTTTATTTAACTTATCATTTAAAAGCTTTTTGTTTGATGTTTGAAGCAAGAAAAAAATTACTTTTAAGGAGAAATTAGGTCACTCAGCCAAGTGGCATCACTCACTTAGCTGAGTGCCTCTTTTTTTCCTCCATCTTATCCTTGCTTTTTTGGTCAATTTTGAGGTAACCCCATGACACTTGGCTAAGTTGCCACCCTTCCTCCCCCCTCACTCAACCGAGTGGTTCATATTTAAAAGCCATCATGCACAATTTTGGCCTCACTTGCTTCCACACTCTCCCACTTCATTTTTCACTCTTCCTCGAGAGCAAAAACCACTCTCCTAAGTTATCTTAAACCAAGTTTTATTTCCTTCAATTTGTCTTGTTAATTTGCATCAATAGCTCCTAAGAAAGCTAAACATGATGAAGCTTCAAGCTCTTCAAGGTTCCACTTCCCAAGCTATATAGATAATGAGCTGATATTTTTGTAACCTTGCTAAGGAAAAAAAAATTTTAAAGAGGGGGATAGAGCTTAGCTGAGCTAGATTTTGAAGATCAATTTAAAGGAGTTCTCTTATCTTGCTCATGAATTATTTCAGTTATTTTTGTTTTAGTTGTTTTGGCTTCGTTTTATTTGTTTAGTTTGGTTTTAGTTTGCATGTTTGGTTGTTATTTTGCATGTTAATTAAGTATAGTTAATTCATTCATCATGTATTTTACATTTATCTTAGTTCACACTAGTTTTATTCTCAAAAGTTTAGCATATTAAACTTTAACTTAGAATGTGCAATGTTAAAATTTTTTTGTTTAGCATTAAGATAAACACGTTGTTTGATGAATTTTTTGCTAGTTTAACTTTCAACTTGGCTTATATCTATTAGTTTCTACTTTTTGAGCATTTTAGATTAGTTTTTTAACGTAAAGAAAAATAATGCATTGAAATAGTTGAGTAAAGAATTTTAAAATAATAAAACCCTCTTCATCACCTTTCAAATCATAAAAGTAACTCTAAACAAGCTAAAAAGTGATATAGGCAATATTTTTCTTGTTGAACCATATCTTAAACTTGTTTCCTTATCCTATATGATCCTTATGTCCCTTGTGAGCCATTTTAAACCTAATGATGTATGTTTAAAGCTTGTCATATTTATTTTTCTTGTTACATTCATATATTAACCATATAGCCTAAAAAAAGCTTTTATCTTTTCTTATAGAATTGGCCACTCTAGGATTGGATGGGTTACTAGGAATTGGGTATTTTAAAGGGTGTAGTAAGAGATTTTTTACTTTATTATCAAGTGTTATTGGTGTAGTCAAGAAAAAAGTGAAAATTCTTTGTCATTACCCATGTTACCATTGTTTTGCCAGTAACAAAGCTAGTGTGAAAAAAAAAAGAGAAAGAAAAGAAAAAAGAAAGAAAGAAAATTTGAAATAAAGCTAGCATTTATGGTAAAATCTTAAGTGTGGGGTATTTACAAGGGAAAGCAATTGTAACTTCTAAAAATGAGATGAATTGTGATTTTGAAGGAGTGTCAATAATTCTTTCTCTACATAGTAATTTGAATATTAAAAGGTTGAGCAAGTTTGGCTACGTAATTTAATTTTTAAGTTAGTAGGATGAAATTTTAGAAATGTTAGTCTATTTTATCTTGGAGTGGCTATTCTTTTTTATTATCTTTTGTCCATAATTTGATAACCAACACCTTAACCCCGTTACAACCCAACTAAGACCTAAGTGATTCTAAGTTTTATTTTTGAGTTGTTTAGCAAATATGACCTTCGGGTTCTAGTGCTAAAGGAGAGGGATATGGTGTTTTTAGAGTTTTAAGTGTGAAACCATTTGTAAACATAGGTGTACATTCATTATAAGCTTCACTATGAATTCGCATTGGTGTTTTGATTTTGAAACTACTTAAAATATTTTGGTCTTGCACACATAAGGAAACCAACTCATATTGTCTTTTTTGAATTTATTCTAGTTAAAATTTTATTAAGTGCTCTTGTTAATTGCTAAGTATGATTTTGAAATGCATAATTCTTTGTTGAAGTTTAATTATTTTGAGAAGTTCATTTGTTCAAAATTGCTCAGGGGCGAGCAAAGTCTAAGTGTGGGGTATTTGATAGTTATGAATTATAAGTACATTTTTAGTGTGTTTTATGTATTTATTTGAGTAAATGTAGTGTTAATTTAGTTATTTTATATTCAAATATTTAACTTTATATTTTGAGGTCTAAATGTGAATTTTGGTGTCTTATAAGGCTAATTTGAAGAAAGGAAGAAGTTTAATGAAAAAAGGAGGAAAGATGAAGTAAGAAGGCAAAATAAGAAGCGAAACTCAGGTTAAAGAATAGCATCACTCGGTTGAGTGATCTGGGCACTTAGCCTTTGAAGAAAGGAAGAAGTTTAATGAAGAAAGGAGGAAAGATGAAGTTAGAAGGCAAAAGAAAAAGTGAAATTCAGGTTAAAGAATAGCATCACTTGGCTAAATGCCTAGTTTACTCTCCTGAGTGATGTTTTCACTCACCCAAAGGCAAACTATCACTCATCCAAACTGTTTCCTTTTTTTCTCCAGTAACTCTTCACTCTGCTGAGTGGTTTTCATCACTCTCCCGAGTGACATAAGAAGAAACACAACATAAAACTTCCTAATTAAGTAAAACACCAATTCAACAAGGATTAGGAAGTTTATTAATGTCTAAACTTCTTATTTAAAGCTTATAAAAGGAGGTCCAATGACCAAAGAAAATCGGGAGTAAAGAAGATAGCTAGAAAGTCTCTTAATTATGAATTTTCTTTGTTTACTTTTATTTTTTATTTAGTTATTTGTACATTAATTTAAGCTTAGTTTTTAGTTTTGTTTTCTTATTTTCTTAGTTTACAATTCTCTTAAAAGACTCAAGCTTTCTATTTAAGTCATCAAGAGTAAAGTTTGAAGCTTCATGAGTATTATATCTCTTTACTTTAATTGTTCATTAATTTTCATCATGTTTCGTAAGTAGTTTTTCTTATTTTGCTTAGTTTGATTATTTCTTAGTTTTGGGCAACTTATTATCTTTGGTTGTTATTGAATTATTGATTAACTTATTTTAATTAATGGTTAATGATTGATTTATGCATGAATATTGGTATGCATGTTCTTAGGTTGGCTTATTAGTATTGATGCATGATTATATTCTTAATTAGGTGTAATTGTGTGTTGGTAATAGTAGATTAATACTAGAAAAAGTTGAACTAAGAATAGGTTGAAGTTAAATTTACTTACAAAAGAGTTTAACGGATATCTAGGAGTTTAAAAGTAGATCTTTATGCTAAATGTTGAATTATTCCTAACAAGAAGGTTTAATGCTTAGAATCTTGCTTTATTTGTCTAGTTTTTCCATAATCGCTTGTGTTACTTTTGTTATTAATTCAACGTAATGGAAGTTAAGGTGGATGGTTCTTTTAGCAAAATAATTTCAGTTATTGCTTTATTTTTAATACATGTTACTTTAATTTTAGTTTTTGTTTTGTTTAATTGTTTTATTTTAGTTTAGTTATTGTTTTTTCATCAAAAACTTGGAAAATAATCTCAAATTAATTTAATTTATATCTAGATATTTTGCTTAACAATCCATGTTCCCTTGGGTATAATATTTGGGGTCTTAATCTTATTTTTCTATATTATTAGCCGATCTAATATACTTGCTAGACACTAATTACATAACAACATAAAGGAACATTACATGTAAATAACTACAAGCATATTAAATTTATATAGAAAACATTTTTAACATCTCTCTAAAGAAGTAACTCAAAAGACATCACCCCCAATGACTGGAGTTCGGTAAACCTAGTGACTTTGGTAGAAACACCAATGCATCAGGGACCAACTGATAGCTTAGATGGGTAAAAAGGCTAAGATGGAGCCATTTGAGATGGTTTTGCCTAGGGGGCCGGGCGAGGCATTTGAAACTAAAAACCTATCCTCTTTTCCATGGATGTCAAGATCTGACCCACAAGCTCTGAAAGCTAGGCAACCCCTCTACAAACTTACATTATAGGCGAAACCATCTCAATATCTCACACTGACAAAAATACCCCTAGAGATTTCTATCTATCTAGGTAAGGTGCATTCAAGTGGCTTTTATCCTGTCACTTCATCCTACCTAAAGTTGGGGATTATGGTCTCAATCATCTATATTTAATGGCCTATAGTTGTAATGGATGCATCCATAACCCGTACGCCTTGGTTAGCAAGTCTACCAATAACTACCAGTGTGTCCTCAGGCTCTATACATCTTATCTCAAAGTATCTATAAGAGCGCTAAAACATTTCATAGCGATCCATCCTTATATCCATATCTCGAAAAGATTATGTGGTAGCCTCTAGAAGGTTTGACATAACTCCTCGAAAGGAAGAGGCTCTAGGAATGGCATAAGGTTAGAACCTCAAACTACCTTATAAGGATGATACTTACAACCTTGAAATACCCTTGAGGTGGTGTGGGCATGGTAGTCAATGATTGTGTAATCTCGGGTGAGCTTTGATTAACTCTTGCAGTTACCCCAGGAATTTCTTCTAAATAAGCTAGATGAGGTGAAAGATTGTCACCTTATGGCTCTAGCTCGGGCTGCTCCCCATCAGGCCCTACTACCCGATGCTACTGTATAGGTGCAATAACTTGTCCATCTCTTCCAAGGAGTGAAACCTAAGTCCATCAAAAGTCCTTGGCATTCGAGTGATCATAGGTATGTCTAGTGCTGTCTCAATACCAACATAAATACCATCATTTTTTAGGGACCTAACTCAAACTCCCTAATGTCAATGGCAAGTACGAGCTTAGTGATGACACCCCTTACTACTGTACTAGAACCCACACCCTTAGCCATTCTACTAATATTGTGTAGGATGTGATGGCTGATGTCATACAGGTTTCCTATGTGTATAGGCCATAAACACTAAATATCTACAACATTTAGTGTTCCTATATTACCTTAGTACCCTATGTATAATTTAGAGAGAACCCTCTGTAGGTAATAAAGAACCTGGGAGGCCAATATAGTTGCCTTTGTAGTAGAAGGATCGTACGGCATGTTAGGTCTGACAATAGTGGCCCACTACTCTAGATTGATAGACCACCTCATAATAACGACTCACTGTAACACCCTTATACACCCTAGAAGGAATATGAGAGCACTACAAAACTTAATCACTTCATCTTATTATTTATTTTTATAAAATTAGGCTAAATAGAATTAAAAATCAATCATAAGTTCATTATGTTATTTTTAATGATTTCAATATGTTATAATCAATATTTCAAATGAACTCTAAATATATTTCTCATATATAACAATATGACTCTCTATATACACACACACACACACACACACACACTATCAAAAATTATTTACATTACTTTACATTTCCTATCAACATATATAAGTTAGATGTTCTTCACTCTATACATTACAAAAAGCATGATTATATACCAAAAATAAAAACTCAAAGCTTCCTTCTTTAGGGCTTATAAATGTTAACTTGAAATTCATCACTTCTACTTTACACCTATAAACTTACACTAAAAAATACCATCTTCGAATGATCTAATTCAAACCATCCTCAAAATTTTGAGACCAATTGATAGTAGTTCCCTATCTGTATACCTATCATTGCAACTAAAGGTTCTCAAATGATCTCATTCAAACCATCTTTAAAATTACGACATATAAAGTCTTTAGTCAATAAGGCATCCAACATATACTTGTTTAATTAAATGAATTTTTTCTCGTACTCACCTTGTAACACCCTTATGCAGTTGTACAGTGTACGCGATAATAGGATGTCAAAACATACGTGAATCAGTGAAAATTTTTTCTATATAGTACCTGTTGCGACCCTAGCAAGTGCACTAGATTGACAAGTAATAAAGTGGGGTATAGTTAGGACCCTCAATATCGAACCCAAGGGAAATGTGTGTGTGAAGACTGATTCTATGCTAAAGAATTCCCAATTGTTTGTGTGTATGAGTTGTTTGATTTACAAAATGTAACTTTAAAGCTTAAGTATGTAAAGTAAAGAAATTTAAATTCAGTGTATTAAATTTTGAAAAATTAGCAAATGTAAATATCTATAGAAATAAAGCGTTACTCGGGTTCACTTATCCACCCCATACCCAAATGTTAATAAATTTTTACATAAAAGTATACATGAATGAACTCGGGATAACCCTTCTTAACCCAAGTGTTCCATTTCGGAGCCAGCTATTCTAGGTGCTAAATGTCCCATTCCGGAGCCAGCGCAACAACTAGCCTAAACCCGGGTCTGAAATCCTAAGTTCGGTCTACCATCCTATTTCGGAGCCAGGTAACCCAAAACCCATCTATTTCACTCCCTACTCTAGTTTTAGAATCACAAACACCACACATCTAGAGTCCCATTCCAGAGCCATCCAAAATAGACAATATTTGTGATAGAAAAACTGAGCTAAATCATTCATAAACTCCAATCTATTAGGCTCAATACCCGTCAAGATATATGATAAACACCATTCATCCATGGATACAAATTAACTTAATAGATCGAAAAATCAATGATAAACAGATAAGTACTTGTGAAATAGACCATCCATTCATGTAAAAATAAATTTGAGTTCAATATTCACATTATGAGTAGGGGATTCAAAGATCCCCAAGCAACAAAAAGACTACTCACAATCCATAATAAAATTAAAAGAGAAAAAGATAGAATAACCCCTGAAGTTCATGGTGAAGAAAACCCAGCTGAATCCAAGCTCTTCAATCTCTTTCTCCAAAGCTTGCAGGAAAAATGAGCTTCAAAATGTGTAGATCTATACTTGTAAACTATATATCTATGTTTAATCTAAGTGTTTTTGTGTAAATCCCACTATTTTCAAGTATTTCTATGTATTTTTGTGTGAAAAACTAAACTAAGAGCTTAAAGAGAGAAGAAAGAAACCCTAAAAACTGAAATTTTACCCAAAAAACAAAAAAAACTCCCAAAAACTCTCGATCTTCAGAAAACTCTACTTTATAAAGGTCAGCATGCGTCACGGTTACCACCAAATTCGTGGTAACCGTGACCTCTAATAAAAAACCCTCTTTTGATTAAAATGGGTCACAGTTACTACTAAATTCTTAGTAACCGTGAGACTACTCGGAGCTGAACTCAAGATTGGGTCACGGTTACCATGAAATTCCTAGTAACCGTGAGATAGTTCTCATCTTCATTCTGGACTAAAAAGTTTCCTTCCTCACGGTTACTAGGAAATCCTTAGTAACCGTGAGATACTTCTCTTCTTGCTTCTGTATTAAAAACTCCATAGGTCACGGTTACCAGCCCATCAAGTACAATTGCCATGCTGACCGTGACAAGCTTCAAAACGGTGCGTTTTGAAAGAATGCATGGGTCACGGTTACTAGGAAATTCTTGGTAACCGTGAGGTACCTAAAAATCACAAAATCTGTCAAAAACTCTCAAAAATCACACAAAAACTAAAATTAACTGAGAATCGGATAAATTATTAAATGCTAGTAAAAACAAAGCAAAAGATGCTAAAAGATCAAGGAAACTATACTCAAATTAAACTAAAACTAAATACTGAAATTGAGTTGTCAAAATACCCCACACTTAGACTTTGCTTGCCCTCAAGCAAATGAATTATCCACAATCTTGAAAAGCTCAAAACTTCAATTCAGAACAGGAAAAATCAGAAGTGCCAGAACAACACTTAGCAGAAGTCACTCAGAAGAAGAACTTGATCAAAAAGACTCAAATTGATCTATATCAAACAATTTCTCGTGTGTGTGTGAGGCTAAAACAGATTTATTTTCCTTCAAAACCAAAACTACCAGTGAATTTCAGCAATCAAGCAAACATAGTATTATGACAATTTTTGTGTTTGCAACGTAAAATAGTCATAAGCCTCTCTTTTAGCACCTAACCACAAGGGACATCTCCATTAGACAATTTATAGCAAAATAGGATCACCAGGGCTTACTTTAAGGTTGTAATAGGGATAAGGCAAAGGTTCCAATGATTTTAAAGGTTAGCAATATAGAATTAGCCACACTATCCAGAAACAAAACTCACCTAACTTTCTCAAGGAACTTCTTCAAAATCCATACCCTATCATCATAAGAATGAAAATTTGATCTTAGGACATTAGTTGGATTCTCAAAATTGTAGGAAGTAAGATAAATGACACTTCCTATAAATGCTAGGTACCCCACACTTATTTTCTGCAATCGTGAATCAATTAAAATTTCTGCAGCATTACAACTGATTTTTTTTTTTACTTGTGTGGATACCAAAAGCACTAATTGTTTATCATCCATGTCCCAGAATATTTAACACGTTAAAGCTCAACAATTTCTAAAAATTTATTCAACTTCCCCCTTTCTAACTGACAATCATAAATTCATCAAACTCGACATGCAAATTTCGTTACCCAACCTAGAGTGGCCAATTCCAAAATGGGAAAGATAAAAGCATTTAGGCTATATGGTTAAGCATTAGTGCAAAAAAAATGTAGTACGCTTTTAGCATACCGATTAAGCTCAAAAGGGCTAACAATGGTAAAATTTACTAAGGGTAGGTCAAAAGTCATTTAAAAGTTGCTTACCAAAGAAGGCTGCCTGGGTCATATCCTAAACCTGCCTAAATTGAATATTTGTTTCGAAGGGTGATGAGGAAGGTTCTACCTATTCCATAATTCCTTCACTTAACTGCTTTCACTCACTGGATTTTCATTTATTGTTAAAAATTTTTTATTTAGCCTAATGTGCTCATGAAATAAGAAAATTGAATGATATATAATTAACTGAGATTAATTTAAAGAAGAAACTCTTTACTGAATAAGCTACTGCTCTCCGGCTATCCAGTCTTCTCAACTTATTAGTTCAAAACGAGTCTAAGCTAATTCAATTCAAGATTAACTGACAGCTCAAGTTAAAGGTAAAGTGATTAATAACTCAATGGAAAAAATTTTATTCTAACTTAAATTAAGGATTTTTGAACAAAACCATCTACTTAAAATCATAAGGAAATGCAGAACATAAAATAAATTCACTTGAAGCAACACAAACTCCATACACAAATCAACATTCACAATGCAAAAAAAAATTATAAAGAAAGACTAAACAACTTAAACAAAATTAAAAGGAGTTATGGTTCAAGATTTTCACAATTTCCGCCATTTGAATCCCAGATTGTTCTTTTGAATAGATAATCTGCACAAAGTAATCTGTTCACAACAAAATTAACATCCAACAATTGTTCAAATTTCCACTTATAACAATGTCAATAAAGGGAAAATATATATACCCCACACTTTAAAACTTGTTATCCTCAGCATGGGGTAAACGATAAGAAAAGTTCAAAGGAGATAGGGGGAAGGGACTTCCTGTTCAAAGGTGCGGGGGCACTTGGGAATCAAACCGGGAGTTCAGGGCAGCCAATGCCTCAATGATTTGCTGTTGTTACTGCTTGAAATCCTCCTGGTTAGCAGCCAAAATGTCCATATGATCCATCAAAGCAGTGTACTGAGCGGAGGACAAAGTGACTGCATCATGATCCGGGGCAAGTGGAGGATGGCACAGGCTGCGCTCCATCTTATGCAAATATTCCTCTCTGCTGGTTCACCTGAACCCATGCTCCGTAGTCACATCATCAACCAGTATCTTTATGTTCTTGAGCATCTTGGAATCAATGTAGGCAGCTGCAGGGAGGCTTTTGTCAATGTCCAGTGGATGCCCAAAATGTCTGGCAATCATGGTCACCCATCCACCAAAGGAGATCTTCTTCACTTTAGTCGGTTTTTATTGCATCTCCTCGAGCTTATTCCACCAATGATATGCTCCATTGATGCGGCAATGTCGCACCATGCAAGAAAGAATGAGAGCTTCTGGAAGATTGATCTGCCCTGCACTCTGCACATGAGACATAAAAGACATAGAAAAGAACCGATGTAAAATTCTGAAAGCATGATCCCGCAGTAAATGAGACTTGGTGGTGCTGGCCACATAAGGGCCTCCAATCAGCGGGTCTCTTATGTCTTCCCAAGCTCTATCCTTTGAATGCTCTTCATAAGCATAGATCCCATCTGAGGGAAATCCTAGAGCTTCGGTGACTTCAGCTAAAGGCACGTCATAGAATCTGCCTTCCAAGAAAAAGGTCACCTTGTTGGGACTGTCACCCTGCCCAAAATGGAATTGCACTGTAGAAATGAAGTCCCTGGTCAAATCTGGATAAACCAGTTCCCTGCAGTTGAAGAATTTGCCCCAACCGATGGCTTCAATGTGGCTCTCAATCTCCCCCTTGATCCCCAGCTGCTCAAGCAAACTCAGATTGAGATAAACAGAAGGTAAGTACTCGCAGTTGGAGAAGATAACATAGTTGGTCCGCATCCTTTCAGGAACCCAGCTTGGAATTCTTGGTCCCTTCTTCTTTTGTGGCTTCTGTTGCACAGGGGTTGGCTGTAGTTGCTGACTAGCTCCAGCAGGCTCTTCAGAAAGGGAGGGTTTCCTGGCAAGTGGGATGATGTCCTGTGCTTGTGAAGAACTGGAAGCACGAGCTCTTTTAGGTGCCACTGCCCAAAAACAACAAAATTGAAAGTTTACAACGTTGGAAAGGAAAATAAACACAATTATAGCAAGAATAGATGAGAATGCATAATGAAATTTATGTCACACACAAGTTCCTTAGAGGTATGTGGCACTCAACCACAATGACCGACTCATCCTTTGGAAACCAGTAACCCGCAGGTCGAATCGTTTCAGCCTATATAGCTCCAGGACAGAAATGGCACACACAAGCATGTAAATGTAATTGCTAACTTAGACAAAAGAATATTGATTTGGCATGCTTATTTGAGCCTAAAATATGCTTGATGAATGAATGAATAACCAAGTGTGCATTCGTGCAACAGTTCCAAATCAAAACCAGTGATTGGGGTGCAATGTCAACAATTCATGGTAAAGCAATGCGTTTAACAACAATAAATAAATCTGTATGCATGACAATATCAATGTATCGGTGTATGCATTCAAGCAAGCATTCAACCATTGCACTCATCATATTCAGCAAACAGGAAAAATGCAGGGCATTAAAGAGAAAGAAACAGGGCTTAATTGCGAAGATTATAGCAAGAAAAATTAAAAATAAAACTGGTTAAACCAACATAAGAAAACAAACTACATAGACATGACCAAGCAAATCCATTAATTTCTCTAATTTAATCAACCCAATGCAGAAAAATAAAAGAAATAACAAAAGAAAATAAAAGGGTTAAGAGACCATACCTGTGGGCTTTACATCATACGTACAAAATCAATCCACAATAGACCAAAGGTAGACTCAAAACGCAAAAATTCAAAAATCAAAACTAATATATATAAATATATACACACACATATATAAAATATGAAGGAAGAATAAAACCTAAAGATAAGTAACAAAAGAAAACATAAAAACAAAAATCAAAAAGGAAAAAAAATTAGAAGAAGAAATTTTAATGAGTAAAACGAAAATGTAGGGAAAGAGAGAAAACGAGAAACAAAACTACAAATGAACAAACATAAAAAATGAAAGACAAAACACAACAACAACAACAAACATGACAATAAAAACAACAACAAAATAGAAACAACAACAAAACTACTATGAATATCATAGTAACCGTGAGACAACACAGAAAGAAACGGAAGACAAAACATAGACAAAATCTACTAGACAGAAATTTAAACAAAAATAAAACACACACAGAAACTTTCAAAAATATGCAAAATAGAAAAAAAATTAAAATTAAAATAAAATTAAATTAAATTAAATTAAAATAAAATTAAAGAGGAAAGCAGACTTACTTGGTGGATGATGATGATGGAGAAAATAAAGGAACTAAAACATTCACAAGCAAAACAATATGTTAGAAAAAGCAACAAAAATAAAAAGAAAAGAAAAAGAAAAAAAAACAAAGAAGAAAGAGAAAAAGAAAGAAGAAGAAGAAGAAGAAGAATGAAAAAGAAGAACAAGAAAAAGAACCAGAAAAACGAAGAAGAAGAAGAAGAAGAAGAAGAAGACGAAAAAAAAAAGAAGAAAACGAAGAAGAAAAACTAAGAAAAACTAGAAAAACTATGATTAAACTCTTAGATCTAAACAAGAAGAAAGAAAAATAAACAAAAGAAAGAACAAAAAGAGACTTACCGGAGAAGATGGCTGAGAATGGTGGAGAACGGCAGAGGAGAAAAAGAGAGGAAGAAAAAGAGAGAACATGAGAGAGAGAGAGAAAAAAACGAAATGAAAGGAAATAAAAAAAATAATGAGAAAGGGTTTCTTAAAATTAGGGTTTCGTTTTCAAATTTTTTTTTTAAACCAACACGGTTACTATTAAAATCATAGTAATCGTGAGGTAACCCAACAAAGGTTTCTGGACTAAAAACTGACATGTGTCACGGTTACTATAAATTTAATAGTAACCGTGAGATAAAATGAAATTTGCTACTGGACTAAAACGAAGATATCTCACGGTCACTATGAAAATCATGGTAACCATGAGATAAAACGAATTCCAGTTCTGGACTAAATCGAAGGTACCTCACGGTTACCAAGATAAACTTAGTAACCGTGAGCCCCTAAAATTACTGAAAAAAAAATTTATTTTTCTCAATCTCTCCTAACACTTAAACAAAACTTTCTTCTCCACTAAATTTCCAGAAAACACACACAAATTGAATGAAACTTAGAATCCTTAAACCACTACCCTTAACATAACTACTAAAAAGAAACTAACACAAAACATTATTCAAAAGTATGAGTTAGAGGTAGTTCTGCATTTATCAAGTCCACAGCTAGACTTTCAAATACCGTCAAGGGTCATGAAGAGTGACAATCACCGAAGCACCTTCAAATGCTGACTCGAAATAGGGCTTCAAACGATGTTCGTTTACCTTGAATTCTTTCTCATCTCTTGGGTGTTTGAGAGTCACCACCCTAAATTTATCTACTCTCACTAGCACATAGGGCCCTTTCCACCTCGATTTCAATTTTCCCGAAAATAATCTCAAACTACTATCATAAAGCAGCACTTTCATTCCTAGTATAAGTTCCTTCTTGGCTATTCTTCGATCATGCCACTTCTTTGTGTTGTCTTTGTATTTCTTGGCATGTTCATAAGCCCAAAATCGGAGCTCATCCAACTCGTTCAACTGCAGAGACCTGCACTTTCCTGCATTTTCAAGGTTAAGATTTAAATATTTAGTAGCCCAATAAGCCTTTTGCTTTAATTCCACCGGTAAGTGACAGGATTTTTCAAACACCAACCTAAAAGGTGACATTCCTATTGGCATTTTAAAAGCTGTCCTATAAGCCCACAAAGCCTCATCTAACTTAAGGTACCAATCCTTCCTAGATGCATTGACCGTTTTCTCCAAGATTGCCTTCAACTCTCGGTTAGAAACCTCAACTTGCCCATTAGCTTGGGCATGATATGGGGTAGTTATTTTGTGCCTCACTCCGAATCTTTTCAATAAGGCTTTGAATTGGTGATTGACAAAATGTTTTTCACCATCACTAATAATGGCTCTCGGGGCCCCATAGCGGGTGAATATATTCTTCCTTAAGAATTCTAAAACAACATTTGCATCACAAGTCCTAATGGCTATAGCTTTTACCCATTTACTAACATAATCGACTGCCACTAAGATATATTCAAACCCGTAAGAAATTGGAAAAGGCCCCATGAAATCTATTCCCCATAAGTCAAACAATTCAACCTCAAGCATGTTAGTCAATGGCATCTCATCTCTCATGGTTATATTTCCCACCCTTTGACATCGATCACAGGTTTGAATGAACATTTTAACATCATGAAATAAAGTGGGCCAATAAAACCCAGAAGAAAGAATTTTCGATACCGTTCTGTTAGGGCCATGATGTCCACCGGCTTCCCCACTGTGACAGGCTTGCATGATTTCTACTTGCTCCTCCTTGGGAATGCACCTTCTGAGAACTTGATTAGAACAAAGACGGAAGAGGTAGGGATCATCCCAGATGTAGTGCTTCGCATCAGCTTTAAGCTTTTTCCTTTGCTGCCATGTGAAGTCTCTTGGTATATAACCTTTTGCAAGAAAATTTGCAACATCAGCGAACCAAGGTAAAGAAACTTCACAAACAAATAATGCACAAATTCATTCATCAGGGAATAAATCCAAAATCTCCCCTTTTTCAATATGATCATGCTCCATTCTAGACAGATGATCTGCTACATGGTTTTTTGCCCCCTTCTTGTCTTTAATCTCTAAATCGAACTCTTGCAATAGGAGTACCCATCTTATCAGTCTTGGCTTGGATTCCTTTTTGGCAAAGAGATGCCTTAGTGCTGCATGATCATACCACACCACAATCTTTGCTCCTAATAGATATGGTCAAAATTTCTCAAATGCAAATACAATGGCAAGAAGCTCTTTCTTAGTTATGGTATAATTGACTTGAGCTCCTATTAGAGTGTGGCTTGCATAATAAATAGCACAAAATACTTTCTCTTGCCTTTGACCGAGCACTGCTCCAACTGCAAAATCGCTCGCATCACACATTAGTTCAAAAGACAAATTCCAATCCGGAGATATAATCACCGGAGCTGAAATAAGCTTTTGCTTCAATAATTCAAAGGCCAATAAACATTCATCATCAAAATCAAAAGGAGCATCTTTCATTAACAAACTTGACAAAGGTTTCACAATTTTTGAAAAATCCTTTATAAACCATCTATAAAAACCTGCATGCCCTAGAAAACTCCTTACTCCCTTAACATTGGTCGGTGGTGGGAGCTTCTCTATAACCTCTATTTTTGCCTTGTCCACCTCAATCCCCTTCTCAAAAATCTTATGCCCCAAAACTATCCCTTCCCTCACCATAAAGTGGCATTTTTCCCAATTTAGCACTAAGTTGGTCTTCTTACACCTACTTAACACTAAGTTGAGATGCTCTAAACAGCTCTCAAAGTCAAGCTCGTATATGGTGAAGTCATCCATAAATACCTCCATAAATTTCTCTATAAAGTCATGGAAAATTACCATCATGCACCGCTGAAACGTAGCCGGCACATTGCACAAGCCAAAAGGCATCCTCCTATAGGTAAAAGTGCCATAAGGGCAGGTAAAGGTGGTTTTCTCCTTATCTTCAGGGGCTATGGGGACTTGCAGATATCCCGAATACCCGTCTAAAAAATAATAGAACCTATTACCTGCTAAACTTTCTAACATCTGATCAATAAATGGCAATGGAAAATGATCTTTTCTGGTAGCATGATTCAATCTCCTATAGTCTATGCACACCCTCCAACCCGTGACCGTCCTAGTGGGGATTAGTTCATCTAATTCATTTTTTACTACTGTCATTCCCCCTTTCTTAGGAATGCATTGCACTGGGCTAACCCATTTACTATTAGAGATCGGATAGATTATACCTGAATCAAGCAGTTTATGTACCTCTTTCTTCACAACCTCTTGCATAGCAGGATTGAGCCGTCTTTGGGGTTGATCGACCGGTTTGCAATCCTCCTTCATAAGAATCCAATGTGTGCAGTAACTCGGATTAATACCCTTCAATTTCGCTATCTCCCATCCTATTGCTTCTTTGTGTTTTTTCAACACCTTGAGCAGCGTCTCTTCTTCAGCACCTGTCAACAAAGAAGAAATAATCACTGGTTTTTCTTCTCTTTCCAAAAATACATACTTTAAATGAGAAGGAAGAGGTTTTAGTTCAGATTTCAATTCTCCCTCTTGTAGGGTGATTTTCTCTTGCTTTGAATTTTTCTCCTCGCAGTCTTTCACCACAGCTGCTATCAGTTCTTCTTTTACTCCATCCAATTCTTCATTTTCCAAGGAATGCATCAAACTTGAATTTATTGGATCATTTAGTAGTACTTTTTCTTGCACTTCCTCTACACATTCGTCGATTTTATCCATGAAGTAGACTGACTCTTCTAGGTCAATTGATGGATATTTCTGAGACTTGTTCATATCCACCACCAATTCTTCGTTGTTGAATCAAAGAGTAATCTTTTGCCCATGAACATCAATCAAAGCCTTTGCAGTGTTCAAAAATGGTCTTCCCACGATAAGGGGTACTTTCCTGTCTTCCTACATTTCCATGACTACAAAATCCATGGGAAAAATGAATTTTCCTACTCTTACCAGCAAGTCCTCAATAACTCCCTTAGGCCTTCTCATCGATCTATCTGCAAGTTAAAGTCGCATTCCTGTTTCCTTGAGATCACCTAAATTGAGTTTCCTGTATATAGAATAAGGCATTAAATTAATACTGGCTCCTAGATCACATAGAGCGTTTCCAACAAAAGTTTCACCAATTTCGCAAGGTAGAGTAAAGTTACCTGGATCTTCCAATTTCTCCGGGATCTTGTCCATTATAATTGCACTACAGTTCTCAGTGAGTTGCACAGTTCCATACCCTTCTAATTTCTTTTTATTAGAACAAAGTTCTTTCATAAACTTATCACAGTTGGGCATGTGTGCTAGGGCTTCAGTAAAAGGCAAATTAATATGCAATTTCTTAAACATTTCTAGAAACCTAGCCAATTGCTCATTCTTCTTCTCCTTCCTAGCTACAGCAGGAAATGGCAACCTATTGATATCAAGATCCTCTATGTTTGTATTCGCAATACTTTTTCCCTTGTCATTCCTTGGAGCATCCGTATCTACCTCTACTCTAAAGTTAGATCTACTTACCTTCCGTGTCGGTTCCTCCAAGTCAGTTGATGAAGTTGGTGATCTATCTCTTTCTTCCTCCCGTGTTGCTTCCTTTCCACTTCTCAAAGTGATTGCTTTAGCCTCCTCTTTGGGATTGCGGTCCACATTCGAAGGAAATATCCCCGATTGTCTGTTTGAAATTGAAGTTGCAAGTTGACCCAATTGAGTCTCCAAATTTCTCATCGAAGCATCTTGATTTCGGTTCCATTGCTCTTGAGATTTCCACCTTGAATCTTGACCCGCCATAAATTGTTGTTGGCTATTCATGAAACTAGCAAACATGTCTTTTAAATTTGGCTTCTTTTCTTGAATGGGTGGTCGTGATTGAAATCCCGGTGGATGGTATGGTTGAGGTTGATTAGAGTTTTGCCCTTGATGGTGATTTAGTGGATAGGGGACTTGGTAGTGATTGGTGGCTTGTGGTTGGTGGGGTGGAGCTTGACTATGATAGACATTTGAGTGGTAAGGTGCTCTTGGTTGTGGTTGACAAGATAAAGCTTGTTGATTCCCATCCTTCCATGAAAAATTAGGGTGATTCCTCCATCCCGGATTATATGAATTACTGTAGGGATCATTCCTTCTAAAATCACCTAATGCATTTACATCACCTACCACTCCTCCTTCTTGGACAACTTGCTCACTTTCACACGGTCCACTCCCTTGATTTACTGCAGCCACATTTTGAACTTTCAAACCACTCAACTCCTTTTTTACCAATTCTAGTTGTGCTTTTAACAGTGCTACCTCATCCACATTGTGTAAACCTTGTCTCCTTGGGACTGATCTAGGGGCAGTCCATTGTGAGTCATTTGCTTCCATCTCATCCAACAACTGAAAAGCGTCCTCGGGCAGCTTGTTCAAGAAAGATCCTGCCGATGCTGCATCCAATAATGACCTTGTTTGAGGTGTAACTCCTGCATAAAATATGGTCATCAATTGGTAGACAGCTATTTCATGATGTGGACAGCTTCTCAATAATCTTCTAAACCTCTCCCATGCCTCGTGAAAAGGCTCTTCATTCATCTGATGGAAACTCATGATGCTATTTCGGATGTTTGCAGTTGTTGTTGGAGGAAAGAATCTTATTAAAAACCTTTCTTGAATTTGATCCCATGTCTATATTGACTGACGTGGTAACATTTGCAACCACTCTCTTGCCTTGCCAATCAATGTGAATGGAAACAGCTTTAACCTCACTGCATCCGTACTAACACCCGAAATTTGAACAGTGTCACTCACTTCCAGAAATATGTCGATATGCTGAGCTGGATCCTCTACTTCTGAACCAGAGAACTGATTCCTCTGTACCATGGTAATGGTGGCTGGCTTGAGCTCAAATTGTACTCCTCTCGGTAATACAATTGTTCGGGGATCTTCATTCCACCTTGGCACAGCGTAGTCCCTTATAGTCCTTTGCCTAGGCATTTCTTCTCTTCTTGCCCCTGGCATTTGTTCATGTGCCCTCGGCACTTGTTCATTCTCGGGAGGAAACTCATCAAGAGGAGGATCGTGCTCCATCTCGTTATCTCTATTATCCCTCCTTCTTTGGTGTAGAGTCCTCTCGACTTCAGGATCAAAAGGTAGTAATTGCTCTTGTCTTGTTCTATTCATGCACCAATTTCACCTAAAAAAATCAAGAAAAATAAAATAAGGAAAAGAAAACACATACAAACAATAATCACAGCTTACTAACAACGCTAATTTCCCCAGCAACGGTGCCAAAAACTTGTTGCGACCCTAGCAAGTGCACTAGATCAACAAGTAATAAATTGGGGTATAGTTAGGACCCTCAATATCGAACCCAAAGGAAATGTGTGTGTGAAGACTGTGAAGATTGATTGTATGCTAAAGAATTCCCAATTGTTTGTGTGTATGAGTTGTTTGATTTATAAAATGTAACTTTAAAGCTTAAGTATGTAAAGTAAAGAAATTTAAATCCAGTGTATTAAATTCTAAAAAATTAGCAAATGTAAATATCTATAGAAATAAAGCGTTACTCGGGTTCACTTATCCACCCCATACCCAAATGTGAATAAATTTTTACATAAAAGTATACATGAATGAACTCGGGATAACCCTTCTTAACCCAAGCATCCCATTCCGGAGCCAGCTATTCTAGTTGCTAAACGTCTCATTCTGGAGCCAGCACAACAACTAGCCTAAACCCGGGTCAAAAATCCTAAGTTCGGTCTACCATCCCATTCCGGAGCCAGGTAACCCAAAACCCATCTATTTCACTCCCTACTCTAGTTTTAGAATCACAAACACCACACATCTAGAGTCCCATTCCGGAGCCATCCAAAATAGACAATATTCGTGATAGAAAAACTGAGCTAAATCATTCATAAACTCCAATCTATTAGGCTCAATACCCATCAAGACATATGATAAACACCATTCATCCATGGATACAAAATAACTTAATAGATTGAAAAATCAATGATAAACAAATAAGTACTTGTGAAATAGACCATCCATTCATGTAAAAATAAATTTGAGTTCAATATTCACATTATGAGTAGGGGATTCAAATATCTCCAAGCAACAAAAAGACTACTCACAATCCATAATAAAATGAAAAGAGAAAAAGATAGAATAACCCCTGAAGTTCATGGTGAAGAAAACCTAGCTGAATCTAAGCTCTTCAATCTCTTTCTCCAAAGCTTGCAGGAAAAATGAGCTTCAAAATGTGTAGATCTATACTTGTAAACTATATATCTATGTTTAATCTAAGTGTTTTTGTGTAAATCCCACTATTTTCAAGTATTTCTATGTATTTTTGTGTGTAAAACTAAACTAAGAGCTTAAAGAGAGAAGAAAGAAACCCTAAAAACTGAAATTTTACCCAAAAAACAAAAAAAACTCCCAAAAACTCTCGATCTTCAGAAAACTCTGCTTTATAAAGGTCAGCATGCGTCACGGTTACCACCAAATTCGTGGTAACCGTGACCTCTAATAAAAAACCCCCTTTTGATTAAAATGGGTCACGGTTACTACTAAATTCTTAGTAACCGTGAGACTACTCGGAGCTGAATTCAAGATTGGGTCACGGTTACCATGAAATTCCTAGTAACCGTGAGATAGTTCTCATCTTCATTCTGGACTAAAAAGTTGCCTTCCTCACGGTTACTAGGAAATCCTTAGTAACCGTGAGATACTTCTCTTCTTGCTTCTGTATTAAAAACTCCATAGGTCACGGTTACCAGCCCATCAAGTACAATTGCCATGCTGACCGTGTTAAGCTTCAAAACGGTGCGTTTTGACAGAATGCATGGGTCATGGTTACTAGGAAATTCCTGGTAACCGTGAGGTACCTAAAAATCACAAAATCTGTCAAAAACTCTCAAAAATCACACAAAAACTAGAATTAACTGAGAATTGGATAAATTATTAAATGCTAGTAAAAACAAAGCAAAAGATGCTAAAAGATCAAGGAAACTAGACTCAAATTAAACTAAAACTAAATACTGAAATTGAGTTATCAGTACCTATAAACATACTTATAAAATTGATTATCAGCCATACAATTGTGTCTCATGTTAAAGAGTATGCCCTAGAGCCCATGTAATTGGAATGTATTTCATATGCATGAACTCATATTCTTAATAAAAGGCATCATTCATTTATTAATGGTATGTTTAAATACATGAGTTTGTAAATCTTAAATTAATAAATAAAGTCCTAGATATTATTAACATAGTGCAAAGGCAATCATAAAAGTGTTCATGATCTGATATGTCTATTGCATGAAAATGTGATAATATCTAAATATCCCTAGTCATAGAATTAACAAGATAGGACATTGTTAATTCGGATAGACTAGCACATGTTATGCTTCTTGAATAGTTTAGGCAGTGGTTCCCATAACTGGGATTATGAAAGATGATCAAAGCCAACATGTGGATGCTTGTTAGAAGAACAAGTTCATTGGAGACCTGCAAAGAGAATCCTCACATGGATATTAAATCTATGTCAGTAAGGAATCTCTTCATAGCGGTTGTGAAAGTATCCTTAGACTTAAGATCACCAAGGTTATCTTAAATAGCAAATGATATACTTTAACTCTATAACTGATTACTTCCAACTAGGGGTGAACATAGTTAGGAGGTTGGGTATATCATGACCTACTTGAAGATAGTTGAGTGATTGACAAAGGATTCACCATTCCAGATTTATTAAGGAAAGTTATTTTGTATGATTCTATAATTGCTTTGTTTAGAGAATCTCTGGCCAGAGTAATATGCCAAGATGGATAGGGATCCATGAAGGGCATTTTGGGAACAATGGTTAAATTAATAGAACATACATAATTAGATTTATATGAGTTGATAGAAATCCATACTCAAAATCTAATTGAGATAAGAGTGGTGAAAGGAGTAATTGCACGGTAACTATTTCTATGAAATGGTATAGTCAAACCACTTGACTTTCTTGACATTTGGGTAGTCATAATGCCTAGCTACAGGCCGCTCATGATTTGTATAATAGTGTATCATAAATATCAATTGGGATTTATAAAATGATTTAAAAAAGTTTAAATTATGTGAGTTTTGAATAGAACTGATAATTACATATTATACTGCCAATATGGATAGGAACCTAATAGGCCACACACATATAGAGTAAAGGATAAAATAGTAAAATGACAAGGACAATAATATTTGATATTATTATGGGAGAAGAGAAATGAATAAGAGAATAATTAATTAAAGAGTTTAATTAATTATGATCAAGTAGAATTGGTCGCATAACTTTTTAGAAATGTTTTATAAAATGGACCTAATTGAAATATTGTATTTCATAATTAGTTATTATTGGTCTATAAGTGTTATAGGGATGATACAATAATTAATAAATCCATTGGAGAAATTAAAAGAGGCCCAGAGAATTGGTTTTGGCACAGAAACCCTCCAAAGCAAGGGTTACACGCCAAACCCATATAGAAGGCCTTAAAGACCTAATTCTTGGACCAAAATTAATTAAATATATTTCATAAGTGTTATGGAGCCTACATATTTAATTTGGATGGATTTGAAATTAATTTGGGTGATTAAATCCAAGTGTATGCACAAAGGGCTTAGTTTGTGGGTTTTGTGCATAGTCTTTTATGAAAGGATTTAAATTGGATTTAATTGAGCCTAAATAAATTATTAATAATTTAAAAAGCCTATTTAATATTTCTCCAGCAATTTTAAAGATTCCAATCCCATTATGAAGTTGGATTTTTAATCTAACTATAAAAATACAAGTGATAAGGATTTTAAGGTTAAGTGAACATTAAGAGAAAAGAAATTCTCTCTCTTTGAAAAACCCTAGCCGCCACTCCCTTGCTAGCATCAAGGGAAATTCGGCCAGCCCTTGTGTTCTATCATTCTTTGTTCATTCAATCATTCTCTAGTGTGGATTACTAATTGGAGGTGTTTAATTTTGGACACTGTGGTTTGCGACAACCTGATGGGAAGGAAAATCAACTGTTCAACAAAAATCAAAGGTGATTTTTCTTATTCTCATTAATATTTATATTATAAGTTCATGGCAAGATCAAATCTATTGGTTAAAAATTTTAAATTTCGCTTATGCATGTGATGCATATAACCGATAATTCCCAACATGGTATCAGAGCCACGGTTTTGCCATAAATCTACAATGCTATATTTTTTTGTGAAATAGTTTTTATTTTTGAGTTATTTATTTCATGAACTTTAGAATATCATATTTGATTGTTCGTCAATGAGAAATATTTATTTTTGGATGTATGTGATCAAATATATGAAATACAAAATAAAAAGATTCTTTTGAGAAAGGATTCATTGATTTTGGCATGTAGGGTTTCTATTTTTCAATAAACGTTTTTGGAGCTGTTCTAAATTAAATTTTTATTGATCTACTCTAAAATTATTTTGATGATAATTTATGTGTTTAATATGTGATATTAAGCCATAGGATCAAACAAAATTAAAATCGAACAAGTTTTGCATGAAAACTAGTTTAGTCGAAAAGTTTTATAAATTGGTGTTCTTCGTGTGTTCTTGGTGGATTCTTGTTTAGAACGATTTTTAATCTTCTAAATAAAATATATCTGATATATTAATATGCTTTTAATTAATCGGATTAATTAAAATGGGCCTTGAAATAATTGGATTAATTTTAATTCATTAAAACCACTTAATGGGCTTAATTATGTTTACAGACTTGATTTAAATTAGTGAATGACTTGGTGGGCCCAATGAGATGATTTAAATTAAATATTATAAACTATAATTAAGTTTATTAAAGGATTTTAAGGGCTGGTGTGGGCTTGGCTCATTCCAAATGGTCCAATAGACACAAAACTAGTTTGTGTGTGAACACACTTCAGGGTTTAAATTTGTAGGTTTTGGCCTACCCTTTGTTTTAAGCCCAAAATTGATTTTTTAATTATTTAATATGATTAATTAATTAAATAATCAATTGATAATCAATTAATAATTAATTGGATTGATAATTAAGGCAAGAACACATGTATGCAAAAAGGTTTCCTAAAATGAAAGTTTCCAAAATGGAAAAAGTTTTCTAATTTGATCACATTATTAAAATAACTCAAAAGTAAGTTTCAAGAGTTGAAACATAGTTTGTATTCCATTATATGGTTTTAATTTATGCATTATAAATTCATATAATGGTGCATGATTGGCCCAATGAGGACTTTCATGTCCCGGCCACTTGTCTTTGATTTGTATTTCTTTTTCAAATTATAATATGTAATTAGATTACTTAGATTAGAATAAAAGATAGAGATGGAGACCACTATCAAGGAGCAATATGAGTCGGATGGAGATCCAACAAGATTGAAGATAATGTAATTATTTTTCTTGTTTGAATCATGCATATTACCTAGGTTTGACCTTTTGATTTTCCTTTTTAGCTTGGGGAGATCAATGTAGTAAAGTCCATAACTATACCATATTTGTATGCTTATATTTATGTGATAGATATAGGATGCATACCAATGTATGCCAACCATGTATGATGAAACTTAATTAACTAAAATCCCTCAAACTAATACTAAAGTATATAAGCCTTCCATTAATTTGAGGAGAACCAGAGTTCTTTATAGTATGGGTTGTTGACCATAGTCAAACTTACATTATATCGAATATGTTCAAATCTAATTAAATGGGTCATCTTAGCTAGCCTGTTAGCTTGTTGACCACAGTGAAGGCTAATGGTTCTAGAGGCAAGATTAGGAAATGCATATATGATATGCATGTATCAAGAGTTGATAACCTAATGATCCAATAGTTGTGTAGAGACATAATTGGTATAGAGATTCCTACCTTTCAAGGGTATGGAGTTTTTATTTGTTGACCACAGTCAAGGTCAAATTTCATATCAAGGATTGGATATTGGCCCACTAAGAAAGCCATTGGGTTTTCTCGAATTAAATAGTGAAGGCTATTAATTCGCAATAAAATAGTGGGAGTAAATATATTAATTAAAGACCTAATTAATGCATAAATATATATGAAGATACTCTCATATGTTTTCTTTTCACATCTAGGTCATCATCATGATCACATCGAACATTAACATACAATCAATCTTGGATAACAAGCTGGTTGGCAGCAACTATTCTGACTAGATCAGACAAGTGAGAATTGTTCTCAGAGCTAATAAGATCCATTATGTCTTGGATAAAGATCCACAACCACTTCCATCAAATGATGTCATTGATGAGATCAAGGGCACTTATCGAAAATACATGGAGGATAGTGAAGCAGCGGCATGTCTGATGCTGGGTGTTATGTCCTTAGAGCTTCAGAAGCAACATGAGATGATGGATGCTAGAACCATCATTTTGCACCTAGAGGAGCTTTATTCTTCTCAGGCTAAAACTGAGCAATATAAGATTGCTCGAGCTCTATTTAGCTACAAAATGGTGGAAGGCACTTTGGCTGCTACTCATGCATTAAAGATGTATGGGTATATTGAGCATTTAAGTAGACTTGGCTATGTAATGGATAATGATCTATACATATATTTAACTTGTACTCGTTGGCTCCAAGTTATGCACCTTTTGTGCTTAACTTCAATATGAACAAGATCTTAGTAACTATTCCTGAGTTAATCAACATGCTCAAAATAGCTGATGGATCCTTCAAGAAGGATTCAAAAAGTGTCATGGTTGTCACTTCTGCTAAAGGAAAAAAGTAAAATAAGAAGAAGATTACCAAGACATAGCCAAAGAATGGTGGGATTTCCAAAAAGAAGGTTGCCAAGAAAGAGAATCCCAAAGGAACTTGCTTCCATTGTGGAAAAAATGGTCATTGGAAGCGTAACTTCAAGGCCTATCTTGATTCTCTCAAGGAGAATAAGCAAGCTGATGCTTCTACTTCAGGTATTCATATGATTGAAATTAATACTTAATCTATTACTTCAAAACAATCTTGGGTATTAAATACCAGATGTGGATCTCCTTTGTGTAATGATCTACAAGGGCTTAAAAACAGTAGAAGAGTTAGAAAGGCAGAAATATGTCTACAGTCAGCTGCTGGACAAAACATCTCTACAACAGTTGTGGGGACTTACCATTTGCCTCTTCCAAGTGGATTAATATTGGAATTAAATAATTGTTATTATGTTTCAGCTTTATCCAAAAGTATTATTTCTTTCAGTTGTTTATTGAAGGATTATAATATTTCTTTAAAAGAAAAATGTTGTTACATTTTTAAGAACAATATATTTTATGCTAAAGCTATCATTGAGAATGGTATATTTGTTCTTAATTTAATTAAAGAAATGCATAATATGGATACCAAGAGAATGAAACAAGATAATCTAAATGCCTCATATTTATGGCATTGTCGTTTAAGCCATATAAATGAGAAATGCATGACTAAATTACACAAGTCAAGTGATTTGGGATCATTTCATACATGTGAGTCTTGTTTAGTGGGAAAATGACAAAAACTCCCTTTATTGGCAAAGGAGAACAAGCTAAAATGGTTTTGGACTTAATACATTCAGATGTATGTCATCCAATGACTACACATGCCAGAGGAGGTTACTCCTACTTCATTAATTTCATAGATGATTATTCCAGGTTTGGATATATCTATCTAATGAAATATAAATCAAAAGCATTTGAAAAGTTTAAAGAATTCAGAAATGAAGTGGAGAAGCAACTTGGAAAAAGTATTAAGACACTTATATCAGATCAAGGTAGAGAGTACTTAAGTCAAGAATTTCAAGATTATCTTAGAGATAATGGGATTTTATCTCAATGGACTCCACCATATACACCACAACATAAACACTATTAGATATGGTTCGATCCATGATGAGCCGAGCAGACTTGCCTAAGTCCTTTTAGGGATATGCACTAGAAACTGCTATTTATGTGTTAAACAGAGTTCCTAGTAAATCGGTTGATGTTACTCCATATGAGATATGGAATAACAAAAAACTCACACTTTCTCATACGAAAGTATAGGGTTATCCTGCTTATGTGAAGAGGACAATGTCAAACAAACTAGATGTTAAGTCTGACAAATGTTTATTTATGGGATATCCAAAAGAAAAATTTGGATATTATTTCTATCATCCCTTAGAACAAAAGGTGTTTGTTTCAAGGCATGTCTTCTTCTTGGAAAGAGAATTTCTCCTATGAGAGGACTGTAGGAGTAAAGTTGAACTTGGTGAAGTTCAAGACCCACAAATAGAAGTAGATAAACCGATTGAACCTGAGACTAAATTTTATAATGATGGGATCATAGTTGAACCTAATTATACAAAAAATCCTAGAAGATTTACTAGGATACGTTCTATCCTTGTGAGATATGGATTTCACATTGATTCAGATAGAGGCATAACTGTAGTAGAGGACAATGAGCCTACAAGTTATTAAGAAGTTTTGAACAGTTCAGAATGTGATTTATGGCTTAAGGCTATGCAGTCTGAAATGGACTCCATGTATGAGAACAAAGTATGGACTTTAACTCAACCACCTGAAGAGATAAAACCCATAGGGTGCATATGGGTCTTCAAAAAAAGATCGACATGAAAGGTAATATAGTTACCTATAAAGCTTTCTTAGTAGCAAAAGGCTATCGTCAAAAAGAAGGTATTGACTATGACGAAACCTTTTCTCCTATAACAATGCTTAAGTCTATAAGAATACTTTTAGCCATTGTAGCTCATTATGATTATGAGATTTGGCAAATGGATGTGAAGACAACTTTCCTAAATGGAAATCTGACTGAGGATGTGTATATGACACAACCAGAAGGGTTCACATCAGAAGATGGCAAAAAGGTATGCAAGCTTCAAAGATCCATTTATGGATTGAAACAAGCCTTTAGGAGCTGGAATATACGATTCAATGAGACAATCAAAGAGTTTGGTTTCTCACAGAATGAAAATGAACCTTGTGTGTATAAAAGGGTTAGTGGGAGTGCAATTGTCTTCCTAGTTCTATATGTGGATGACATATTAATAATGGGAAATGACATTTCTCTTCTCCAATCTGTTAAAATATAGTTATCAAAGCAATTCTCCATGAAAGACCTTGAAGAAGCTTCCTATATTCTAGGAATAAGGATCTATAGAGATAGATCCAATAGGTTGCTAGGTCTTTCTCAAAGTACATATATAGATAAAGTATTGAAGAGGTTCAATATGGATCTCTTTAAGAAAGGGTTTATACCCAGGTGCATGGGAAGCACCTTTCTAAGTCTATGTGTCCACAAACACTAGAGGATAGAGAGAGCATGAATAGAATATCATATGCATCTGCAATTGGTTCTATCATGTATGCTATGTTATGTACACATCCAGATGTAGCATTTGCTTTGAGTGTCCCAAGCAGATTCCAATCCAATTTTGGAGAGGAATACTGGGCAGCTATCAAGAATATCCTTAAGTACTTAAGAATGACTAAGGATATATTCTTGGTATATGGGGAGGGCCGTTTAGAAGTAAATGGGTATATGGATGCCAGCTTCTAATCTGATAAAGATGATTGTAAATTACAGTATGGTTTTGTGTTCATAATGGAAGGAGGGGCAGTTAGTTGGAAGTGTTCCAAACAAGAAACAACTACTGATTTCATGATAGAAGCTGAGTATATTGCTGCTTCGGAAGCAGCCAAAGAAGCAGTCTAGATCAAAAAGTTCATATGTGAACTAGGAGTGGTGCCTAGCATTGTCGATCTGATTCCTTTATATTGTGACAACAATGGAGCCATTACGCAAGCAAAGGAACCATGGTCTCATCAGCGATCCAAGCATGTTCTCAGACGCTACCATCTCATAAGAGAAATAGTAGATAGAAATGATGTGAAAATAGAAAGGACCCCCATAGATGATAATGTGGCGGATCCCCTCACTAAAGCACTTTCCCAGATAAAGAATGATCACCATATAAATAACATGGGTTTAAGACATATGAGTGATTGGCTCTGGTGCAAGTGGGAGATTGTTAAAGAGTATGACCTAGAGCCTATGTAATGGGAATGTATTTCATATGTATGAACTCATATTCTTAATAAAAGGCATCATTCATTTATTAAAGCTATGCTTAAATACATGAGTTTGTAAATCTTAAATTAATAAATGAAGTCCTAGATATTATAAACATAGTGCAAAGGTAATCATGAAAGTGTTCATGATGTGAAAAGTTTATTGCATGCAAATGTGATAATATCTAAATATCCCTAGTCATAGAATTAACAAGATAGGACATTGTTAATTCGGACAAACTAGCACATGTTATGCTTCTTGAATAGTTCAGGGAGTGGTTCTCATAATTGTGATTATGGAAGATGATCAAAGCTAACATGTGGATGCTTGTTAGAAGAACAAGTTCGTTGGAGACCTGCAAAGAGAATCCTCACATGGATATTAAATCTATATCAGTGAGGAATCTCTTCATAGCAGTTGTGCAAGTATCCTTAGACTTGAGATCACCAAGATTATCTTAAGTAGCAAGTGATATGCTTTGACTCTATAACTGATTACTTCTAACTAGGGGTGAACATAGTTAGAAGGTTGGGTATATCATGACTTACTTGAAGATAGTTGAGTGATTGACAAAGGTTTCACCATCCTAGATTTATTGAGGGAAGTTATCTCGCATGATTCTATAATTGCCTAGTTCAGAGAATCTCTGGCCAGAGTAATATGTCAAAATGGATAGGGATCCATGAAGAGAATTTTACGAACAATGGTTAAAGTAATAGAACATACATAATTAGATTTATATGAGTTGACAGAAATCCATACTCGGAATCTAATTGAGATAAGAGTGGTAAAATGAGTAATTGTATGGTAACTGTTTCTATGGAAGGGTATAGTTAAACCACTTGACTTTCCTGACATTTGGGTAGTCATGATGCCTAGCTAGAGGCCGCTCATGATTTGTATAATAGTGTATCATAAATATCAATACGGATTGATAAAATGATTTGAAGAAGTTTAAATCATGTGAGTTTTGAATAGAACTCATAATTACATATTATACTACCAATATAGACAGGAACCCAATAGGTCACACACATATAGAGTAAAGGATAAAATGGTAAAATGACAAGGATAATAATATTTTATATTATTATGGGAGAAGAGAAATGAAAAGGAGAATAATTAATTAAAGAGTTTAATTAATTATGATCAAGTAGAATTGTTCGCATAACTTTTTAGAAATGTTCTGTAAAATGGACATAATTGAAATATTATATTTCATAATTAATTATTATTGGATTATAAGTGTTATAGGGCTGATATAATAATTAATAGATCCATTGGAGAAATTAAAAGAGGCCCAGAGAATTGGTTTTGGCGCATAAACCCTCCAAAGGAAGGGTTACATGCCAAACCCATATAAAAGGCCTTAGAAGACTAATTCTTGGACCAAAAAAATAAAATATATTTTATAAGTGTTATAGAGCCTACATATTTAATGTGGATGGATTTGGAATTAATTTGGGTGATTAAATCCAAATGTATGCACAAAAGGCATAGTTTGTGGGTTTTGTACATAGTCTTTTGTGAAAGGATTTAAATTGGATTTAATTGAGCCCAAATAAATTATTAATAATTCTAGAAGCCCATTTAATATTTCTCCAACAATTTTAAAGAGCCCAATCCCATTATGAAGTTGGATTTTTAACCTAACTATAAAAATCCAAGTGATAGGGATTTTAAGGTTAAGTGAACATTAAAAGAAAAGAAATTTTCTCTCTTTGAAAAACCCTAGCCGCCACTCCCTTGCTAGCATCAAGGGGAATTCAGCCAGTCCTTGTGTTCCATCATTCTTGTTTCATTCAATCCTTCTCTAGTGTGGATTACTAATTGGAGGTATTTAATTTTAGACAGAGTGATTTGCGACAACCCGATGAGAAGGAAAATCAATTGTTCAACAAAAATCAAACGTGATTTTTCTTATTCTCATTAATATTTATATTGTAAATTCATGGCAAGATCAGATCTATTGGTTAAAAAATTTAAATTATGTTTATGCATGTAACCGATAATTTCCAATATCTCAATAATATATATATATATATATATATATATATATATATATATATATATATATATATATATATATATATATATATATATATATATATATATATATATATCATAATCTATAGTCCTGAACTTGTACAATTACTATACTTTATATACCTACATATACATGCCAAAGCTAATTTCTGCCTTATTCCTTCTTCCTGGACTTGACTATTCCCGCAATACCAACCACTAAAATCTAATATACTTTCTATACCTACATATACATGCCAAAACTAATTTCTGCCTTATTCCTTCTTCCTGGACTTGACTATTCCCACAATACCAACCACTAAAATCTTAACATCTTCATATATGTGCGCAGTCTACAAACTACGCATTGAGTATCGAAACACTTAGTGGTGGATACGTATCGCAAACTTTCCATAATAAATCACATACACACATACATTTACTTGCACATGCATACATACGCACCTATATACATTCACATACATACACATACATACACCTATATACATACACATACATAAACCTATATACATACATACACATACATATGTTCACATACTTATACATACATACATACATACATACATACATACATACTTATACATACCTTACATGTATATATATACATACATATACATACACTACATGCATACATATACATACCTTACATGCATACATATACATACCTTACATGCATACATATACATACATATACATATATATACATACCTTACATGCAAACATATATATACATATACATACCTTACATACATATTCATACCTTACATGTATACATATACATACATATTCATACATATACATACCTTACATACATACATATTCATACCTTACATGCATACATATACATACATGTACATATATATACATACCTTACATGAATACATATAAATATGCATACCTTACATATATACATATACATACCTTACATATATACATATTCATACCTTACATGCATATATATACATACATATTCATGCTCTACACGCATACATATGCATACATATACATACCTTACATGCATACACATATGTATATATACATATATATACATACCTTAAATGCATACATATATATACATATATTTCTTTGTTTCATTGAATTGCCCCCAGTGATAATCTAATAGAAATCTCAGACTGGATATACGGGACAGGGACCCGAAAGTCCCATCAGTGAGGTGAGCCTGAAAGATCACAAACAATGAACATGAACATGATACTGTAACTGTGAACATATAATACGGGGTAGACCATCAATAGCCTACCGAGCCGAGTCGTCATGACTCGGACCGTGCTATAAGTGTCCATATGACTAGCCAACTATATCCTCAACTAGATTTACTACCAAACTACTAAGGGCAATATTCCATGTTCTGCATTTGAATTTATCATTTACATAAAATTTAAAGTCATTACATGACAATTTAATTTATTATAATAATCATATTTATTTTGTACATACATACTTAGCTCATCGTAGTCATATTCATTACATACTTGTTTATACATTCATACATAATATACACATTATTCTTATAAACCGTACATACATTTGTACACATATCATACATATATATATATAAATACAAATATTCATTTGCTATTTAGATATTAAATCTTAATAAATATTTTCTTTATGTATATTTTGAACTATTTTACTTATTAATTCTTCAATTATCATTATTGTGGACAATTTACATATTATTTCTTATAATAACTAATTTGCCATTTAATACTTCAATTTTTTATCAAATTACGATTATACCCTTTACTTTTAATTTATTTACAAAATTTCCATTAATTATTTAATTAATGCCATTAATTCACTATTTGACCTTAAATTATCATTTAGTCCCTAGACTTGCTAAATTACCATTTAGTCCTTCAAATTTTCATAAATTATGAAAATAACCTTTTTTTCTTTTATTTACCAAATTGCCATCAATTATACATTTTACACTATTAAATCTCTATTCATTGGTAAAAATTTTAATTTGATCCCTAACCTTAATTTCATGCATAAATTCTTATTTCATTTATCATTTTTTTTCTAATTTAACTTTTAGTCCACTTAAACTATTTTTTCCTCAATATTTGGTAATATTACTATTTTATTCCTAAACTTTTAATTCCTTTCAATTAAGTCATTTTTATACTCTACTATGTCACTTTCCATTCTTTTTATTTTCTATTAATTTAATTAATTGACTAATATTATGGTTATTTATGCAATAAATTCAATTAATTTCATTAAAATTCAATATTTTCACTATAACACAATATGAAATTAAACCTAAAAATATTCTATTAAATTTTAAAAATTTCAATTAAATTAGTATACCATAAAAATTACCCCTATATTCAATTTATGGCATTTTCTTCATAATTTTACTAAAATAACTATCACACACACACACACACATAAAATTCACCCAAGGTTTAAATTAGACATTCCAAATTTAATTCTTCTAAATAAAACATTCCATTCATTAATTAAAATCTCCAATTTCACATTTATGACATTATTTCCAATTTAGCATATATAATCACATAAAATACATATAAACATAATCAATTTCTCATACAAAATTTATGGAAATTAAGGGATAGAGTATCGACTAACCTTGAATTCATCTCCTCCACACCTTAATCTTCCCCTTCATAGCTTTAATCCATGAAATTTCTTTTTTCTCCACAAAAATCCTTAAGTGGCCAAATTTACAATAATGAAAATCCATTAGTTCCTTGCTTCCTTTGCTTAGTTTAACTTTAAATTCTTACTTATGACCTTAAATCTACCTATAAAAATGCTTAAACTAAATTAAAAACTTCAATTTCACATACCTAAATTTTAAGGCATAATTTTCTCTTATTAATTTCTTACACTTTTTGCAGCTTAATTGATCTCTTGAGACCTTCATAAGCTAGTAGAGGGGCTGAAAATTACTTGGAAAGGTTTGATTTAGTGAGAGAGTTGGAAGAAAAATAAAGAAATCAAGGCAAAAATGGTAAAGAATACCATTCGGCCAAGGAGGATAGGAAAATCATGAAGGCTGAAGAGATTTTTGGAAAATTGGTGAAGTTTAGGGTTTTTAAAGGGGTTGGTTGGGCTTGGCCAGGTCCAACCAAGATAGTTGGGCCTAACTTAAGCCCAATTCCCTTTTTAGGCCCAATAAGACTCCACAATTTATTTTTCTCACCTTCAAAGCTTAATTTCACTCAAAATCAATTCTATAATTCTTAAAATATATAATATAGCCTACATGAAAATTTTTGGCTCAATCGAAGTCCATTTTCAATTCGATTCACATATACCGGTTCGATTAACAAATTTTCGGTGTTATCGAAAATTTATTTTTTTCTACCAAATGATTCTACACCTCATTTAGATCTTAGTTGAAAATTTTTGCAATTTTTAAAGATCATTTACTATTTTTGAATCCCCGATCATCCCACGAAAATAGATTACTATTTAAATCAAAATCATTATTTTTCTCTTACTTCATGAGGTCAAACCTCCTTAAAAATACTTTCTTGACTCTCAAAATATATTTATCAAGCTCCATGAATATTTTTGAGTCATTCAAATAATGTTTTCCGATCTAGTTCATTTTTACCAGTCCGATACTCTAATTTTCAAAGTTACTGAAAAATTAATTTTTCGTTACCATATGATTTTAAATCATATTTAATGTAAATCTAAAAATTATGGTAATTTTTAGAGGTCATTAACTATTTTTAAGGTTCCCATCAAACTCTAATCAACCCAGGCATCCTTTGAACTGGAATTGTGACTTATTTCTTATTTTTGACTTTTGATGGTCCATTTGACCTCATTTTCAGTCCAAATTACATTTGTGGACTCCTGCTAATTTGCTCTTTTCAACGGTCAAATAAAATATTTTTCGACTTTCGGAGGTACTATTCGCCCCGATATCACTATTCATCTTCGAAAAATGCTATTTTCGACTTGTCCAATATTTGGGCCATTACACACCTACTATTGAATTCCTTTGCCTTAAACTTACAAACTCTGATGTATGCTGAACCATGTTGGCATATGGTTTGTTCTCGAAGGCCTATTTTTAGGACTTAAGATCGAATTAAGGTTCGTTTAACTCATGGAAATTGGTCACTTCACAGTGAACAAGGAGTCGACCCAATAAGCGATGCCTCGAGCCTACAAAAGTTATAAGACAGCATCTCAAGGTATCCTTATTATATTACTAATGATTAATTTATGAGGCATATACTAAACATCACAAGGAGTTTTATTTCGGGAGTCACCATCCAATAAAACATTCAAAAAGTGACTTTTTGTACCTTATGACACCAAAATCAAAGAAAGTTCGAATTCCATTTCCACTTGCATTACTTGGTTAATAGATAATATAAATATTTACTTGTGATTAATTATGCTCGTCCTTTTCTCATGCATTATGATAGATAAAAAAACAAACAAAATAGCATTATCCTTATTAGGCAATCCTAATAGAGGTTGATCCAGTACCAGTGTCTACAGCTGCCCCCAATTTTGGGAAATTACCGTATTGTGCCTGATTTTGCCAAAATTCGAAGGATAATGATAAAAAAAATAAGTACCTAAGGTAGCAAGTTTCTAATATACTCGAGTGATTATCATCGTCTTGTCGATGTTTTAACTCTTGAACGGGTGATTATCATCAACTTGTCGATGCTTTAACCCTTGCTTAAGTTGTCACCATCAATTTTTTCGATGTTTAAACTTTGAATTGGTAGAGTAGTTACCATAAGCTCAATGATGTTGTAACTCCTAATTGACTGTCTGATTAGTGCCAGCTTATTGGCATATAGAATCAATACAGATAGTTTGTATATGATTAATGTTAGCTTATCAGCATGTAGAATTAGGAAGGTTATTGATTGATGCCAGCTTGTCGACATGTCAAACCATGTTTGTAAAATCAGAACTATCTGATTAGCACCAACATATCGACATATAAAATCAAAATGCACTATGTTGATTGATGTCTTTTGAGAGCACTTTTAATACCTGTGGAAGGACTAGATGTCGGCAAGCATTTGTAGTAAATGACATAGATAGTTACTTTTTATGGGTTTGTATGGCTGCTTCTATGCAGCTTCAACTTGGAACCAAGGTGATCATCTCTTCATGAAATATACATAAGCGTGCTTCCAGCACTTACGTAGTTTAAATATGTGTGAGCTTTATTTTGATCTGATTCTCCAGCATTTATATCCTTGAGACATTATTGTCAATGCAAAGGTTTGTTATGGTTGTTGTTATTTCTTTTTGTGTTTTACCCCTTGTTCCAAGTAAGATATAATAAATTAGTTTATGATATGCATTATGTTGCCAATTAGTTAATTTTGATTGATTATTGATGTCTTATTTTTTTCTTTTATTATATTTATAATTCCTAAATTTGATTTGTTCATCAAAACCTATAATGATTGTGCGAATAATCCTTTCTCTTTTTTTCTTTTCATTTTTTTATGTTTACCATGTTTTGTTTTATTTTGATATCATCAATTATTATTTAAATGTCACATTAGCATCCATGGAGGGATTAATATGTACATATGCAAATAAATAGATTAAAGCCAAAATAAAATCCATATATCTTCTAGACGAAAGGAAATGTATGAATGTTAAAAACATAAATACAACCAAGAGCAAAGTAAATATAATAAAGTCAAAAAAAATGTCAAATGACCCATTGAAAGTCACTAACAACATCTCAATCTAGCAAAATTTGGTGGTTTAACTAAAGGACCAGGACGTATATGTGAAGGTTGTAGAGGTTGTGCCTAAGATAAGCCTATAAGTGGTGATGATGGTGGTGTTGATGGTAGTGGTATCTCAAACCCAATCCTCGTGGCCTGAGACATAGGTCTTAAAACATACCCCATAAGCTCAAATAAATGGACTAAACCATCTCAAACATGTTGTATGGCTAACTCCTACTGATGTACACCTAATTCTAGCTGAGCTAAGCGATTAACATAGAGATCTTTGGTCCTTATCATACTCCATCTAAGAACATGAAGCATGATAGTAATTGTGTCTATGGTACCTATAATAGTAGATATAGATGCCTCTATCCCATGAAGATGTCTACTAGAAGACTGGTCAAATAAAGAAACCCTCTCAAACATGGTATGCACGTCTTGCCTCACTCCCTCAACAGCAACCTCCAATCTAGCCAATCGGATCTCCAAATCTGCAGGAGTACTGGAAGTAGCATCAACAGGTGGCACTAGAGCATAACAAGTAAAAGCTCCTAGGTCTCCATATTCATTAAACCTATATGCCTCAAATGATGCTGGCATATGCTGACTGCTGGAGCTCTCCGATGATGTTGATTGTGGCCATGTAGAATGTGTAAGACTAAATTGCATATAATAGTCCTAAGTATCAAAGTGAGCCTAGCCGATAGGTTATTAGGCCTCACCCATAAGTGAGTAAGCCTCCAATGCAAGATCTAAAACATACCTATATGATAGAGGAGGAGAATTAAAGTCTTGTACAGGGTCTACTAGCTGATCATTTGCTTGATAGGGGGGACTAAACATCTGACGCAAGGTCTGTTGGCTGATGAACACCCTATGTAGTACCTCAAGGCCTAAGACTCCAAAATCATATATTCATAAGGAAACTATTTTTTCCACCTAAATGAATATCCCGATTTATGTATGATATTTTATTTTCTATTGGACGATTTGCTTAGATAGTAATTTAAGTAGCCTATTTCATTTATTTATTTATTTTAATTATTTATCGCTTTCCTACGTGAATGTTTTGTTTATTTATTTTTGCTAATACATCTTATGAGAAAAAGGTAGTGGACTAATAATAAAAACTTATTTATAAAAACACCTAACTGGGGTATATGTAAGAGTGATATCTTGAACACCATTTTTGTTTAGGCTAAAAAGGTTATATTCACTTCCCTAATGTTCTGTTGGATGGCAACTCTATGATACATACCTTTTGGGCCCACTTAGATGCCATCATAGGTTTACCATCAATCATAGAATTGGTTTGAATCCCTTTTCTAATATGTAGGGGCCAAAATATGAACTTTATGAGCCTTGTTTGGTTTTGGACCCTAAAAGTGACCTTTCGAAAGCAACTCGAACTAGTGTAGGGTTCAATGCATATCACAGCGATAACTCCACTAAGGACTTAAGAGACCTTACTCCTAAAATATCTTAATTAAGTTATTATAATTGATTTTTAATATTAATCCTATCTCTCTTTCAAATTGCATTTTTGCATTCATCTTAGAGCATTAAAAGCCACCATAGCCCCAGTGATATCCTAAAAGACAACTTAACTCACTCACTATATGGACATGTCAAGAAGAACCGCTAGCCTAAGTCTAGTAACAATTGGTATATAAAATGGTGATGCATTGGTCGTTATGCTTATGGTGAGCTAGATCTATTGGTAGGGAACATGCTTGGATAGCCCTAAAGTTTCATCACCTGACTATAAAACCATGTAATGATAATAGCTACTTTGCTTAGGTTGCATAATCTTAATAACTCTTACTTGCTATGTGGACACTTATATATTGAATAAATTATGGGTACTAATCAAAAGATACCATACCTTGGTAGGCCTAACCTAATTTACTTTAATTGTTTGAATACATAATAGCCAAGACCCATACACTTGTGCTTTTAATTAAGAAAGGTTATACTAGTGGTTTTCTACCATGTACCATACATGTCCATTGGGTTTCCCGTTGATCCATAGGCTAAGATCACCTAAAAAAGAGGCCCCACGACCTCTTGTGTAGGAGTAATAAGGTTAGAAGGCTATTGCTTACTTTTATGTGGTTATGATGACACCTAAAAACATTTATGCATCATACATCATTCATGTATCATTATACATGCATCATTCCTAATGTCTGACTTTTACAGCCATTATAAATTCACTTAAGTGGTCCAAAGGTTCTTATGGTTGCCTCATCTAAAGGTTCGTGATTGAATAGTTAGAGTCGAGATCATAATAGGGTTTAAATTTAGATTTCGAGACTAGTTCTGAGTTTGATTTGGACAACATTTTGAAGAAAATCTAAAAATTATACCTGTAGTTAAAATGGCTGAGTAAACACAATAAGGACAACAAGAATTAGAAAGGAGAATGGCAACTATGAGATAAAGGTTAGCTTCTTATTCGATACCTCCCTCTGCGCCTATGACATTTGATGAATTGGAAATGAGACTTCAGTAGTTTGAGGAGAGACTTTTAAACATGATCGATGTTGCGATATGCACCGGAGCCATGCCCATTTTTCGGTTCATTCTTGGATGCCTACTTTTAGGGCCCAAGATCGAATAAGGCTTACTATAACTCACAAATTGGCCACTTCATAATAAAAAGAGATCAAGCCTTAATTATTTCTAGTAGTCACCCCATGAATGCTTCTACTTATGGGCTTAAAAAGGCAGGTGCCATAAAGTCACCACCCAATAATACATTAGGAAATGATTCTCAACCTTTTTTTATTCCTAAATAAAGATAGGTGTTTTGGACATCACTCTTATTGGGTACCTTGGTTATGTGTTGTTTTATAATCGAGTTTTAAGCAATAATCCACTCCCCTCTCTCACACTATGCAAAAAGATAAAATTAAATAAACATCCCAAGCAAGCAAAGAAAGCAATAAATAAAGTCCTACTTAAGTCATAATATAAGTAAATCATCTAAAGACGAAGTAAATTACATATATAAATTAAGGCATTTAGTTAGGGTGGGAACATTGAATCCATCATATATATTTTACAAAAAAAAACTCTTTTATCTTTTATTTGATTTTCAGGGTTGAAATTTTTGACATGTGTCCATATTTTAAAGGAAAATCCAAGTTAAGTAATAAAAATCATTTTAAGCTTTTTTTTCATTTAAACGTGCTAAAAAATATTTTTTACTAATTATTGCATCCCAAAATAAATACATCCAAAACAAAAAAATAAGTTAAATAAAGCAAAATAATAAACAAAATGATAAAATAAAATAAATGCAAACAAAGTTAAACAACTAGTGTTCGAAAGAGAACCAATCGGGGTATGATTCCCAATGCATAATTGTCTCTAAAATCCTCCAAAGGCACATAAGGTTAATTACTCATACAAAATCACAAGTAAAACAAATAAATTAGCATTGCAAGTAAAAGGCCAATTAAAGAATAAAATACAAAAAAAAAATTATAGAATTGAATATGCATACAAGAGCAAAATATGTATAAAAAATGCATTAACAATTCAAAGATCGATAAAATAACATGAATAACAATCAAGAAAATAAAATATATGAAAATAGACCTAAAATTAGCCATGAACACCCCAAGGTAGGGTCATAGATTCCTATGACTGAAGGAAAGATGGGACGAGAAGAAATCCTTGCGATATCTCATCTATCGCATTGATAAATGGCCATCTATGGTGGCTTTTCCCATTTATCACTCGAAGGACCAAACAAAAAAATTGGAAATCACATCAAATTTACTAGAAATTTCAAGTAAACACTAAATACTCAAATATAGAGGCTTAAAACATGCCAAGCTAAAATTCTAGCCTTAAATCATGCTTTAACTATGCTAAATGACATTAAAATGCAAAACAATATAATAAAAATCAATGCTCCAAATTACACAACAATTGAGGGAATCATGCTCAATTTGATATTTCATTATGTATATAAATCCATATTAGCTTGGCATTCAATCGAAACACATGATTTCTATAATAATAGCACAAAACCACATTAATTTCAGCAGCAAACAACATAAATGTACATTACTAAATCTAAAGAGAGAAAGATGGATTGAGAACCTAGAATATTAGCCTCAGGAGATATTCTGGCTTTATATGTCTAGAATTATAGATCTCCACTCCGATCTTAACTTTTTGTTTTAAGAAAACAAAATGATTTTTGTGTGTGTGTGTGTTTGTTTGTTTGTTTGTTTGGATAAAAACAATGTTAGAGGTTTTGCCTTAGAGAGAGAAGAATTGATTTCTTCCTCTCCAAGAATTTGTTCTCTCTTTCTTTTATAAATGATCCCCCATTTTGAAACCCTAGATTTTTATCTTTTATAATTAAGAAAGAGTTAGAATTGAATTCCAAATCTTCCTCTCCAAATCTGGAGGGATTAATTACTCAAAATTTGGATTGAAATCACTAGAAATCTCTCTTCCCATTTTGAAAACCAAAAACATGTAAAATCTAAAAATTCAACCACATATGGTCGTCCCTTAGGCAAAAGCCTAAAATTCAAAAAAATACCCTTAATTTAACCCAAACAACAGGGAGGAGGCCACAGATGACAGATGATCGTTTATCATCATTGAAGGATAAAATCATGGTTTTTAGTGCTCTTGTGTTAAAACCTTTCAAAAACACTTCAAAAATCATTAAATTCTGAAGAAAATTATGGAAAATATACTAATTCCTTATCATCTAGTAACCCTGATCTAGGCTGCCTCGAGTAACAGCATCTACAAATGCCCCTAATTTTAGGGAAGTGGTGCACTAGTCCAAAATGAGCCAAAATTCAAAGTGAATGGAAAAAGATGTGTACGTGAGGCAGTGAATCTCTTGGTTGATTTTCTTAAAGTATGCACCATCTGTGGTAGTAAGTCTCTTCGTTGGTTATCTTAAAACACATACCATCTTTTTAGTTATTTTTTAATATACTTAGTGAGTAGTTTTCTTTACTTTTACCGAGGTAAACTAAAATCCTCATACTTTTATATGTACTGACTTTGTTTTGAGCTTTAATGCAATATAAGTGTTTTATTTCTTAGTTTTTAAGTTGATTCTTATCTTGATTTAATTTAATTTGATGATTAATGTATTAAATAAATGGTTAATTATTAATTTTATATGTGACTTATGATTTGTATATTCTTGGTTTCATTTACTCATGTTAATGCATATTTATGTTCTAAAAATTAAGACGGTATTGTGTTAATCTAAGGGTTGATTTAAGACTAAAAAAGGTGAACTAAGAATAGGCTTGAGTTAGATCTATTGAAAAAGGGTTTAATTAAGGTTTAGGCATTTATAAACCGAATTAATATGCTAAGTTTTAGATTATTCTTAATACTAGAATTTGATGCTTATAATGATATTCTGAATAAGATATCCATTTTTATACTAGTTTTCATAATCACTTGTGTTAATTTTAATAGAGTCATTTAAATAAGAGTTGGGGTGGATAGTTCATTTAATGAAAGTATTTTTATCATTGAATTTTACCACCTTTTCACATTCTTGTTTGTTTCTTAGCTTTAATTATTTATAGTTCAATTTTATTATCTAGTTACTGTTTATTTGCATTTAATCAATTCATTATCAATATAAGTTTGGGAATTCTTTTACTCATTATTCGCTTATAAATCTGAATTACATAATTTTAATCAATTCCTTAGGTTGATATTCTTGGGGTTATAATTTTATTGCTATATACTAATAGTATATCTAGTACACTTACTAAATACAGGTTAAGTTTTTGTTAAAAGAGAATAGGTCAAGTGGTCATTTTAAAGTAAGCTATATATGTGATTAATTATGGGAAATATTCCAATCAAGGGACTCAATTGAAAAGGAAAAAGGGAAAATTTAAGGGAAGAAACATGAAATTTTGGGAGAGAATGGAGTTAAGTGTAACTTTTGGGAAGTTAGTATAGAAATGAAGAAAACTCGAGGAATTTAGGGGGATGGTTGGCTAGCCACTTCAAAGTGCTTAAGTCAACCATTTTCTCCCATTTAATCCCTAAAAAGTTAAATCCTATTATTAAAAGGATAGAGAATTTAGAGGTTATTATTTTAGGGTAACAACTCCCTCTTCTCTTCTTTTTTATTTCTTGTAATTTAATAATTAATTAGAGAGTGATTCCTTTATATTATAACATGTTAATTTGTTGTATGTAGCAGGGCAAACCAGCAAAGGTAAATAAAATGAAGGAGGAGGAGCTTGAAGAAGGTCTATCTTACTAAAGAGGTATGCGAACTTTTTATGACTTTGAATGTTTATGCTTGTGTATATGACATGGGGAATGAGATATTGAATGCTAGAATGAGGTATTATCATGAAAATTAAGCTCAATAATGATTGAGAGCTGAAATAGAAAAGTTGTTCTTGAAATCACAAAAATCTTTCTTAAGACTCATCATACCAATCCAAACTATTTTGCTTATAACTCAAGATACAAGAATCCAAATTGAGTAATTCCAGTTGGAATAGAAAATAGACTATATTTATGTTTAATATGAAGAATTCAAAATCTAAATTCCCTTGTAAGGTGATGAAAATTGAGCTTAAACTTTCACTATGTCCACTACCTTGCCATTAGGAACAATCTATTTTGTTTGATAAATATCTGAAGATTTACATGCTTAAATGGAGTGATTTTTTATATTTTGGAAATTAAAAATACAGGGGAATAACTTTGTTGAAGGCCACTTTACCTAAAAATGTCGTTTACTAGGTTTAAAATAGCATACAACCTGAACCTAAAAATCTTCCTTTAGGATTTTTAGGGCAAAATGGACCTCACAGTCACCACCAAATGGGTAACCACTGTGAACCAATCCATAACTAAATTTGCACTTACCTCATAGTTAGCATAAATCTTTAACCAAACTGATCCTCTTATATTTCATTTTATACTTGATTTTTAGGCCCCAAATTGTTACCGAAGTTTGTATAAACCTTCCCAAATATTTTTTGAGCATTTTAAATATAAAAATAAAGATAATTTGTGACATTAAATATGTGAAAAAAATATTGACATATATTAATAAAGTTGGAGCATATTGTATATGTATGTCTACATAGGTAAAGTTATACAATGATAGTTATACAACTATAATTATGGTTATACAATGATAGTTAAATTACACTATTGTAATTGTTTTGAACACTTGCATGTGTAATTATGCAATATGATTAGTGCAAACAATGAAAGGAATTATATGAAAATTAATTTAATACTTGCATTGGAGCAACTGCAATAGTCTTAACCCCGCTTGGATCTATAGTTTATCCCTATTTGAGACCACAATTTTGACCCCATTTGGATCCACAGTTTTGATATCTTTGGTTATCCACAAGACTAATACTTTTGGGCATTCATATGATCGACACCAATGGGTATCCACAGCATCTGTTATCCACACTATAGAACTTAGGTAGGCATTCACAGAAAAGAAATGAATTTTTAAAGAAATTGCTAAATAGTGATGGGTTACACCTTATTACACTTGCATTATAAGTAATGTAATAGAACATTTTTCCTTGTTATTGTTAGAAAGTTCTTCGATGAAAACAAAATGTACCATTATATTGTTACATATTGGTGTGTTTGGTAATGCCATTATGAGTGGTTGTTCACATATTGATTATTTCCCACTAAGTTGTATAGCTTAGCATAGGTTTCATCCATGTAGATACTTAAGTTGGGACTCTTCACTAGGGGTGAGATTTTCCACGATAAGGCCAACACTAGGAAGAGTCAAAGTATGAAGATACTATCTTTTTGCTTTTCCCTTTGTATATTTCCATTTTGTACTAAGTAAAATGGTTTGTAAAGAATAAAATGGTTGTAAAACAAAATATAGCAAGTATTCCTTTTTATATAAATTTTATCCAATATGATGATTTAGTTAGTATGCTAATTAATGTGATAATTATGCAAATGGACTATATTATGAGTGATTACATATAAGGTGGTATGTATGATAGTCTTGAATAGGAATATGGTAACCAAAAATGTTAGGGTAATCTTTACATTTTTGGTATCAAAGCCTAGGTTTAGGCTGTTATGGCTATTAGGAGTTTATGAACATGCATGTATAGAATGTTAATTTTGTTAAACTAATGCAAATGCCCCTATTTTCTTACAAATAATTGATCATAGAGGGGTCCAGGGAAGTAGTAAAGAAAACTGCTGAAAGCAATTTGCTAGTGAGATCAAACCCTTCTAATCCAGGATCCTTAGCATCTACTCAGGGTGATGTACATACGGCTACTATCCTTGGGAAGCATTTTTGAAACCTTCTCAAGATATGGCCCAAATTCTATTAAGGGTGATGACTCCCAAAGCTCCTATTGCAGAAATTAAGAAACATAGAGCAAAGGAATTCTTTGGTACTACATTAGAGGAATTGGAAAAGGTAGAATTTTGGTTAGAAAGGATTCAACATGTATTTAATAAGATCTAACGTCTAGCTAGTCAAAAAGTGATGTGTGTTGTATCCTTACTTCAAAGACCGGCATAAGGTGGAAGTTAGTGTTAAAGTAGCCATAATTGCTTGATCCTCTCACTTGGAAATTATTTGAGGAGTTCAATAAAAGATAGGTTATTAAAGCTTATAAAGAAGAGAAATGAAGACAATTTCTAAATTTGGAGTAGAAAAGTATGACTATAGTTGAGTATGAGAAGTTCATCCATCTAAGCAAATATGTACCAGAATCTATGCTAATTAAAGCCTTTAAGTATCAATAATTTAAGTATGGCTTAAACTATCGTATTAGGAAGCACTTGATCAAACCCACTTCATTGCAGTCAATGGACTACTATCTATTGGTATAAGCAGCCATTCGAGTAGAAAGGAATGAACTGACCAAGAAAAAGAGAGAGCAAAAAAGAAGATTAGCTAGAGGTGGTACTGATGGAATATGACATGATATGTTCATGGTAATCGTGTAGCGGAAAAACGATAAAAACAATCATACATGCCATACAATTCCATGACAAGAATCGAAAACATGCAATTTTAGGGTTTTAAAACTTACAACTTTAGATGCCTTGTAAATCTTTAATTTGGTGATGACCAGCAACTAAGATAACTTTATCCGCCTTAGATCTTGATCACCAATGCCAAGGAATAGCCTTTAACGCCACTCCCTCTATTCTTACACACACAATTGCACCGACGGCTTAAAATCGAGATTGCTAGCTCTCTTTTACGGTATTGTGTAATGGCTATGGTTTGAAGCTACAAAATTTGATTTTGTACTTCTCTTAGGTTGCTATTACTACCCAAGAACACAAGAGAATGAGGAACAATCCTTTCTCTTTGTGAAAATTGGCCAAAAGAATTTTGTGTGAGAGAGAGAAGAATTCACGCCAAACCTAGGGAACTAAGGTTTCACGCCAAAATCTAGTTATATCTCTAGGGTTTTATTTCTTTTCATATATATATCCTTATCTTTTGGCAAGCGTTTGATCTGAATTTTACCATCTCAAGATAATTAATTCAACTTCAATCACTTCCTAAAAATAAGTAATATATATTTATTTAAACTCCTTTGAATTTAAAATTCAAATTTGAAATAAAACACAAGACATTTAATTAAATAAAATCACTTAATATAAATAATAAGCATGTGCCAAAATTCCTTGGTTTTTATCTTGAAATTTCGGCCACTTCACTTTATATTTAAATGATTTAATTTAATTTAAATTCTTTTAGGCTTTAATACTCAATTAACTTAATTAATACAAGATAATTAATTAATTGAAATTAAACCATATGGGCTGAATTTTTCTCTCTCATGGGCCAAGGTCCAATAGCATTTATAATGCCCATTACATACATTAATTTGACTTTAATTAAAAGCCTAAATTAATGCCCAATACTTTATTTAAATATTTTAAGCCCAATGCTTTGTGTGCGATCCTATAGGTCCATTTAATGTTGGCAATGAATTAATGAATTAATTCAAAGGCTATATATATTCTCTAGCAAGATATTATAGCATTCCAAATTAAATGAAATGCATATGGCATTTAGTGACCTAATGCAATTTTACATAGTCCCTTACCCATAAATATCAGAATTAATATAAGGCATTGAACTAGTCATCCTTATATATATTAATTCCTTTCTTGATATTCCAGTAACACTGAACTCTCAGATAAATAATGATCACTCATTATTTCATCTCAGTATGGCCATACGCTTCTCAGTTCATTGATCAAGTGGCCGATGATATTTTCTCTCTTATAGAGAGGGGTAATCCCTTCACTTCTCTCATGCTCTCTAACATGAATCAATGCATACCCGTACTTGTCACTCTGCTACGAGCACGTTAGGTGTATGTCAAAGCACACAGTAATTCATAAAGAGTTTCATAGAGATTTTAGGTCTAAGAACTCCGATACAAAACTTGCATATGAGAAACACTTATTACTTGTACCATGTAGTGTTCTCATGAGTGGATCGAATCCAGATACCATGTTCTAAACATGTATCTATGATCTCTGATTGACACACTTATCCTTATGATCCGTAAGACAGAACTCAACTTATCAGAGAGAGCATACTAGTCTTAATTCATTTGTTATTCCCAAAACAATGACTGACTAGGGATATTTAGAATGAAGACTCATTTGTTTCAAGGTCTTACAACCATGTGCCTCACACATGATAACTTAAACTGAAACAACATTCTTGGATAGTTCTATCAATTGATATGTACAGGAATACAATAGATAAAACAAATGCCTCATTTTATTAATTAAAGTGTTTTATTACAATGCATTGGTGCTAGGGCTTAAACTAACAATCTCCCACTAGCACTAGTCCTAATTTGGCATAGCCCTAAGACCAAACGCTCTCAAATGAGCTTCGTGCAGATTTGGACGCAACTGTTTCATCAAAGGATCTGCTACATTGTCTTCACTTGCTATCTTGCTAACCTTGACTTCCCCACGATCAATGATTTCTCTGATCAGGTGGTACCTCCTGAGTTTGTGTTTGGATTTCTAGTGTGACTGGGGCTCCTTAGCCTATGCGATGGCCCCTTTGTTGACACATAAAATTTCTAATGGATCTAGGATGCTTGGGACCACTCCTAATCCAGAAATGAAACTTTTAATCCAAACAGCCTCTTTTGCAGGCTCACTCGCTGCAATATACTCAGATTCTATAGTTGAGTCGGCAACAGTCTCTTGCTTCGAGCTTCTCCAGCTGACAGCACTACCGTTTAAAACAAAAACAAACCCAGATTGCGATCTAGAATTCTAAGTGCTGGTCTGAAAAGCAGCAACGGCATAACCTTGTATGACGAGCTTTTATTGACCACCATACACCAAGAAGTGATCCTTAGTCCTTCGCAGGTACTTTAGAATCCCTTTTACAGCAAACCAATGCTTCTCACCAGGGTCTTGCTGAAACCTACTGGTTATACTTAGTGCATGAGCAACATCCAACCTAGTACATAACATAGCGTACATGATAGATCCAATAGCAGATGCATATGGGATTCTACTCATGTTGTCCCTTTCCTCTTTGGTTTCAGGGCACTGTTCTTTAGTCAAAGGAACTCCCAAAGCCAAAGGTATGTACCCTTTCTTTGAGTCTCCCATACTAAAATGCTTTAGTACTTTGTCTATGTACTTTTCTTGACTTAGTCCCAAAAGCCGATTCGATCTATATCTATATATTCGAATACCAAGTATTGTCTCGGCTTCACCTAAGTTTTTCATTGAGAAACATTTTCCCAACCATTGCTTAACCTTTTGGAATGTTGGAATGTCATTCCCAATGAGGAGGATGTAATCCACATATAGGATCAAAAATACTACTATGCTCCCACTAACCTTCTTGTACACAGAAGGCTCATCTTCGTTCTTGATGAAGTCAAATTCTTTGACTGCCTTATCAAAACGAAGATTCCAACTTTGGGATGCTTGCTTTAATCCATAAATGGATTTTTGAAGCTTGCAAACCTTCTTAGGATGCTTGGGATTGACAAAACCCTCAAGCTGTGTCATATACACATCCTCAAGTAAATTTTCTTTGAGGAAAGCAGTTTTGACATCCATTTGCCATATCTCATAATCATGATATGCAGCTATGGCAAGCAAGATCCTAATGGACTTGAGCATGACTATAGGCGAAAATGTCTCATCATAGTCTACACCATGAGTTTGTCGAAAACCTTTTACTAGTCTACCTTTGTAGGTCTTATCAGCTTTGAGTTTGAATAGCCACTTGCATTCAATTACCTTTGCACCTTCCGGTGGATCAACCAAGGTCCAAACCTGGTTATCTTACATTGATTGCATCTCGAATTTTATGGATTCAAGCCAATTTTTCGAGTCTGGGCTTTCAATAGCTTCTCGGTAGGTAGTAGGATCCTCACGATCTACTAACTCAATAGTGTCACTGTCAATGATTAGAAATCCATATCTCTCAATCTCCTGAAGTACCCTACCGGACCTTCTAGGTACTTGTGTAATGGGTTCTTGTTCCACAACTTGTTGTAAACTTGATCCCACTTCAACTCATCCTCTATAAGAGCTTGTGGCACTTGAATTTCTCCAAGTTCTACTTTACTCCCACTGTCTTTCTTGAGAAGGAACTCCTTTTCCAAGAAAACAGCCTTGCGAGCAACAAATACTTTGTTCTCGGCTTGTGAGTAAAAGCAGTATCCCTTTGTTTCTTTGGGATAACCCACAAACAAGCAGATAGTGGATTTGGACTCTAGTTTGTCAGATGTTAATTTCTTAACATGTGCTTCACAGCCCCAAATCCTGAGAAATGACATATTGGGTTCTTTTCCAGTCCATACCTCGTATGGTGTCTTCTCAACTGCTTTAGTTGGAGTACGGTTTAGTAGAAACGCAGCAGTTTCTAATGCATAACCCCAAAAAGAGACAGGAAGATTAGCTTGACTCATCATAGATCGAACCATATCCAATAGAGTTCGATTTCTCCTTTTGGACACACCATTCTATTGTGGTGTTCCGGGAGGAGTGAGCTGTGAAATAATACCACACTCTTTTAGATGACTGTCAAATTCTTGGCTTAAGTATTCGCCACCTTGATCTGATCAAATGGCTTTTATACCTTTGCCAAGTTGTTTTTCTACTTTGTTCTTAACCTCTTTGAATTTCTCAAAAGTTTTAGATTTGTACTTCATTAGATAGACATAGCCATATCTACTGAAGTCATCTGTGAACGTCACGAAGTAGCTAAAACCACCTCTAGCTTGTTTACTTAATGGTCCACATACATCGGTATGTATTAGTTCCAATAAGCCATTAGTCCTTTCACCTTTCTTGTTAAAAAGACTCTTTGTCATTTTTCCATGCAAATATGGCTCGCATGTATCATAAGACTCTAAGTCGAATGACCCAAGCACTCCAGTTTTTTGGAGTCTTGAAATGCATTTTTCGTTTGCATGTCCTAAACGACAATGCCAGAAGTTAGTAGGGTTCAATTCGTTTGATTTAACCCTCTTTGTATTAATGTTGTATATGGATTCTTTCTTTTGTAAATCAAGGATATAAAGGCCATTTTGCAACATGGCATTGCCATAAGAAATGCCTTGGCGATGAATATGAGCATTGCCATTTTAAATAACAAAATCAAATTCATCCAAATCCAAACATGAAACTGAAATAATGTTTCTGCTCATAGCAGGCACATAATAACAATTTTTCAAAACTAAACAAAGTCTGAAAGGTAAAGTGAGTTGATAATCGCCTATCTCCATGGCAGCAACTCATGCACCATTCCCCACACGGAGGTCCACTTCATTCTTCCCAAGTAACTGCCTATTTCTTAGCCCCTGCACATTTGAACAAATGTGAGAACCACAACCGGTATCGAATACACAAGTGGTAGAAATAGAAAGGTTAATCTCAACAACAAAAATACCATAACTGGATGCCTTGGCTCCATTCTTCTTTTGTTCTTCCTTGAAGAGAGCACAATTCTTCCTCCAATGCCCTATCTTGTTGCAATGGAAGCAAGTGCTCCCACTCTCTTTGAGCTTCTGTGCCTTGGGCTTGGATTGGGCCTGAGGTGCACTCCCACTTGACTTGAACCGAGCCAGGTCATTCTTGGGTTTTGCCTTTCCCTTTCCATTTCCCTTGGCGGGTCCCTTTTTAATGCCCCCTTAAACCATCAATACGGGATTGGTCTTTCAAATGTTCTCTTCAGCATTCTTAAGCATCCCATGAAGCTCAATGAATGACTTGTTCATTGCATGCATATTATAATTCATCACAAATGGATCATAATCATCAGTCAATGATCCTAAGATCAAGTTAGTGGCCAATTCCTTTAGCACTTGTACCTCAAGCTTCTCAAGAGTATCAAGATACCCTTTCATCTTGAGTACATGGGTACTAATAGGAGTACCCGCAGCCATCTTACAAGAAATCAAGGCCTTTGTTGTCACGAACCTCTCGTGACAAGCTTGCTCTTGGAATATCTCCTTAAGGTGCACCAAGATCGCATAAGCCTCTTGGTCCATAAATTGCTTTTGTAAGTCAGGCACCATAGTGGCCAGCATCAGACAGGTCACATCATTGGAGTCGCTCTTCTTGGTCTCAAAAGTTTCCTTTTGAACTACAGAGGTGTTCCTAGCAGGTTCTTCAGGCAAAGGTGCATCCAAAACATATGACTTTTTCTCTTGCTTAAGAACTATTCTTAAGTTTCGAGACCAGTCTATGAAATTGGTGCCATTCAATTTGTCCTTTTCAAGGACCGATCGCAATGAGAAATTGTTGTTTGAAGATGCCATTTTCAATCTACAATAAAATTTAGCAAGATTAAATGAGGTCTTATTTATAATCCCACAAACCGAATTAATATCCCTTTAAATAATTCGCGTTAGTGATTTAACATGGGCCAAGATCCACTTTTCACAATAACTTATTAGTCAAGCTGAGCTTGTACACCTAACAAGTTAAGTTACTTAGGTAGGAAAATTCTAATCATGTCTCGTACATGACTCTTGGATCAAATGGGCTAACATCTTAAGATGTTATAGCACAAACCCATTTATTAGTTTCCTAGGTCCGGGCATCCCTTTCCATGTTAAGTCCAACCTACATTCACAACCCATGCCTCACAAAGATAATCGGGCGCATCTAGGACTCCTAGTCTACGTGACCGATGATCGATGCCTTGACATGTTTCGAATTAGGAAGGCAACTTTGTGACTTACTATTTTTAGGGATTTATTTTATTACGGCTTACATGGCATACGCTTTGTCATCCATTCATAGCATGCATATATAAATAATTGCATAAAGTAAAGCGTGACAAACATGGGCCCAAAAACCTACAACTATGATTCTATACTATTACATAAGAATCTTCGAGTTTGGCTTCTCCACTCCGGTGGGCTTCATCTTGATTTACAAAGTCTTCAAGTATATTCTATTCTAAAAAATAAATGAAACTTTTACAATAATACATAATGGCTCGTAGGCCATATTTAATTATAAAAACCCAGGGCCCATGAATGCACTATGCATATCCATTCATCACACCAAACAAGCAAATAAATATACATAACATTCATGGATCAAACAAAGTCCAATTATAATTAATTTAGCCAAGCCCATTAATAGAAATTGTGTACTTAAACCTTTAAGAGATGACCCCGTGATGGGCCTGGGCCAAAGCCCAATGGACTAAATCTTCTTATTGAATAAGTTCTCTTAAAAGCCCAAAACACTAACTAGTTAGATTTGTGCCATAAATCAACTCTAGTATAATTTCCAATTTTGCCATTTTTTTAATTTTATGTCATACAACCCATAAACATTAAAAATACATATAATATGTACCAACATGAATTAAAACACAAAATCATGAAGAACATATATATGCTACACAACATGCATATAAAAACAAACAAACAACAAAACTAGTTGTTTAATGCTTATGTGATGCCACAAAATGCATAAATACTTAAATCAATTTTATAAGTAATTTAATAAATTAAATAAGGTCATAAATATTGATTTAATATTCTGTACCAATCTGATCTAAATGTGTTTTTACCATTTTAATCAAAACAAAACAAATAATGTTGATTAAACATGTAACAAACACAAACTAGTCATAGTTTTAAGTGATTTTAAAATTAATCAATTAAATTGTCATGGACCAGAATTAAAAAAAAATTAAAATATGTCCAGACCTGATATTTAATCTTTAAAAATCACTTACAAATATGCTTAAAACGTTTTTACATTTAATATTTAAAACTAGTTGTAAAACTAACAATTAACATGCCAAAAAGCACCTAGTTTTAATATTAACATATACCATCATGTATTATCAATTAAATCCGACCATTAACAGCTCCTAAAATATCTTAGGACAGTATATTAACATTTCATATTAATTATAATACCTATCTAATCAATTAAAATTGTTTTTACACCAAAACAATGCAAAAAACTCAAAACAGAAAATTTCAGCATTGCATGTTTTCTAAATAACGATTTTTAATTAATTTTTTCATGCATCTAAAGCACTAAAATAAGCATGATTAGTCTCCGATACCACTGATGGAATATGACATGATATGTTCATGGTAATCGTGCAGCGAAAAAACAATAAAAACAATCATACATGCCATACAATTCCATGACAAGAATAAAAAACATGCAATTTTAGGGTTTTAAAACTTACAACTTTAGATGCCTTTTAAATCTTGAATTTGGTGATGACCAGCAACTAAGATAACTTTATCCGCCTCAGATCTTGATCACCAATGCCAAGGAACAGCCTTTTATGCCACTCCCTCTATTCTCACACACACAATTGCATCGACGGCTTAAAATCGAGATTGCTAGCTCTCTTTTACGGTATTGTGTAATGGCTATGGTTTGAAGCTACAAAATTTGATTTTGTACTTCTCTTAGGTTGCTATTACTACCCAAGAACACAAGAGAATGAGGAACAATCCTTTCTCCTTGTGAAAATTGGCCAAAAGAATTTTGTGTGAGAGCGAGAAGAATTCACGCCAAACCTAGGGAACTAGGGTTTCACGCCAAAATCTAGTTATATCTCTAGGGTTTTATTTCTTTTCATATATATATCCTTATCTTTTGGCAAGTGTTTGATCTGAATTTTACCATCTCAAGATAATTAATTCAACTTCAATCACTTCCTAAAAATAAGTAATATATATTGATTTAAACTCCTTTGATTTTAAAATTCAAATTTGAAATAAAACACAAGACATTTAATTAAATAAAATCACTTAATATAAATAATGAGCATCTGCCGAAATTCCTTGGTTTTTATCTTGGAATTTCGGCCACTTCACTTTATATTTAAATGATTTAATTTAATTTAAATTCTTTTAGGCTTTAATACTCAATTAACTTAATTAATACAAGATAATTAATTAATTGAAATTAAACCATGTGGGCTGAATTTCTCTCTCTCATGGGCCAAGGTCTAATAGCATTTATAATGCCCATTACATACATTAATTTGACTTTAATTAAAAGCCCAAATTAATGCCCAATACTTTATTTAAATATTTTAAGCCCAATGCTTTGTGTGCAATCCTATAAGTCCATTTAATGTTGGCAATGAATTAATGAATTAATTCAAAGGCTATATATATTCTCTAGCAAGATATTATAGCATTCCAAATTAAATGAAAATGCATATGGCATTTAGTGACCTAATGCAATTTTGCATAGTCCCTTACCCATAAATATCAGAATTAATATAAGGCATGGAACTAGTCATCCTTATATTTATTCATTCCTTTCTTGATATTCCAGTGACACTGAACTCTCAGATAAATAATGATTACTCATTATTTCATCTCGGTATGGCTATACACTTCTCAGTTTACTGATCAAGTGGCCGATGATATTTTCTCTCTTATAGAGAGGGGTAATCCCTTCACTTCTCTCATGCTCTCTAACATGAATCAATGCATTCCCAAGCATACCCATACTTGTCACTCTGTTACGAGCACGTTAGGTGTATGTCAAAGCACACAGTAATTCATAAAGAGTTTCATAGAGATTTCAGGTCTAAGAACTTCGATACAAAACTTGCATATGAGAAACACTTATGACTTGTACCATGTAGTGTTCTCATGAGTGGATCGAATCCAGATACCATGTTCTAAACATGTATCTATGATCTCTGATTGGCACTCTTGTCCTTATGATCCGTAAGACAGAACTCAACTTATCAGAGAGAGCATACTAGTCTTAATTCATTTGTTATTCCCATAACAATGACTGACTAGGGATATTTAGAATGAAGTCTCATTTGTTTCAAGGTCTTACAACCATGTGTCTCACACATGATAACTTAAACTGAAACAACATTCTTGGATAGTTCTATCAATTGATATGCACAGGAATACAATAGATAAAACAAATGCCTCATTTTATTAATTAAAGTGTTTTATTACAATGCATTGGGGCTAGGGCTTACACTAACAGGTACATCTATAGGAAAGAGACCTTAGGTTTCATAGGTAAATAAACCAACTGTATCTTTCAACAATCCCTCTGCTCCGGATAGATGACAGGGAACATTTACATCAGCTAAATTATGTAAAAAGATGACAGTAGAACATAGTTGAGGACAATTGCCAAAGTGTACCAATTGTTCAAAGAGACATTTGGGTACCTGTAGGATGCTAAAATGTGTTTGCTTTAGATGCGGTGGTAATGATCATTTCATGGCCAACTGCCCATTGAAACAAAAGCAGGGGTGTACATAGCAAAATAGTAAGGGAGCTTTTAGTACATCCTCAACAAGCAAAGGGTGAGGAAAAGGTCGAGGTGGAGCTAGACAATTTAGAGCCTAGTCCAAAAATGCCTCTAAGATCGCTGATCGACCTTTTGCTCCTGCCCGAGCATATGCAATGAAAGCTCGTAAAGATGTGGATGCCTCAGAAGTTATAATGGGTCTTTTCTCACTTTTTAGCACTGACGAGCATGTGCTTATTGATCCAGGTTTTACTCATTCTCGTATTTGTGTTAGGGATCTGGGTAAAAACATGACAAATATGGATCAGTTAGATTTTAATATATGTATAACTAGTCCATTAGGCCATTGTGTTTGTGTGAATAAAATGCATAGGAATTGCCCTATTGTGATTCAAATGAGAGAATTTTCAGCCAACTTAATAGAGTTACCATTCCATGAATTTGATGTGATACTATGCATAGATTGGTTAACTAAACACCAAGCAATAATGAATTGTAAGACAAGGATGGTAGAGCTTAAAGATGCAGAGGGAAAGGAAATAATAGTCTATGGTATTCGATCAAAACCTTTCACAAATGTCATATCGGCTATGCAAGCTAGATGTTTCCTTAGAAAGGGTGCGAAGCATTCTTAGGCTTAGTGCCTAATTCCAAAAGAGAGAAAGTAAATCTTTAGGATATACCAACGGTCAATGAATTTCATGATGTGTTTCCAGATGAGCTACCTAGTCTCCCATCGGAAAGAGAAATAGAATTATCTATAGAAACTTTACAAAGAACCGCTCTCATCTCTAGGGTGTCGTATAGAATAACACCACCAGAACTAAAGGAGTTGAAAGTTCAATTACAAGAGTTATTAGATAAGGATTTTATTAGTCCTAATGTATCCATTTAGGGAATACCAGTGTTGTTTGTCAAAAACAAATGTGGCACCTTAAGGATGTGTCTTAATTACAGGCATCTCAACAAGGCGACAATGAAGAATAAATATCCCTTATCTCATATTGAAGATTTATTTGATCAATTAAAGCGTGTCGAGGTGTTTACTAAGAATGACTTGCGATCGGGATATTACCAACTTTGAGCGAAGGATGAGGACATCTCGAAAACTGCTTTTAGAATCCAATATGGCCATTATAAATTTTTGGTTATGCCTTTTAGGTTAACTAATGCTCTAGCGATTTTTATAAATTTGATGAATAGAGTATTTATACATTATTAAACCAATTTCTAGTAGTGTTTGTTGATGATATACTGGTCTACTCATAAAATAAAGTAGAACATGTGAGAATTGTGTTACAGACTGCAAGAGAAATAACTATATGCTAAGCTAAGCAAATGTGATTTATATCTTAAGGAGGTTTCTTTTCTTTGACACATTGTGTCATCATAAGGCATTAGAATGGACCCTAGAAAGGTGGAAGCCATTATCAATTGGAAGTCAACCCAAAATATATTGAAAGTGAGGAGTTTTCTAGGCCTAGTTTGGATGTTATCACTGCTTTATGAAAGGATTTTTAATCATTGCCTCACCACTTACTAAGCTACTTTAGAAGGATGCTGAATTTGAGTGGACTGATAAATGTCAGGAGAGTTTTGAGCAATTGAAAAGGATGCTAATAAAAGCCTCGGTTCTTACTCAACCAACATCCAATAAAGAATATTCTATATAAAGTGATGCCTCCAAAAATGAATTGGGTTGTGTGTTGATGCAAGATAGTAAGGTTATGGCATATGCATCAAGGCAATTAAAACCTCATGAATAGAACTATACTATTCATGATTTAGAGTTGGTGGCCGTAGTATTTTCTTTGAAGATATAATGGCACTACTTGTATGGAGAAAGATGCAAGATTTATACAGATCATAAAAGCCTCAAGTATCTACTTATGCAGAAAGATCTTAACTTGATATAGAGTAGATGGTTGGAATTATTTGAATACTACAATTGTATAGTTGATTATAACCCAAGTAAAGCAAACGTTGTGGTGAATGCCTTATGTAAAAAAATTGTGGCATTGTTACTATTGCAACTATGTAAATAAAGATTTACACCAGATGGAGCATTAACAACTCAACTAAAAGCATAACCCAATATAAAGCAAACAATAATTGATGTCCATAAAGATGATGAAAAATTATGACAAATAGTTCAATAAATACATTAAGAAGGCCCATCGGAGTACTCATTAAGAGAAGATGGAGGTGTGTATTATCAAACTAGATTGTATATGCCAGATGATAAAGAGTTAAAGAAAATCTTACTGCTGGAAACGCATAACACGATTTTCACTATACATCCTAGAGGTAATAAGATTATCAAGACTTGAAGCAATTTTATTGGTGGCCAAAAATGAAAAGAGATATGGTTAAGTATTTTCTAAGTGCCTGACTTACTAACAAGTGAAGACTGAACAACAATTCCCTTCCTGATTGTTGAATCCCATTGTAATTCCATAGTGGAAATGGGAAAATATCACCATGGATTTTGTTACAAGGTTGCCCCTCACTCAAAGAAAGCATAATGTAGTATGGGTAATTATAAATAGGCTAACCAAGATAGCTCATTTCATACCAATTCGATCGAACTACTCGCTGGACAAATTTGTTGAATTGTATGTAAATGAAATTATCTAATTGCATACGATTCTCGTATCGATAATTTTTTATCGAGAGTTTGGAAGAAGGCTTTAGGCATTTAAGCACACATATGGACAATCCAAAAGAGTCATTCAGGTGCTAGAGGATATAATGAGAGGATGCATCTTAGATTTTCCTGGAAGTTTTGATACATACCTTGCATTGATGGAGTTTGCATACAATAATAGTTATCAAGCTAGCATTTGTATGGCCCCGTATGAAGCTCTATATGGCCAAAGTGTAAAACTCCAATCTATTGGGTTGAGTTAACTGAGAAAAAGGTAATCAGTTCTAACATTGTTAAAGATACTAAGAAGAAGGTATAAATTATCAAGAAAGATTAAAGGCCACCAGTGACAGATAAAAGTCATATGCAGACCTAAAGAGAAAGGATATTGAATATCAAGTGGGAGATAAGGTTTTCTTAAAAGTGTCACCATGGAAAAAGGTAATACAATTTGGGAAGAAAATAAAGTTTAGTCCAAGGTTTATTGGCCCATATGATGTTGTAGAATGGGTTGGACTTGTTGCATATAGTTTGGAGCTTCCTTCGCAATTATCTAAGTTGCATGATGCCTTTCATATTTCCATGCTTCAAAGGTAATGATAAGATAAATCCCACATAATGCCCCTATAAAAAATAAAAGTATAACCTAACTATTCTTATGATGAAGAACTAAAAAAAATCTTAGCTAAGGAAGTTAGATAGCTGCAAAACAAATAAATTCTTTTAGTTAATGTGCTATAACAGCATCATTGTATGAAAGTGGCCACATAGGAACCTAAATAAATCATAAGAGCATGGTACCCATAACTATTCAAATCAGGTATAAATTTCGAGGACAAAATTCTTTTAAGGGGGAAAGAAATGTGAGCCCCCTATTTAGGCCTTGGGAGAATATATATGTGTGCTTAAATGATAATATGATCATTACGTGTGTGTATAGTTAGTGAATTGCAAGTTGGCTTATAGAGGTAATTGTTTAAAAAAAAAAGAGAAGTAAAATGGTCATTTTAAAATAAGCATGCATGTGATTAATTATGGGAATGATACCTATGTAGGGATATAAATGACACCTAAACCTAAGATTGAAGAGGGTATAGGTGCAGTAGTGTAAGATGTTAATACACGCATTCCCTATAGTAACACTTATAATCCAGGGTGGAGGAATCATCCTAATTTTTCATGAGGAGAAAGGAATCATGCCTCATCATCCAACCCTCAACTTAGGGCCCTCTTCCATCAAAACATGGCTTCTTACCAAACATAAGCACCAACACATTATCCATCCACTTATAAAGCCTAAACTTATCAACCCTTAGGATTTTAACCAAAGCCTCAACCTACCCAAGATAAGAAGCCTAATTTAGAAGAGATGCTTGCCAGTTTCATAACTACTCAATCTACATTCATGGTTGGTCAAGATGCTAGATGGAAATCTCAGGATGTATGGATGAGAAATCAATATGCCTCCATCAGGAACTTAGAGACTCAAGTTGGGCAACTTGCAAATTCACTCTCTAACCATACTTATGGCATTTTACCACCCAGTATGGATCACAACCCAAAGGAAGAAGCTTATAGGACATCACATGACAAATACATGAAGATCATGTAGCAAAAAAATCAAAAATATAGATCATTCATGCCACGCAATATACGATATAGAATTGAAACATGCAATTTTAGGGTTTTAAAAACTTACAAGTTTAGATGCTCTTCAAAACTTGAATTTTGCAATGGCAAATATATAAAATGAACTTATATACTTTAGATCTGGAACACCAATGCCAAGAAGCTGCCTTTAAGCCACTCCTCTCTATTCTTACACACACACTTGCAAAGATGGCTTAAAACCAAGAGTGCTAGCTCTATGTTTGAATATTTGGCAATGGAAATGGATTGAAGCCACCAAATCTGATCTTGTTCTTCTTTTAGGTTGTTTTTGCTGCCCAAGAACACAAGAGAACAAGAAAGAATTCTTTCCCCTTATGTATTTCGGCCAAGAGAGAGGGAGCAAAAGATGGCTAGGGTTAGTCTTCCTTTTAATTAATTAATATATATCACTTGTTTAGGTTAAGTGTGAATGCCGAAATTTACTATCTTTAGGTAGTAAATTCAGCCTCCATTACTTCCTAATTAAGTGACATATATTAATTCAAATTCCTTTAAATTTTAAATTCAAATTAATTTAAAATAAACATAAGACATTTAATCAAAACAAATCACTTTATTAAGGATTTATTGTTGCCGAAATTCCTTAGGATTCTACCTTGATTTTTCGGTCACATTATCTCCCATTTAATTAATTTATTTTGATTCAAATAAAATTTAGGATTTGATACTCAATTACATTAATTAATCCAAGATAATTAATTAATTGAAATTAAATCTACATGGGCCGAAATTTCCTCTCTCATGGACCAATGTCCATTTAGCAATTTTAATACCCATTAATTTGACTTTAAATAAAAGCCCAAATTAATGTCCAATATTCTATTTAAATATTTTAAGCCCAATGTTTTGTGTGCGATCCTATAGGTCTATTTAATATTGGCAATGAATTAATGAATTAATTCAAAGGCTATATATATTCTCTAGCAAGATATTATAGCATTTCAAATTAAATGAAAATGCAAATGGCATTTAGTGACCTAATGCAATTTTGCATAATCCCTTACCCTTAAATATCAGAATTAATATAAGGTATGGAACTAGTCATCCTTATATATACTAGTTCTTTTCTTGATATTCTAGGGACACTGAACTCTTAGATAAATAATGATTTCTCATTATTTTATCTCGGTATGGCCATACACTTCTCAGTTCATTGATCAAGTGGCCGGTGATATTTTCTCTCTTATTAAGAGGGCTAATCCATTTACTTCTCTCATGCTCTCTAACATGAATTAGTGCATACCTATACTTGTCACCCTATTACGAGTACGTTAGGTGTATGTCAAAGTACATAGTAATTCATAAAGAGTTTCATAGAGATTTTAGGTATAAGAACTCCGATGCAAAACTTGCACATGAGAAACACTTATAACTAGTACTATACAGTGTTCTTATGAACGGATCAAATCCAAATACCATGTTCTAAACATGTATCTATGATCTCTGATTGACGCTTTTGTCCTTATGATCCGTAAGACAAAAGTCATCTTTTCAGAAAGAGCATACTAGTCTTAACTCATTGTTATTCCCATAATAATGACTAACTATGGATATTTAGAATGAAGTTTCTATTGTTTTAAGGTCTTACAACCATGTGCCTCACACATGATAACTTAAACTGAAACAATATTCTTGGATAGTTCTATCAATTGATATGCACAGGAATACGATAGATAAAACAAATGCCTCATTTATTAATTTAAGTGTTTTATAACAATGCATTGGGGCTAGGGCTTACACTAACAATCTCCCACTAGCACTAATCCCAATTGGGCATAGCCCTCAAACCAAACGCTCTCAAATGAGCTTCGTGCAGATTTGGAAACAACTGTTTTGTCAATGGATCTATTACATTGTTTTCACTTGCTATCTTGCTAATCTTGACGTCCCCACGATTAATGATTTCTTTGATCAAGTGATACCTTCTGAGTATGTATTTGGATTTCTGGTGTGACCAGGGCTTCTTTACCTGTGCGATGGCCCCATTATTGTCACAGAAAATTTCTAATAGATCTAGGATGCTTAGGACCACTCTTAATCCAGAAATGAAATTTCTAATCCAAACAGCCTCTTTTACAGCCTCACTTGCTGCAATATACTCAGATTCTGTTGTTGAGTCGGCAACGGTCTCTTGCTTTAAGCTTTTCCAGCTGACACCACTACCTTTCAAAATAAAAACTAATCCAGATTGTGATTTTGAGTTCTGAGTGCTGGTTTGAAAAGCAGCATCGGCATAACCTTGTATGACGAGCTCTTCTTGACCACCATACACCAAGAAGTGATCTTTAGTCCCTTGTAGGTACTTTAGAATCCCCTTTACAGTAGACCAGTGCTTTTCGCTAGGGTTTTATCGAAACCTACTGGTTATACTCAGTGCATGAGCAACATCCAACCTAGTACATAACATAGCGTACATGATAGATCCAATAGCAGATGCATATGGGATTCTACTTATGTTGTCCCTCTCCTCTTTAGTTTTAGGACATTATTCTTTAGTCAAAGGAACTCCCAAAGCCAAAGGTATGTACCCTTTCTTTGAGTCTCCCATACTAAAACGCTTTAGTACTTTGTCTATATACTTTTCTTGACTTAGTCCCAAAAGCCGGTTCGATCTATCTTTATAGATCCGAATACCAAGTATTATCTCAACTTCACCTAAGTCTTTCATTGAGAAACACTTCCCCAACCATTGCTTAACCTTTTGCAATGTTGGAATGTCATTCCCAATGAGAAGTATGTCATCCACATATAAGAAGGCTCATCTTTGTTCTTGACAAAGTCAAAATTTTTTACCGCTTTACCGCTTCATCAAAACGAAGATTCCAACTCCGGGATGCTTGCTTTAATCCATAAATGAATTTTTGAAGCTTGCAAACCTTCTTAGGATGCTTGGGATTGACAAAACTCTCAGGCTGTGTCATATACACATCCTAGAGTAAATTTTCGTTGAGGAAAGCTATCACACCATTCACAGAACAGTCCTTTCCGATGCGAAACTTAGCCGAAAATGGTAAAAAAAAAAATTTTCAGAAACAATTCAAATAATTAATCACATACTAATAACATTCATACAATCATATTCACTGAACACTCACCCATCAATAATCATAATAATCAAAATCAAAATACAGTTAAATCTTGTACCTTAATTGTCTAAGTATATACATGCCATAATACAACTCAATTTAGCATTATCTCTTCTTTACCGATCTTGCTCCACTGTGCAATATGCTCCCGCAACACTTCATAACCTGCACGCAATAAACACTACGTGATGAGCACTAGATATGCTCAGTGGTGACTACTAATCCTAGAATTTTCCAAATAAAGCATAATTACATAGATTATGCTACTCTTATTCTTATCTCGTTAAACATTTTCTTTTACTTCAGTCAACATTAATTCCATTATTAATTCATATTTTGGTAATTATTGTTCTTCGGTTTTTAATCTTTCAACGTTACTTTACACTACCTTCTTAGGTGAATCGATATCAGATTTACTTTTACCTTTATGTTTATTCTTTACTATAACTTTTACTTTTACTTAACTTTTGTCTTATCTTTTTAGCCACAGCGATATAATTATCATTTCATTTAATAGTGTATATTGGTACTCATGTCTTTAATGGTACCAAATCTATAGACTATTTTATTTCTCGATTTATTGTTCAGTTATCAAATATATGCTATAATTACACTTTTTGCTATTTATTCTTTTATTTTACTTCAACTTTTAACTAATAAACACATTACTATTTAAAGGCTTTTAAGCTTTTATTGCAAAGTGATACAACTATTTTGGGGCACTTTGCATTCAAATCTCTATTTCCTTCTTTACACATTTACCCATGTTCAAATACTTATTTAAGACTTATATTTTTTACTTTTTTTTAATTGAACAATTATATGTCTTTTATCGTTTTACTTTTTATTTGACTTTTCTTTCAGAAATACATTACTTAAGCATAAGATTTCACTTAATGTCATTGTCATCGCTTTTTAACTTTATATAGGAAATTAATATTATTTTCCAAACTTGTTAGTTTTCAAAGTAACAATTGGTAAATGAAATACCAATTAATTTAATTTATCTTTTTCATTTAAAAATACATTTTAAATCCTTTTTCTTTATAAAAGCTTAACTTAGTCTTCATTTATTATTTATTCTTATAAAATATTTATTTTTCTTCTTATTAATCACACTTTTGGGAAACCTTGTAATTTTATCCCAACTTTTTATTTCCTTCCAAACAAATCATTTTTTATTTATAACTTTTTATATTCAATTCATTTAAACAATACCGATTTATTTAGTACAATACGCCCCTAGTGTAATATAACAGGATTCTCAAAAAAGATACTCGGGACTGGACCCAAAGGTACCACTGAGAGAGAAGTGATCCCCAAGGAACCATTTCTTGAAAAATATTTCACTTTCATTTTCACTGAAAACACTAAAACTATGGAGATCAAAGATCCTACGCATAGAAAAACAAGTCGTCATGACTTGCACCGCGGTATAGGGTGTCCCTATGGCTAGCCAATTGTATCCTAAACAATGGTATAGGGTGTCCCTATGGCTAGCCAATTATATCCTAATAATAATATCATTACATGTTTATCGCTAAGGGCAAAACAATCAATTATATTTGCAATAATTTTTAAACATTTAAAAACCTTTAATTTTTTCTTTTTTTTCTTGATACAGTACATTTCTGATCAATCGCACTCTTTTAGTGCTTTTGACTATTCAATAACTTTTTCCTTTCTTTTCTTTTCTTTTACTTTATCTTTTTAAGTCACTTTTGTAAATTATTCTTTAATAATTCACTCAGGCACTTGAGGCTTTTCAGTCCTTTATACACTTATAAATTATAGCATTATAATTCACAATTTTCTTTTATTTATTTGAGTAATTCTTTATGAATTATTTTCTAATAATTCAATAATTAACTTTTTACGATTTTTTTCTTTTCTTTTTCTGTCCAAAATTTTAATCATTCGGACTGCGAATTTTTATTCGGTCGGTGAATTATTTAAAATAATTCACTCTTTAATACTTTTTATTAACTAATTTATTTTGATAAATTAATCACACATTTATTTTACAACATTTTACACAATTATGGATTCTACTGATATAATTCATTATTTTATGCTTCGAAAATGCATAGTTTGACTTTTTCATTTTTTATATACTGAAATAATTTACTTCACGTTCGTTTATCATCACATACTTATTTGTTGAATTATTTCTTAATAATTGAATATTTTAGTTAAACATAATCAATATTTTATTTCACAAATATTCTAATAAAGCATATAAATTCTACAAAAGTTTATATATATATAGTTATTTTATAATTTCCATCATTTTTACTTATTTTATGAATTATTTACCAATAATGAATTATTACCAATAATTCATTATTTTGTTACTTTCATAGCTTACTAATTATTCCGAAAAATTTATCGATTGACTTTTTATTTCTTTTTCGTTAACCATGAATTAATTTCATATTAATTCACATTCTTTAACTTTTCATGCAATTATTCACTTCCACGTCAATACTTTCTTCTATACATATTCATATTTATTCTCCAATAAAATTCTAATAATTTCAATAAATTTCAATAAAATTTATTTATGCATTAATTATTATTTAGCAATATTTTTCACTAACATAATCAATTATTTCACCTTATTTCACAATTTTCACTATAAACATAATTTTTACATAATCTTTAAAATTCAAAATAAATTCCAATAATTCAATAAAAATTTATGGACACCATTTATCATCTCTATATTTAATTTAGGCTAATATATGTCATTTTCATTCAAAATTCCATCAATTTACCCCAGAAGAAAATTCAGCCACTTAAGGAAATCCTTCTAAAATTTTTATTTCATCCATAAAAGCTTTCATTTCATCTTCTTTAATGTCTAATTTCATCTACCCTAACATAATTATATCAATTAACAACTTTACAAATGTTTACCCTAATTATATAAATGAGATTAATTCACAATAAAAAGAAAATTAAAGGATTTTGTAGTCACTTATATTTTTTCCTTATTTAAGGGTATCAAACATCTCTTTTCCCTTGCTTTTCCACTTGCAATCTTGCCTTTCTCTTCCTCACCACTCATGGCCGACCAAACAAGCTCTCCTAACCTCAATTTTTTGTCCTCATATGCAAAATTTAAGCTCATAATTAGCTTCTATAACTCAAAAACTATGAGAAAACACTAAGAACCAATTAAAATCAATTAATTTCTTAAGTTCCATCTTACCTCTTTTTCTTTCTCCACTTGATTTCTTGCCTTCCTTTGCTCAAATCACTTGATTGAGGCCACTAGAATGACCTAAAGAGATGGAATTACCATTCTCATGTTGGGATTACATGAAGATTTTAAGTGAGGGATTGAAGAAATGGGAGAGAGCAAGTGAAGATGGTGGTTCGGCCACCATAGAGAGGGGAAGAGAGAGCTAGAAAAATCTGGAGAAATCGCATTTCTAGCCTCTTATACCCTCCTTAATGGGCATAAAAGTGGGCTTAATTAATGGGCTAAGCTTAGCCCAATTTAAAATTAAGGCCCAATTTAGGCCATTTAAGGCCCAATCCAACTTCTCTATCTTTCTCACTTCAATTCACTTCAAAAATGATTCCATCAATTTTATCATATCAAAAATAGCTAGTACATAAGTTTTCGGCTCAATCGGAGTTCGTTATCCATCATATTCAAACTTATCGGTCGGATTCGACAACTGCTGGTTTCCCCGAAAAATTTAACTCTCATCACCAAAATATTCTACATAAAAATTCATGTAAGCATGCAAAATCTAACAATTTTCGAAGTTCGTTTACTATTTTTAATTATTTATGCAAAATCAAGTCTCGTTCCCCACCAGAAAAATTGACTCGCTACCTTTTTTGAATTTTTGACCTTTGGAGGCCCATTTGACCTTAATTGCACTTCAAATTTCAACATCGGGCTCACCATGACCAATTCTTTCCAATGGTCAAATAAAATATTTTTGACTTTCGGGTGTCCTTTTAGGCCTAGAAAACACTATTCACCATCAGAAAGTACTGTTCACGGCTGACCCAGTGCTGAGGCTATTACATTTCTCGTCTACTAAAAGAAATTTCGTCCTCGAAATTTAATTATATCAAAGAGTAGAGGATACTATACAGTGGTCTTATCGACATCTCTTTCACATTCAGTGGTTCCAAAATATCTTTACTAATGGAATCTTCTTAATTTAAAGCTAACCAATTCTAATATCAAGAATCTTTATCGGTCTCTCTTTTTTTTAGATCATATCATCCCGAGTACATATTCCTTTCGTACTTTAGATCAAATCAAGACTTGTTAACTTCTTTGCACTTCATTAAGTCCAACATAAAGAATTCGACATTTTCTTTCTGATGATGCCTCGACAAGAGTCAGATTCTACTATAGATAAACACTTTTCACAGCCATTATCACAATCCGATACACTTTACCATACCCGTTCTTTCAATATCTGAATTATCCACTCTAACTAATCATTAGTCCAAAGGTAAATCACTATGCTAATATTGAGATTATTACTAATCTCCTATATAGCATCTTTCCTCTTTGATGCTCAAACAATCCGATAACAGATTCTCTAATCATATTGTCCCATTTTCCAAATAAGTATCATGATAAGTCGAAGCAATTCCTGTAGGAATCCAATGGTCCGCTTCCATGCCTTGACACGTTAAACATTTACTTACAACATCTGTCATATCACACTTTCAATCCGGTATATCTTATGACTTCCAGGATGCAAGGTATTACCATCTCAGTGGGCTTCAGTAAGAATCTTTCAATTTATTCACAATGACTACCACACAATCATTCTCTTTCAGAACTATTGTTCTTACCCGATGTACAATATCGGTTTCACTTATATTCCAGCTAATAATGCTACATCTAGAGTCAACTTAAACCGACATTCATGGCTTAAAGAATTGAAAACCTTATCATTAATCATTCATATCAATTCTTCTGACATACACATTTAAGTACACTCACATTACCCAAATACTCATCATACTTTTTTTTAACATCTCAAAACATATCATATGGTTACTACTTAAATCTTCCAATATGGATCTAAGTAAAGGTGTAAGATCCTTTCCATCGATTCATCAAGAGAATCAGTACGCTAACAATCTCATTGACATGACTAATAACTTAAAATGGCCACAATAAAAATGGAAAACAATCTTAAGCACACTATTTCTTGTCTCATTCTTAGGTTGTTCATATGTTCATCATATCCCCTATCAGTTTCATCCTATCAAGTGGGGCCTATATATATGGTATGATGCATATCAGATGCTGTCAAACAATATGAAATGTTATGCAATGAATGTATGATTTCATGTATGCAGGTAGAATACTGTCACGTATTCTCATATAATGCAGATATCATAGCCCATCCTAATGCTATGAAATATACAATCAAATCCCCCACATCTGTAAAGGAATTACTGACAGATATATAGAGCATCTTAAACAACCTCACTTATAATCGTAATAACTTGCTCAATAACATTCTTAAACCAAGACAATCCGATCAAGGTATCTCTTTATCCTGTGCAATTTATCTGTACTCAATATACAATTCCTTTTTAAAAATTTCGGCACACTCTTTGTTTTATCCTTCTTTAGACTGTTTCTCATCCAGATAAACACTTAAACTCTCACATTTACACTTAATTTCAGTCAACTCTTCTTTTCCCTGCTTTGACCCCCATGAGATCTCAAGCAGCAATACTTCCATTCTCACTCGCTACCATCTTTATGATGGAATATAACATGATATGTTCATGGTAATTGTGCAGCGAAAAAATGATAAAAAAAATCATACATGCCATACAATTCCATGACAAAAATCGAAACATGCAATTTTAGAGTTTTTAAAACTTACAACTTTTGATGCCTTTTAAATCTTGAATTTGGTGATGACCAGCAACTAAGATAACTTTATCCGCCTTAGATCCTGATCACCAATGCCAAGGAACAGCCTTTTATGCCACTCCCTCTATTCTCACACACACAATTGCACCGACGGCTTAAAATCGAGATTGCTAGCTCTCTTTTACGATATTGTGTAATAGCTATGGTTTGAAGCTACAAAATTTGATTTTGTACTTCTCTTAGGTTGCTATTACTACCCAAGAACACAAGAGAATGAGGAACAATCCTTTCTCCTTGTGAAAATTGGCCAAAAAAATTTTGTAAGAGAGAGAGAAGAATTCACGCCAAACCTAGAGAAACTAGGGTTTCACGCCAAATTGCTTATCCTCTCTAGGGTTTTATTTCTTTTCATATATATATCCTTATCTTTTGGCAAGTGTTTGATCTGAATTTTACCATCTCAAGATAATTAATTCAAGTTCAATCACTTCCTAAAAATAAGTAATATATATTGATTTAAACTCCTTTGAATTTAAAATTCAAATTTGAAATAAAACACAAGACATTTAATTAAATAAAATCACTTAATATAAATAATAAGCATGTGCCGAAATTTCTTGGTTTTTATCTTGGAATTTCAGCCACTTCACTTTATATTTAAATGATTTAATTTAATTTAAATTCTTTTAGGCTTTAATACTCAATTAACTTAATTAATACAAGATAATTAATTAATTGAAATTAAACCATGTGGGCTGAATTTCTCTCTCTCATGGGCCAAGGTCCAATAGCATTTATAATGCCCATTACATACATTAATTTGACTTTAATTAAAAGCCCAAATTAATGCCCAATACTTTACTTAAATATTTTAAGCCCAATGTTTTGTGTGAGATCCTATAGGTCCATTTAATATTGGCAATGAATTAATAAATTAATTCAAAGGCTATATATATTCTCTAGCAAGATATTATAACATTTCAAATTAAATGAAAATGCATATGGCATTTAGTGACCTAATGCAATTTTGCATAGTCCCTTACCCATAAATATCAGAATTAATATAAGGTATGGAACTAGTCATCCTTATATATATTAATTCCTTTTTTGATATTCCAGTGACACTGAACTCTCAGATAAATAATGATTACTCATTATTTCATCTCGGTATGGCCATACACTTCTCAGTTCACTGATTAAGTGGCTGATGATATTTTCTCTCTTATAGAGAGGGGTAATCCCTTCACTTCCCTCATGCTCTCTAACATGAATCAATGCATACCCAAGCATACTCGTACTTGTCACTCTATTACGAGCACGTTAGGTGTATGTCAAAGCACACAGTAATTCATAAAGAGTTTTATAGAGATTTTAGGTCTAAGAACTCCAATACAAAACTTGCATATGAGAAACACTTATGACTTGTACCATGTATTGTTCTCATAAGTGGATCGAATCCAGATACCATTTTCTAAACATGTATCTATAATCTTTGATTGACACTCTTGTCCTTATGATCCGTAAGACAAAACTCAACTAATCAGAGAGAGCATACTAGTTTTAATTTATTTGTTATTCCCATAACAATGACTGACTAGGGATATTTAGAATGAAGTCTCATTTGTTTCAAGGTCTTACAACCATGTGCCTCACACATGATAACTTAAACTGAAATAACATTATTGGATAGTTCAATCAATTGATATGCACAGGAATATAATAGATAAAACAAATGCCTCATTAAAGTGTTTTATTACAATGCATTTAGGCTAGGGCTTACACTAACAATCTCCCACTAGTACTAGTCCTAATTGGGCATAGCCCTAAGACTGAATGCTCTCAAATGAGCTTCGTGTAGATTTGGATGCAACTGTTTCGTCAAAGGATCTGCTACATTGTCTTCACTTGCTATCCTACTAACTTTGACGTCCCTACGATCAATGATTTCTCTGATCAGGTGGTACCTCTTGAGTATGTGTTTGGATTTCTGGTGTGACAGGGGCTCCTTAGCCTGTGCGATGGCCCCGTTGTTGTCACAGAAAATTTCTAATGGATCTAGGATGCTTGGGATCACTCCTAATCCAGAAATGAAATTTTTAATCCAAATAGCCTCTTCTGCAGCCTCACTCGCTGCAATATACTCAGATTCTGTAGTTGAGTCGGCAACGATCTCTTACTTCGAGCTTCTCCAGCTGACAGCACCACCGTTTAAAACAAAAACAAACCCAGATTATGATCTAGAATCCTGAGTGCTGGTCTGAAAAGCAGCATCGGTATAACCTTGTATGACGAGGTCTTCTTGAGCATCATATACCAAGAAGTGATCCTTAGTCCTTCGCAGGTACTTCAGAATCTCTTTTACAGCAGACCAGTGCTTCTCACCAGGGTCTTGCTGAAACCTACTGGTTATACTCAGTGCATGAGCAACATCTAACCTAGTACATAATATAGCGTACATGATAGATCCAATAGCAGATGCATATGGGATTCTACTCATGTTGTCCCTTTCCTCTTTGGTTTTAGGGCACTGTTCTTTAGTCAAAGGAACTCCCAAAGCCAAAGGTATGTACCCTTTCTTTGAGTATCCCATACTAAAACGCTTTAGTACTTTGGCTATGTACTTTTCTTGACTTAGTCCCAAAAGCCGATTTGATCTATCTCTATAGATTCGAATACCAAGTAATGTCTAGGCTTCACCTAAGTCTTTCATTGAGAAAAATTTTCCCAACCATTGCTTAACCTTTTGCAATGTTGGAATGTCATTCCCAATGAGAAGGATGTCGTCCACATATAGGACCAGAAATATTACTATGCTCCCACTAACCTTTTTGTACACACAAGGCTCATCTTCGTTCTTGATGAAGTCAAATTCTTTGACTGCCTCATCAAAACGAATATTCCAACTTTGGGATGCTTGCTTTAATCCATAAATGGATTTTTGAAGCTTGCAAACCTTCTTAGGATGCTTAGGATTAACAAAACCCTCAGGCTGTGTCATATACACATCCTCAAGTAAATTTCCATTGAGGAAAGCAGTTTTGACATCCATTTGCCATATCTCATAATCATGATATGCAGCTATAGCAAGCAAGATCCTAATGGACTTGAGCATGACTACAGATGAAAAGGTCTCGTCATAGTCTATACCATGAGTTTGTCGAAAACCTTTTTCTACTAGTCTACCTTTGTAGGTCTTATCAGCTTTGAGTTTGAATAGCCACTTGCATTCAATTACCTTCGCACCTTCCAGTGGATCAACCAAGGTCCAAACCTGGTTATCGTACATTGATTGCATCTCAAATTTCATGGCTTCAAGCCAATTTTGCGAGTTTGGGTTTTCAATAGCTTCTCGGTAGCTAGTAGGATCCTCACGATCTACTAACTCAATAGTGTCACTGTCAGTGATTAGAAATCCATATCTCTCAATCTTCTGATGTACCCTACTGGACCTTCTAGGTACTTGTGTAATGAGTTCTTGTTCCACAACTGGTTGTGAACTTGATCCCATTTCCAACTCATCCTCTATAGGAGCTTGTGGCACTTGAATTTCTCCAAGTTCTACTTTACTCCCACTGTCTTTCTTGAGAAGGAACTCCTTTTCCAAGAAAACAGCCTTGCGAGCAACAAATACTTTGTTCTTGGCTTGTGAGTAAAAGCAGTATCCCTTTGTTTCTTTGGGATAACCCACAAATAAGTAGACAGTGGATTTAGACTCTAGTTTGTCAGATGTTAATTTCTTAACATGTGCTTCACAGCCCCAAATCCTGAGAAATGACATATTGGGTTCTTTTCCAGTCCATACCTCGTATGGTGTCTTTTGAACTGCTTTAGTTGGAGTACGGTTGAGTAGAAATGCAGCAGTTTCTAATGCATAACCCCAAAAAGAGACAGGAAGATTAGCTTGACTCATCATAGATCGAACCATGTCCAACAGAGTTCGATTTCTCCTTTCGGACACACCATTTCATTGTGGCGTTCCAGGAGGAGTGAGTTGTGAAATAATACCACACTCTTTTAGATGACTGTCAAATTCTTGGCTTAAGTATTCGCCACCTCGATCTGATCGAATGGCTTTTATACTTTTGCCAAGTTGTGTTTCTACTTCGTTCTTAAACTCTTTGAATTTCTCAAAAGTTTCAAATTTGTACTTCATTAGATAGACATAGCCATATCTACTGAAGTCATCTGTGAACGTCACGAAGTAGCTAAAACCACCTCTAGCTTGTGTACTTAATGTCTACATACATCGGTATGTATTAGTTCTAATAAGCCATTAGTCCTTTCACCTTTCTTGTTAAAAGGACTCTTTGTCATTTTTCCATGCAAACATGGCTCGCATGTATCATAAGACTCTAAGTCGAATGACCCAAGCACTCCAGTTTTGTGGAGTCTTGAAATGCTTTTTTCGTTTGCATGTCCTAAACGACAATGCCAAAAGTAAGTAAGGTTCAATTCGTTTGATTTAACCCTCTTTGTATTAATGTTGTATACGGACTCTTTGTTTTGTAAATCAAGGATATAAAGGCCATTTTACAACATGGCATTGCCATAAGAAATGCCTTGGCGACGAATATGAGCATTGCCATTTTTAATAACAAAATCAAATTCTTCCAAATCCAAACATGAAACTGAAATAATGTTTCTGCTCATAACAGGCACATAATAACAATTTTTCAAAACTAAACAAAGTCCGGAAGGTAAAGTGAGTTGATAGTCGCCTATCTCCATGGCAGCAACTCGTGCTCCATTCCCCACATGGAGGTCCACTTCATTGTTCCCAAGTAACCGCCTATTTCTTAGCCCCTGCACATTTGAACAAATGTGAGAACCACAACCGGTATCCAACACCCAAGTGGTAGAAATAGAAAGGTTAATCTCAACAACAAAAATACCAGAACTGGATGCCTTGGCTCCATTCTTCTTTTGTTCTTCCTTAAAGAGAGCGCAATTCTTCCTCCAATGCCCTATCTTGTTGCAATGGAAGCAAGTGCTCTCACTCTCTTTGAGCTTCTGCGCCTTGGGCTTGGATTGGGCCTGAGGTGCACTCCCACTTGACTTGAACCGAGCCAGGTCATTCTTGCATTTTGCCTTTCCCTTTCCCTGTCCCTTAGCGGGTCTCTTTTTAATGCCCCCTTGAACCATCAATATGGGATTGGTCTTTCGAATGTTCTCTTCAGCATTCTTAAGCATCCCATGAAGCTCAGTGACTGACTTGTTCATTGCATGCATGTTATAATTCATCACAAATGGATCATAATCATCAGTCCTTATGGCTAGCCAATTATATCCTAAACAAGAATATCATTACCTGTTTATCGCTAAGGGCAAAACAATCAATTATATTTGCAATAATTTTTAAACATTTAAAAATCTTTAATTTCTTTCTTTTATTTATTGATACAGTATATTTCTGATCAATCACACTCTTTTAGTACTTTTGACTATTCAATAACTTTTTCTTTTATTTTCTTTTCTTTTACTTTATCTTTTTAAGTCACTTTTGTAAATTATTCTTCAATAATTCACTCGGGCACTTGAGGCTTTTCAGTCCTTTATACACTTTATGAATTATAACATTATAATTCACAATTTTTTTTATTCTTTTTGTGTAATTCTTTATGAATTATTTTCTAATAATTCAATAATGGACTTTTTACGATTTTTTGCTTTTCTTTTTCTATCCAAAAATTTAATCATTCGGACTGTCAACTTTTATTCGGTCAGTGAATTCTTTTAAAACAATTCGCTTTTTAATACTTTTTATTGACTAATTTATTTTGATAAATTAATCACACATTTATTTTACAACTTTTTACACAATTATGGATTCTATTTATATAATTCATTATTTTATGCTTCAAAAATGCATAGTTTGACTTTTTTATTTCTTCTTATACTGAAGTAATTTATTTCACATTCGTTTATCATCACATACTTATTTGTTGAATTATTTCTTAATAATTCAATATTTTAGTTAAATATAATCAATATTTTATTACACAAATATTCTAATAAAGCATATAAATTCTACAAAAGTTCATATACACATTATTTTATAATTTTCATTATTTTTACTCATTTTATGAATTATTTACCAATAATTCATTATTTTGTTACTTTCATAGCTTACTAATTATTTCGAAAAATTCATCAGTTGACTTTTTATTTCTTTTTCGTTAACCGTGAATTAATTTCATATTAATTCACTTTCTTTTACATTTTTATGCAATTATTCACTTGCACTTCAAAACTTTCTTCTATACATATTCATATTTATTGTCCAATAAAATTCTAATAATTTCAATAAAATTTATTTATGCATTAATTATTATTTAGCAACATTTTTCACTAACATAATCAATTATTTCACCTTATTTCACAATTTTTACTATAAACATAATTGTTACATAATCTTTAAAATTCCAAAATAAATTTCAATAATTCAATAAAAATTCATGGGCACCATTTATCATCTCTATATTTAATTTAGGCTAATATATGTTATTTTCATTCAAAATTCCATCAATTTAACCTAGAAGAAAATTTGGCCACTTAAGGAAATCCTTCCTAAAATTTTTATTTCTTCCATAAAAGCTTTCATTTCATCTTCTTTAATGTCTAATTTCATCTACCCTAACATAATTACATCAATTAAAACCTTTACAAATTTTTACCCTAATTATATAAATTAGATTAATTCACAATAAAAAGGAAATTAAAGGATTTTGTAGTCACTTATATTTTTTCCTTATTTAAAGGTATCAAACATCTCTTTTTCCTTGCTTTTTCACTTGCAATCTTGCCTTTCTCTTCCTCACCACTCATGGCCGACCAAACAAGCTCTCCTAACCTCAATTTTTTTGTCCTCATATGCAAAATTTAAGCTCATAATTAGCTTCTATAACTCAAAAACTATGAGAAAATACTAAAGAACCAATTAAAATCAATTAATTTCTTAAGTTTCATCTTACCTCTTTTTCTTTCTCCATTTGATTTCTTGCCTTCCTTTGCTCAAATTACTTGATTAAGGCCACTAGAATGACCTAAAGAGATGGAATTACCATTCTCATGTTGGGATTACATGAAGATTTTAAGTGAGGGATTGAAGAAATGGGAGAGAGCAAGTAAAGATGGTGGTTCGGCCACCACAGAGAAGGGAAGAGAGAGTTGGAAAAATCTGGAGAAATTTCAAATTTTTCAGCCTCTTATACCCTCCTTAATGGGCCCAAAATTGGGCTTAATTAATGGGCTTAGTCCAATTTAGGCCATTTAAGGCCCAATCCAATTTCTCTATCTTCCTCACTTCAAAAATGATTCCATCAATTTTATCATGTCCAAAATAGCTAGTACATAAATTTTTAGCTCGATTTGACAACTGCTGGTATCCCCAAAAAATTCTACTCTCATCACCAAAATATTCTACATAAAAATTCATGTAAGCATGCAAAATCCGACAATTTTCGGAGTTCATTTACTATTTTTAATTATTTATGCAAAATCAAGTCTTCTTCCCTATTAAGGAAATTGACTCGCTACCTTTTTTGTATTTTTGACCTTTGGAGGCCCATTTGACCTCAATTTTACTTCGAATTTCAACCCCGGGCTCATTATGACCAATACTTTCCAATGGTCAAATAAAATATTTTTCGCTTTCTGATGTCTTCGGGCACAAAAATACTATTCACCATCGGAAAATACTATTTACAGCTAACCTGGTGTTGAGGCCATTACAAAAGTAGTTTTGACATCTATTTGCCATTTCTCATAATCATGATATGCAGCTATGGCAAGCAAGATCCTAATAGACTTGAGTATGACTGCAGGCGAAAAGGTCTCATCATAGTGTACACCATTAGTTTGTTGAAAACCTTTTGCTACTATTTTGCCTTTGTAGGTCTTGTCAGCTTTGAGTTTAAATAGCCACTTGCATTCAATTACCTTAGCACCTTTCAGTGGATCAACCAAGGTCCAAACCTGGTTATCGTACATTGATTGCATTTCGGATTTCATTGCTTTAAGCTAATTTTCTGAGTCAGGGCTCTCAATAGCTTCTCGGTAGGTAGTTGGATCCTCACGATCCACTAACTCAATAGTGTCACTGTCGATGATTAGAAATCCGTATCTCTCAATCTCCCGATGTACCCTACCGGACCTTCTAGGTTCTTGTGCAATGGGTTCTTGTTTCACAACTGGTTGTGAACTTGATCCCATTTTCAACTCATCCTCTGCAGGAGTTTGTGGCACTTGATTTTTTCCAAGTTCTACTTTACTCCCACTGTCTTTCTTGAGAAGGAATTCTTTTTCAAAGAAAAACAGCCTTGCGAGCAACAAATACTTTGTTCTTGGATTGTGAGTAAAAGTAGTATCCCTTTGTTTCTTTAGGATAACCCACAAATAAGCAGACAGTGAATTTGGACTCTAGTTTGTCAGATATTAATTTCTTAACATGTGTTTCACAGCCCCAAATCCTGAGAAATGACATATTAGGTTCTTTCCCAGTCCATACCTCGTATGGTGCCGTTTTAACTACTTTAGTTGAAGAACGGTTCAGTAGAAATGCAATAGTTTCTAATGCATAACCCCAAAAGGAGATAGGAAGATCAACTTGGCTCATCATCGATCGAACCATGTCCAACAGAGTTCGATTTCTCCTTTCAGACACACAATTCCATTGTGATGTTCCAGGAGGAGTGAGTTGTGAAATAATTTCACACTCCTTCAGATGACTGTCAAACTCTTGCTTAAGTATTCGCCACCTCGATTTGATCGAATGGCTTTTATACTTTTTCCAAGTTGGTTTTCTACTTCGTTCTTAAACTTTTTGAATTTCTCAAAAGTTTCAGATTTGTGCTTAATTAGATAGATGTAGCCATATCTACTGAAGTCATCTGTGAATGTCATGAAGTAGCTAAAACAACCTCTAGCTTATGTACTTAATGGTCTACATACATCGGTATGTATTAGTACCAATAAGTCACTAGTCCTCTCACCTTTCTTATTAAAAGGACTCTTTGTCATCTTTCCATGCAAACATGGCTCGCATGTATCATAAGATTCTAAGTCGAATGACCCAAGCACTCCAGATTTATGGAGTCTTGAAATACGTTTTTCATTTGCATGCCCTAAACGACAATGCCAAAAGTAAGTAGGGTTAAATTTGTTTGATTTAACCCTCTTTGTATTAATGTTGTATATGGACTCTTTTTTTTTGTAGATCAAGGATATAAAGGCCATTTTGTAACATGGCATTGCAATATGAAATGCCTTGGCGACAAATGCCTTGGAGACAAATATGAATATTGCCATTATTAATAACAAAATCAAATCCATCCATATCCAAATAAGAAAGTGAAATAATGTTTCTGCTCATAGCAGGCACATAATAACAAATTTTCAATTCTAAACAAAGTCCAGAAGGTAAAGTGAGTTGATAGTCGCCTATCTCCATGGCAGCAACTCGTGCTCCATTCCCCACACGGAGGTCCACTTTATTCTTCCCGAGCAACTGCCTATTTCTTAACCCCTGCACATTTGAACAAATGTGAGAATCACAACCGGTATCCAATACCCAAGTGGTAGTCAACAACAAAAATACCAGAACTGGATGCCTTGGCTCTATTTTTCTTTTGTTCTTCCTTGAAGAGAGCACAATTCTTCCTCCAATGCCCTAACTTGTTGCAATGGAAACATGTGCTCTTGCTCTCCTTGAGCTTTTGCGCCTTGGGCTTGGGTTGAGCCTGAGGTGCACTCCCATTTGACTTAAGCCAAGCCAGCTCATACTTGGGTTTTGCCTTTCCGTTTCCCTTTCCTTTAGCGGGTCCCTTTTTAATGCCCTCTTGAACCATAAGTACGGGATTGGTCTTTTGAATGTTCTCTTCAGCATTCTTAAGCATCTCATAAAGCTCAGTGACTGTCTTGTTCATTGCATGCATGTTATAATTCATATCAAAGGGATCATAATCATCAGTTAATGAACCTAAGATTAAGTCAGTGGCCGATTCCTTCGGGACTTGTACCTCAAGCTTCTCAAGAGTATCAAGATACCCTTTCATCTTGAGTACATGGGTACTAATAGGAGTACCCACAGTCATATTACAAGAAATTAAGGCCTTTGTTGTCACGAATCTCTCGTAATGAGCTTGATCTTGGAACATCTCCTTGAGGTGCACCATGATTGCATAAGCATCTTGGTCCATGAATTGCTTTTGCAAGTCAAGCACTATAGTGGCAAGTATCAGATAGGTCACATCATTGGAGTCGCTCTTCTTGGTCTGCTAGCAAGTTCTTCTGGAAAGGGTGCATCCAAAGCATATGACTTCTTCTCTTGCTTAAGAACAATTCTCAATTTTCGAGAACAGTCCATGAAATTAGTGCCATTCAGTTTGTCCTTTTTCAGGACCGATTGCAATGAAAAGTTGTTATTTGAAGAAGCTATTTTCAATCTACAATAAAAACTTAGCAAGATTAAATGAGGTCTTATTTATAATCCCATAAACCGAATTAATATCGCTTTAAATAATTCACGTTAGTGATTTAATGTGGGCCAAGATCCACTTTTCACAACAACTTATTAGTCAAGTTAAGCTTGTACACCTAACAAGTTAAGTTAGGTAGGAAAACTCCAATCATATCTCGTACATGACTCTTGGATCAAATGGGCTAACATCTTAAGATGTTATAGCACAAATCCATTTATTAGTTACCTAGGTCCGGGCATCCCTTTCCATGTTAAGTCCAACCTACATTCACAACCCATGCCTCACAAAGATAATCGGGTGCATCTAGGACTCCTAGGCTACGTGATCGATGACCGATGATCGATGCCTTGGGTAGTTATTTTTTAAAAGCCACTTCATATGGATATGACTCTACACCAAATGATGTATACTTCTAGAGGGATACTTGAAGAGTTATGTACCCATGGTAGGGTGCTTGAAGGATCACAATGCTTGATAAATAAATTATAAATGGTGGTTATGCAATTCAAATTTAAAATCAAGTTTTAAAGAGGCATAACTTTTCACCAAGGGTTGTGTACCTCTAGAAGGGTGTTTGAAGAGATGAAATGTTTTGCAAGGAATCTATAAATACAATAAATGTAAGGACCCAATCCTAGCTCTAGGCGGATTATGGTTAATTAACGAGGATTATGATTAAATTAAGGTAATTTGTTAGGGCCTAATCTTGACCCTAGTAAGGAATATGTTTAATCATTTGATGCTATGTGTGCAATTAATTTTTTATGGTTATAGCCATATTGGAATACAGCTTATTGAATGGCAATATGGTAATTCCAGGAGAATTTATAAATAAAGGATGCAGGGGTTATTTTGGAGAAGGAAATGGAGAATGGAGGTTAAAAGAGTAAATTGATGGTTTTCCCACGTGACTCCAGTGATTAATATCACTGTTAGTGTCAAGGGAAAACCATCTCTCTCTTTCTCTCATTTTTCTCTCTGGGTTAGAAATTAGGGTTTTGGTAAGAATAATTTCTCCCTCCTATCTCCTTTATTTAATGAAAGATTTTGTGAAGCAAGAAGGAAATTTTAGTATTTTGTTTGTGATTTGTTCTAGCAGAGTCAAGCAAGGGCAAGGGCAAGGAGATCATGAAGGAGTGAGGAAAAAAATCACGGTGTTCAGGTATGGGATACTGTTGGTTTGTGAATCCTTAATAACTAGGTTTAGGGTTAGGTTATATTGGACTCATTAATCAGCAGTTTGAGTTGAGTCGTGAATGATTGCTTCCTTTAAGATGTGTTTTGAAAGATTATTGGCTTATTAGATTGTTTGTATTTTGTGTTTTTTGGTGTGGCCAAGGGGTATTCGTCATTGCCGAGTCGTGAGGCTCTTCACGAGTCGTGCACCTTCTGTCTGTGCATCACTCATGAACCTCTTCACGACTCGTGAATGCTCTCCCTTGGTTGCCGAGTCGTGAGGATCTTTACGAGTCGTGCACCTGTTGCCTCTGCATCACTCGTGAAGTCCTTCACGACTCGTGAAGGTTTTGCTACTGAGTCGTGAGGATCTTCACGAGTTGTGCACCTGTTGCCTCTGCATCACTCATGAAATCCTTCACAACTCCTGAAGTTCTCCTTTGGCTACCGACTCGTAAACCTCTTCACTAGTTATGACATCCTCCCTTCACGAGTCACACATATCCTCACGAGTCAAAACATTTCTTGCATTCCATTTGCAGTCAAACCTTAATGAAGGAAAATACTATTTAGATCATTTCATTACTCTTCACTTCTTTGTTTGACATATTTAATTGAATCATATAACAAAACATTTTCACATGAAGATTAATTAAGCCAACACTCTTTATAAAGATAATTAACCCCTTTTAAGGTAATATGTGATTGTTTTATGTTATGCTCTTATTGTCAAACCATAACGATTAAGGTAAGGTGATCATGGTAAGGTTATCAAGTAATGTTAATTACAACTTACTTCGATATGTGATCGTAATGATAGTAATGTTATGATGGCATGATATTGCTATGAAAATATGTATGTTTATGCGAAAGTATGATGAGAATTGTCCTTAAATGAAATTGAATATATGGTATATGAGTTATAAGTTGAGGTAACAAATATTGGTACCATCATATATGTATGGAAATGTAAATTCGAATGTGAATTATGGTTTGAGAATATTGTAATGTATAAGAAGGAATATGATGAATCAAATAGCCTGTGGGTCTTAGTTCAGTTGTGGATTAGATAGGCATGCCTAAAGGGATATAGTTGCAACTACCATAGTTGACCCGTTTGGGTCCATTGTTTGTTTCCTTTGATAGAAACCATAGTTCGGACCTTTTGGGTCCATTGTTTGATATCTGTGAGATATCCATTAATAGATACCTTCGGGTATCCATCGCGCCCGTTATCCACCCCCTTTTGAACTAGTACTTAGGCAAGCTATTAAGTTTAAACGAATTGTCAAAATAAGAAATATATGTATCAATTTCTTCATCTATATAATGTAAGCATGTGAATGATTGATTACCATGTTTTATCTTCGTTCCCTTGGCTATATTGTCCCATTTGAGACAAACTCATGATACAAGTATGTTGATGTTCTTATTGAGATGTTGTATGAAGATATTGATATTCAGATGAAGCTATTGGTCGACCATATTATTGTTTTTGTATGTTATCTCCCTACTAAGCTTTATAGCTTAGCATGGTTTCTTTACATCCATGTAGGTTGACTAGGGGTCGTACATGGACTTGATTCTACATCGGTTGGCCAACAAGAGTCGGTTCAGACTTTTAGATGTAGGATATTTTGTGAAAAATTCCCTTTTTGTCTATTCTTATATTTTGAAATGATTCAGTGGGAGAAAAATGTAATATGGAGGACTGTAAAATTTAACTTAAATTACCTTGCTTGCTTGTCCTTCCAGGTTGTGGTCGTTAATGTATGATTGCCACATATGACTGTTTTGCATGGACTTTCCAATTTAATTTTTTTGAGGTATGCATGCACCAATATTGTATATGATGATATGTTGATGAATGATTGTTGTGAGTTATGGGTGTCGAAGGTATGATAGATGTTTTGGATGGAAGTCGATATTAGGGTATGACATAATTACTGAAGTTAAGTCTCGCGAGGGGTATTTTTGGTAATTTTAGTATGTATGTAATTGAGTATGGGTAAGTTGTGATTTTAAGGAAAATATGTAATTGAAATTAAATTAGAAGTTGGGGTTAAATTGTAAGAAATGGAAAGTTAGGAGGTTAAAGTGTGTAACGCATTATGGGATTTCCCTTGGGGAGATATTTACCCCCACTCACCTATTTAGGTTTTGTGAAGATAAGGAGATCGGCATTTTGAAGGATCTCTCTCTCTATCTCTCTATATGATATAAGGAAAACTAGGGTTTTGGTGTTTGGCTTCATAAAGGAGAAGAGATGAGCCATGAGTAGTAGAGCTGGATCTTGAGAATTGAAGGAGATGAAGCTTGACTATAATGGCCCTCAACACCGGGGTCAGCCCGGGGAACAGTACTTCCCCGATGGTGAATAGTGCTTTTCGGGCCCGAAAGGACACCTAAAAGTCAAAAAATATTTTATTGGACCATCAGAAAGTATTGGTCATGGTGAGTCCGGGGTTGAATTTGAATTGAAATTGAGGGCCAAATAGGCCTCCAAAGGTCAAAAATACGAAAAAGTTAGCGAGTCAATTTTCCTGGTAGGTGAAGGTGACCTATTTTTGCATAAATAATTAAAAAATAGTAAACGAATTCTGAATATACAAGATTTTGCATGCCTACATGAATTTTTATGTAGAATATTTTAGTGATGAGAATGGAATTTTTCGGTGACACCGGCAGTTGTCGAATCGGATCGATAAGTTTGAATCGGACTGATAACGAACTCTAATTGAACCGAAAATTTGCATGCTAGCTATTTTTGATGTGATAAGAGTGATGGAATTATTTTTGGAGTGATTTGATGGCTGGAAGAGAGAGAATTTTAATTGGACCTTTAGGGGCCTAAATTGGGCCTTTTAATTTAAATGGGCAAAGCCCATCATTTTGGCCCAATTTTGGGCCCATTGGGGAGGTATTTAAAGGCAAAAATCTGGAAAAAACTCCAGAAATCAGATTAGCTCATTCCTTCCTCTCCTTGGCTGAAATTCTCTTCCATTTCCTCTCTCTCTTTCTTTTGCTTCATATCTACTCAAAATCTCTCCTAAATTTCAACTTATGAGTTGTAGTTTCATCCCTCTAGATCACTAATATAGCTTCACTTGGTTGATTTGGGTAAAGAAAGTGAAGAAATCAAGGGAAGAAAGAAAAAGGGGTAAGTTGGAACTTGTGAATTTTGGTGTTTTAATTTGATTTCTTAGTGGTTTTCCATAAATTTTTGGATGTAGATTATGATTATGAGCTTGATTTTTGCATTTGAGAACAAGAAATTGAAGAAATCTAAGCTTTAATAGGCTGCCTATGTAGGTGGTGAAGAAAGAGGGAGTTTTTCAAAGGATAAAGGCAAGAAAAAGAAAGCCTAGACTCCCTAATTCAAGAGAAAATTGTAAGTGACTAATAAATCTTTACATTTTCTAAGTTTATGAATTTTTCTTAATTATGGAATTAGGGCAAAAATAATTAAAGTTGTTAATTGATGCACTAATGTTAGAGTAAATGAAATTGAGTATGAAAGAAGCTTAAATGAAGGCTTAAATGTAAGAAATATAATTTTTAGGGAGGTGATAGATGTGCCCACAGTTATGGAGTTCCAGGATGTGTTCCTAGATGAACTTCCAGGCTTACCACCTGCTAGAGAGGTGGAATTCTCCATTGAGGTCACTCCTGGGACTGCTCCTATCTCTATTGCTCCATATAGAATGGCACCTGCAGAGTTGAAAGAATTGAAGATTCAGTGTCAGAAGGGATAAGGGTGTTATAGTACTTCCCGATGGTGAATAGTGCTTTCCGGGCCCGAAAGGACACCCGAAAGTCAAAAATATTTTATTGGACTATCGGAAAGTATTGGTCATGGTGAGTCCGGGGTTGAAATTTGAATTGAAATTGAGGCCAAATAGGCCTTCAAAGGTCAAAAATACGAAAAAATTAGTGAGTCAATTTTCCTGGTAGGGAAGGTGACTTATTTTTGCATAAATAATTAAAAATAGTAAACGAATTCCGAATATTGCAAGATTTTGCATGCCTACATGAATTTTCATGTAGAATATTTTAGTGATGAGAATGGAATTTTTTGGTGACACCGGCAGTTGTCGAATCGGACCGATAAGTTTGAATCGAACCGATAATGAACTCCAATTGAGCCGAAAATTTGCGTGCTAGCTATTTTTGATGTGATAAGAGTGATGGAATTATTTTTGGAGTGATTTGATGGCTGAAAGAGAGAATTTTAATTAGGCCTTTAGGGGCCTAAATTGGGCCTTTTAATTTAAATGGGCAAAGCCCATCATTTTAGCCCAATTTTAGGCCCATTGGGGAGGTATTTAAAGGCAAAAATCTGGATAAAACTCCAGAAATCATATCAGCTCCTTCCTTCCTCTCCTTGGCCGAAATTCTCTTCCATTTCCTCTCTCTCTTTCTTTTGCTTCATATCTACTCAAAATCTCTCCTAAATTTCAACTTAGGAGTTGTAGTTCCATCCCTCTAGATCACTAATATAGCTTCACTTGGTTGATTTGGGTAAGGGAAGTGAAGAAATCAAGGGAAGAAAGAAAAAAGGGTAAGTTAGAACTTGTGAATTTTGGTGTTTTAATTTGATTTCTTAGTGGTTTTCCATAGATTTTTGGATGTAGATTATGATTATGAGCTTGGTTTTTGCATTTGAGAACAAGAACTTGAAGAAATCTAAGCTTTAATGGGTTTCCTATGTAGATGGTGAAGAAAAAGGGAGTTTTTCAAAGGACAAAGGCAAGGAAAAGGAAGCCTAAACTCCCTAATTCAAGAGAAAATTGTAAGTAACTAATAAATCTTTACATTTTCTAAGTTTATGAATTTTTCTTAATTATGGAATTAAGGCAAAAATAATTAAAGTTGTTAATTGATGCACTAATGTTAGAGTAAATGAAATTGAGTATGAAAGAAGCTTAAATGAAGGCTTAAATGTAAGAAATATAAGTTTTAGGGAGGTGATAGATGTGCCCACAGTTAGGGAGTTCCAGGATGTGTTCCCAGATGAACTTCCAGGCTTACCACCTGCTAGAGAGGTGGAATTCTCCAGATGAACTTCCAGGCTTACCACCTGCTAGAGAGGTGGAATTCTCCATTGAGGTCACATCCTGGAACTCCCTAACTGTGGGCACATCTATCACCTCCCTAAAAATTATATTTCTTACATTTAAGCCTTCATTTAAGCTTCTTTCATACTTAATTTCATTTACTCTAACATTAGTGCATCAATTAACAACTTTAATTATTTTTGCCCTAATTCCATAATTAATAAAAATTCATAAACTTAGAAAATGTAAAGAGTTATTAGTCACTTACAATTTTCTCTTGAATTAGGGAGTCTAGGCTTCCTTTTCCTTGCCTTTGTCCTTTGAAAAACTCCCTCTTTCTTCACCACCTCATAGGCAGCCCATTAAAGCTTAGATTTCTTCAATTCTTGTTCTCAAATGCAAAAACCAAGCTCATAATCATAATCTACATCCAAAAATCTATGGAAAACCACTAAGAAATCAAATTAAAACACCAAAATTCACAAGTTCCAACTTACCCCCTTTTTCTTTATTCCCTTGATTTCTTCACTTCCCTTAGCCAAATCAACCAAGTGAAGCTATATTAGTGATCTAGAGGGATGGAACTACAACTCCTAAGTTAAATTTAGGAGAGATTTTGAGTAGATATGAAGCAAAAGAAAGAGAGAGAGGAAATGGAAGAGAATTTCGGCCAAGGAGAAGAAGGAAGGAGACTGATATGATTTCTGGAGTTTTTCTCCAGACTTTTGCCCTTTAAATACCTCCCCAATGGGCCCAAAATTGGGCCAAAATGATGGGCTTTTCCCATTTAAATTAAAAGGCCCAATTTAGCCCCCTAAAGGCCCAATTAAAATTCTCTCTCTTCCGGCCATCAAATCACTCCAAAAATAATTCCATCACTCTTATCACATCAAAAATAGCTAGCACGCAAATTTTCGGCGGAATTCGTTTACTATTTTTAATTATTTATGCAAAAATAAGTCACCTTCCCTTACCAGGAAAATTGACTCGATAACTTTTTCCGTATTTTTGACCTTTGGAGGCCTATTTGGCCTCAATTTCAATTCAAATTTCAACCCCGGGACTCACCATGACCAATACTTTCCGATGGTCCAATAAAATATTTTTGACTTTCGGGTGTCCTTTCGGGCCCGAAAAGCACTATTCACCATCGGGAAGTACTGTTCCCGGCTGACCCGTGTTGAGGCCATTACATTGACTATAAGGTAGGGGATTTGTTTTTCAGCTGTTATTGTATATATATTTTCCCTCTTTGTGTATGTGTTTTTTTTAGTGAGATTAAAGGGCTCAATCTAGTAAGTTTTGATAAGTATTAATATGATTTAAGACTTAAATGATCATTTAAGTAAGTAGGAAGGTGAGATTTGTGATTTTAAATTCATGTCTACATAATTGAGATTTCTGGTTTCTTATTATCTTCCCATGCACGACCACTCAATTTTTTGCTCATTGCCTTGCACGGCCACTTGGCCTTTTGTCTCTGAAGTACATGATCACTTGCCCTTTTTCTTCTTCTCCATGCATGACCAATCATGCTTTTGTTCTTGAGATTGCACGGGCCACTTGTGTTGTTCTTCTTCTCCATGTATGGCTAATCATCCATTTTCTTTATGGGATACACGGCCAATCATCCATTTTCTTCATGGATGCATGACCAATCATCCATTTTCTCTTGGATATACACGGCCACTTGGCCTTTCTTTCTATGAAATGCACAGCCACTTATGGATTTTCTTCATGCCATGTACGGCCACTTGGTTCTTTTCTCTTGGATATGCATGGCCACTTATGCATTTGTTCCTTGGATGCACGGCCAAGCATGTTTTTCTTCCCTCCACAGCATGGTATATGTACTCTTATCACTCATTCAAGTATATTCTCACCCCAAGATTTAAGCCATGTAATTGGATATTGAACACAGTAATAAATGTGGTCCATAAGATCCTTAAGAGAGCAAGAATTGAGGTAAAAGGACTAGTAGTAAGTATGACTTACGATAAATAGTTATTAAGTAGAGGTTGTTATGTTATTTGATTGCTGAGGGAGTAATAGATTATGAAAGTCTTCTTCTAATGCTAAAGTCTATAAAGATATAATTTAGAAAGGCATGTATATAACATGAATTATTATAGAAATTAAAAGACATAAATGCTATTATAATCGAAATAAGATTGAATTAAGCTATAAGTTTACCTAAAGTCACCGGTGAATTGCATAAAGCATGATCACTTAATTGAGGAGCCTCTCTCTCTCTCTCTCTCTCTCTCTCTCTCTCTATATATATATATATAAATATATATATTATATATATATATATATATATATATATATATAAGAGTGCGAAGTTTAAGGTAATCAAACACATTGAGTTAAGAAATGATGGTTCACTTGAACTCTAAATTAGAGGGACTTGTGCATGGCAATGTTAATATGAATTATGTTGTTAAAAGGTTCGCTAAGGCCTAAAGAGCATTAGAACTAAGACTAGCATGAGGCAACATGGTAACTTAAATGATATGTTATTCAATATGTCTTATAAAATTGGTATAATGTATGCACTAGGTCAAGGGAATGGTTCTATCCAAAATATTATGATATAACCTAGTGATAATAAGAGAATAGTCGCAAGGTTACATGTCCAAGTTAAAAGAAATTGGACATCACATTTTATGTTAAATTATGAAACCATGGAAGCTTGTTTATACTCAAGGTCACAAGAAAGAATTAATGATTAGCAATAATCTATAATAATCTGCTTACCTATTTGCTCATGCCTATAATACATTACAATTAGCACAAGAGCATCTGTAGTGTATTAATGGACTAAAATGAAATAAGCTCACATAACTTACCTAAGTATAAAACACAAGTAAGAGATTGAAATATATATGATTATGTTAAAGTATATAACTTGTTGTCTATAATCTGATAGACCATTGAAGTGAATCAAGGGACTAAATATGAACAAGTGTTGACCTTTAAATTGTAAGAGAACCTACGTATGTTACTATTATATTGATCATAAATGCATGAGTATGGCTTTAAATAATTAAGTTTTGATGTGAGTTATGGTAATATGGGAAAGTTGCTCCTCGAAAAATTGTAACAAGGTACGTCATTGAGAATTATCAATGAGTTATGTAATTAAGTGTTTTATAATTGATGCTACCATGTTATGATGAGTAGTTTGACTCATTATGTGATCAGATATGAGTACCTATAGGGTATGTACTGGCTATGATTCAAGTTGCCTTTATATGCACACATATATACGGACATGCATATAATACTATGAAGATTTTTAGTTGCAAGAACTATACTTCAATAATTGCCTCATTGGCTTCATGCATAATATCATGTATGATGAGATGGATCGATGAAAGTAATATTTTATTGTGTTTGCATTATCATGTAATCCACTATGATATGTATGAATGATGCTTGATGCAACTATGTGATGACATGACTGGCATCCATATGTAATGGAGCCTAAAGCTCAACATTGATGTATGATAAGAATGATATGCATTCTTCATGAATTGTGGCTTAAAGCCAAATAATGTATTAGTAAAGAAGAATATGATGAATCAAGATGTTCTTAAAGGGTTAAGCCTGCGAGTCTTAGTTCAGTTGTGGATTAGATAGGCATGCCTAGAGGGATACAGTCGCAGCTGCCATAGTTGACCCCGTTTGGGTCTTGTTCCTTAATGGAACCATCGTTCGTGCCTTTTTGGGTCTATAGTTTATTTCTTGCTGGAACCATTATTTGATATCTTCGGATATCCATAGTTTGATACCTTCGAGTATCCATTGCTCCTGTTATCCACCTTTTAAACTAGTACTTAGGCAGGCTATTAATGATGATAAAATGTACACAAGACAAAGTAAAACTTGCATTAATTGCTCCACTTATATAATGTAAGCATGATGAATGACTTATTAATTGATTGTCTTAATTCCTTTCAGCTATAAATTATTCTTATGAAATGAAATGTCATGTTTCGTAATACATGATTGAGATGTCTCACATTAATTGAGGAAGGTTTCTGTGTGAGTACCGGTGTGAGTTGATTTCACCGATGGGATTTCACGGAGAATATATGGACCATAAAGCGTATAATATGGTACTAAAAGTTATATAGACTATAACATATGCACTAAGTTTCATGTATTGTGTTTATGAAATGCATACAAGTGACATCAAGACTGCCTGGTAATCATGATATGTAGTACTTGTTCTTTGTGATCACATGTAACTCCGCCAATCTATTTATTTATATATAAATATTTACATACATATAGGCATAATGATAACATTCATTTAACCAAGTGCAATGCATAATAGAAAATGATGTTGTAAGAGAATTAAGTTACCAGGCTAAGATAACATAAAGGATGTAAAGGTTATGAATCTAATATGTGAATTGTATGATATATGTGAAGTAATCATGCTACTAGGATTACTTGTAGAAGCTATATGAATTAAGTATGCCCTTATACTATGAATTCATGTCGAATGCCTATCTTATGTAAGCAATGTAATTTAGTGCATTAAGTGGAAATTTTGTACTATTAATAGCTATGATGTCCATACTTATGAATAAAAGGACTATAAGATGCCTGATTTACACTAATGAAAAATAAAAGGGTAAGAACATGGATAAAATTATGAACGGATAAGTTTTCAGGAAATAAGATGAGTCACATAATGTGTTAAATTATTGTAAATATGGTATTCATTAGTAAGGTTTGAAGACTACTCCTTGATTTTCAATGGGATATAACCATTATGATAGACTCATATATATATATTTTTTATGATATGGTGAAAGTTTTTTATATACTTTAATTATAAGGGTTTATCCATAGAGTTTTGCTCCCCATTGAGCTATATAGCTTAGCATGGGTTTGTTTATCCGTGTAGGTTCAAGTTAAGCTCCATAGGATTAGGCAAGATATAGTTACCTTGAGGATTTCAAGACACTTGAAGGCCATTTATGTTATGATTATTTATCTATAAGCTTGATTATTTTTATTGTGGCATGTAATTATAGCATATCCCATTATTATTATTATTATTATTATTATTATTATTATTATTATTATTATTATTATTATTATTATTATTTCTACCTGATCTTTACTAGGTTTTTTATGATGATTGATTATCCATGGTTAGTGGATTAGGGCATTACAATAAAGATAAGAGAAAGAAGGGAGTTAAAAAATAATTTTAGAGGATTTTTTAGATTTATAGGCGTGTGATAGATAGATAGAAAAAATTATCTTTTGAAGAGAAGACAAGATAATAAGAAGAAGAAGAAGAAGAAGAAGAAGAAGAAGAAGAAGAAGAAGAAGAAGAAATATTTTATGAGTAAAGGATTGAGAGATCATATTTTATTTATCTTTTAATTCATATTTTTTTCTTTGTATCATTTTAAATGATGTCTTTCTAGAAACTTGAACAAGTATGTTAATATTTGTTTTTTTCTAATTAATACAAGTGATCTTTATTTGTAGAATTTCCTCTTAGTATCTTTTGCATTTAAGAAATTAAATGATCATTATAAGTAAGGGTATAGCTCGAGAGAGATATTGTTATTTACATCTATTAGGAATTCATTATCAAAACATTGCTAGAGAAATCGGGATGTTAATATAGTTGTTATAGGTTGGTGTTTATTCTTAAAATTTGTAAGTATGACAATATAATTCATTAAGGAGAGTTAAGGGTTATAATCATAATTGCATATTTTAGGCATTCTATTTCATGTCGAAAGAGTGATTTAAAATCTTATTCCAACTTGGCTTGCATTATAAAGATTACATTTAACTAAAAGAATAATATCAAGTTTCATATTGTTAATTTTTACATAATTATTTGTATTTTTCTTCTTTTACCATCATTAACTTAAGGGTAATTAATAGTTTAGTATAACATTATTAGTTTAATTTAACAATCAATTAATGATTCATTGTAAATAAGATTAAGATCAAGTAGTTGTGTGTAATAACCAACTTGGTCCTCGTGGGAACGATATCTTAAGTATTAATCGTTAAACTGTCTGATTGCGAATTTAGCACAACATAGGTTTTGAATGATATAGTTCGGTATTCGAAGGGACAGGCACTGGATTTGGGTGAAATTATACAATAATGGAGATACATTTTTGTACTTTGTAGCATGTATGAGTATAACCATGCTTTATATGTGTATTATACTAAAATTATTGTTATAGTATATTATGATATATGGGTGTTACAAATAATGAGTTGATTTATACTGATACACACATTAGATTCACAGTTGAGTAGTTGATCATCCCAAGTGATCTATATATAAATATTAGGTTCACAGTTGAGGAGTTGATCACCCCAAGTGATCCCTCAACACATATTAGATTCACAGTTGAGAAGTTGATCGCCTAAGTGATCCCTCAACACATATTAGATTCACAGTTGAGGAGTTGATCACCCCAAGTGGTCACTTAACACATTTTGGAGGAGTTGGTCACTCCATAGAGCCCTTCTAGTTCATTTACAACCATTAGAATCCTCATCTCCTATATCTGGATCGAGGATTTTCACTAAATATTACTAGGGATAAAAATATAATTTTATAAAAAAAATAAGAACTAGATGAAAAATTAGGCATAAAAAGATGACAATTATGTAATAAAAGGTTAAATAAAGTGAAAAATGTAATTAAATGATGAATAAGGGCAAAGATGCAATCACGCGAGGAATTAGTGGTAAATGGTAAATCTACACTAATAATGTGTTTATAAGAGTTAAAATGGTAAAATGGTAAAAATATAATTTAAAAAAGGTTTCAGAGACCAAACAATAATTTATCACCGCATGAAGAAATTATGAGGTCCAAAGCGCAAATTAAAGTACAAAAATAAAATAAAAGTTCCAAAAGGGAGCAAAAAGGTAAATTAGCATAGTAATTAATGAAGCATGTGCCAAAGTAAAATTCAGGAACTAAAATGAAATTTTTGCTCAAATTATGAAGTAAATAAATAAAGGATAAAAAGTAAGTAATAAGAAAAGTTAAAGGCATAATTTGAATATTGCAATAAGAAATTTAGAAAATAAAGGTGGTAAATGAAAGGAAAATTTATAGTCAAGGACTAAAAAGAGAATTTGGCACATATAATACCTCAAGAATGAAGGAGACCAATGATTTTAAGAAAAACAGAATAAAAAGAATAAAGATGGAAGTATAAACTAAAAAGAGGAGGAAAATCATAAATAAGTGGAAAAGATTATAAAATAAATAGGGACTAATTTGGACAAAATAGTGAAAACAAGGACCTAGATGAAGGAAAACACAATTTAGATATTAAAAATATAAAAGAATATTAAATATGGCCAAAAAGAGAGGAATTAGAGATAAATTGAAAACTATAGTAAAGGGTGAAACTTTAGGGGTCTGAACATAGAAAAAAGGAGTAAAAATAGCTAGTAGAAATTGAAAAAAATAATAAAATAATAATAAAAGTCAAGGATTAGTAGAAATTAAGTAAAGATAAGTAGAATATTAGAAGTAGTATAAAGGAAATTTTAGAATTTGACCATGCAAAATAGAGAAGAAAAAGAATAGACAAAAATTAAGATAAGAAGTGTACGAGTCAATTAGGCATGAAATTTTCTAATTTTACATGTATAAATAAGTGAAATTTATTAGTTGGCCATCCACCGCTAGGTATTATATACTCAGTGCGCTGTTTACTATGAGCAGGTATCAAAGTTCATAGACATAGGTTAGAAGGGACAGGTGTTGTGTATTGATGGGACCATACTGTGAAGGAAATCATTTGCATATTCATTTGTGAGATACATATGTAGAGTTGGATTTAAACATGTGTTGTAATAATATTTTATGTAAATTATATTGAGAATATTATTATATCAAGATGCTACATTTAATATGATGCTTAAAAGAGACATTAGTAACAATTTTTGTTATTTTAGCATGAATTGCAAGACTTTTGGTTAGAAATTGCTGAACCAAGCAATTGTAGACTATTTCATTTATAAAATTCTCTGTTTCATCATATTTTGAATCTTAAAACCTTTGGGGTGGAATGCTATGAGCTTGTGATTTCAAGTGAAATTCATAATGTATACTTTCAATAATTGTTAGATCAAGGTGAAAAATGTATTAAAGTAATTATATATCTATACACACACACACACACACTATATATATAAATATATATATATATATATATATATATCTTATTTGTATACAATGTATAACTTATGTATATATACTATGTATGTACCTTATGTGTATACATCGTATATCATGTGTGCATGCACTATATACCTTGTGTACAAACTATATACGGTGTAAGTATATATTGTATACCTTTTATGTATACACTATATTCCCTATACATGTATATATTGTATACCTTGTATTCCTTAGACGTATATCCCGTATATCCCATATACATTGTGTTAAAATAGTATAAACTAGTTTCACAAAAATATCTCCCCAAATAAATGGTACACAACTAGTTTTCAATGAAAATAAAAAAACCTAGAATGTCCAACAACATACAACTAAAATAATAATAATGATAATAACAACAACACCAAATACTATTTATAACATCAAAATATCAATTAGAAAATCCATTTGTAAGAGGATTGTATACTTATAATTATTAGAAATCAATAATCAAAGATGCTTCGGAGAAGAAATAAAAACAAAACCTGCTAAATCTCTTTAAAAATCAATGATATGGTAGGAAATAGATGAAACATCACAAATGGATTAGTTAGATCTTCAACTAAACAATTTGTAATTTATGGATTTAAGAAATTAAGTTCGTAAAATGAAAGAATCGCATATGGATAATCATAGAATGATAGAATTATACAATTGAGGAAATAAAACTGTTGAGAAATAAAAGAATGTAAAATAAATTGAAAGAAAATTTTATTTGAAACTAAATGGAATTAAGGTTGGTATTGGTGAGTAGAAGATGAGATATTTTTGAAAAGAAAAATAACAAATGTTGTTAGAAAGAAAAAAAAAAACTTTAAAAATTTTGAAAATTATAAAAGGTGTAAAAGGTTTTTTTTTTATTCTCTAGTAGAGGTAAGTATGAACCTATTAATTGGTACATGAGAAAAAAAATTAATTAATCCATTAATATCGATTTTTTAAAATCATTAAATATTAGTTAGTTCGTTATATTTAATTAATTAGTACATCGATTTTAGTTTGGTTAACCATTAAAATTTATAACATACAATTATTAAAAAAAATTAACTAAATTTTAATTCAATTTTAAATATGCAAAGTAATTTAAAATAAAAATTACAAAATAAATATAATTACTAGTCAAAATTAATGTTTAACAAATTAATAGCTAATATTATAAAATAAATATAATATTTGTTGTAAATTAGTATATTTAATTTTAAGTAAAAAAATGGATAATATTAAATGTTAAAAAATATATCCTAAAATATAATAACATGTTATTAAGTAAAATATGAATACAAGTATATTATGATAAAAAATAACGTATATAATAATTAATCAGTTATTTTATATAAATATTAATTTATATAATTAAAAATAATGATATAATTTAAATATAATTTCAAAAATTATATGAATTTTATAAAAAAATAAAGAAAATTAAGTTATAAAAATAAAAATATAATTTAAATATACTTTAAAATATTACTCTACATAAATTGTAGAGAGAAATAACATAAATAAAATTTTTAAATTGTAAATATATATATCTCTCTCTCTCGGTTAATGGTTATTTGTCGATTAATTATAAATTAACGATTAACCGATATCAAAATTATAAATCCAAAAATAAGAAATTAAATCGAAATTAAAAAATAATAAAATTATCGATTAATCAAAATTATCGATTTTTTAAATATAAACCGAAATTAATAAATAAATTAAAAATATTTAAAAATTAAAATTGATTGATAGAAAAATTCGATTTGATTTGGAAAGAATTTTTCAGTTAACCAATTGTTTTTTTCACACCCAGCGCATGGTGTGCGAAGGGCAGACCAACACGTAGCCCCTTGGTATTTTAGTTTTATGTCCATAGTCCTCGAAAACCCATGAATATCCAAACCCTAGATTACAGAGGAAATAAAAATATCCATACGCCATCTCCGTCTCTTTGTATTGGAAAAGAAAGCCTTAAACCCTGTTCACAGGATTCCCTACAGATAACAACCTCTCACTCTCTGTGCTTCTCTTTTTCTTTGTGTACATAAAAGCCACTTACAGAAACCCCCAAACCCTAACTCTTTCTTTTCTTGGTTTCGATTTTAGTGACCTAAGTTTATTTATAGTTTCCCTGATTCCAATGGCGGAGGAGCAGGTTGTGGCCCCAGCTACGGTGGCTAGCCCCGTTCTCTCGGATCACAAGCGGAAGCTTGAAGATTTAGAGCCGGAAGCGCCGGAACCCACCCAGCCTAACCCCGAACCACCAGCTGATTCTTGCACGGAGCCCGATGTAGATTATAAAGCTGATCAGGTGGTGGATGGTGGATCGCCGGAGACTAAGCGGCCAAAGCTTGATGAACAAAAATCCGATGGATTAGGTAATTGCAATGCTTCTTCTTGCATAGTACCTTTGTAGGGTTTTCTCTTTTATTTATTCAATATTTTATATTTAAATTTTAACAAGTTCTTATAAGCGTTTTGTGTTATACACTAATTTTAGTCATTCTGAATAATACCCGTCGCTTTAAAAAATTTTGTCTGGTAGCGTAACTGTAATTTATACATAATTATTCGTACTACTACCTGTCGCATCAAGATTTTGTGTTTTAATCGTTTCTATACTTTGTTTTTGCTTGCAGCTAGTGAAAATGGTTTTGATGGAGAGAAGCTAGAGAAGCACGCTGAGGAGGATGCTAAAGAACCAGGTGTTAAGATTGAACCAGCAGAAGATGCTAAATATCCAAGTGCTAAAAATGAGCTTGCAGAGGATGTCCCACATCCTCCATCGGAGGGGCTCACAGAAACAGTGAGCAAAGAAGAACTACCTGCAGATGATCATGACGCAACTGAAACCCAAAAGACTTCTGTTAACGATTCCAAGGTTGATACTGAGAAACTTTATGAGGTTGCGGATGAACCTCTATCTGATACTCAAACGACATCACGCAAAATGGGTGTCCCCAACGATAAGGTTTGTTAGCTTAATCATCAAACATTCAATTCAACCTTGAAGATAAAGGACCTGGTGCATCCTACATATATAATGGCTATCAAGACTGGGAAACCAAAATAGCAGCTATTGAATTTTTTTATTTTAATGATAATAATTGCCTATATTATTGTAGTTTTCTGAAATGCTTCCGGAGCTGATTAATGAAAAGTATGATAATTATGTTTCTTGAAAATGCTCCTAAGGCGTCATCTCAAGTATGATATTCCTGCTCTATGAAAATACTTACAATGACAGCATACATGCCATGTAACCTTATAATAATATTCCTGTCCCTTATAATGCTTTCAGTGTCAATGCATCTTGTACAGTATAACAATTCAGTCCTGTGAAAATACTTCTAATTCCAACAGTCATCTAAGTTTAGCGAATGGAGGTTTTGTAGAATTGCTTCTAGTGTCAATGCATCAAGTATAACTGGATTGTGGATGAGTTTAACCATATTTAGGTGTGGAATAATAGCCCAACTTACATCATTGCAATGTGTCATATAAATGTTTATTATTGTTCCTTGCATAATATATATATATATATATATATATATATATATATATATATATATATATATATTTAATTCTTTTGGCTGTTGCTATGATTATAGTTTTCTAGCTGGAATCCAATTCGAATGCAACTAGTGCCGTTCTGTTATAGTCAGGTGTCAATTAAGACATCATTGGCTGAAATGATTTGGATGGTTGTGTTAAGACATAATGAACAGCTAAATTGCTATCTTAAAGATGTTGATTGGTAATTGTTGGCACTGTGTATGAACTTACTGGGTCTGTATTTTGTCTTTCTTCACATTCTTCAGTTGTTATTATTGTGATCCTAGTGAATTACTTTTGTTTTTATTTTGTTATTTTATATTTTTTCAGTTGCTTCTGGAATTCTTTCTTTTTTTTTTTTTTTTTTTTCTTTCTTTTGGGACCCAGTATTTGACTACTTCATTGCCCAACTGCTGGGGATGCAGGTTGGGGTTCTTATTGGCAAGGGAGGAGATACTATACGTTACCTGCAGTATAATTCCGGAGCAAAAATTCAAATTACTAGGGATGCAGATGCCGATCCACATTCCACAACTAGACCTGTGGAATTAATAGGGACTTCAAGTAGCATTAACAAAGCTGAGAAGCTCATTAATGCTGTCATAGCAGAGGTAAACTAAATTTAAGGCTTTGGTACTGCATATATTTTGCTTTATGTATTTGTTCTTTTTTACTAGCATGCTGTAATTTGATTTAGAGGTTATGAACCTGATCTTTTTAGCAGTCCCTAACTTTTGGATGTGTATTACAGGCTGATGCGGGTGGTTCTCCATCCCTTGTGGCCAGGGGTCTTCCTAGTGCACAGACTGCTGGTGTGGCAGATCAGCTCGAAATGCAAGTACCGAATGAGAAGGTTGTCATTTCCATTTGCATCTGAAAATAGATTCTTACAGACGTTATTCAAGATGGTTATGCTTATATATATATATATATATATAGATAGATAGATAGATAGACACCCAGATGTTGTTCTAAATAGTTATGCTTATATATATACACACACACACTTATTTTTTTTCCCCCTAACATGGTTGTGTTTTCAATGGTTCCAGGTTGGTTTGATCATAGGTAGAGGAGGTGACACCATCAAAGCTCTACAATCCAAATCAGGGGCACGCATTCAGGTAGTTGATATTGTTGGCCTTTCATTGAAAAGTATTTTCTTATAGACATGAAAGTAGCACTACTCTTATATAGTGCGTCTTAAAAAAAAAATCATGTAAATGCAACTGATAATCTTATTTTTTGTTTAGTTGATACCTCAACATCTTCCAGAGGGGGATGCTTCTAAAGAAAGGATAGTCCGGGTCACCGGTGACAGAAAGCAAATTGAGATAGCAAGAGAAATGATAAAGGATGTAATGAACCAGGTTTGTTACTTCACCTTGTTTTCTCTATTTGCATAGTATTAGCCTACTTCTTTACCATTCAATTGAATCGATATCACAGCTATTTTTGGCATATCTTTTTGCCAGTCAGTTTCCAGTTTTGTTCTTCAATTAATTATCATACTGGTAAATTTTGTTAAATGTTTACACTATCAGTGTCCACTTCTTCTTGTAACCTGTAAATAATAATAGTCAATTTGCAAATGCATCCAGTTGTATTATTGGATATCTGTTAGTGAATGAGTTGGATGTTTAAATTGCACCAAATATGATTATCATCTTTCCAAATAGCAATTTCAACTTTAGTAATGACAATGAGTTGTAATTTTAGATGCATGTATAGGATCTTTGCTGTCAACTTCTACCAACTCTACAATCTTTCTACATCACGTGCCACTCACCTTTGAACTAGTTATGAAAGTGTGATATTATCACCTTAAGCTGTAGGTCTTCCTTTTTTTAGTGGGCATTTCATTGACCTTTTTGTTGTGAATGATATGATAATTTGGGATTGCGGTCATCTTCTCTTCTTCAATATGAATGCCATTATATTTATTGATATAATAAATACAGAAGCTTTTTGCATTACTTGCATGGCTGCTCAATTTGATTGATGACGTTTCCAGGAGGAATAGTTTGTGAGAGGAAAATGCATAAATGTGATTTTTTTAATATATCTGAAGTGGGATTCTAACAATTGCCTCTGTTGTTTGACTTTCCATAATTTATGATTCTCAATATCTTGCTTACATAGATCTATTGAGATGATAATTTGTTTCTGTTGTAAAAGCTCTATGCAATTGTCAGTCACTGTCTGTCTCTGTTTTGCTTGTATGCACACCTTTTTTATCCATTTGAAGAATAGATATGTGATGGTTTTCGATGGGAGTGAGAGTTTAATTACATGATAAGTGAGAATTTGCGGTATTGATGAATGATCCGTTCCAAGATCACTTTAATGCTATTAGGAAGATCATAATTAAATCCAAGATGTCGGTTGCCATGATTTATTTGTGATGAAGGTGCCGATTTCGAATTGGTTGACTTTAAAAATGCAGATTGGCTTTTGCCTTCCCCATGGGGTCAGCATTGCTTTCTTGGTGTAGCAATAGACAACTACCATTGACTTTCATCCACTGAAGAGAGGTATCAGGCATTAAATCTCGGAATTGCTGGATGTTAAATAGTTGGTAAGATTGCTTTGAGACTTGAAAGTTAAAAATCGTTCAGTGAGACTATATTGTATTAACCTTAGTGCTCTTTAGTTCCCTATCAATGCATGAGACATTTGTTGGAAGCAGTATAATTACTGGTGAAGTGGTCATAAATAGTCTGTCATATCTTCTGCTGTTCTGAAACATACGAGTGGCATAGTGTATCTCTTGAATGACAAATATTTGGCTGTGGAAATTTGCAGTAAAGGCCCAATGACTGAGTTGTCTGTACAAGAATATGTTCTGTTGATTTTTTAAAATATTAGTCTTCCTATATGGAGTACTGTGATGTGATGATCAGTTGTCTTGTATGGTCGATCTAGGATGGACATTTGATTATGGTGAAGAGGTTTGAAGTATTGGCGTGCTGTTTAATTTGATGAATTTATTTCTGCAAAAGCACATGAATGATTACTTTTTCCAGTTCATGGATGTCATTTTCTGTCTGAGCTTATATGCAAGTATTTGTTGATCACTGTGGTAGTGTAGAATTCAACTTGAGATCATAATTTTTCTGTCAGTGTTGCAGAGTGTTCATTTTGCCCCCTTCATATGTTTTGTAAGTTGATGCAAATTTCATGTGTTAAAGTGTAGACACATTCATTCACTTCCTGAACTCTGGATAAGGTATCATTTCCAAGCTTTTCTTCAATAGACAAATGGATTGGAGTTTCAGTGTTTGGGAATTCATGTTGATTCGAGTTGGGCTGGAGTATTATCTGAATCAAATGAGTTTATTCCAGTGAAGGCTATATTTATATGTTTATGGGTATTTTTGTCCCTACTTATTCAATGTTTATAAGTAACTATTGCCAATTTTGAAAGCAATAATTTTTCATATCATCTATATATGTCATGCAGTGCTCATTTGGGCATGTTGCGGATCATCATACATGTTAGCATTCCATTTGGGCATGAGTATTTTATGAACATTTATGATCCCTTGAACATTTATGATCCCTTGAAAGTGCATTTTTTTGCTCTTATGGCCTTATTTTAGTCATTCTTCATTCCTACTCTTTTTGGCCCTCAAGTTTCCTAAACTCTAGATGCTAGTTCAAGATAAAGAATCAAGCATGCATCATATGCCAAGGTTACTGGTTACTGTATCTCAATGTTCTTGGATTTTGATATGTTTCCTTTGATGGAGGTAGTTTCATTAATTGAGCTGTTTCTGATTTTAATTCTCGAAATGTCTGAAGTATGGATGCTCAACTTGTATATGTTGATAGATTTTAACATGGCTGGTTTTAATTATAATATGTTGTTTTTCCTTCGCTATTTGTAGCTGTCTGATGCTGAGTGACAAGGCAACTGAAGCATGATTATTATTATTATTATTATTATTATTATTCCAGTTTTTATGTTATACTTGCATGGAGTTTATTACTTTTTGGATTTTATCTTGAAAAAGATCATTATTGCCAAAATTTTGCAGCTACTGTGCATTATTACTCTGCCTGTACTTTTTCTTGGATACTTGCATCTTGCTAACTTTGTTTTTATAATTTTCTTGGATTAGACTGTTAGGCCATCACCTCTCTCTGGTGGTTTTAGCCAGCAGCAGTCCTATCGGCCCCGGGGACCTTCTGGTCCATCAAACTGGGGTCCGCGAGGTCCCCATTCATCACAGCCATTTCCTTATGATTATCATCACCGAGGACCGTATCCATCTCAAACTTCACAGTATCCACCATCAAGTTACGGCAGTTATCCTCAACAACAGATGGGTCCAAGAGGTAACTTTGGTTCTGTTTGGGAGCAAAGACCTCCCAGCATGCAGGGGCCAGTTCCACATGGTGGTGGCTATGATTACTATGGCAGTCATGGAGGCCATGTATCTGATCACCCTGTTTCCGCCCCAATTTCTCACCCCAGTTCCGGTCATGCTTCTGGTCCTTCACCCACCCCTGGAGTGGGCCATCCAACATCACAGACAAATTATAATTATGGCCAGCCGCATGGCCCAGATTATGGGCATCAAGCTCCGTATTCACAGGCAGCACCTCCTCAACAGGGCTATGGGCATGGATATGATGAATCAAAGTATTTGAGTCATGATCAAACACAGCATCCTTATGGGCATGGGGCTTCTCAACCACTATACCCACAGGCCAACACTCAACCTGGCTATGGGGCTCAGCAGCAGTACGGGAAGCAACCATCATATGGTATGCATTCACAGGGACCACCACCCCAATCTTATGGTCCCCCTAGGCCCACTCAACCTGGCGATGTGCAATATCAAGGTGCAATTCAGTCCAGTCAATTATATGGTCCAAATGTGCAACTTCAGCAACAGTATCCATATGCTTCAAGTGGACCCATGCAGCAGTCATATCCTGCATATGGGTCTACTGGTACTGATGGTTACAACCAAGCACCACCTACTACTGGCAGTAGCTATGCTCTGCAAGGTAGCCAGCCAGTTCCATCTTATGGGCAGCCAGGAGGTGGGCAGCAGGCAACTGGCTATGTGCAAGGTCCATCTGGTGGTTATGGCTCATACCCATCTTCGCAACAAAGCTATCCAGAGCAGTCAGCTCCTAACAATGCGGGTTATGGGTATCAAGGGTCTCAAGATCCTGCTTATGGCAGTGGCGCTGGATCAGCTTATAGTGCCCCACCGAGTGGCCAACAAGGCTATGCTCAGCAAACACCAACTCAACCAAGTTATGATCAATCAGTTCCCCAGTCAGGTGCTTATGGAGCTGCTCCAGCGAGTGCACCAGCTGGCTATGGGAAAACTTTGTCCCCACAACCTGGTTATCCTCAATATGACTCGACCCAGGTGTATGTTGCTCCACGTTAAAGAGTTCTGTTTTACTTGCTAGAAGGTGAGTGTGCACTGGCGATCAGTACTATGTTTTTTCCAAATATTTAGATCTTCGGTAGTAATAGCCTTTGATTTTTGAAATTTAGGTCTCTTTTACTGTTGACGGGATTTATATCTAGATCCGGCTGCTTCTATTTGTGTAATCCCAATTATGCTAATTCTGAAAGCAACTAGGAACACTTTCAAATGTTTATCGGTATCTTTCTTTATGTTACTCATTTTTCACAGGGTCTGCTGGGTATTATTCTGCTTTGAATCCAAGGGCTTATATTTAAGCATATATTTGTGTGGGCGATGTGATAATCCGTAGCGGCAGTGGTCAAGCGTTTTCGATTTTTTTTTTCTCCCTCCTTTTCAACGTAAGGAATTATAAATTAAATAACCCAGTTAAATTACATCGGATAAAGTTGCCTTAGAGGCCATGTTAGAAGAAGCCATGTACCAGGCTTGTCTAGCCAACGAGCGGGGAACATAAAAGAAGAATGCATTACATAAAGGTAACAAATAAAATATGTCAACTAAAATGGGCCTCAAAACTCGATGAGAGGATTGGTGATAACGGGCTGAATTAGTTGCAAACAATCTGATTTCAAAAGAATACGAGAATGTCAACGAGCTTTTATAAAAATCAAAGCTTTTTTAAAAAGGGACCTTCTAGAATTACAGGATCTAAAGGGCTAGGGATTTAACTTTTCAACAAATTGGTAGACCCGAGTGATTTTTAATTGTCACAGCATCTCCTTTATTCTTATGCAAAGAAAGAGCAACAGCTATATTAATCTTGGGATGCAATGGGGGCGGAGGATGTTGGGATTCTGTGGTTATATGCATCAAATATACAGTGGAAGATTTTTTCATGAAATTGCAAGAATCTAAGAAATTGGAAATTCATCTTTGAGTGTTGTTAAATAGTCGATTATTTTGCGCCGACTTGTTGTAAACCACAATGTCCAAAGCATAAGACCTCCAATGTTAATCCATACTAGGGAATGGTAAAAGAACCAAGAAAAATTACTTGGGACAACAGTTGGAAATTCTTTGCGGCTTAGAGAGAGAATTCGTCTAGAGAGAGGAAGAAAGAAAGATGGAATTGAACTCTTCTATCCAAGTCTAACTTAATTTCCAATTTTTTACTCCAAGTTAAAAGTATAATTTTAATAATATTAGAACTCTAACGAGAATCAATTCAAAATTAACTCGTAATTGATTAATTAATTTGACTTAATTAAATTCAATCCAAGCCTATTTTGAATAGGCCATGTGTAGAGGTCCTTTTATTAGGCTCTTTTACATGGATTTAGATTTAATTACCCAAATAGGTTTCAAATTTAACCAAATTAAATATGTCATGTCAATAACATTTATACATCATATTTAATTTGACTTGATCCAAAAATTAGGCCATCAAGACCTTCTATCACCTTTCTGTGCAGAAGCCTCTCTAGTGGATTTTGAGTAGATTTTTATTATGGGCTTTTTTATTGATTCTCTAAATGATCCTAAACCATTATATCAGTCCTATAACACTTATAGTCTAATGATATCTCATTTTAGATCAAAATGGATTAGTCCGATCCATTATTATAGACCATGAGTAGAAAGCTCTGCAGATTTTCTACAGAGTTTTCCATGCAAAATAATTAATTAAACTCCTTTAATTATTTGTTTCTTTCTTCATTTTTTCAATCCATAATAATATCAAAATTTACTAAAAATATCATTTTACCATAATGTATTTTCCCTATAAGTGTGTGACCCATTGGATTTCTTGATCCAATTGGCAATACAAACATAATCGCAATTAAAAAATTGCATAATTTAAACTCATTAAATCATTATAGTAATTCTCTAATTAATACTTACACTTTTTTATGCATAAATCACAATATACTTCTAGCCAAACATTATGATTATCCAAATGATAGTAATTCTCTATAAAATAATTACCATGAAATTACTCCTTTCACCTTACTTTATGTTATTTAGGTTTTGAGTATGGATTAATGTTAACTCACATAAACCTAAATATAATTGTTCTAATAATTTAACCTTTGTTTCCTAAATGGTCCTTATGGATCTCATCTACCTTGGCATTCCACTTTGGCTAGAGATTCTTTGAACAAGGGTATTATAGAATATATGAGATAATTTCTTTAATAAATTTGGGATGGTGAATCATTTATTAATCATTCAACTATCTTCAAGTAGGTTGTGATATATTCAATCTCCTAACTATGAACATCTCTTGATGGAGATAAGCAATTATGGAGTTAAAGTATACCACTCACTATTTAAAATAATTTTAGTGGTCTCAAGTTTGAGGATACTTGTACCATTGCTATGAAGAGATTCCTCACTAATATATATTTAATATCTATGTGAGGATTTCTTATCAGTTTTCAATGTACTTATTTTTTAAACAAGAATCCATATGTTAAATTTGATCATTTTCATGGTCACAGCTATGAGAACCACTACTTGAATCTTTTTAGAAGCATAACATATGCCAATCTATCCATATTAACAATGTCCTATCTTATTAATACTATGAATAGGGATATTTATAAATTAATACATTTGCATGCAATATGCATCTCACATCATAAACTCTTTCATGATTGATTTTGCATTGTACTTATAATACCAAAGACTTCATTCATTAATTTAAGATACAAAATCAAACTAGAGATAATCATAAAATAGTATTAATTAATGAATGATGCCTTTTTATAAATGTTATAATAAGTTTATATATATGAAATAAATCCTTAATCTACATAGGCACTAGGGCATATTCCTAATAGAGTGCAATGACCATCTCAAGATGAAGGCAAATAAATATTAACATTTGAGAATTCATTAAAAAAGTGTAGACAACATTGCTAAATGTTTTGTGGGATTAGGAAATAATTCGAGAAGATAAATTTATTTCTATTATTCCAAAGTCCTCATAACACATGAATAAAAAAAAGGTGGAATGTGTTGGAGAAAGAGGTCTATTTGGTGGTGTCAGGAAAGCATGCCAAATATGTTAGACACAGCCAACTATGACTATCCAAAATAAATGGATCTCCTGGCCTAATTAGAGGACTGTCTTCTTAGGCTCGTATCGAATTCATAGAACCTGGAAAACTAATAGCAGGATCCCAAATGAAAGTTTAAGAAGAATGCAATAGTAAGAATAAAGAGAAAATTAGAAACTCATAATGTTTATTGCACAATGAAAGAACAGGTGAGCCAATGATTCTTGAAGACGACAAATAAATAAGAACTTGAAAAATCCTAAAATTTTTGGACAAGATTAAGGCCCATAGGTGGCCTATTACAACAAACTTTCTAAAGAAACACCTTCAACTCATACGATAAAGAAGAACACCAAAAATTATTCCGATTAACACATAATAAGGAATAAGATATCATATCACGAAGGAGGCTAAAATGGTTGAGAGCAACATAATAGCCAAATTTAACTGAACAATCTTTATACTTGTATGATGCAAAATGAGATTATCAAAGCCACTAAAATGTGCCAAAGGCATATTAAGAATAAACCGAGTATGTCTTAGGATAAATAAGGACTAAATAAGACACATTCCAACCAAAAGAGCGCAACTTAAAAAGTGAAATACCTTACTTATGGAAAAATTCAAGTTTAAAAGGAAAAGCATATGATATTTGCAGCCTAGATCAGTGTTGTTCGATGATGAGTAAATAATATATTTTTGACAGGCAACATGAACCTCGAAGCTCCGATCTTGATTTTCATATCTTGTGGTCATCTTTTAAAGGTTTTTTTATTTTATTTTCCAAAAATTTAAGGAATATTTTATAAAAAGCCTTAATTTTAGTCCTTTGGCAGTGACAGGCGGACGTCTATCATGAAGGGATGGTCGTTTGTGACTGGGCTCCCTCAATCCAGATAGATCAAGGGTAGTATTTCAAGATTTTCCATGTTTTTAAGTTTTTAAAAAGTTTAGATTCAAATCAGATTTGAAAATTTTGATAATCCCGAATTTGAAGGATTTGATCTTCCTTTTTTTGAGTAATTAGAGTTGGAATTAATCTCTAACTCTTTCCTATGTATTTAAAGAAAAGATTAGGGATTTTAAAGGACTCTTTCACACTTTGGCGAGACAAACACCTTTGAGGAAGAGAACGATAATTCTATATTCTTGGAGGCTATCATACAAAAATAATTATTTACTAAAACACATCCTCTTTGTTGAACATGGAAATAAAAAATTGAGGTTTTTAGAGCATGCTTTCTAGAGTCACAGAATCCGATTTCCTAAAGGTAATATTCTAGGTGACATTCTTTTCTCTCTCTACACCTCATACCATGATCATGTAAATTCGGTCTTTATTTTTCTCTTTTTATGATTTTATGTTATTTAATATGGATTTGCAATGTCTGTGTGAATGCCATGTTTGATTAATAATTGTTTAACACGTAGAATGACATGCTAGGTTTTTGTGTATGTTTTCCATTAATGAGCTTGAAATAGTTTAGCTTACCTTCTATATTTGCATGTTTATTTATGTTAACATGATTTAAACTATATTTTATCGTTGTTCATATAAATTTGGCATGTTTTATAATTTAAAATTGTCTACTTAGGGTTTAAATTTATTCTTTTTTATGTTTTTGATTTGAAAAATTGTCTTATGTTTATTTTTCAAGTGATAGACGAGAAGAAAGACGGCCGCCTGTCAATGCGATAGATGGGACATCGCAATGCCTTCTTCTCGTCCCATCCCTCACCTTTGCTTGGGCCATTTTTTGATGTCTAAGGGCATCTGTGGTTCTATTTTCTTTTATTTTTAATGTATTTTAATGCCTTTTACGCTAATTTAAATCATTTTTGGTGTTTAATTTAATTTTAGACTCATTTTTCATTCTTATGGGCATAATTTTTGTTCTGTTTTCATTTTTTTTTATTTTAGTATGATTAGTTTGTGATTATCTTTTATTTTATTTAACATTTACTTGTGTTTATGTACTAATTAATTTGATTTTTTTTGTGTTTTGGTGTGAGCCAATTATTTTATGCTTTTTTGGAGTTTTTGGGGAAGGTGATTCTACCTTGGAATTCATGCACTATTTGGTTCCCTCTTTATGCTTCTTTTATTTGTATTTAGGCTATATCCTATATTATTTATTTTATATTATTTTATTTATTCATTTGTTATTTAGTTTATGTTTTAATTTTCATATTTTATTTTTGGATGTATTTATTTTTGGGGCTTGTAATAGTTAGTAAAAAAAATTTTTTTTTGTCAACCTAAGTATAAAAAGACACGAAAATGTTTTTTTATTCAATTAACTTGTATTTTTCTAATAAAAGTGGACTAATGTCCATTTTTAACCCAAAATTACATAATAAAAAGAGAGTCTATTTTCCTTTAAAATTGGGATCACTTGTGATACCCTACGTTCATTCATAATTTCATACATCATGAAATATCATGGATGAATTCACATGGTTAATTAACTTGATTATCCTTTTAACATTGTTGGCTATTAGCTTAATTTAACATTTTATTTCTAAATTCATTTTAGTGTCGTAAAATTACTATTTATTTGGAAAAAATTTTGACAGCATAACGGCTTATAAATCATGCTATCCAAACCTGTGAGTTTGTAAAATAACACTCACAAAAGGAAACATCTAATATCAATCGCAAGTCATCATCACAATACAATCACACAATCATCACCCATACAACTACCATAACATAAGTTTACTATTAATTAGCATTCATTACACAATACAATACAAACAAATTATCAAAAGCCTAATACACAACATATGTAAATTTCACATCCATAAAAGTGATATATATACATTCCACTTCACTTCTCCTTCATCGAGTCTTTAGTTATCTGTCCTTGCACATAGTCAAACAAATCACGTGCTAAGTAACATTGTTACCTAGTGGTAGATACAACTACAAAAAATTTCATCTAATAAAATTACTTTAAGTAAATTACCATTTTACTTCTAGTTGTCGCTTTTAGTTAATTAATCTCAAATTTATTCTCCTTAAATTACATTTTAATCCTTCCTTTACTTATTTTTCTCAATTAATCTCATATAATTCCTAATTAAGTGAAAAATTACCATTAGGTCCCTAAACTTTCTTGTCATAATATTTGACTTTGTTTAACATAGATTTTGAACCTTTTTTTATTCCTTTGACTTTTATTCCATTCTAGATGTCTAATTTACATATTGGTCCTTATGCTTCCTCATGATGTGGTAAATTATAGTTTGGTCCCTGAAATTTTTCACTAATTACGATTTTATCCTTTAACTTCTTTAATCATATTTTCAATGCAATTTACAATTTTTGTAAGATCCTAATTTAATTTGCATATTTTTATGATTAAGTTAAGGGGATAAATTATCATGCTATTATGTTAATTGCATGAAAATAAAATAAAAGAATATGGTTTAATAGTATTTGAGGGTGTAATTGAAGTAAAAGATATTAATTTGGGGTTAATTTGTAATTGTGGCATATTAGTGGCCAATTGGAAATAAAAGCATTTAATTATAGGTTAATTAAAAGGAATGATTAAATTGATAGGCTAATTTTTGAAAGGAATTAAATGGAGAGGTTAAAGTTTGACATGCAAATTTTTAAGGGACTAAAGAGGGGATTTTTATGTTGGTATAAAAGGCATGAGTTAGTGGAAATTTGAGGTGTCAAGTATTTGTGTGAAATCGGCAATTGAAGAGTGAAAAACCAGAAAATAGATCATCTTCTTCTTCCTTCTTATTTCCATTGTTTTATCTCAAACAAATTGAGGATGATGTTTGTTGATTAAGCAAGAGTATAATGTAGTAAATTAAAGGTAATTAAACTCTTAATTTAACCCTCCATTATCTTCCTCTTCTTCTTCTTTTCAAGTTAACTTAGAATAATGTAATTATGCTGGAAATATATGATGATGGTGATGGTATTTGTGAAGGAGAAGAGGAAGGAAGAAGGAGCAAGGGAAAGGATATTGCTAGAGGTTGAAGATATAGGTTTTGTCAGCCAAGGTATGGGAATTAGGCTGATCATATTGCATGTGGAAAATAGTTGCTGGAAATTGTTATGATTGACATAAATTAAGATTGCATTTTACGGGTTTTTATCGAAGTGAATTTGGTGAACAGTTTGTATCCTTGCCGAGTCGTGAAGTTCTTCACGAGTCGTGAACTATTGTCCGACTCGTGAAGCTCTTCACGAATCGTGCATCTGTTTATGGGATCATTGGTTTTCACTCGTGAATTTTAGTCCGAGTCGTGAATTATAGACCGACTCGTGAGCTTCTTCACGAGTCATGATGTATATATTTTCTTCTCCACTCGTGAACTCCTTCACGAGTCATGAGATTTGCCTTATTTGCTTCACTCGTGAAGCTCTTCACGAGTCGAATTCCCCTTCACGACTGAATGACCTGTCTGGAATGTTTTGCTCATAAGTTGAGCTATAGAATAGAAAATTGAATGATTCTTTTTGCATTGAAAAATAGACTTCCATACCTATATTTCATATGAAGAAACCTAAGCTTAAATCTGTCTCTAAGTACATGTAATCTAGGGTTGAATCCGGACTTGTTTTCTAGACTGTTCAATGTAACAGAAATTACAATTATGTGCAGAATGTTGCTACACTTGATAATATGATTTTAAATTGATTGAGACAGATAGTTGCTTATGTGATAGTAAAGTTAATTGAATAAGGCATGTAATATGACTATCAATGAAGGATTTATATGAATACAGATGCATTCAATTGTGTATATGAATAAAGACTAGTGATGAAATATCTAACCTATACATGTTATTAGTCTAGTGCATGATGGTCATATGCCAAATTGATATATATACACATGTAAATCCTATGACATAAAAGTGCACATATTGACATGTACCTATGCTATAAAATAGGAACTATAATAGTATGACCTTGGCATGTATATGTGCCCATATGAAAACATGTTGATATGTTGTATAGCACATGACTTGAATGATGATAAAGGTATATATATATGTGTTGGAAACATGCTCATAAGAATAAATCAACTATATGCGAATGTACCCACAGGTATGTACATTTATGATTATGTATATGAGTATATGAGCATGTAATTGCCTTATGAGATAGAAGATGAATTAGCATGACTATAAACATGTGAAATGCTTAATGAGAACATGATCAAGTATATGATATGATGATTATATGTCATGCCTATATGTTATGATGCAAATTGTACAATCATACAGATTTGAATAAGCCAGATGTATAACTTGGCATGTGAAATGTGCATATATCTGATTATGCACCAGAGAATTCATAGTTATATAAGACTATGTATATGTGCACAACATTATACTATGAATACAGTATTAATATGTGAATTGAACACGAATATAGTTCTGCCTGCGATAGAGTTTTAGATGTGGATAGATAGGCGCCTATAGGGAAATTACTGCTGCCATAGTTTGGCCCGATTGGGTCCATAGTATATATATGATCCCGTTTGGATCATGATCAGCCCCGTTTGGGTTGATAGGCTACCCCGTTTGGGTATGCTTAACCGGTCCACAATACAGTTTGGCCCCGTTTGGGTGTATAGATTTGATATCTTCGGATATCCCTCTTTGATACCGATGTGTATCCATAGTTCCCGTTATCCACCGGTAAAGCTAAGGCAGGCTAAACGTTATTCATAGTAATGATCGAAATTAAACAGTTAAAGTTATTTGACTAAAGATTGATATTGTGGATTATAATGTTGTTTTACCACAGGAATTATGTTTTATTTGAATATGTTTACATGGGAAATTGCTGTCTATATGAATTATGAATATGAGCATAATTGTTACTCTTGTGGGTACAATGATTAGGAACATGGGAAAATATGTTATGCTTTAAAGTATTTGTTATTAAAGACATGATATTTTGCATATGTTATTATTATATACATTGTATATGTATGTTTTGATGACCTGTGTGAGTGGTCATCCATCTGTAGATATTCCCCACTAAGCTTTATAGCTTAGCATGGGTTATTTTATCCGTGTAGGTTCAAATAGCAAGACATTTGTTGAGGGACGTTCTCTGCATCAGGAAGGGCCAACCATCGACTTATAACCTTGATGTAGCATATTTTGTAATACAATTATCATATGTTTTGTATAAAGGCCAGTTATCTTATGATATGTATAAAACCTATGTGGAATATTGTAACTCATTAGTAGTAAAGCTAAGACAGATGTGTGTGCATGTGATATACATAAAGTAATCTTCATATAGTTTAGTATGCATGATAATAGGTATGAAAAGGAAAAACATGAATAGACTTGTAGCACGAATATAAGCATATGAAATCATATGGCATGATTAATGGCTAAATGATGATTAAATGAACATGTAGTATAAGCATGATTAATAGTATTCATGATACATGTTTAATGGGGTATTTGCATAGGGGGTGCTACAATTTTCCTCTTAATTTATCGTGTAATTATATTTTTTTTTATCTTTTTTAAACTATTAATCACATTTCTAACTTTATTCACTATTTAATCACATTTATGATATCTTTTATGCATAATTTACCATTTGGCTTCTTTTTTTACATATTTACAATTTTACCCCTAGTAGCGCTTAGTGAAAATCATTAAAATCGATGTGTGGGATGAGGATTTCAATGATACTAAATTGACTAGAGAGGTCACTTGGGGTTACCTAACTGCTCTATAATATATTGAGGGATCATTTAGGGTGATCAGATCCTTAATTGTAAATCTAATGTGTATTGAGGGATCACTTCGGCTGATCAACTCTTTAATTGTGAACCTAATATGAGTTGAGGGATCACTTGGGGTGATCAAATCCTCAACTGTGAACTTAATGTTAGTTGAGGGATCGCTTGGCGTGATTAAATCCTCAACTATGAATCTAATATGAGTTGAGGGATCACTTAGGGTGATCAACTCCTCAACTATGAATCTAATGTGTGCATTAGCTAAATTTTCATGTTATTCACATCATTTAAGTTCCCTAATGAAATTAACCTCTGTTTTTCACAAATTTTTAAAAACCGATGTTTCTCTCATCAAAATGCTTTAAATTTTTTTCTTGCAAGCAAAAACATATTTATAAAGGTGTGTATAAAGTTTCAAGTCATTCCAATATCATTTCAGTATACTTCTAGCTTTAGAGGCAAAATTAGTCAGTTCGAAACTCGAAATTTGAAAACTATTAGAAAAATTATTTTTCACTTTTAATAGATCATTTATGTTATTTTTAATAGGTTTATATAATTAGAATAATTTTTAGAGGTCATAGAATACTTTAAAGAATGATCAAACTTATGGTCAGTCGTATTAGAATATTGAGGAAATTTTTCACTGTCTATTTTGGGGTTCTATTTAAGCTAAATTTCCCATCAAATTGTACCGATGGACTCTATTTAAAAATTATTCTCTCATTTAATAGTTAATTGTAAATTTTTGCCAGGTCATCCATCCAGTACTATCCTAGGCTATGTATATTTAATATTTAAGCACTTGTAAATTTTACTATACTATACGACTGTAATCACATCAAAAATTATCTTTGGGTTACTGTTTATGCTATAAAATATACTATGCATGTCAGATGAAATTTTAGGGCATTATATTTGACTCCTACTAATAAAAATTTTCTCTTTGAAATTTACTTGGAGTGAAAAACTGGGGATATTGTTGTTTTGTGACCTTTTCTGGTATTGTTACCTATACTTGTGGGCAATCCCATTGATGATGTTCCTTTAATCCACACTTTTAGCAAGCTCTTATTACTTTCTAACTTTCTCCTGGATGTCTGCATCAACATTGATCACATTTATGATTATCATATATTTTAGTACCTTAAGGCGTACCCACAATAGGTACTATTGGTGGATTGGCTCAAGCTTTAGATTTGACTTTGAGTTGGTATAGCAAGAGGGGCTTGAGGTGCAATGATTGAACCTTTAAGCTTTTTACTCACTAGAAGGATCAATCAATGAAGGTTTTCTTTTATATTAAAATTTAGCATGTTTGCTTTTTCTTCATCTTACACTTTTTTAATTTGTGCAGCTACCTTAACTAGGGCTCTCATATTAGTATACTCATGTGCTGCAATTGTTGTCCTGATTCTATTATTAAGCTCTTATTCAAATAACTGATAGAATTTTGCTGAAGGTATGTTGTAATCCTTCATGTACGCATTGAGTCTTTAAAATTCTATTTATATTCCCATACTATCCTATTGCCTTATTGAAGTTGCCAAAATGCATCTTCCATAGCCAATTGATATTCATTTCCTACTTATTTATTGATAATTATGAGTTAAATGATGTTTTTAGTACAATTTTAGGTATTTAATTGAGTTAGTTTAGTATTAATTTAATTGAATTATAGTTTTGTTGGTTAAAATTGTATTTTAAGATTTAATTTTAAGTTTTGGTGTTTTTCAGGGTCAAATTGAAAGAAAGAAGGACTTAATTATAGAAAGGAGAAAATTTTGGCTAATTTCGTAATTTTAGAAAATTGAAGCAAGCAAACTGTGGCATTTAGTCCAGCAGCATTCCACTTGGCCGTGCACAACTTGCCCTATTTCTTCACTTGGCTGTGCATGCTTCAATTGCCTTTCACTTGGGCATACATCATCATGCATTATTCTTCACTTGGCCGTGCACCTCTTTTCCTCATTAAATGCACGATAGTGCAAGGTTTTCCTCCTTCATTTGCTTGGCTATGCACAAGAAGTAAAGGTTGATGTAACTTCCTATTTAGCTAAAATTTTATTCCTATTCTAATTTGGAAGAAACCAAAGGCTAAACTTCTTCTTTGGGCAAAATATTTCAGCTATAAATAGACATGTAAAGCACTAGAGAAGGGCATCGATCAATCAAAAGATCATTAGGGAATTAAGTTCTTAAATTCAGTTTGGTTTAGTTTAAGTTTGACGATAAGTTTCTTTTAGTTTGTGGAGAAGAAAAGTATGAAACAGGAAGCATTCCTTGGTTTTTCTATGCAAGCTAATTAAAGGGAGCTTCTGTAACTCCTTATTTTTGTGTTTTTGATTCTTCTTAATAGTTTTGTTTTAATTTTCAGCATAAATAGTGAGTAGTTTTTTTTTTTTACTTTTGCTAAAAGATACTTGAAGCCTTAACTTTTTATTGTAATGATTTGAGTTGAGCTTTGATTTCAAATTTCAGTTGGTTATTTCTTAGTTTTAAGCATATTCTTATCTTTAATTGTGTTAAGACTAATTGTTAGTTTATTGATTCCATAACTAAAAATTGGTTTAGGCATAGTTGAAGATTTTTATGTTCTTGGATTACCTTTTTATTGTCTATGCATGATTATTTTCTGATTTATGAGATATTTATATGTTGATAATATTGGTTAATATTAAAAGAGGAGGAACTAAGAATAAATTATAGTTGAATTTACTTGCAAAAGTGTTCAATGAATGTTTAGGAATTTAAACTAGATTTTTATGCTAAGTGTTAAATTATTCTTAAAAAGAGGATTTGATGTTTAAGAAAGATATTCTTGATTCAAGGTATCAGGCTTTATTTTATCTATTTTCCATAATCACCATTATTTCTTTTGAATTTAAGTCATTGTAGTATAAGGTTAAGGTGAACAGTCCTTTAGTGAAATTTATTTTTAATATTGATTTTACCTCATTTAATTACTTATTTTTGTTTAAAGTCCAGTCTAATTGTTTTAAGATCTTTGGTTGCTTTAGTTTATTATTTTCAGTCTTGTTTTTTTGGTTCAAATGTTCATCACTACAAAATTGGGATTTCTCTTCTTTCTTTTACACACGAATTTCATTCTAAAAAATTCAAATCCATTATATTTTCCTATATTACTAGCCAATCTAGTACACTTGCTAGACATTGGTAAAGTTTTTGGTACCATTGCCAAAAAAATATTGGCATTTGTTTATTTATTCTAATTTTTAAAGTGGATTTTGTGTCTTCTTCTTCTTCTTCTTACTTATCTATTTTTTAATTTTATTTTCTTATTTTACAGGTGTCAGTAGTTTATGGTAAGAGGTGATCCAATTTTACCTATTAAGCCTCAGATAGAAAGGATATTTCATAGGGTTAGGAGATTACGAGAAAACATAAATAATTAAGAGTTTGGTGTAGACCCACCTCTTAATATTGATGGCCTACCTCATAATGAACCACCTATAAATGATCCACCACTACCTAGGATAGAAGAGCAAAATGTACCTTATCAAGCTCAAGGGAATAGGATTAGACCTATAACCATTAGAGACCATGCCATCCCTAAATGGAATGAAACATAGAACCATTGGGATACCTCATTACCAAACTTTTGAAATTAAATCTGCTACCATTACCATGGTACAAGAAATTAATTTTTAGGTTCAAAGATAGAGGATATTGCTCAACATTTAGATATGTTCTTAGAAGTTAGTGATATCACATAAATCTCGAATGTGTCAACAGATGCCATTAGACTTAAGTTGTTCCTTTTCACCCTTATCAGTAAAGTAAGGGATTGGTTGTAAATGCTACCAAATTAATCTATTCACTTATGGCAACAAATGCAAGAGAAGTTTTTGTGTAAATTCTTCCCAACTACCAAAATAGCCCTTATTAGGAAACATATCATTGAATTTCAGCAACTTTTTGAGGAGTTATTTCATGAAGCATGGAAGAGATTTAGGAGACTCTTAAAAAGCTATCCACATCATGAATTTCCTATATATCAACTAATACATATCTTTTATACAGGTGCTAATCAAGCTACAAGATCCCTGTTGGATGCAGCATCAAATGAGAGTTTTATGAATCATATTCCTGAAGAAGCTTTCCTACTTCTTGATGAAATGGCAACAAACGACAGCCAATGGGAAACCTCTAGGGCAACACAAAAGAAATAGGGAGTACATAGTGTAAACAAAATAACTATGTTAGAGGCTCAGTTGAAATTGATGTGTAAAGAACATTTAAAGGAAATAAATGAGCTTAAGGTTTAAAATTCATCAGCTTTATCTAATAGATATGATGTTTATGCAGGAAATCAATGAGCATTAGGAGTGAAGAATGGTGAAGGTTTAGTAGAGGAAGTCAATGCTTTAAACCCTAATAGTAATACCTACAATCAAGGATGGAGGAATTATCCTAACTACGCATAGAGGGAGGGGAACCTATCATCCACTTTTAACCCTCAACCTAGGGCTTTATTTAATCAAAACTTAGCTTTCAATAGTAATAACCATCCACGATATCAAAACCAGGCCCAACCTCACTGCCCTTCTACATATAATCACATTCTTATCAACCATCGGGATTTTAAAAACCCTAACCCCCATAAGAGAAGAAATCAAATTTAGAAGAAATGATTGCTATTTTTATGGCTTCCCAAAATTTAATTTTAGCAAATCAAGATGCTAGATGGAAATTCCAAGATATTTGGATGAGAAACCAAAAGGCATCCATTAGGAACCTAAAAAATCAAATGGAGCAACTAGCAAATTCTTTGTCCAATCGAGCCTAAGGAACTTTTCCATCTAATGTAGATTACAATCCAAAGGAGGAAGCCAAGGCAATCACTTTAAGAAGTGAAAAAGAGCTTCAAGGAGATAAAATTGGTAAAAATTATTCTAAAAGGGTGGAACCAACAATAGAGGTAAGTATTTCTAATTCTAAAACTTGTAAAGAAGTACTTCCTACTGTTAATAAAGGTAAGTATAAAGAAAAAATTATTTCTACAATTCTTGATGAATCTCAATTGCCTTATCCATCTCTAGATAAGAAAGAGAATCATGATAAATAGTTAACTAGATTTTTAGACATGTTCAAAAAATTTCATAAAAATTTACCATTCCTAAAGCTTTATTACACATGCCTAAATATGCTAAATTCATGAAAAAGCTTTTCACTAATAAGAAAAAGCTAGAAGGTGTAGGAATAGTTCAATTATCTAAAAATTGTAATGCTAGCAAAATTAAAAGATCCTGAAAGTTTCACTCTACAATGTGAGTTAGGAAGAAATTTTATTGGTGATGCATTATGTGATTTGGGTGCCAGCATAAATTTAATGCCTTTTTTGATTTGCAAAAAATTGAATTTGGAAGATATAAAGGAGAATCGAATGACACTACAGTTGGCGAATAGATCCATAAAAAGACCAAAGGGAATTATAAAAGATTTGTTGGTAAAAGTTGGAAATTTTATATTCCTAATAGATTTTATAGTAATGGATATGGAGGAAGATAGGAAGATGCCTTTGATAGTTGGTAGACCAATTTTGAAAATAGCAAGAGCTTTAATAGATGTTCTTGTGCAAACGATGACTCTAAGGTTCAATGAAGAAGAGATGATCTTTAATGTGAATAAAGTGATGAAACACCCTTTATATGACTTTGAAGAGTTGGTTTGCTTTGTTGATAGTATTCAAGAGTGTGTGAAAGCAAAATAAAAGGAAATTATTTTGGATGATAAGCTTCAAGAGTATTTAATGCATCCAAAGCAAGAGGAGAAAATAGAAGGGAGAGAAGAAGAGCTGGTACGTGATTTAGAGAAATAACATAATGACGAAGGAAATATGGAGCATGAGTCATCCTCTCCCAAGGGAGACAATAATTTTGAACTTAAAACTCTTCCTTCTTATTTAAAATATATATTTTTAGAGGATAATGCAAAACCTGTAATTATTTCTTCGCTTTTGTCAGGATTGAAAGAAGAGAGGCTTATATAAGTATTAAAGAAGCATAAAGAAGTAATTGGTTGGGCAACATTCGATTTGAAAGGAATTAACCCCAGCTATTGTACAAACTAAATACCTAAAGAAAATGATTTCAAATCGATGGTATAACCCCAAAGAAGTCTGAACCTAGCAATGCAAGAATTTGTAAAAAAGGAGGTATTAAAACTCCTCGATACATGTATTATCTATCCTATTTCTGATAGCAATTGGGTTAGTCCAGTCCGATTTGTACCTAAAAAGGGGGGATGACTGTCATAACCAATGAAAAGAATAAACTTACCCCAACACATACAGTGATTGGGTGGAAAATGTTTATAGACTAGATAAGATTAAATAATACTACTAGGAAGGACCATTTTTCTCTCCCTCTTATTGATCAAATGTTAGAATGATTGACAGGTAATAGATTTTACTATTTTCTAGATGGATATTTAGGGTATATACAAATACCTGTAGCCTTGGAAGACGAAGAAAAGACCATATTGACATGCTCTTATGGCATATTTGCATATAGAAGGATGCCTTTGGGCCTTTGTAATGCCTCAACCTCATTTCAACGATGTATGATGGCCACATTTCATGAATTTCTCGAAAAATTCATAGAGATTTTCATGCATGATTTTACTTTATATGGTCAAAATTTTAAGTCATGCATAAATAATCTTGCATTGGCCTTAGAAAGGTATGAAGTAACTAATCTTGTTCTTAATTAGGAAAAATAACATTTCATTGTAAAAGAAGGGATTGTCTTAAGGCATAAGATCTTTAAGAAATGAATTGAGATAGATAGAGCGAAGGTAGATGTCATTGATAAATTACCTCCTCCAACTAATGTTAAAGGTATTAGGAGTTTCCTTGGTCATACCGATTTCTATCATCGGTTTATTAAGGATTTCTCTAAAATAGCTAAACTGCTATCCAATTTATTACTTAAAAATGCTACATTTAACTTTGATAATGATTATTTACAGGCCTTTAATTTGTTAAAGCATAAGCTAATCACTGCTCCAATCATAGCATCGCCAGATTGGAATTTATCATTTGAAATTATTTGTGATGCTAATGACTATGTAGTGGCAGCGATTTTAGGATAGAGGAGAGAAAATCTTCTACACTGTCTACTATACAAGTCATACACTCATTGAAGCTCAAGTAAATTACACTACCACAGAGAAAGAGTTATTGGCAATTGTATTTTCCTATGAAAAATTTAGATATTATCTCCTTGGTTTGAAAGTCACGATATGGTCAGATCATGCTGCATTAAGGCACCTTTTTGCTAAGAAAGATTCCAAACCAAGGCTTATTCGATGGATTTTGCTTCTACAAAAGTTCAATATAGAGATCAAAGATAAGAAAAGAGCTAAAAATTTTGTAGCTGACCATCTATCTAGATTGGATCATGCTAATAATGAAAAGGGAGAAATTTTTTATTTATTTTCTGATGAACATATTTGTACTCTTTATGCTTGTGAAAATTCAATTCTTTTGTATGCTAATATTGCTAATTTTCTTGCAAGAGGTTACCTTCCAAAAGACTTTACTTGGCAACAAAAGAAAAAGCTTCAAGCAGATGCCATACATTACCTTTGGGATGGCCCATATTTGATAAAAATCTGTTCGGATCAAGTACTGCAAAGATGCATTTCAAAAGAAGAGCAAAAAGAAATAATACGATAATGCCATAGAGGAGAAGTTGGAGGACATCATGGACCTAATCTTACTGTAATAAAATTCTCCATTCAGGTTTCTTTTGGCTTACTCTTTTTGCAGATGTTAAGTCTTTTATTAAATTATGCGATAGATGCCAACAAATAGGCAATATCTCTAAAAAGGATGAAATGCCTATGAATAACATTTTAGAAGTAGAAATATTTGATGTTTGGTATTGATTTTATGGGGCCATTTCCAAACTCATTTAGGTTTGAATACATTTTAGTAGCTATGGACAATGTCAATAAATGGTTAAAAGCCATAAATACTAGAACTTGTGATGCCAAAGTTGAGATTGAATTCATAAGGAGAAATATTTTTGCTAGGTTTGGAGCACCAAAGGCCATTATAAGTGATGGAGGCAAATATTTTGTCAACCATCAGTTTCGAACCTTGCTTAGGAGATTTGGTGTTAAGCATAAGATTGCAACCCTTTACCACCCTTAAGCAAATGGACAAGTAGAGGTGTCTAATAGGGAATTGAAATCAATCTTAGAAAAGACCATTAATAGCTCTTGAAAAGATTGATCTTAGAGGTTAGATGAGGCTCTTTGAGCCTATATAACTGCATTTAAAACCACTATAGGTATGTCTCCCTTTAGGATAGTCTTTGGAAAAATATGTCACTTATCAATCGAATTAGAACAAAAAGCATATTGGGCCATAAAATTACTTAACTTTGATCTAAGAAGTGTAGGAGAAAAAAAGGAAATTGCAGCTCAATAAACTTGATGAAATTCGACAATGGTCCTACGTCAATGCAGTCATATACAAAGAAAAAACAAAGCATTGACATGATAAGCGATTAAAGGCGAAAGACTTTGCTCCTGGCATGTCGATTTTATTATATAAAATCATCTGAGATTGTTTCCAGGAAAGTTGAAATCAAAATGGCTTAGACCATATCAAGTGTTGTCAAGCAATGATTTTGGAGTAGTGACCATAAAAAATCCAAGAGCTGGATGAGAATATAAGGTGAATGGGCACAAGCTCAAGCCATATCAAGTCGGCCAACAATATGTTGCTGAGGCAACCATGGTGCTTTGGGACTATTAAGATGGTTTGCAAGTCTAGCTAAGGACTTTTAAACTTAGAACCAAACTCTCACCCCTTTTGACTTCTAAATTTATAGGTAACCTTTTTTTTTTTAGTTTTTGTGTTTGTAGTAAACTTTATTAAGCTTTTAGATTCATGAATTAATTATAGGAAGATCTGAGTTAAGGAGTTTAGAAAGACTAATTTGGTGAAAGGAATTTGGATTGCAGAAGTTTTGAGCATGAAATCTTCGAAGAGTCAAATTTGAGAGAAAAATAAATTTTTTAGGAGGAATTTGGGTGAATTGGGCAACTAAAATTGAATTTATTATATTTTTGCAAGAAATAGGCAATTTTTTAGATTTGTCGAGGTTAGAAATTTTTTCAAAGTCTAGTGGCCAGTCGCTCGACTGAGCAGTACTAGCACACCCACATCCACGTGATCGCGTGCATAGCAGCTTCAACCAGTGCACCTACATAAATTGCTCCCTCTCCCCTCGCATGCCTACACATGCTATCCCACTCTTATATACTCCCATGTGCCCTACAAGCCAGCCTATTGCACCGTTGCACATTCCCTAATCCCCTAACCCTCTATCACGTGCCTTGGTCCCTTTCCTCTTGTGCCGCAACACAGTCCCTCTCGACCTTCTCTTTCCCTTTTTTTTTTATTTTTGCTCACTCCCATTTACCGCTTCAATCTCTCATGTTGTTCCCTATATTTTTCACTACTCCCCTATGCATCACACCTCATCTCTTCATTTTCATATCCTTCAATGCTTTCTTTCTTATTTTCTCTTCTCTTTACATCTTTCCATCTCCTTCTTCATCTTCTCCATCTTCATCTTCACTCTATTCTTCATCTGTATCTCAACACACGTACTTCACCACTCCACTTCACTTTACACACATTTCTTATTTTTCTTGCTCAGTCTTTTCCCATTTGGTCTCCAATAAGTAACTTCTGCCCTTTCTTGTTAATTATCCTTTTTTATATTCATTTAAAATCTTCAATTTACCTTTGCGCTTAACGAGTTTAGGTTCATTTCAACCTTTAATTTGAGCTCCAAGTCTACTTCTTTTTCAAACTTTATTTATTGTGCCTCTAATATGATTGATTATGTTACTTGGTGTGCTTTTTTTTGTGGCCATTGCACTTCAATTTGATCTTCATTTTACCTTTTAAAAGTGTGCACACCACTTGCTTGACAAAATGCCTCAGTAAAATCTTTTCAATTTTTTTTTACTTATTTATTCATCACTTCTGGCATACATTTTGGCTCTTGATTTTGTTAGCTATTTCTGCACTATCACTCATACTCTATCACATATTTTAGCATGTTTAATTGATGACATTTTGTGGCTTCTTTTTCTTAGCAATGCCCTATTGATTTTTGGAAATATTTTTGCTTTAGAATGCCTGTTGCCTCTTGATATTCCACTAAGCTCTGTTGACATGCACATATTCTTCATTTTTGTTACATGCATGATTTGTATCCAAATATGCTTCTATCTGCCATATTTTTTCCTTATATTTTTTCTATGTTTTTGCAGTGGCACCTAAGAAAATTAGGAATTTTGAAACATCCAGCTCATTTGGGCTACGCATTCCATCTTATGTGGACAAGGCCAAGCATGCCAAGTACGTGTATTTTAACACCTATAATTATGTCAATCTCGTATATTTGAGCAAGTTGTACTTGCATATACCTACTGGTAACTTATGGAGTAACATCCTATCCTTACTTCAAAACACCGGATGGGAGTTTTTTTGTAGCATGTAGGCTAAAAGTTTACCTAGATTTAGCAAGGGATTTTTATACTCTTTCGAATGCTATTTTAAAGGAGATGATGACCACGATGGTACAGTTGGCTTCAAACTGGGGAAGATCAGGTACTCAATGACTTTTAAGTAGTTTTCAGAGCATTTAGGTTTCTTATCCCGATGCTTTAGTAGAATAGCCTAATGCCTTTGTTGAAGAAACTTGGATGATAGTCAGAGATCCATTAAATCCAGAACCATGAAAGGGTGGGAGGCTTAAAGTTCATGCTTTGAGGGATCATTCCTTATGCATTATTTATAGGTTTCTATCCAAAAGCATCTTAAATTTTCTTAATGGTCTTAGTGCAATCAATACTTCTCAGATTATGCTCCTTCGGTGTATGGTTGATGGTATTTTCATTAATGGTGCTTGGATTATAGTTCAAAAGATCAAGGAATTATAAAATAAGCCATCAAATGTGCATAACATTTCCATTGGGTGGATTGCTATGACTCTGGTAGGGGTAGTTAAACACCTCACCTTAGGAGATGCACTTGCTGGGGATATCGCTTGCATTGACAACATCATGCCTAAATGCATGAAGATCTTACAGCCTAAACCACAACGTCAATAGACAATGAGAGAGGAGTATTTGGGATTGGCTGGCATCCAACTTGAAAAGTATCAGCAAGAGCAGAATACAAAAGGCAGAGCTCGGGTAGAGGACCAACCAGCTGATGATGACATTTCACCTAAGTTAGAGGCTTACCTTAACCAGTCGAGTAGTATATTAGATTCCCAATAGACATGCTAGGATAGGATGCAAGGTCAGATTGATACCAAAGGATACTATTGTAGAAGTGAAGCAGACTTTGGAGAAATTCATCCATGATTTTTTGACATGTTAGCCTCCGCTTCCACCTTCAGAACCTTAGTTCGAGTCTTTGCATTTGCTGTAGATAAAAAACTTTTTTTTGAAGGGGGTAAAGCTGGCTCAGTGTCAACTAAACTATGGTTCAAGGAGTACACACATCATACCCCATTTTAGTTCATGAATCTATTTTTGTTTATTTTGTTATTTTTATTTTTTTAGTTGCTTTTAGTTTGATGTTCTTAGGATATTATTGTAGTAACTTTTAACTTTTAGTTTAATGACAATGTTAGTTTCTTTACTTTTTCAAGTCTTCTTAGAAAACTTTAGTTCAAGATTGTCACTTAGTTTACACTAAAACTTGGTTTGCCCTAAAATTTTCCTCAAAATTTTGAACATTTTGAACTTGAATTTAGAATGTGAATAAGTTAGAATCATGTCTTAGCAACAGAACAAGCATATTGTTTGATAAATTTCTAGCTAATTTAACATTCAATTAGACTTATATTTGTTAGTTCCTATCTTCTTGAGCACTTAAGACCAGTTTTTGAACTTAAAGAAAAATAATGCATTAAAATAGTTAAGTAATGAATTTTAGGACACTAGAACCTTTATCATCACCTTTCAAAGTATAGGAGCAACTCAAAACAAGCTAGAAAGCTATCTAGGTAACATTTTTCTTATTGAGCCATATCTTAACTTGTTTTCCTACCTTATATGCTTATTTATCCCTTGTTAGTGATTTTAAGCCTATGAGGTATGCTTAAAATGTACCATGTTTATTTTTCATTTTAAACTCATTTATTAACCATTTAGCCTAAAAAACTTTTATCTTCCTTTTTAGAATTGGCCACCGTAGTATTAGATGGATTAATAGGAATTTGATATATTGATAGGTGTAGTGAGACATTTATTGATAGGTGGCTATTCTTTTTGTTGATATTTCATCCATTCTTTGATAACCAATACCTTAACCCCATTACAACCTGTAAAAGTCCTAATTGATTCTATGATTGATTTTGAGCTATTTAGCGAAGATGACCTTCGAGTTCCAATGCTAAAGGAGAGGCTTATGATGTTTCTAGAGTTTCAAGTGTGAAACCATCTGTACACTTAGTTGTACAATCATTCTAAGCTTGACTATGAATTTGCATTGGCGTTTTGTTTTTTACTTAAAATGCTTTGGCCTTGGACACACATAAGAAAACTAACTCATATTGTCTTGTTTGAATTTATCCTAGTTGAAATTTTATTAAGTGCTCTTGTTAATTGCTAAGATTGGTTTTGAAATACATGATTATTTATTTAAGTTTGATTATTTCAGGGATTTGGATTGTTCTAGTTTGCTTGAGGGCGAGCAAAGTCTAAGTATGGGGTATTTGATAATTATCGGTTAAATGATGTTTTTAGTATGATTTTAGGTATTTAATTGAGTTAGTTTAGTGTTAATTTAGTTGATTTTATAGTTTAATTGATTGAAATTGTGTTAGAAGGTTTAATTTTAAGTTTAGGTATTTTTCAAGGTCAAATTGAAAGAAAGAAGGATGTAGTTGTCGAAAGGAGAAATTTTTGGCCAATTTCGTAATTTTGGAAAATTGAAGCAAGCAAATTGTGGCATTTAGTCCAGCAGCATTCCACTTGGCCGTGCACAACTTGCCATATTTTTTTACTTTTTCGTGCATACTTCTATTTCCTTTCACTTGGCCATGCATCATTATGCTTTATTCTTCATTTGGCCATGCACCTCTCTTCCTTATTGAATGCACGACAGTGCAAGGTTTTCCTCTTTTATTTGCTTGTCCGTGCATATGAAGTAAAGGTTGACATAACTTCCTATTTAGATTAAATTTTGTTTCAATTTTGATTTGGAAGAAACCAAAGGCTAAATTTCTTCTTTGGGCATAAGATTTCAGTTATAAATAGACATGTAAAGTACTAGAGAAGGGCATCAATCAATCAAGAGATCATTAGGGAATTAAGTTCTTCAGTTTAGTTTAGTTTAAGTTTAACGATAAGTTTCTTTTAGTTTGTGGAGAACAAAAGTAAGAAACAGGAAGCATTCCTTGGTTTTTCTGTGCAAGCTAATTAAAGAAGCTTCTGTAACTCCGTATTTTTGTATTTTTTTATTCTTCTTAATATTTTTGTTTTAATTTTTAGCATGAATAGCGAGTAGTTTTCTTTACTTTTGCTAAGGGATACTTGAAGCCTTAACTTTTTATTGTAATGATTTGTGTTGAGCTTTGATTTCAAATTTCATTTGGTTATTTCTTAGTTTTAAGCACATTTTTATCTGTAATTGTGTTAAGACTAATTGTTGGTTTATTTATTCAATAACTAAAAATTGGTTTAGGCATAATTGAAGATTTACATGTTCTTGGATTAACAATTTACTATCTATGCATGATTATTTTCTGATTTATAAGATATTTATATGTTGATAACATTTGTTAATACTAAGAGAGGAGGAAGTAAGAATAAATTAAAGTTGAATTAACTTGCAAAAGAGTTTAATAAACGTTTGGGAATTTAAACTAGATTTTTTTTCTTAAGTGTTAAATTATTCTTAAAAAGAGGATTTGATACTGACGAAATATATTTTAAAATCAAGATATCAGGCTTTATTTTATCTAATTTTTTCTATAATCACTGGTGTTTCTTTTGAATTTAAGTCATTACAATATAATGTTAAGGTCGATAGTCCTTTAGTGAAAGTTACTTTTAATATTGATTTTTACCTCATTTGATTACTTGCTTTTATTTAAAGTCCAATTTAATTATTTTAAAATCTTTGTTGCGTTAGTTTATTATTTTTAGTCTTGTTTTATTGGTTTAAACGTTCATCACTACAAAATTGGGATTTCTCTTCTTTCTTTTACACACGAATTTCATTCTAAAAAATTCAAATCTTTAATACAAACACAAGTTTTCCTTGGGTTTGATATTTAGGGGTTATAACTATATTTCTTTATAATACTAGCTGATCTAGTACACTTGCTAGACACCTATCATTTATCCCTAAACTACTGAAGAAATGAAGGCCATGTCAATTGTTCAATTAAAGTGTATCGTCTCATAGTCTCCCACCATATATATGTAAGGCCCTAGAATAAGGCAACTACACCCTCTAACATATCCTTTGGTGGACTACGGGTAATCTCAAATAGCTTATTAATCTTATTCAGTTACTTTTTAGCTTCTGTTGTAGTCAATTGATTTATCCCATAAAAATCTTTTGCCCTTAATCTTTTTTACTGTTCTTAGATAGGTTTTTTGAGTGGTGTAGGTGGCTGCTACTGAGGTTGTAGTAATGGGGCTTATATCTTTTGGTATAATAAGTCTACTGCCTACTGCACAAAATTTGATGGAGCAACTAGTGGTGGTGTATGTCGACTAAGCTAATCGGTAGCATTATTGCCTTCTAGATTAGTTGGTGCCCTACTTTTAGAATTCCCCGCCATTTCTATTGCTCTTATTAAAAACAAAGCCATATCTTCCTTGCCATTTCTATTGCTCTTCTTGAAGCCAAAGCCATATCTACTATTTAAAACATATAATGGGACAAATAAAGATCAATCTCAAATGCATTTTATTTCTTACATGGCATGTACATGTTGTAAGGCCCCAAATTTGACCCTAGTAGAAAAATGCATGATTAAGTCATATCATAATTAATTAATGTTTAATTAAATCATTGAAATACAAATTAGGATCATAAAGGAGCAAATTAGTAATTTTATATTATGTTATTTATGTGAGTTATTAAAGCATGTTATCATTAGGGGTGTAATTAAAATGGAAAAAATAAGTTGAGGTCAGAATTAAAAGAAAAAGAGTGTGGGCCAGATTTATAAAGAGAAGAAAATGAGAGAGAGCTTAAGGAAACTTTTCCTCCTGCTTTAAATTCTAGAGTTCTACATACAAGAGAGAGAATGTGCAGATTTTGGTGGGATTAAGTGGTTTGGTTGATTAGGGGAGCAGACGAAACTCAGATTTTATTCTATTCTTTTCTCTTTCTAAAGTTGTACATTTTTTCTCATTAACTTTGAAGAAAAATTTCTCCTATAATAGTGTTAAAGAAGTTTTAAAGTTGAATTTGCTCAAGATATTGTATTTCTCTTCATCTCAAGTATCATTTTCTTCTTGGAGAGGATGAATTAAATAAGGAGAAATTTTGATTATTTATGAAATGCATGCTCTATATAGAAGAAGAAGGGAATAAGAATAACAAGGGAAAAGAAACATTATAGGATTAAAGGAAGGTTATGAATTTTGGCCAAGGTATGGGAACTTTGTGTGATTATTGACATGCATGTGTAATTTTGGAAGATTTTGGTTAAATCCAAAGCTAAAATTAATAGATGAAATAAGGATTGTTTGCATATGTTTATGTATATAGACTTAACTCAAAATGAAGCTAAATCATCAAAATGAATTATAAGAAAGATATTACATGCAAGGTCAAATTTGATTAGAGAAACCATTGTCAATTCCTTTTCTCTAATTAGCTAGATTTTAGCTTGATCTTAGTGTTCCAAAGATTTGAGAGATCATTAATGTTACTGCAACTTTGAAAAAGGTGCAGTAGAGTATAATGATTTGTTATATAATAAGCTTGAAATTCTAGAGTATGACTTAAAGATATTGTTAAAGAATTCTTTGATTAGTTACAAGTAAAATGATAGTGTTTATAATACATTGTATAGAGCATAAATCTTGGGTTGAAGTATAATGGACATGTATATGAAATCCTAGTGGAGCTATTAAAATTATAAGCAAGGAAATGATACTCGAGTCTATCGCACTTGCGGCATTGTCGTGATCGTGATAGTGTCTGGATATTTTCACCTTTGAATTCTTCTATCATTTCAGTCATTTATAAGCCTTTTTCTAGTGTATTTGTGATCCCTATCACACTCGCGACCTCACTTTGAAATGTTCATTAATCTTTTCTCCTTTCTCTTTAAAGCAATACTTCATTACACCTACAATACCAACCTAATAGAATGCAAATTAATGAAATCATATCAAGCATGTTAGATATATAACTATGAAGCTGTGATGTTATGAAGAAAAGTTAAATAAGTTTAGACTATTTAGCAATGTAGAGATATCATATAATGAGATACAAGTACATGGAAATATGATAATACCATAATGTAAAGTTATATATATATATATATATATATATATATATATATATATATATATATAAGAAGTTGAAGAAACATATTATATGGTAAACATATGAACAAGTATGTTATATATTACTTATTTGAAATAACATGAATATGCCTACATGCTAATGCTTATATGTCTTCGTGTTAAAGTATATGATTACCATATTATATACATTATAGTTACTTATATTGTTATCTAAAATTTAATATATATATACATACATACATACATACTAGAGAATGGGTATCCTTGTACATGAATGTATATGTGCAAGATTATATAGTAAAAGCATAAGCATGATAATTCAAAAGTATATGAATATAGTTAATGCCTACAAATAGAGTTCATTTGTGGATAGATAGGCAAGCTTATAGGTATAGAGTTGCAGTTGCTACCATCTGGCCCTATTTGGGCTTACATGTTGTCCCCATTTGGGACTACTATTTTGACTCTATTTAGGTCTATCGATTCGATATCTTCGGATATCTACCATACTTAATACCAATGGGTATATACATGATCGATACCTAAGGGTATCCACCATTCATATTATCCATAACTTTGGAACTTGGGCCGGCTAATTATAGTATATGTATTGAAACATAAGTGTTCAAATGTTATCAATAAACTATATAATTACTTCATGTTGATATTAAGATTTTTTTATTATCTTTTTTTATTATGTACTTTGCTTTAATATTATTATTATTGAGATCTTATGTGATAACTTGAAGCATGTTCTGTGCGTTTGTTGACAACCGTTGTGAGTGGATATCCATAATGATTTGTTCCCCACTAAGCTTTATAGCTTAGCACCGGTTGTTTATCTATGTAGGTCTTGCAGTTGAGATTTTGCATAGGGACGTGCGTTTGCATTAGGAGGGCCAACCCAAGTCTATGAAAGAACAATTAACGTAGGATGTCCTTGGTTTATCTTTTGTATAATTTTGTATCAATTCTAATTTATATATGTATAAATGTATATATGAAAAGGTTATTATTATGACATCTTACTTTCATTCATGATTTTTTGTACATTGTATATTATTATTGACGATGCCATATGATTACTAAATTTACTAATTTGTATTGATAATGCTTAAGGGCTTAATTTATCCATTAGTTTCCAAATTCGTTCTTGTACCATGAGGTTACTATTCATTTGGTATAAATTTCGGCAGCACAACGGTTTGTAAATCATACTACCCAAACCTGCATTTTGACAAAATGATACTCCCAAAAGGCAACCTCCACCTATAATACTCAAGAACATTCATAGCACTTCTCAAATCAACCATCAATCATCATCACAACACAACTATAAATTCACCATACATGCATGCCATATTATGCATATAAGCTATCTATTACATCACATCCTTAATACAACATAAAATGCTACATTCCAATTATCTAAAACCCTAGTGCATAACTTGTCAAAATTTCATGATGACATAGGCAACATATGTACAAGCCATTACGCTCTTTCTTCATCGCGTCCTTAGTTACCTGTACCTGCACATAGTTAATAAATCACGAGCTAAGCAATATTGTTGCGCAGTGGTGGATACAACTACACAAAATTTCATCTAAATAATTATTTTTAATAAATTACCATTTTACCCTTTTACATTAATTTTTTTAATTTAATTCAATTTCATCCTTTATTGCCTTAATTTAATATTTAATCCTTCATAGACCTATTTTTCTTATTAAATCTCACATGATTCTTAATTAAATGTATATTTATAATTTAGTCCCTAAACTTTTTATTTCATCATTCTAGACTTGGTTTGATCTCAATTTTGACCTTTTTTGCTTCCTTTGACTTTTATTAAATTCTAAGTGTAAAATTTTCATTTTGGTCCTTATGCGTCCTAATGAAATGATAAATTATAGTTTACTCCCCAAATTTTACGTTAGTTATGATTTTGCCCCTTTTCACCTATTTGACAACTTTAACTTCTTCAATCACATTGTTGATGCCAATTTATGATTTTGCCCCTAGTTTATCGCATAATTATATTTTTGCCCCTTTTGATTTTATTAATCATGTTTTTCACTTTACTTCATATTTAGACACATTTATGAAATCCTTCATGCATAATTTACCTTTTGATCCCTATTTTTATGCATAATTACAATTTAATCCTTTCTAAATGATTAACTACATTTTTCATATTATTTCTTATTGAATCATCTTTATGGTATTCTTTAAGCATGATTTACCATTTTATTCCCATTTTCTCGTATATTTACAATTTAACCATTTCTAAAATTATTATGCACATTTGTTGCATTATTTCTTGTTTAATCACTTTATGGCATTCTTTATGCATGATTTATCATTTAATTTCTATTTTCACATATATTAACCATTTTACCCCTAATGATGAAAAGTTGAAATTCTTGAATCGAATATATGGGATGAGGACTGTATGATTGTATGAATATAATATCTAATGCATGTGAGGTGACTACTTGAGCGTAGCGATCCTTTAGTACTGCATGTATGAGGTAACTACTTACATGTAGCCATCCCTCATTGAAAATCCGATCTCATCATCCTACATCAGTATATGAGTCCTTATGGCTAGCCAATATATCTTATCATCCTGGATTACTCACCGTACACTATGGGTAACTAATTATTTTATTTTTTGATATATTTTTATGCCAAAATTTATGTTATTTCCATTATGTATCATATCATACATTCTTATCCTCCATGCATTCAAGAACATTACATATGAATCCATACTGTACATAATATATGCTATTCAAACATGATGAAAATATGGCATTATCAACAAGTAAATCAATCGACCTCAATGAGACATCAAGCATATCATGTGTTTTCTTAGTTTATTTCATGCCACATATGTTTTTAAGTTCAAATCATGTATATGTTTACTAAATTAGACCCATTACTTTGTTACCTATATGTATACCATTATGTTCAGATACTAACAAATATGTCCATTTATTATTTTTAGCTCAAATCAACCATAATGTATTTATTCATCATTGTATTCCTCAATTTATACTTAATATATCAATTACCATCACATTATCATATTATACAACATAGTATATAATTTAGCAACAATATAATAACTCACATTATGCTTGATTTCTTTCTCATTTCATGTTAGGACATCATTTTATTAAGTTATCTTTAATTATTTCACATTTTCCTTTAAGTTCATATAGTTAAATAATGTGATTTTCATGTAAAATTCAAGAAATAGAAGAAAGTAAGTGTAGTTTTTGTATCCACTAACCTTATAGTAGCTTGAAATCACATAATTGTCATATCCCTTGCCTTCCTCCTTTTTGCTCCTTTTTTCTCTTGAAATCCACCTAATTAGGTCAACTTTCTCTCACTATAAATTTTTTTCCAAGCCTCATTTTCTTCAATCTAATTTCTATGAAGAAGAGGAGATTCTTTAGTGTATATAGGTAAAATTTGGGTTTAAGATTTGGTAGGAGTTGAGAGAAATGATAAGAAAATGGTGGAAAGGTAAATATGTGTCAAATTTTAATTTTAGGGAAGAAAATGAGAGAAGATGATAGATTTTTCGGCAAAAATGTAAATAATTCTAGACCCATTTCGCTGCTCTTAAGTCCACCAAACCCATGATCAAGAGTATTCCATTTATAATTTAATCTAATGGCTTATTTTTAATCCACATTTTATGATTTCATTGGGTTCTACACTCCTTTATTCCATGATGATGCATGTAGATTATCATGAATCATTTCCTAATGACAATTATGCTCTTAGCTGAATTAAATATGGCCTTTAAGCCCACTGATTAATTTATCCTTAGTTTTCACTATTTTTTTGAAACTAATGTTTAACTTATAAAAATGCTCTGATATTTTTCCAAGCATGCAATAACATACAAAAAAGTATGTGGTTAAAATTTATTTCGACATCATTTTGATATACTTTTAGCTCCAACGACAAAATTAGCTGATTTGAAACCTAAATTCTAAATATGTCAAAAAAATTATTTTTCAATTGAAAAGGATCATTTATGCTATTTCTAATGGGTTTATTTGATTGGAATAATTTTTGAAGGTTTATAAAATATTTTTAAGTCCAATCAAACTTTTGGTCAACCCTTTTTACAATACCAGATAAAATCTTTACTGTCTACTTTAAGAGCTATTTAGGCTCAATTTCTTCTCAAATTGTAGCACCAAAATCTGTTTAATACCTATCTTCTCATTTAGGGGTTATGTCAAACTTTTCGCCAGGTCACCCATCCTTAGATTTACTTAGCCTGAGCACATTTAACACTTATAGACTTTTAAATATTTCTATACTATTAAAATATAATTATCATAAAAAGTTTCCTAGGCTTACTGTTCAAGCTCTAAAATTTACCATGCATGTCAGATGAAAATTTTGGGATGTTACATTTCTCCCTTTCTAATAAAAATTTCATCCTCGAAATTTACCTTAATAAGAAATTCGTAAATATTGCTGCTTCATGATTTCCTTAAATTTCCAGGTTGCCTCTTCCAGCTATGACTAGTTCATACTACTTCGATGAGTGATATCTATTGGTTCCTCAGCTGATAAACTTTTTTGGCCAGAATTCTTAATGGTTTTTCATTATATGATAGATTTAGTCGAAGCTAGACTTCATGTGATTTCTTTGATAAATTGTGATTCAACAAACTTGCTTTCATTAAGTTTGGTCCACCATGCTTTTGCCTTACCACTTTGATGTTCGGCTCCTACTTGCTAATATGTCAAACATTTTATCATAAAGTTTGCTATGTTTATTTTCATTTTAGATCACCAATAAGTTACTTTTAAATCTTAATACATTTTGTTACTGTCTGGGTGCATCACATAGCTTGTCAGCTTCTATCAAGATGTTTTTCCTTAATTCAGTACTGTGTGGTATACATATTCTCCATTTATAGTATAAGTAGTCGTCTTTACCAAAGGAAGAACTCACTATCTTTTCCTAACTATATTTGGAAAACAACAAAAGCTAAGTGTTCTTTTTATCTATATGTGACCTTTTCTTATTGTAAGTAACTGGATCTAAACTGCATCTTAACTACAAGTGCTGCATCCTAAACTATGGTTAACCTAACATTCATAGTCTTTAAGGCTGCTGAGTGTTTCTTACTAAGAGCATCATATACAAAATTTACCTTACAGACTGGCAGTCAATTAAACTATCATAGTCTTCGATCTTTAACTTTTCCAACGATGCTAATTTGGATTTTCTGGGTGGTCGAGATGGCGGTTGATGTTGTGATAGTAGAGGAGCTGGGGCATGCAATTGGTAATATAACAAATCTGCCACCATTTGTGCAATGTTTTGGGAGATATAATTGTATGACTATATGAGTAGTTATTATATAGATATACTATATGATGTATACCAATATGAGTGAGGTGATGTAAATGTATGCACAACTAGCTGAGGATTCTATAGAGTTGGTGGTGGTGTATGCTTGTTGGACTGGCAAAGCTAAGTAGTGGGAGTCATCTTACTAACTATCGAACTTGGTGTGGCCCTGCTCTCGGCATCGCTTGCTATCTCAATCACTCAACAAAACCAAAAGTAGTGGCTATCACTTAAATTACACAAGAGAGACAAGTAAATTCTAATATTGAGTTCCCTTAGTCCTTTATGGCATGTACACGTATCAGTCCAAATATTTATTCACACTTATATAGTTACTCTGATCTTAGGATCGTCTAAACTTTCTCTGATACCACTAAATGTAACACCATACTTTCATTCATGATTTTCCATATATTGTATATTATTATTGATGATGCCATATGATTACTAAATTTACTAATTTGTATTGATAATACTTAAGGGATTAATTTATCCCTTAGTTTCCAAATTCATTCTTGTGTCGTGAGGTTACTATTCATTTGGTATAAATCTTGGCAACACAAAGTTTGTAAATCGTGCTACCCAAACCTATAATTTGACAAAATGACACTTCCAAAAGGCAACCTCCACCTATAATACTCCAGAACATTCATAGTGAAACACCTTATATTTATTTATTTTATCGTATACCATGCCATACCCATTAATCATATATATTAAGATGTTAACCCAATAACCAACATTAGTTATTAAAATGATTCAATAATTTAGTCATCATGCATATCAATTAGACACAACTCTAATTGTTTGTATTCTTATGAGCAATATAAGTGTCTCTTACACCTTCAATTACTTTACTTTATATATTCAATAGCCCATCGCATACTATATCATAATTATGCTAGGTATATCTACACTAGTTCTCATATTTATGCTCATACATAGCATCATGCATTTTAATTGACATATGATCAATCTACCTTCTAAGTGCATGCACATACAACTCATTTTCATAATTAGTTTAGTATAACATTATCCTCGCATATGTTACATAGCTTATACACACACACACACACACACATGCACATATTAAGCATATTAATGAACTTATAAAAAATTAACCAAAAGCCCTTACATCAACTTCTATGAGATGGTGTTGGCCTGTCCTGATGCAGAGAATGTTCCTACGCGAAAGCTTTGTCTACAAAACCTACACGGATAAAATAACCCGTGCTAAGCTATAAAGCTAGTAGGGATAATAAAATAACATAAAAAATACTAATTAGAGCGATCATCACAATCATTTAACATAAATTAATTGCAACATGAAAATTTAAACACTTAACAGAAATGTATAATAAGATTTATAATTTAAAACATACAATAAACCCTAACTTTTAATTTAGCATTTTTATAATCAAAATAACTTAAAGTGCTCTTAGCATTTATACATATAATCACTCAATACGACCATTTCTCATTATACTATTCCGTATAATACAAATAACCATTATATTGAAATTTTATTGTAATGCATTTAGACTTTAATTTAGCCTGCTTAAGTTTTAAGGGTGGATAACAGGAACAGTGGATACCTAAAGGTATCAAAATAATAGATATCTAAAGATATCGCAATAGAGGACTTAAACGGTCAATACAATGGTCCCTAAGGACAAATAGTGGACCCAAACGGGTCAATACAATGGTATCGAAGGACAAACAGTGGACCCAAATGGGGTCAATACAGTGGTAGCTGCAATATCCCTATAGGCGCCTATCTATCTATGGATGAACTCTAATAGCAAGAAAAAATTTTTTTTATATAAATTCCATTTATCATGCTTTAACATTTCTTAATCAATTTCATAGTGAACATTTGTATACAAATATACACTATCATTAGATAAAATTTTTCTTTTGCATAATCATAATTTAATACAACATGCCATGTACATATGTTTGAACATATATATATATATATATATATATATATATATATATATATATATATATATATATTCCTTTTATTGCTAGTAAACATAACAATATTTAACATTAAACATTAAATTTCTATCTTTGGAGTTCTGTACAGAGGAAGAATTCTAGATTAAATTTATGTGTTATTTTAAACCTGAGAGACATCATTTTTAGCAAAAATATCCTTCCAAAAACATATTCCCCTATGTTTTCAGTTTTTGGAACATCAAAAATCATTTCAATATCATGTCCAAAACTCAAGATATTGACATTTTACGAAGTACTGTTCCTATTGACAGTGCTGTGTACAGGTCTGGATTCAAGCTAAAATTAGACAAGCATAAAGATAGACGTAGGTTTGCATTCTTGATGAAAATCGTAGGTTAAAAAGTCCATTTTTCATAAAATTTAATCTCATACCATTTCGTTTACCGTACAAGGAGATATGATATATTTTCACTAATTGTTCCGGAACCAAATTCAATAGCACAATCAAATTTCCAAAAATTATTAGGATGACAAAAAGGCATATTTAGCTCCATATTCCTCTACAATTTTGTATAAACATATCTTATGTAATTATAGAAATTGAAATGGTCTCAAAAAGAGTTATCTAACTCAATTTATGCTGAAATTACAGCCACTAGTTCATAAGACTTTCATCACTCTCCTATCTTTGTTTTATTAAAATTTCTTAAAGTTTATTTCTCCATTCATTTAATCAAACTAGCTTAAAATTAAATCATGGCTTTACCAACAACCATCACATTCATACATGAGAACTTAATCCCATACCTTGGCCAAATTTCCTTAATCTTCAATTTATAGCAAGGCCTTTTCCCTTATTATTCCTTCCTTCTCTTTCTTTTTCTACACATAATTTAATTTTTTTAATCCTCCAATTCTAGAATTTTATCCAATCAATCTAAACAAAAAATAAGAAGGAAGAATTAAATTAGTCAACATGCAAGAGATTTCTTCAAGATTTCTTAGTGAGATTGAAGAATTAAATTAAGAATGCAAGAAAACTAATCTACTGACTTTTCATTTCTGCCCCCCTCTCTCTCTCGCTCTTTCTCTTTCCATTCTTAATTCTTTGCCTTACTTTCAACTAAAATCAACTATATATATTAGTAGGGAAAATTCATACATAGTCCTTTAAGAAATTGCATGTCTCACAATTCCCTCTCTCACTTATGTATGTGACTAATCAAACTCTCTACTTTTTATTTTTCTTAAATCAACCCCTCTTTCATTTAATTTATTTCATAATTGACCCATTAATTAACATATTAACCAATTAACACCTCAATTAATCTTTCATGCTTTAATTACACCCTTGAATAATTTTATACCAAAATAATTTCATAGAATTAATATAATAAAATAAAATTATCACTAGTCCCATGCCTTTAATACAAAATTCACATCTTTAATTAATTCTTAATCACATTCCATCCTATAAAATCATGCATTTCTGACTAGGGTCATGTTAGGGGCCTTACACATAGCACTTCTAAAATCAACCATCAATCATCATCATAGCACAACTATAGATTCACCATACATGCATGCCATATTATGCATATAAGCTCACTATTACTTCACATCCTTAATACAACATAAAATGCTACATGCCAATTATCTAAAACCCTAATTCATAACTTGTTAAAATTTCATAATGACACAGACGACATATGTACATGCCATTACGCTCCTTCTTGATCGCATCCTTAGTTACCTATCCTTACGCGTAATTGACAAACCACGAGCTAAGCAACATTGCTGTGTAGTGGTGGATACAACTACACAAAATTTCATCTAAATAACTTATTTTTAATAAATTACTATTTTACCCTTTTAAGTTATTTTTTGTTAATTTAATTCAATTTCATCTTTTTATTGCCTTAGTTTAATATTTAATCCTTTATACACCAATTTTTCTTATTAAATCTCACATGATTCTTACTTGATTGTAAATTTACAATTTAGTCCCTAAACTTGTTATTTCACCATTCTAGACTTAGTTAGACCTCAATTTTTACCCTTTTGCTTCCTTTGACTTTTATTCCATTTTAAGTGTAAAATTTGCATTTTGGTTCTTATGCTTCCTCATGAAGTGATAAATTACATTTTGGTCCCTAAATTTTACGTTAATTATGATTTCGTTCCTTTTCACCTATTTGACCATCTTAACTTCTTTAATCACATCATTGATTCCAAATTACGATTTTACCCCGAGTTTACCGTGTAATTATATTTTTACCTTTTTTGATTCTATTAATCATGTTTTTCAATTCACTTCTTATTTAGTCACATTAATGACATCCTTCATGCATAATTTTCCTTTTGATCTCTATTTTCTTCCATAATTATAATTTTATTCTTACCAAACTATTAACTACATTTTTCAAATTATTTCCTATTTAATCATCTTTATGGCATTTTTTAAATGTGATTTACATTTTATCCTTGTTTTCTTCGATATTTACAGTTTTATCATTTCTAAAATTATTAAGAACATTTTTTACATTATTTATTATTTAATCATTTTATGGCATTCTTTATTCATGACTTATCATTTAATTCATATTTTATCATATATTTACCATTTAACCTTAATTGATGACCAGTGGACATCCAAAAATTTAATATGTGGGGTGAGAACTATATGATTGTATGAATATACTGTGTGATTGTATATGAGGTGATTACATGAGCGTAGCCATCCCTTAGTATTAGATGTGTGAGATGACTACTTATGCATAGGAATCCCTTATTAAAAATTCGATCTCATCATGCTACCGCGGTATATGAGTCTTTATGACTAGCCATTATATCTTATGATCCTGGATTACCCATCGTACATTAAGGGTAATTATTATTTTACTTTTTATTATATTTTTATTCTAAACTTTATGTTATTTACATTATGTATCATATCATACAATCTCATCCTCTATGCATTCAACAACATTACATATGAATCCATACTATACATAATATATACTAATCAAACATAATGTAATTATGACATTATCAACAAGTATATCATTTGTCCTCAACGTGAAATCAACCATATCATGTATTTTCTTATTCTATTTCGTGCCACATATGTTTCTAAGTTCAAATAACATGTATGTATACTAAATTGTACCCATTTCACTTTAATATTTGTTTTTTACTTATATGTATATCATTATGTTCACATACTAACTATTATGTCCATTGGTTATTTTTTTCTCAAATCAACAATAATATATTTATTAATCATTTTATTACTCAATTTATGCTTAATATGCCAATTACCATCACATTATCATATTATACAACATAGTATATAATTCAGCCACAATATGATCACCCACATTATGCATGATTTCTTTCTCATTTCATGTTTATTTCATATTAGGACATCATTTTATTAAGTTATCTTAAATTATTTCACATTTTCCTTTAAGTTCATATAGTTACATAATGTGATTTTCAAGTAAAATTCAAGAAATAGAAGAAAGTAAGTGTAGTTTTTGTATCCATTAACCTTAGAGTAGCTTGAAATCACCAAATTGCCATATTCCTTGCCTTTCTCTTTTTTGCTCTTTTCTTTATCTTAAAATTCACCTAATTAGGTCAACTTTATCTCACTAGAAATTCTCTATTTCCAAGCCTCATTTTCTCTAATCTAATTTCTATAAAGAAGAGGAGGTTCTCTAGTATTTTTAGGTAAAATTTAGGCTTGAGAATTGGTGGAAGTTGAGAGAAGTGAGAAAACAAATGGTGGAAAGGTAAATATAGGTGGAATTTTGGTTTTAGGGAAGAAAATGGGAGAGGATGAAAAATTTTTGGGCAAAAATTTAGAGAATTCTAGACCCCTCTAAGATGCCCTTAATTGTACCAAACCCATGGTAAAGATTATTCCATTTACTATTTAATCTAATGGCTTATTTGAAGCCATTTGTCATGATTTCATTATCTTTTACACTTCTTTATTCTATGATGATGCTTGTAGGTTATCATGACTCATTTCCTACTGACAATTGTGCTTTTAGATTATTTAAATATGGCCTTTAAGCTCACTAATTAATTTAACATCGATTTTTAACTTTTACTGTACTATTCTACTATAATGACACGAAAAGTGTCCTAAGGTTATTGCTCAAGCTATAGAATGTACGATGCATGTCAGATAAAAATTTTATGATGTTATGTTTCTCCCCTTCTAATAAAAGTTTCATCCTAAAAATTTACCTTAATAAGGAAGCTGTAAATATTGCTTCTTCATGATTTCCTCGAATTTTTAGATTTCCCTTTCCAGCTATGACTGGTCCAGAGTGCTTTGATGAGTGGTATCTATTGGTTCCTCAACTCTTAAACTTTCTTGCCAGAATTCTTAATGGTTTTTTGTTACATGATAGATTTATTCGAAGCTAAACTTCCTATGATTTCTTTGATAAATTTTAATTCGACCAACTTGCTTTCATTAAGTTTGGTCCACCATGCTTTTGTCGTGCCACTCTGATGTTCAACTTCTACTTGCCAATATGCCAAGCATTTTGTCATAAAATTCACTATTTTTCTTTTCATTCTAGATCACCACTAAGTTACTTTTTAATCATAATACTTTGTGTTACTGTCTGGATGCATGACATAGCTTGTCAGCTTCTGTCAAGATATTTTTCTTTAATTTTGTACTATCTAGTATACATATTCTCCCTTCATAGTATAAGTATTCATCTCTTCCAAGGGAGAACTCATTAACTTTTCCTGAATTTATTTGGAAAATAAGGAAAGTTAAGTGTTCCTTTTGTCTCTATGTGACCTTTACTTATTGTAGCTAACTAGATATAACTGAATCTTAAGTACAAGTGCTACATCCTTAACTGTGGTTAACCTAACATTCATAGTCTTTAAGGCTGCTGAGTGTTTCTTAGTAAGTACATCATCTACAAAATTTACCTTAAGAATGGAAGTCAATTAAATGATCATTGTATTCGATCTTGAACTTTTTCAATGATGCTACTATGGATTTTCTGGTTGTTACAATAGGGGACCTGGGGCCTTTAATCGCTAATATAACAAATTTGACACAATCTGTGCAAAGTTTGGGGGGGTATAATTGTATGAATATATGAGTAGTTACTGTATGGATAGACTATATGATGTATGACTGTATGAATAAAGATATGTAAATGTATGCACAAATGGATGAGTTGTCTATAGAGTTGATGGTGGTGTATGCTGGTTGGACTGGCAAAGCTGAGTAGTAAGAGTCATCTTACTAACTATTGAACTGGCTATGGCCCCACTCTCGGCATCACTTACTATCTCAATCACTCGCCAAAACTAGAAGTCATGACTATTACTTAAATTACACAAAAGGGACAAATAAATGCCAATATTAAGTTCTTTTCTTCCTTTATGGCATGTACGTGTATCGGTTCAAATATTCATTCACACTTATATAGTTATGCCGATCTTAGGATTGCCTAAGCTTACATTAAAATCACTAAATGTAACATCCTACCATCATTCAGGATTTTCCGTATACTGTATATTATTATTGATGATGCCATATGATTACTAAATTTACAAATCTGTATCAAAAATGCTTAAGTGCTTAATTTAACCTAGTTTCCAAATTCATTCTTATGCCGTGAGGTTACTATTCATTTGGTATAAATTTCGGTAGCACAACTATAACACTATCCAAAACTACAATTTGACTAAATGAAACTCCCAAAAGGCAACCTCTACTTATAATACTCCAGAACATTCATAACACTTCTAAAATCAACCATGATTCATCATCACAACACAACTATAAATTCACCACAAACGCATGCCATATTATGCATATAAGCTCACTATTACTTCACATCCATAATACAACATAAAATGCTCTATGCCAATTATATAAAACCCTAATGCTTAACTTCTCAAAATTTCATAATGACACAAGTGACACATGGACATGCCATTCTGCTCCTTCATCGCATCCTTATTTACCTATCTTTGCGCGTAGTCAACAAACCGCATACTAAGCAACATTGTTGCCTACTGGTAGACACAACTACACAAAATTTCATCTAAATAATTTTTTTTAATAAATTACCATTTTACCCTTCTACGTTATATTTTGTAAATTTAATTCAATTTCATCCTTTTATTGCTTTAATTTAATATTTAATCCTTTATACACCTATTTTCTTATTAAATCTCATATGATTCTTACTTGAATGTAAATTTACAATTTAGGCCCTAAACTTTTTATTTCATTATTCTAAACTTGGTTGGACCTTAATTTTGATCCTTTTTGCTTCATTTGACTTTTACTCCATTCTAAGTGTAAAATTTGAATTTTGGTCCTTATGCTTCCTCATGAAGTGATATATTATATTTTAGTCCGTAAATTTTATGTTAATTATGATTTTACTTGTTTTCACCAATTTGACCATTTTAACTTCTTTAATAACATTGTTGATGCCAAATTACAATTTTGCCTTTAGTTTATCGAGTAATTATATTTTTGCCTTTTGATTTTACTAATCATATTTTTCACTTTACTTTTTATTTAGTCACATTTATGGCATCCTTCATGCATAATTTACCTTTTGGTCCCTACTTTCTTGCATACTTATAATTTTATCCTTTTTAAACTATTAACTACATTTTTCACATTAGTTCTTATTTAATCATATTTATGGCATACGTTAAGAATGAATTACCATTTTATTTCCTTTTTCTTGTATATTTACAATTTTACCATTTCTAAAATTATTAAGCACATTTATCACATTGCTTCTTATTCAATCACTTTTATGGCATTCTTTATGCATGGTTTATAATTTAATTAATTTTTTCTCATACATTTACCATTTTACCCCTAGTGATGACTAGTGAAAATCCTCGAATCGAATATGTGGGATAAAGGCTATATGATTGGATGAATATACCATCTGATTGCATGTGAGGTGACTACTTGAGTGTAGCTATCCCTCATTATTGTACATGTAAGATGACTGCTTATGCATAGCCATCCTTCATTAAAAATTTGATGCTATGGTACTACTACAGTATGTGAGTCCCTACGGTTAGCCATTTTATCCTATGATCCTAAATTACCCACCATACACTAAAGGCAGCTAATTATTTTACTTTTTGTTATATTTTTATGCCAAACTTTATGTTATTTCCATTATGTATCATATCATACATTCTCATCCTCCATGCATTAAACAACATTACATATGAATCCACACTGTACATAATATATATTATTCAAACGTGATGAAACTATTGCATTATCAATAAGTATATCATTCAGTCTCAATGTGACATCAAGCATATCATGTTTTTTCTTATCCTATTTCATGCCACATATGTTTCTAAGTTCAAATCATGTAAATGTAAACTAAATTGTACCCATTTTACCTTAATATTTCTTTGTTACTTATATGTATGCCATTATGTTCACTTAATAACTATTATGTCCATTTATTATTTTTAGCTCAAATCAACCACAATATATTTATTCATCATTGTATTACTCAATTTATGCTTAATATGCCAATACCATCACATTATCATATTGTAAAACATAGTATATAATACAACAACAATATGATCACCCATATTATACTTGATTTCTTTCTCATTTCTTGTTTATTTGATGTTAGGACATCATTTTATTATGTTATTTTAAATTATTTCACATTTTCCTTTAAGTTCATATAGTTACATAATGTGATTTTCATGTAAAATTCAAGAATTAAATGAAAGTAATTGTAGTTTTTGTATCCACTAACCTTACAGTGTCTTGAAATAACATAATTGTCAATGTCCCTTGCCTTCCTCCTTTTTGCTCTTTTCTTTCCCTTGAAATTCATCTAATTTGGTTAACTTTCTCTCACTAGAATTTCTTCACTTTTGAGCCTTATTTTGCTCCAATCTAATTTTTATGAAGAAGATGAGGTTCTCCAGTGTATGTATATAAATTTTAGGCTTAAGATTTTATGGGAACTAAGAGAAGTGTAAAAGAAAATGGTGGAAAGGTAAATATGGGTAGAATTTAAATTTTAGGGAAGAAAATGGGAGAAGATTCCTAATTTTTTTCAAAAATGTAGAGGATTCTAGACCACTATAAGCTGCTCTTTAGTCCACCAAACCCATTGTCAAGATTATTCCATTTACTACTTAATAATGGCTTATTTTTAAGCCACTTGTTATGATTTCATCAGGCTTTGCACTCTTTTATTCCATGATGATTCATGTAGGTTATAATGACTCATTTTCTAATGACAATTATGGTCTTAAATGATTTAAATATGGCCTTTAAGCCTACTGTTTAATTTAACCTCATTTTTTCACTATTTTTCTAAAGCTAATTTTTCACTCACTAAAATGCTTTAATATTTTTTTATATGTGCAGTAACATATAGAGAAGCATGTGATTAAAATTTAAAGTTATTCCATCATCATTTTGGTAAACTTTTAGCTCCAGTGGAAAAATTAGTTCATTCAAAACATAAAATTCTAGAATTGTTAGAAAATATATTTTTCAATTCCAATGGCTCATTTATGCTATTTTTAATAGGTTTATTTGATTGGAATAATTTTTGGAGGTCTATAGAATATTTTTGAATCTAGTCAAACTTTTGGTCAACCTTTTTTGCAATATCGAATAAAATCTTTACTATCCATTTTAAGAGCTATTTAAGATCAATTTCTTCTAAAATTGTACCATTGAACTCCATTTAATTTTAATTTTCTCATTTAGGGGTTAAGTTAAACTTTTCGATAGGTCATCCATCCTTGAATTTTCTAGTTTGAGCACGTTTAATACTTATGCACTTTTAAATTTTTCTGTACTATTCTACTATAATTACCTTGAAAAGTATCCTAGAGTTACTGTTCAAGATCTAGAATGTACCATGCATATCAGATGTAAATTTTTGGGAGTTACTGTGACACCCTATATCCCATGTTTACTATATCCAATGCAAACTATGCCATTTTAATTCATCAAGTCATATGACTATATCATCATATTGTAGCTATTGTACTTTCATGCTTAGCATTCATCATATCAATACATTTATATAAAGTAATTCTAATTTCATCATGCATGCATATACTAGTATTCTCATCATGAGATTATTACAATCTTTACTTTTATATAATGTACATATATATATATATACATATTACAACTCTTAAACACGTTATACATGTAAGGAGCTAAACAAAATTTATCAAAATTTCCTACATCAACTTCTATCGACTGGTGTTGGCCTGTCCTGATGCAGAATTAGATCCTGTGCAAAAAGTCTTCGCTACCCAAAACCTACACGGATCAAATAACCCGTGCTAAGCTTTACAGCTTAGTGGGGAATTCTAAACATGAAAGACAACCACTCACAGTGGTCGTCAAAAATATAAAATAACTAGCAACAATACTCATATGGCCAAAGAAAAGAAAAATATAAAATACAATAGCTTGCATAACAAGATAACTTTTCACAATTGAATCAACATACTACTTATAGTTCATGAAGTGATCCATATATCATGTAAACAAATATTAAGTCGTGCTCAAATAGTCACTGTTAACCATAATAATTCATATATCAGATGCATATCTCATACTGTGAATAACTTTGAAACTTTATTACTTTACTTTAGCCTGCTTAAGTTCTAAGAATGGATAACGGGATCGATGGATACCCGAGGGTATCAAATGATAGATATTCGAAGATATCATAACTATGGACCCAAGTAGGGCCAACTATACTTTGGACCGGTCAAATGCTCGCACGTGAGCACCCACACGAGGGCAAAAATAAACAACCCTAATAGGCTGTGTAAGATCCAGCAGGATCGACTTTGGCAGCTGCAATTCCCTATAGGCGCCTATCTATCCATATCTGAACTCTATTGCAGGCGATACTTTATTCATGTTCATACACTCATATACATAATCATAATTAAACATACTTGTAGGTACATTCTCATAAGCATGATCATCAATGTGCATACCTTATCATTGTTCAAATCGGGTGCTATACAAATATCGACATGTTTACACTTGGGCATATGCATAAGACATGATCATACTATTATGTTTCCTATTACATAGCATAGGAATACATTCATAAACAATTTTCAATGTAAGTGATACAAATTTATATACACACTAGTATATGACTCTTGTATACTTGCATTTAAGGTCAATTTTTGCTCAGTTATATGTGCTACACATGGGGGTAGCCTAATGTACCAATAAAAGAGAATAAAAACACATTTAGTGACCAACATGCTGTCGCGCTCGCGACAGTATGCGTGGTCAAACAGGTTTTTCACTCTGTTCTCAAAATCCTGCAAACTGCTTAACAAAATCATTTTGTACCTCGTATTTGACATAGTAAACGGCATTTTTAGAAAACGTTGTCTTCTACAAAGTTGTAGATATACATTTCTAGTTTCTATAAAATCAAAAATATGTGCAATATCATTTCTATAACTCGAGATATCTTAAAATTACTAAGGACTGTTCATAGAACCAAAACAGTGGGGGCTGTCACTTATAAAAATTCATAGCATAAAATCAAGAGAGATTTAGACCAACATTTCTTCATCAAAAACGTACTCCTAGGTATCTAGTTTACTCAGAATTTTACAGAATAATATTTTGACTTCTCTACTATTACTTATGCCCAAAATACCAACATCTGTACCCTAACAGTCCCAACAGATTCAACGAATTTCATGCTAATTATTTGACAAACTTAGAAATAAAATTAGGCATTACTTCCTTCATATAAAATGTGTCTTTATGAGTCTAGTTTTCATAGAAATTAATTTTATGTCATTATGATCATTTTACATACAGATATCTCAATATTTCCCCAACCTGGTCCAGAATCCGAATTTAGAAGTTTTCCTAAATTCAATAAATCATAAAAAATATCTAGAGGCAGAATTTGAGTGTGATTTCTCTTATGAAATCTTTTTCTATCAGTCTAGTTTAATACCCATTTGGAATCATCTCAATATCTATTTTCAAACTCTAGATATCACCAAAACAATGCATCTAGGTCCAATGAACTCAAACCCAGAATTCTTTAAAACTCACATGCATGTCAAGAAAACTCACATGCATGTCAAGATTCAAGCAAAACACATCATATTCAAGTAGATACACTCACGTCCAACATGAATAATCCTAAATTCCCATACCTTTTTCTGAAAATTATCACACTCAAGCTTTCAATTTCTTGCTATGTCTTTCCCTTTATCCTTCCTATCTCCTCCTTCTTTGACTTAGAGTTTAATGTTTTAAACACTTGTTGAACCAACAAAACTTATCAACTAATTTCTTGAGAGGATTTAGAAGAAAATAAGGGAAGAAGAAGAGTTGGGAACTTTCTGGTTTTCCTCTCAATTAGCCGACCACCACTCTCTCACAATTGCCACTTTCTCTTTCTTTCCACTACATAAACTCATTTATATAATACTATGTCAAATCTCTCTTTAGGTCCTCCTAGAATCTGCATGTCACACTAAAACCATCCTATTCTTTGCATGTCAAATTTCATACCCCACATTTACATTATTCATACATTAACCTCTCCATTGTTCTCTAATTCCCAATTGACCTCTTAAGTTTCTGAATTTACGAAATTACCCCACAATTAATACTTTTTCTTCAATTATACCCTTAATTAAAATTAAACCTTACTTTTAAATTTTATTTCCATGCAATTAACATAATAACTTACTCCATTGACTCTTACTTATACAAAATCCTCATTTAAAAATATGCAAATTAAATTTAGGGTCATGTTTGGGGCCTTACAGTTACATTTCTCCCCTTCTAATAAAAATTTCATCCTCGAAATTTACCTTAATAAGGAAGCCGTAAATACTACTGCTTCATGATTTCCTCAAATTTCCATATTGCCTTTTCCAGCTATGACTGGTCTAGAGTATTTTGATGAGTGATATCTATTGGTTCCTTAGCTATCAAACTTTGTTTGCCAGAATTCTTAATGGTTTTTTTATATGACAGATTTAGTAGAAGCTGAACTTCTTATGATTTCTTTGATAAATTTTGATTCCAGCAACTTGCTTTCATTAAGTTTGGCCCACCACGCTTTCGCAGTGCCACTCTTATGTTCAGCTCCTAATTGCTAATATGTCGAACATTTTGTCATAAAGTTCGCTATTTTTCTTATCATTCTAGTTCACCATTAAGTTACTTTTAAATCTTAATAAATTTTGTTATTGCCTAGGTGCATGACATAACTTGTGATCTTCTATCAAGACATTTATCTTTAATTCTGCACTATCTGGCATACATATTCTCCCTTCATTGTATAAGTAGTCATCTCTACCAAGGGAGAACTCAATATCTTTTCCTGACTATATTTGGAAAATAACGAAAGTTAAGTGTTCTTTTTATCTCTGTGTGACCTTTACTTATTGTAACTAATTGGATCTAAATTGCATCTTAACTACAAATGCTACATCCTAAACTGTGGTTAACTTAACATTTATAGTCTTTAACGTTGCTGTGTGTTTCTTACTACATATATCATCTATAATATATACCTTACAGAATGGCAGTCAATTAAACTATCATACTTTTCGATCTTTAACTTTTTCAACGATCCTACTATGGTTTTTCGGGCGATTGATGTTGTGACAGTAGGAGAGCTGGGGCTTGCAATTGCTAATATAAAAAATCGACCACCATTTATGCAAAGTTTTAGGGGTATAACTATATGACTATATGAGTAGTTATTGTATGGATATATTGTATGATGTATGACTGAGGAGATGTAAATGTATGCATAACTGGTTGAGGTGTCTATAGAGTTGGTGGTGGTGTATGTTGGTTGGATTGGCAAAGTTAAGCAGTAGGAGTCATCTTACTAACTATTGGACTAGCTATGGTCCAGCTCTCTACATCGCTCGCTATCTCAATCACTTGCCAAAACCAAAAGTCATGGCTATCACTTAAAGTATAGAAAAGGGGCAGGTAAATTCCAATATTGAGTTACCTTGTACCTTTATGGTATGTACACATATTGGTTCAAATATTCATTCGCACTTATATAGTTACTCTGATCTTAGGATAGCTTAAACTTGCTTCGATGCCACTAAATATAACACCCTACTGTCATTCATGATTTTTCATATACTGTATATTATTATTGACAACATCACATGATTACTAAATTTACTAATCTGTATCGATAATGCTTAAGGGCTTAATTTATCCCTTAGTTTCCAAATTTATTCTTATGCCGTGAGGTTACTATTTATTTGGTATAAATTTTGACAGCGCAACAGTTTGTAAATCGTGATATCCAAACCTGTAATTTGATAAAATGACACTCCTAAAAGGCAACCTCCACCTATAATACTCCAGAACATTTATAACACTTCTAAAATCAACATCAATCATCATAACACAACTATAAATTCACCATACACGCATGCCATATTATGCATATAAGCTCACCATTACTTCACATCCATAATACAACATAAAATGCTACATGCCAATTATCTAAAACCCTAATGTATAAGTTTTCAAATTTTATAATGACACATGCGACATATGTACATGCCATTTCTCTCATTCTTCATTGCATCCTTTGTTACATATCCCTGCATGCTGTCAACAAACTACACGCTAAGCAACATTGTTACCTAGTGGTGGATACAACAATACAATATTTCATCTAAATAAATTATTTTTAGTAAATTACCGTTTTACCCTTTTATGTTACTTTTTGTTAATTTAATTCAATTTGATCCTTTTATTGCCTTAATTTAATATTTAATCCTTTATACACTTATTTTTCTTATTAAATCTCACATAATTCTTACTTTAATGTAAATTTACAATTTAGTCACTAAACTTTTTATTTCATCATTCTTGACTTGGTTTGACCTCAATTTTGACCTTTTTTTTTACTTCATTTGACTTTCATTCCATTCTATGCGTAAAATTTGCATTTTGGTTCTTATGCTTTCATATGAAGTGGTAAATTACATTTTGGTTCCTGAATTTTATGTTAGTTATGATTTTGCAATTTTTCACCTATTTGACCATTTTAACTTCTTTAGTCACATTATTTTTAACAAATTACTATTTTACCTCTGATTTATTATGTAGTTACATTTTTTCCCTTTTTGAATCTATTAATCATGTTTTCACTTTATCTTTTATTTAGTCACATTTTTGACATCCTTTATGCATAATTTACCTTTTGGTGCTTTTTTGCATAATTACAATTTTACCCTTTCAAAACTATAAACTACATTTTTCACATTATTTCTTATTTTATCATCTTTATGGCATTCTTTAAGCATACTTTACCATTTTATTCCTATTTTTTCGTATATTTATAGTTTTACCCTTTCTAAAATTATTAATCACATTTGTTGCATTATTTCTTGTTTAATCACTTTTATGGCATTCTTTATGCATGATTTATCACTTAATTCCCATTTTCTTATATATTTACTATTTTTCCCCTAGTGAGGATGAGTGAAAATTCTCAAATTGAATATGGGATAAGGACTGTATAACTGTATGAATATACTATATGATTGTATATAAGGTAACTATTTGAGTGTAACCTTCCCTCAGTATTGTATATGTGAGATGAGAACTTACGCGTGGCCATCCCTCACTAAAAATTTGATCCTATAGTACTACTATGGTATATAAGTCCCTATGGCTAGCCATTATACTCTATGATCCTAGATTACACACCATACATTAAGGGCAACTAATTATTTTACTTTATGTTTAAATTTTATGCCAAACTTTATGTTATTTCCATTATGTATCATATCATATATTCCCATTCTCTATGCATTCATCAACATTACATATGAATCTATAATGTACATAATATATACTTTTCAAATATGATAAACATATGACATTATCAACAAGTATATCATTCAGCCTAAATATGACATCAAACGCATCACTTTTTTTATTATTTTATTTCATGCCATATATGTTTCTAAGATCAAGTCATTTATATATATACTAACTTGTACCCATTTTACCTTAATATTTCTTTGTTATTTATATGTATAACATTTTGTTCACATACTAACTATTATGTCCATTCATTATTTTTAGTTCAAATCAACCATAATATATTTATTTATCATTGTATTACTCAATTTATGCTTAATATGCCAATTACCGTCACATTATCATATTATACTGCATACATAATTCAACCATAATATGATCACCCATATTATGCTTGATTTCTTTCTCATTTCATATTGTTATCTTAAATTATTTCAAATTTTTCCTTGAGTTTATATAGTTACATAATGTGATTTTCATGTAAAACTCAAGAAATAAATGAAATTAAGTGTAGCTTTTGTATCCACTAACCTTAGAGTATCTTGAAATCACATTATTCTCCTCACTCTTACCTTCCTCCTTTTTGCTCTTTTCTTTCTCTTGAAATTCACCTAATTAGGTTAACTTTCACCACTAAAAATTCTCTATTTCCTAGTCTCCTTTTGCTTTAATTTGATTTCCATTTGAAGAGGAGGTTCTCTAGTGTCTGTTGAAAAAATGTTGGAAGATTTGGTTGGAGTTGAGATAAGTGAGAGAAAATGGTGGAAAGGTTAATATGGGTGGAATTTTGGTTTTGGGAAAGAAAATGGGAGAAGATGATAGGCTTTTAGGCAAAAATATAGAGGATTATAAAGCCTTCTAAGTTGCCTTTAAGTCCACTAAACCAATCGTCCTAAGTCCACTAAACCAATGGTTAAGATTCAACAATTTACTATTTAATCCAATGGCTCATTTTGGCCATTCATCATGATTTCACTGGGTTTGTAAAACCCTAATCCATAAGGTAGGCAGAATCATCAATACCATTATAAACCTAGTAAAGATTAGGCAAAAATAATAATAATAGTACGGGCCTTAATTACATGCCACAATATAACCAAATCAAGCTCCGAAATAAGGAGACATAACATAAATGGCCTTCAATACATTATGAAAACCTCAAGGACAACTGCAATATGCCAGATCTTATCTTCAATATGGGTTGAGTCACAACAACTATCGATCCAAAGTAGAGCTTATCCTACAACCTTCACAAATAAATAAGCCCGTGCCAAGCTATAAAGCTTAGTGGGGAAGCACAACTCTATGGACAAACTTTTACAAAATATCATCAATTGGTTACAAGTTTCACAATTAAGGAAAATATATGAGTCTGCAATATTAATTATTTCACAATGAACATATCAGAGGAGTCTTTAACCTTAACAATAAATACTATTCTTACAATAATCTAGAGCATTGCATAAGTTCATTTAGTTCCTGAAGACTTTTTAATTCACTTTTATTATCAAACCTCTAGCTTGTTAAACTAGCATTGTTCATGCACCTCATAATCCTATTATTCATGAATCCCATCATCATGATTATTGATAGTACAAAACTTCAATCATATGCATTTCATCAGATTGGTTATATAAGATATGCATTCAATGTTCAATCAAAGCATAAGGGAGTGCATATGTCATGCAACATCCATAAGAGATACTGTTAGGCATAATTACTTCACATATATCACGCAATCTTAAGTATATAATACATTCATAATTCACAATTCCTATTCGTAATCATATATTCCTTAATGCTATCTTAGCATGGCAAACTAAATATCATACAACATCATATTATGTCATAGACTTTACCTTGGCTTATGTTAGAGTTATTAGTATGAACATATATGTGTAAATATTTACATATATAGACTAACGAATTTGCATGTGATTATAGAGAACAGGCATTACATATCATGATTACTTGACAAAGTCTCAATATCAGATGCATACATTTCATAAATTTCAAAGCACATGAAACTCATTATGTATGTTACAGCTCGTACAACTGCTAGTACAATATTGTTTTCTTTAGGGCCTATTTATTCACTGTGGAATCCATCGATGGAACCAACTCACATTGGAACTTACATGGGAACCTTAACCCCTCATGGTTGTTATAAGATATCACAATTATATAGTACTGAGCATAGAATTTCATTTCATTGAAACAATTATAGCCAAAAGGAATTTAAGATAAAACAATATAATAGTCCATTTTTCATGCTTACATAACAAAGTTAAGCAATCGATACATGTATTACTTTATTTCATGCACATTTCATAATCTTTAATAGCCTGCCTAAGTATTAGTTAAAAAGGTGGATAACAGGAGCTATGGATACCAATTATGTATCAATAATGGATACCCGAAGGCATTAAACAATGAATATGCAAAGATATGAAATGATGGATATCCAAAGATATCAAACAATAGATCCAAAAAAGCTGAGCTATGGTTCCATTAAAGGAACAAACAATGGACCCAAATGGTTTAACTGTTGTAGCTGTAATTGTATCCCTCTAGGCATGCCTATCTAATCCACAACAGAACTAAGACCAGCAAATTTTACTATTTTTAAGAACATTTTTTATTCAACATATTCTTCTTTACACAGTATAACATTTTGCTTAAAGCCATAATTCATATAAGAATGCACATTATTCTTATCCTAGATCAATATTGAGCTTTAGACTCTAGTATATATGGATGCCAGTCATATGATCATATAGTTACATCAACATTCATTCATCCATATCATAGTAGTTGCATGATTATACATACAATAATAAGGTATAATCTCTCATTTATCTATCTTGTCATAATTTACATCATGCATGATTCAAATAAGGCAATATGAAAGTGTAGTTCTTGTTACTAAAAGTATTCATAGGGTTATACACACACACACACACACACACACACACATATATATATATGCAACTTGAATCATGGCAATATATATAAATGTTTGCCATGAGTAGTTTCCACACATCATCATAGTTATTCACATTAATACATAATCACTTTAAACAACACTTAGGCATCTATGATCGATATAATAAAATGAATAAGTTCTTTTCATCTTAAGGTCAAAGCTTGTTCATATTTAAACTTTTTTTGTTCACTTTTATAGACTATTAGATTGTAGACAACAGGTTATATACCCTAACATGATCATATATGCATCAATCATCTTACTTAAACTTTTCATCTTGTAACATTTTATACTCAGGTAAGTTTATGTAAGATTATTCCATCCATGCTTCAGCACACTACTTACGGGCATGTGTTTTACATAATAAGATATAGGGCATAAGCAAACAGGCAAGCATGCTTCTTTACATCAAGATTAATCACTACTCTCCCTCATGACTTAGAGCTTAACCAAACTCTTATAGTTTCATAACTACATTTACAATGTAATATCCCTTCTCTTTTAACATAGAAATGTAAAATTGCAACTATCCTCTTATTGTCACTAGGCTATACCATAGTATTTCACGCCATTGTAAAGAAACATCAGTGTGCAGTGTTTTGGCAAAATAATTTATTTTGACAAAGTACATACCTTATACCAATAGTATAAGACACATTAAATAGCATATAATTTTAAGGTTACTATATTGCCTTTTACTCTCCTTAGTTTTGTGCCTGTTATGCACAAAAACACATTCTAGCAAAATGAATCATATTAGCATTGCTATATGCAAGTCCCTCTAAATCAACTTCCAAGTGAACCCTATACCTTAACTTAGTGGGTTTTATTACTCTAAAACTTCTCACTCTTTACACACACACACACACACACACACACACACACACACACACACACACACATAGGGATTCTCTAACTAAGTGACCATGTCATATACAACATATCGGTGGGTTTAGGTGACTCAAAACTTAATTCAATCTACTCCTTCTTATAATAACATTCACGTCATTCAAATTCTGATAATACCTTATCTTTAGCCATACCTTTCTAAACTATATATTTCTAAACTTTAGCCTTAGTAAGACTTCACAAATATATTAATTCATCAATAATTAGATAGCATACTAACCACTACTTTAATAAAAAATCATCACCAACATTACTCATTGCTAACTTAATTCACCCTAATTATGTTGCTCTTTTCATCAGTGTACAGGCTATACAATACTGTGTTCATAATTTATGAGGGATTTATTGTTTGGGTAAGTGAATATAGATGAAGGGAGGGAGTACATGTGGTCATGCATTAGGAGAGGAAAGGTCATGCTTGGCCATACATCAAAAATAATAGGCCATACTTGGCCGTGCACTGCAAGGAGGAAATGGCCATTTGGCCATACACTGCAAGGAGGAAATGGCCACTTGGCGGTGCACTGCAATGAAGAAATGGTCACTTGGCCATTCACTGCAAGAAGGAAATGGTCACTTGGTCATGCACTGTAAGAAGAACAAAGGCACTTGGCTATCCATGAGAAGAACAAATGCCATGAGTGGCCATGCAAGGAAAATCAAAGGCTATGTGCGACCATGCAAGGAAAATCAAAGGCCATATGCTGCCATGCAAGGAAAAAAGGAGAACCATATGCAGCCGTGTAAGAGAAAAAGAAGTGCTTAGAAGAGCTATGCGTGGTCGTGCAAGAGAAGAAGAAAAAACATGCATGGCAGTGCACTCAATCTCAGTAAGCATTTTGCTAACAATCTAGATTATGAAGGTCAAGCAGTGAAATTCCAGATCTCAACCTAAAAACTTACAATAATGTTCATTAAACCTTTAAATCTTTCCAAACTCATCAATATTGCTAGATTTAGACTTTAACCTATCAAAGAGGACACATATACGAGATGAAAGGAAAGCTCCCATACAAACTTATGTGAATAGTATAGTAAACCTAATTCTCATACCTGTTATTAAAGCTTCAAGTCCTCCCTCAACCCTTTTCATCCAGCTCTTATACTGATGATTTCTTTCTTCCCCTTACACATAGTGGCAACAATAGGATTTCTTAATCCCCATATCCAAAAATCAAATCAAGCAAATAGGAGAAGAAAGATCTATAAGAGAAGGAGACATTACCTTTAAGATGCTAACTCATAAACCCTAAGCTTTCACTTCCTTCAATCCATAACCAGAGAGAGATTACATCTACCTTATCTATCCTTAAGCTGATCTCTACCTTCTCTATAAAGCTTTAAATGAGTGAGTGGGGTAAATATCTCACTAAGGGAATTTCCAAAATAACCCTTATACACTTTAACCCATAATAACTTATATTTCTTACATTTTCATTATCATCCTTCCTTATAATTTAACTATACTCTATCACACATGCGCACAAATACCAAAATACCTTTTATGGGACTTAACTTTAATAATGCAAAATAATCTAATTTTGCCTTATTTAATTATAATCCTCATTAATCTTCCATAATTTGATTAGGGCCAGGATTAGGGCCTCGCAGGGTTTTACACTCTTTTATTCAATGTTGATATATGTAGATGATCATGGATCATTTGTAATGAAAATTATGCATTGATATGATTTAAATATGACCTTTAAGCCCACTGATTAATTTAACCTTAGCTTTTCACCATTTTTCTAAAACTGACATTTTGCTCGTCAAAATGCTCTCAAATTTCACCTTGTGTACAATAACATATGGAGAAGCATGTGGTTAAAATTTGAAATCATTCTAACATTGTTTCAATATACTTCCAGCTGCAATGACAAAGTTAATCGATCCGAAAATTAAAAATTTGAAATTGTCAAAAAATTTATTTTTCAATTCCAATAGCTCATTTATACTATTTCTAAGTGGTCAATTTGATTGAAATAAATTTTGGAGGTATATTGAATATTTTTGAGTTTGGTCAAACTTCCAATCAAACTTTTTTACGATACCGAGTAAAATCTTTACTATTTATTTTAAGAGCCTATTTAATCTTAATTTCATCTTAAATTTTACCACCAAACTCTATTTAATATCTATTTTATTATTTAAGGGTTAAGTCAAACTTCCTACCAGGTCACCCATTTTTAGATTTCCATGGCCTGAGCTTAACACTTATGAACTTTTAAATTTTTTGTACTATTTTACTGTAATTACCCAAAAAGGTATCCTAAGGTTATGTTCATACTCCAGAATATACCATGCATATCAGGTGCAAATTTTGGGAAGTTAAAATTATGAGTTGTAATAAGCTTACTTTTATAATTATGACTGTACATGCATGTATATATGAATTGAAGTAACACTCACACATGTGATGTATGGTAGCATATAAAGAAATATGACATGTGATTAGTGATAGTACCATAAGAAATAGGTTATAATTGAGTAAGTATGATTATGCAACATTAATGAGATTAATAATAAGTTATTAGTGTGAGGTTGTTACAATTTGGTATCATATCTTAGATTTAGTTGTTTATAGTCATAAGAGTTTAAGGTTATGTTGTATTGCACTATGAGCTATTGGTTTAATACAGAAGTCCTTATTTTCTTATGGATAGTAGGTGGAGAGATCTAGGGATGCTATCGAAGAATTAGCTAAAGGTAATTTGCCGGTTAGAATGAATTTCTTCAATCCAAGATCTTTAGCCTCAAATTGAGAGGAGATTCCTGCAGCCATTCTTGAAAAATCATTGTTGAAAATTTCTAAAGATATGGCCCAGATCTTACAAAGGATGACTGTACCAAAAGCTCCAGTAACTAAGATTAGGAAGCATGGTGTAGAGGAATTCTTAGGTACTACTCTAGAGCAGTAGGAGCAAGCTATATTTTGGTTAGAAAAGCTTTAAAGAGATTAATTACCCAGACAGTCAGAAGGTGCCTTATGTTGCATCTTTATTATAAGGAGTAGCATATGATTTATGGAAATTGGTACTTAAATAGCCTTAGTTACTAGGTCCACTTACATAGGGGTTTTTTCGAATCAAAATTTAGGAAAAAGTATGTAACTAAAGTACATAAGGAAGATAAGTTGCGGTAGTTTTTGAATTTGAGATAGACAACGATGACTATGGTTAAATATGAGAAAGAATTTAGTCACTTATGTAAATATGTTCTAGATTCAATGTTGACTGAAGCTTCCAAGTGTTAATAGTTTGAAGATGGATTGAATAATTGGATTAAAGAAAAGTTGATTTAACCAAGATCATTACAACTGTTGGATTTTTATCTATTTGTTCAAGCAGCTATACGTATAAGGAAGAATATGCTAGCTAAAAGAGAGAGGAAAGAGAGAAGATGTAGGGTTAGAGGTGGATTTTCCACTAGTAAAAGACCTAAAGGAATATAGGGAAATCAACCAGCCGAGTCTATTAATAGTCCTCCTAACAAAGGAAAATAACAAAAGTCAGCTACATTCTCTAAATCTGGCAAGTGTCCTCATTGTTCAAGACTACATTAAGGCATTTGTAAGAAGCTATTAGGTGTGGTAGCACTAACCACTACTTTGCAAATTGTCCTTCGAAGCAAGGGTAAGGATCCATTCAATATGATAGTAAGGGAGCTTTTAATGCACCCTTATTTGGTAAAGGCCGAAGCAGAGGGCGTGGTGGATTAAGCTGATTTGGATCCTAGCCAAGGAATGTATCTGAGACTATTGATCAACCAATATTACCTATTATTCTTTGCCAGACTTATGTAATGAAAGCTTATGATGACCGTGATGCTCTAGAAGTCATAGCAGGTTATTTCATCTCTACTTAACTCTGATATTCTTGCACTTGTAGATCTTCGTTCCATCCATTCTTATGTTTTGATTTGGAATATGGGTCAAAAATATGTCAACTGTACATTAATTGGATTATGATATTTGTGTAACTAGTCCATTGGGATATAGTGTTTGCGTTAATAAAGTATATAAATATTGTCCTGTCATGATTCAAGGGAAGAAATTTTTAGCTTATCTCATTGAGCTACAATTTTGATAGTTTTATATTATATGGGGCATGGATTGGTTGTTAAAACATTATACAGTGGTTAATTTTGGGGTAAAAATAGCAATTATTAGAGATGATGGTGATAAGGAGGTAATAGTTCAGGGTATTCAAACTAAACCCTTGGAAAATGTTGTTGGGAATTATCGGTTACATGCATCTCATACAAAAGCGGAATTTAAAATTTTTAACCAATAGATTTGATCTTGCCATGAATTTACAATATACATATTAATGAGAATAAGAAAAATCGACTTTAATTTTTTGTTGAACAGTTGATGTTCCTTCTCACCTGGTTATCGCAAATCATAGTGTCGAAAATCGAACACCTCCAATGAGTAATCCACACAAGAGAAGGATAGAAGGAACCAAAAAATGGGAGAAACAAGGGCTGGCCGAAAAACCCTAGATGCTAGCTAAGGAAGGTGGCAGCTAGGGCTTTTTGAGTGAGAGAAAAACTTTTCTCTTAATTGTTCAACTATTACCTAATACACCATCACTTGGATTTTTATAGTTAGGATAAAAATCCAACTTCATAATGGGATTGGGCTCTTTAAAATTGCTGGAGAATTATTAATTGGGCTTCTGGAATTATTTATAATTATTTGGGCTCAATTAAATCCAATTTAAGCCCTTTCACAAAAGACTATGTACAAAACCCACAAACTAGGCCCTTTGTACATATACTTGGATTTAATTACCCAAAAGAATTTCAAATCCAACCAAATCAAATATGTAGGCTCCATAACACTTATGAAACATATTTAATTTATTTTGGTCCAAGATTTAGGCCTATAAGGCCTTCTGTTTGTAGTTTGAGTGTGGCCCTTCCTCTAGAGGGCTTCTGTGCCAACTTCACTTCTTTGGGCCATTATAATTCCTCCAATGGATATATTAATTATTATATAAGCCCTATAACACCTATAGTTCAATAATAATTAATTATGAAATACATTATTTCAATTAGGTCCATTTTTACATAACATTTCAAAAAAATTCTGCGAACGATTTTACTTCATCATAATTAATTAAACTCTTTAATTAATTATTCTCTTATTCACTTCTCTATCCCCATAATAATATCAAATAATATTATCCTTGTCATTTTACCATTTTATCCTTTTCTCTATATGTGTGTGACCTATTGGGTTCCTGTCCATGTTGGCAGTATAATATGTAATTGTGAGTTCTATTCAAAACTCACATGATTTAAACACCTTTAAATCATTTTATCAATCCCTATTGATATTTATGATACATTATTATATAAGTCATGATTGGCCTCTAGCCAGGCATCATAACTACCCAAATGTCAGGAAAGTCAAGTGGTTTGACTGACATAGATTTAATATCCATGTGAGGATTCTCTTTGCAGGTCTCCAATGAACTTGTTCATCTAATAAGCATCCACATGTTACCTTTGATTATCTTCCATAATCACAGTTATGAGAACCACTGCTTGAACCATTCAAGAAGCATAACATGTGCTAGTCTGTTCGAATTAACAATATCCTATCTTGTTAATTCTATGACTAGGGATATTTAGATATTAACACATTTGCATGCAATAGACACCTCATATCATGAACACTTTCATGATTGCCTTTGCACTGTGTTTATAATATTAAGGACTTCATTTATTAATTTAAGATTTACAAACTCATGTATTTAAACATAGCATTAATAAATGAATAATGCCTTTTATTAAGAATAAAAATTCATACATATGAAATTCATCCCTTTTACATGTCTCAAACCCATGCTATTTATATGGTGATCGTGCTTTATCTGGGAAAGTGCTTTAGTGAGGGGATCCGCCATATTATCATCTGTAAGGACCCTTTATATTTTCACATCATTTCTAGCTACTATTTCCCTTATGAGATGGTAGCGTCTGAGAACATGCCTAGATCACTGATGAGACCGTGGTTCCTTTGCTTGTGCAATGGCTCCATTGTTGTCACAATATAAAGGAATTAGATCAACAATGCCAGGCACCACTCCTTGTTCAGATATGAAATTTTTGATCCAGACTACTTCTTTAGCTGCTTTTGAAGTAGCAATGTACTCAGCTTCTGTCGTAGAATCAGTAGATGTTTTTTGTTTGGAACTCTTCCAACTAACTGCTTCTCCTCCCATTATGAACACGTAACCAGACTGTGATTTACAATAATCTTTGTTAGATTGGAAGTTGGCATCTGTATACCCTTTTACTTCCAAACTACCCTCTCCATATACCAAGAATATATCTTTAGTCCTTCTCAAGTACTTAAGGATATTCTTGACAGCTGCCCAGTGTTCTTCTCCAAAATTGGATTGGAATCTGCTTGTGACACTCAAAGAAAATGCTATATCTGGACGTGTACATAACATAGCATACATGATAAAACCAATTGCTAATGCATATGGTATTCTATTCATACTCTCTCTATTCTCTAGTGTCTGCGGACACATAGACTTAAAAAGGTATTTTCCATGCACCATGGGTATAAACCCATTCTTATAGAGATCCATATTGAACCTCTTTAATACCTTATCTATATATGTACTGTGAGAAAGACCTAGCAATCTATTGGATCTATCTCTATAGATCCTTATTCCCAAAATATAGGATGCATCTCCAAGGTCTTTCATGGAGAATTGCTTGGATAACCATGTTTTAACAAATTGGAAAAGAGAAATATCATTTCCCATTATCAATATGTCATCCACATATAGAACTAGGAAGACAATTGCACTCCCACCGACCCTTTTATACACACAAGGTTCATCTTCATTCTGTGAGAAACCAAACTCTTTGATTGTCTCATTGAATCGTATGTTCCAGCTCCTAGAGGCTTGCTTCAATCCATAAATAAATCTTTGAATCTTGCATACCTTTTTGCCATTTCCTGATGTGAACCCTTCCGGTTGTGTCATATACACATTCTTAGTTAGATTTCCATTTAGGAAAGTTGTCTTCACATCCATTTGCCAAATCTCATAATCATAATGAGCTGCAATGACTAAAAGTATTCTTATAGACTTAAGCATCGCTACAAGAGAAAAGGTTTTGTCACAGTCAATACCTTCTTTTTGATGATAGCCCTTTACTACTAAGCGAGCTTTATAGGTAACTATATTACCTTCCATATCAGTATTCTTTTTGAAGACCCATTTGCACCCTATGGGTTTTATCCCTTCAGGTTGTTGAGTTAAAGTCCATACTTTGTTCTCATACATGGAGTCCATTTCAGACTGCATAGCCTTAAGCCACAAATCACATTCTGAACTGTTTAAAACTTCTTGATAGCTTGTAGGCTCATTATCCTATACTACAGTTATGCCTCTATTCGAATCAATGTGAAATCCATATTTCACAGGGATAGAATGCATCCTAGTAGATCTTCTAGGATTTTTTGTATAATCAGGTTCAACTGTAATCTCATCATTATGAAATTTAGTCTCGGGTTCAATTGGTTGATCTACTTCTATTTGTGGGTTTTGAACTTCACCAAGTTCAATTTTACTCCCACTGTCCTCTCATAGGAGAAATTCTCTTTCCAAGAAGACAGCATGCCTTGAAACAAACACCTTTTGTTCTAAGGGATGATAGAAATAATATCCAAAGGTTTCTTTTGGATATTCCACAAATAAACATTTGTCAGACTTAATATCAAGTTTGTCCGACATTGTCCTCTTCACATAAGCAGGACAACCCCATACTTTCATATGAGAAGTGTGGGTTTCTTGTTATTCCACATCTCATATAGAGTAACATCAATCGATTTACTAGGAACTCTATTTAACACATAAACAACAATTTCTAGTGCATATCCCCAAAAGGACTTAAGCAAGTCTGCTTGGCTCATCATTGATCGAACCATATCTAATAGTGTTTGATTTCTCCTTCCAGATACACCGTTGTGTTGTGGTGTATATGGTGGAGTCCATTGAGATAAAATCCCATTATCTCTAAGATAATCTTGAAATTCTTGGCTTAAGTATTCTCCACCTCGATTTGATCTAAGTGTTTTATTACTCTTGCCAAGTTGCTTCTCTACTTCATTTTTGAATTCTTTGAAATTTTCAAATGCTTCTGATTTATATTTCATTAGATAGATATATCCAAATCTGGAGTAATCATCTATAAAAGTAATGAAGTAGGAGTAACCTCCTCTGGCATGTGTAGTCATCAGACAACATACATCTGAATGTATTAAGTCCAAAACCATTTTAGCTCTTTCTCCTTTACCAATAAAGGGAGCTTTTGTCATTTTTCCCAATAAACAAGATTCACATGTATCAAATGATTCATAATCAAATGATCCCAAATCACCTGACTTGTGTAATTTGGTCATGCATTTCTCATTTATATGTCCTAAATGACAATGCCATAAATATTAGGTATTTAGATTATCTTGTTTTATTCTCTTGGTATCCACATTATACACTTCTTTAATTAAATCAAGAGCAAATATACCATTTTCAATGATAGCTTTTGCATAAAAATATTGTTCTTAAAAATGTAACAACACTTGTCCTTTAAAGAAATGTCATAATCATTCAACAAACAACTGAAAGAAATAATACTTTTGGATAAAGCTGGAACATAATAACAATTATTTAATTCCAATATTAATCCACTTGGAAGAGGCAAATGGTAAGTCCCCATAACTGTTGTAGAGATGTTTTGTCCAGTAACTGACTGCAAACATATTTCTGCCTTTCCAACTCTTCTAAAGCTTCTAAGTCCCTGTAGATCATTACACAAATGAGATTCCAATACGGTATCTAATACCCAAGATTATTTTGAAGCAATAGAATAAGTATTAATTTCAATCATATGAATACCTGAAGTAGAAGCATCAACTCGCTTCTTCTCCTTGAGAGAATCTAGATAGGCCTTGCAGTTACTCTTCCAATGACCATCTTTTCCACAATGGAAGCAAGTTCCTTTGGGATTCTTTTTCTTGGCAACCTTCTTCTTGGAGATCCCACCATTCTTCGGCTGCAACTTTGTTATCTTCTTCTTCTTCTTTTGCTTCTTGCCTTTAGTAGAAGTGACAACCATGACACTTTTTGAATCCTTCTCGAAGGATCCATCGGCTGTTTTGAACATGTTGATTAACTCAAGAATGGTTACTTGGATCTTGTTCATGTTGAAGTTAAGCATGAAAGGTGCATAACTTGGAGCCAACAAGTACAAGATTGAATCTATGTATAAATCATTATCCATTACATAGCCAAGTCTACTCAAATGCTCAATATACTCATACATCTTCAATGCATAAGTAGCAGCCGAAGTGCCTTCCACCATTTTGTAGCTAAATAGAGCTCGAGCAATCTCATATTGCTCAGTTCTAGCCTGAGAAGAATAAAGCTCCTCTAGATGCAAAATGATGGTTTTAGCATCCATCATCTCATGTTGCTTCTGATGCTCCGAGGACATAGCACCCAGCATCAGATATGCTGCTACTTCACTATCCTCCATGTATTTACGATAAGTGCCTTTAATCTCATCAATGGCATCATCTGATGGAAGTGGTGATGGATCTTTATCCAAGACATAATGGATCTTTTCAGCTCTGAGAACAATTTTCACTTACCTAATCCAGTCAGAATAGTTGTTACCAACCAGCTTGTTATCAAAGATTGATCGTATATTAACGTTTAATGTGCTCATAATGATGACCTAGATGTGAAAAAGAAAACATATGAGAGTATGTTCATATATATGTATGCATTAATTAGGTCTTTAATTAATCCATTTACTCCCACTATTTTATTGCGAATTAATAGCCCTCACTATTTAATCCGAGAAAACCCGATGGTTTTCCTAGTGGGCCAATATCCAATCCTTGATATGTAATTTAACCTTGAATGTGGTCAACAAGCCAAACTCTATACCCTTGAAAGGTAGGTATCTCTATACCAATTGTGTCTCTACACAACTATTGGATCATTAGGTTATCAACTCTTGATGCATGCATATCATATATGCATTCCCTAATCTTACCTCTAGAACTATTAGCCTTGACTGTGGTCAACAAGCTAATGGACTAGCTAAGATGACCCATTTAATTAGATTTGAACATATTCGATATAATATGAGCTTGACTGTGGTCAATAATCCACACTATAAAGAACTTTGGTTCTCCTTAAATTAATGGAAGGCTTATATACCTTAGTATTTGTTTGAGAGTTTTAGTTAATTAAGTCCCATCATACATGGTTGGCATACAGTGGTATGCATCCTATATCTATCATATAAATATAAGCATACAAATATTGTATAGTTATGGACTTTACTACATTGATTTCTCCGAGCCAAAAAGGAAATCAAAAGGTCACACCTAGGTAGCATGCATGATTCAAACAAGTAAAAATAATTACATTATCTTCAATCTTGTTGGATCTCCATCCAGCCCATCTTGCTTCTAGATAGTGGTCTCCATTTTCTATCTCTAATTCTAATCTAAGTAATCTAATTACATATTACAATTTGAAAAAGAAATGCAAACCAAAAACAAGTGGCTGGGACATGAAAGTCCTCATTGGGCCAAAACATGCATAATGCTCAATCACATTGGGCCTTATCCATAACTATTCACCATGCCAATCATGCACCCTTATATGCATTTGTAATGCATAAAGTAATGGATTATTAACTTTGTTTCAACTCTTGAAACTTGCTTTTGAGTTATTTTAATAATGTGATCAAATTAGGAAACTTTTCATTTTGGAAACTTCCATTTTAGGAAACCCTTTTGCATGCATGTGTTCTTGCCTTAATAATCAATCTAATTGATTATTAATTAATTATTAATTGATTATTTAATTAATTAATCATATTAATTAATTAAAAGAATCAATTTTGGGCTTTAGATAAAGGGTAGGCCAAAACCCACCAAACTAAACCCTAAATGTGTTCACACACAAACTAGTTTTGTGACTATTGGACCATTTAGGCCTTTTGGAATGAGCCAAGCCCACTGAAGCCCTTAAAAACCATTAATAAACTTAATTATAGTTTATTATATTTGATTTAAATCAGCTCCTTGGATCCAACAAAGTCATTCACTAATTTAAACCAAGTCCGAAAACATAATTAAGCCCATTAAGTGGTTTTAATGAATTAAAATTAATCCAATTAATTCAAGGCCCATTTTAATTAATCCAATTAATTAAAAACACTTTAATATATCAGATATATCAGATTTAGAAGATTAAAAATCGTTCTAAATAAAAACACACCAAGAACACATGAAGAACACCAATTTATCGAACTTTTTGACTAAACTAGTTTTCATGCAAAACTTGTTTGATTTTAATTTTATTTGATCCTATGGCTTAATATCACATATTAAACACGTAAATTATCATCAAAATGATCTTAGAGTGGATTAATAAAATTTTAATTTAGAACAGCCCCCTAAACATCATTGAAAAATGAAAGCCATTCACACCAAAACCATGATTCCTTTCTTAAAAGAATCGTTTTTATTTTTCGTTATATATATTTGATCACATATATCCAGAAATCAATATTTCTCATTCATGAACAATCAAATCTGATATTTTAAATTTCATGAAATAAATAACTAAAAAATAAAACTTATTCTGCAGAAAAATATAGAATTGTAGATTCATGGCAAAATCAGGCTCCGATACCATGTTGGGAATTATCGATTACATGCATCTCATATATAAGCGGAATTTAAAATTTTTAACCAATAGATCTAATATTTCCATGAATTTACAATATATATATTAATGAGAATAAGAAAAATCACCTTTGATTTTTTGTTGAATAGTTGATTTTCCTTCTCACCGGATTGTCGCAAACCATAGTGTCCAAAATCGAACACCTCCAATGCGTAATCAACACAAGAGAAGGATAGAATGAATCGAAAATTGGGAGAAACAAGAGCTAGCCCAAAAACCCTAGATGCTAGCTAGGGAAGGTGGTAGATAGGGCTTTTTGAGTGAGAGAAAAACTTTTCTCTTAATTGCTCACACTATTACCTAATACACCATAACTTGGATTTTTATAGTTAGGTTAAAAATTCAACTTTATAATGGGATTGGGTTATTTAAAATTGCTGGAGAATTATTAATTGGGCTTTTGGAATTATTTATAATTATTTGGGCTCAATTAAATCCAATTTAAGTCCTTTCACAAAAGACTATGCACAAAACCCACAAACTAGGCCCTTTGTACATATACTTAGATTTAATTACCCAAATGAATTTCAAATCCAACCAAATTAAATATGTAGGCTCCATAACACATATGAAACATATTAAATTTATTTTGGTCCAATATTTAGGCCTCTAAGGCCTTCTATTTGTAGTTGGCATGTGGCCCTTCCTTTGGAGGGCTTTTGTGCCAACTTCACTTCTTTGGGCCTTTATAATTCATTCAATGGATCTATTAATTATTATATCAGTCTTATAACACTTATAGTTCAATAATAATTAATTATGAAATATATTATTTCAATTAGGTCCATTTTTACATAACATTTCAAAAAAAATTATGCGAACAATTTTACTTTATCAAAATTAATTAAACTCTTTAATTAATTATTCTCTTATTCATTTCTCTATCCCCATAATAATATCAAATATTATTATCCTTTTCATTTTAACATTTTATCCTTTTCTCTATATGTGTGTGACCTATTGGGTTCCTATCCTTGTTGGTAGTATAATATGTAATTGTGAGTTCTATTCAAAACTCATATGATTTAAACTCCTTTAAATAATTTTATCAATCCCTATTGATATTTAAGATACATTGTTATACAATTCATGATTGGCCTCTAGCTAGGTATCATGACTATCCAAATGTCAGGAAAGTCAGGTGGTTTGACTATACCCTTCCATAGAACTGTTACCGTGCAATTACTCCTTTCACCACTCTTATCTCAATTAGATTATGAGTATGGATTTCTGTCAACTCATATAAATCTAATTATGCATGTTTTATGAATTTAACCATTGTTCCCAAAATGTCCTTCATGGATCTCTATCCATCTTGGCATATTACTCTGGCCAGAGATTCTCTGAACAAGGTAATTATAGAATCATGCGAGATAACTTCCCTTAATAAATTTGGGATGGTGAATCCTTTGTCAATCACTCAACTATCTTTAAGTAGGTCATGATATACTCAACCTCCTAACTATGTTCACCCCTAGTTGGAAGTAATCAGTTATGGAGTTAAAGTATACCACTTGCTACTTAAGATAACTTTGGTGATCTCAAGTCTAAGGATACTTGCACAAACATTATGAAGAGATTCCTCACTGACAAATATTTAATATCCATGTGAGGATTCTCTTTGTAGGTCTCCAATGAACTTGTTCTTCTAACAAGCATCCACATGTTAGCTTTGATTATCTTCCATAATCACAATTATGAGAACCACTGCTTGAACCATTCAAGAAGCATAACATGTGCTAGTTTGTCCGAATTAACAATGTCCTATCATTTTAATTCTATGACTAGGGATATTTAGATATTAACATATTTGCATGCAATAGACACCTCATATCATGAACACTTTTATGATTGCCTTTGCACTGTGTTTATAATATAAAGGACTTCATTTATTAATTTAAGATTTACAAACTCATGTATTTAAACACAGCATTAATAAATGAATAATACCTTTTATTAATAATATAAATTCATACATATGAAATTCATCCCTTTTACATGGGCTCTAGGGCATACTCTCTAACAAATGTGATATCTATTATGCAAGCAAGATAATTTCTTTTAAAAAAAAGTGAAGCATATCTAGCCCTATTTTTTGATTCAAAAAGGGAGAAATTAAAGTGTAGTGATATACTGGTGGTAAAAGAGTTTCCTAGTGTATTTCCAGAAGATTTACCTAGTCTTCCACCGGAAAGGGGAATGGAGTTATCTATAGAAATTCAACCTAGTATAGCTCTCATTTTTAAGGCACCATATAAAATGGCTATTATAGAGTTGAAAGAGTTATAACAAAGGCTTTATTAGGCCTAGTGTGTTGCCTTGAGGTGCAGCAATTCTATTTGTTAAGAAGAAATATGGATTAATGAGAATTTGCATAGATTATAGATAGTTGAACAAAGTAACAATGTAGAATAAGTATCTTTTACCATGAATAAAAGACCTGTTTGACCAGTTGAAAGGTGTTGGTGTGTTCTCGAAGATTAATTTATGATTAGGGTACTATAAAATTCGACTAAAGGATATAGATGTTCAAAAAATTACATTTAGAACCCGATATGTCATAATGAATTCTTAGTCATGCCATTTGGGTTAACAAATGTACTGACTTCTTTTACGGACCTAATGAATAGATTATTTTGACCCTATTTAGACCAATTTGTTATGGTATTTATTTATGGAATATTGTTTTATTCTAAAAATGAAGCTAAGCATACTAAAAGTTTGAGAATTATGTTGCAAACATTAAGGGAGAAAGCAGTTGTTTGCTAAATTAAGCAAGTGTGATTTTTGGCTTAAGGAAGTTTCTTTCCTTAGTTACATTGCATCAACTGAAGGTATTAGAGTGGATCTAACTAAAGTTGAGGCTATTGTGAATTGGCGAGCACTTCAAAATATTTTTGAAGTGAGAATATTTTTGGGTTTAGTGGGATATTATCGTTCCTTTGTGAAAGTATTTTCAATTATGGCTTCTTCACTTACTAAGTTTTTGAGAAAGGGTATCAAATTTGAGTTAAATGATTGATGTCCAACAAGATTTGATTAGTTAAATAAGATGTTCACAAAAGCTCCAGTTTTGATACAACTAGTTTCAGGTAAAGAGTATGCTATGTTTAATGATGCTTCCAAAATTGGTTTGGGTTGTGTGCTAATGCAAAATGTCAAGGTGGTGGCTTATGAATCCAAATAATTGAAATCACATAAGCAAAGCTACCCAACACATGATATAAAATTGGCTGGAGTAGTTTTTGCTTTGAAAATTTGGCGACATTACTTGTATGGAGAAGATGCAAAATTTATATAGATCATAAGAGCCTAAAGTATTTGCTCATTTAGAAGGAACTTAATTTGAGGCAACGGAGATGGCTAGAGTTATTCAAAGATTATGGCTATATAGTAGATTACTAATTGAGTAAAGCTAATTTTGTGGCTAATGCTTGAAGTTGAAAGGTGATGGTAGCTATGATGGTACAATAGTGCAGATAGAAGTTTGCATCAGATGGTGCATTAATAGCTTAGTTAAAGGCTTGCCCTAATGTAAGGCAAATAATGATTGATGCTTAAAAGAAGGATAAGAGGTTGCAAAAGATTGCACAATCATTTCCTAAAGGGAATCAACCTGAGCATTCAATAAAGGACTATGAAAGTGTATATTATCAGAATATGTTATGTGTTCCAGATGATAAGGAATCAGAAAGAACAATGTAGCATTAATCACACAATATTGTTGTGAGGCCCCTAACATGACCCTAATTGAAATTGCATGTTTTGAGTAGGATTTTATTTGATTAAGATTAAATTAAAAATGAAAATTCCATATAAAGTATTGGACAAGTGATAAATTATTGTGTTATTAAATTAATTACATGAAAATAAAATTTAATATTATAATTTAAAATTACTTAAGGGTATTATTGAAGTATAAAGTATTAATTTAGGGGTCAATATGTGAATATAGCATCTTTAAGGGGCAAAGGTGAATAAATGAATAATTGAGAGGTTAATTTAAGAGAAAGAAAAATGGAGAGGTTGATTTAAGAGAAAAGTTAATGGAGGGGTCAATTTTAAGCATGCAAAAAGTTGTAAGGTTTTTATATGACATGCAAATTTTTGAGGGACCAAAAACGGGAGTTTGTTTGATAGTATAAAAGCTAAAAATGTGATGAGAGATGGTGTGTGTGGGATGGAATTCTTAGTGTGAGTTGCATAAAATTCTTCTTCTCCTCTCATGTGTTCATGGTTAATATCACTACGAAACCAAAGAAGAAATTCTTGCATGTGGTGACTAATCAAGATTATTAGTGTAAAATTATAAGGTAAATATTCTAACTTAACAACTAATCTCTTCTTTTTCTTCTTCTTCTTCTTTGAATGATGATGGATTGAGTTGAATGTCGGAGTTGATGTTGAAATTGAATGAATGAATTGTTGATTTAAGGAGAAGAGGGGAGTAGAAAGACCAAAGGCAAATGAGTGGCAAGAGATTGAAAGTGAAGGGGGATTTTGGCCAAGGTACGGGATGAGGTTCTTCCCAATTTTTTTTGGTTGTTTTGGTACAATCATGTAGTGAATGACTTGAATTTTGAGTAGTTAAAGAGAGAATAATATTTAAGTAGTGTACATCCAAAGATGAGATGAAAATCTCTTGACCTGGTGTCTGAATTTTTAGCATAAGTTAACATAGAAATCTATAATTATAACCATTAAAATTTATAAAGTTATACAAGATATATACATACAAGATTGTAGAAGTAACTTAGCCTTAATTCTGCCTCTAAATAATTTTTATGATTTATTGAATTTTAGCAATAATGTTAATTCTGATTTTGGAACAGTTTGTGGTAAAATTACAATATTTGTGATTATGCATACATCATGGTTTCTCATACATTATCATGTTATACATGTTTTTGTAATCATTTAAGCCTTTATATTATGATACACATTAAATTTTCACTAATAGCCTTTTTATACGTATATAAACATCATTATGTACATTTGTATTACATGATGTATAAATCAAATCTTGAATTCTAATCAATCATATTGGGTTTAATCATCATCATATCACTCATTTTATGTCAAATATCCCATAAATCATTAAATTATTAAATGGTGTACTTAGGGTTACCATTCAGCCTCACCATGTTCCATTATATTTTAATTATTTTCTACATCAATTATTATTTCTTTCATGATATTTCATCATTATATTATATCATCTTAAATTATTTCACAATTCTCCTAAAGTTCGATAGTTATATAATTGAAATTTATGTAAAAATCAAAGAAAATAAATGAAATTAAGTGTAGGATAGTGTCCACCAAGCTCAAAATGGCTTGAAATCACATATTCTTCCTTTCTTCTTGCCTTTTCCCCTTTTGCTCTTCTTGTCACTATGTGTTCCTCATAATAAGGGTAAATTTCTCTCACTAAAAATTCCTAATTTCCAAGCTTTCTTTTTTCTTTAATTTAATTTTTATGATGAAATGGATGTTTTCTAATGTATGTGAGTGAAATTAGGGCTTGAGATTTTATGGAAAATTAAAGATGTTTAAGGAATACTGGTGAAGGGAGAAGAAAGGCTAGGTTAAGATTTCATAAATACGAGAGGTAAAAATTGCAAAATATTATCAAGATTTAGAGAATTTTCTTTAGTTCTTTATTTTTTGCTTTAGTGTATACAATGGATGGCCAGGATTTGATAACTTACTATTTGATTTAATGGCTTCTTTTTAAGCCATTTGTCTAGTACCATATGAAATGATTTATTATTTAATCCATATTCTCTTTAATTTAGGTAGTTAAGTATGTTAAATTATTTATATTTTATGTGTTTTTGTCTAGTTTATATGTTTATTTGCATTGTAAGGTAATTTAGGTGGAAAAAGAAAGAAGGAACAAACAAGTCGTGAAGCAGTGCGTGACTCCTGAAGAGGTTCATGAGTCACACACAAGTTCATGACTCACAACCAAGTTCACAACTCACAACACAAGTTCATAACTCATAACCAAGTTCACAACTCACAACACAAGTTCATAACTCATAACCAAGTTCACGACTCACAACACACAGATTAATAACTAACAATGTAGAGCATGACTCGTGAAGAGATTCACGATTCGGTTGCAAGAAGAACAAAAAGGAGCACGATTCATGAAGAACTTCACGAGTGACACAGGGGATGATGATGCACGACTCCTGAAGGCTTTCATTACTCGATACAGATGCCTGCTCTCAAATAACACAACTTTCCAACATGCCTTTTCTCAACCAACAAGTGTTTCCATCATGCCTTTTTATGATTATGACAACTTTTCATCCTCACACCTAATCAGAAGAGACACGATTATAGAGCTATTCTCTCTATAAATAGGGATCCAAGGTGCTAAAAAAGGAATGAATCAATTTTTAGTTTTTGTAGAGATACACAATTTTTGTTTTGGATAAATATTTTTACTGAGTTTTTATTAGATGATGGTGAAGGTACAAAGCCAAAGGAACTAGAGAAAATTTTCTTTCTCTTATTTGTCTTTAATTAAATTACATATTTTGCTAGTTTCTTTTGCACATTATAAATATGAAGTAGTATTTGTCAAGAATATGATTACTCTTACAATAAATGAAGTATGATTTACATCCATTTGTGTGCATTGATTTGCTATGTATCCTTGGCCATCATATTGGTATGTTAATCAATTTATTTGCAAAGAGAGTTAGAATTCCTTGATGGAAAAAAAAATGAATGTACTTAAAGCATTAAATTCCTTTAATTTGACTTAAGGAATTCAATTTTAGGGGTTAAAGAATTGGCATAGAGCTTTATAATTTTTGTTTATCTCTATAACGACACAAGAGTGCTTATAGACTCTAAATGAAAATATCTTTACTGACAACGAGAGTTGCTTTAAAGATTCTTGGCTAAATTCTCCAGTGCTTCATCTATATAATTATCTATACTTGTTCTTAATGAATTTCTCCTCTTATTTCTAATGCATATTTATACCATCATTTAAGTCATCTTTAATCCAATTTGATTTAATCTATGCAAAGTAGTTTATATATTTTTTTAAATACATAATCTTCATCTTATTCGTTACCTATCCATCTACTCTTTGTGGTTTCAATACAAAATTTACCTCGTTCCCTTTGGAATGATACCCTACTCATCCTATACGCAGTCTAGTGAGACTAAAGTTTCAAATAAATCCCCATCAGATTTTGGCACCATTGTCGGGGAATAGTTTAAATGAATTTTTATTGATTAAAACAAAATAGTATATGTTTTAGGACTAAAAGTTATTAGTTACTTGTTTTTGCATATGAATTCTTATTTTTTATTTTATTCTTTGAAAAAGAATAAGGATTTCTTGTAATTTGGATAGTATGATCTCAGACTAATGGAGATGTCTTTTGGTTTTGTGCATGGAACTTAGGAGAAAATAAGAAGAAGAACTTAGATTGCGAATATAAGAAGTACAAAGGGCCAAATTGGAGAAAGATCAAATTATTAAAAATATGGAAGCTTTTTCTTTCCTTGTGATGTGATATTCTCTCCTCCATCTACACCATGATTATCAGGGGAGATTTCTTTCTTTGTTCTCTATTTTTCCTTTTTCTTTTTGTTTTATTACTTCACATTAAGGACAATGTTTGTTCTAAGTGTGGGGGAGTATGTTTGTGTATTTGCATGATTGTTTGTGTTTTATATGTTAGTTGCATGTGTGTTTGTGTGTATTTGTCTTCAACTAGGCTAGACTTTTTAGTAAGTTTTATTATAAAGCATTGTTCACTTTGTATATAATATAGGTTGTTATGTTAAGTCAATTACCTTTATGCTTATTTTATTATTCTTTCAAAGCTTTTAGTTTGTGTTTTATGTTTTTCAAGTTATCTCTCTTTACTTCTTTAAACATTTTAGGTTATTTAGTCTCTTGACTACCTATACTTTAATGTTAGAAATAGCTCATTTAGTTAAAGATTTAAGGATTCTAGTTGCCTCATGGAAACTATAGCCATAATACTTACCTTAGGCCTTTCAATAATGGATGAGGACTAGTAGAAATAAGAAAAAAAATGAAAAAAAGACAAAAATAGAAAGAAAACAAAGCAAGATGTATATCCAAATTTTAAATAAAGTATGGGATGGAGCATTAAATGCACCCAATACTACATTCTCTTGCTATTTTAAATTCATAGGATAAAGTCTAAAAGTATGCCCATGTTCAAAGAAGAAAAAAAAGAAAAGAAAAAGAAAAGTTTAAAAATGCCATGAGATTGGATTAAGGGTATGAGTGCTTGCAAATTATCCTAAAAAGGCAACTGACAACCTTAGAATCTTAAAGTTTATGATCGATCTTCTTCTTTCAAACATGTTTAGTTTTGAGACTCTATACTCTTGATGTTGGAATTGTAAACTTAGGTGACTTGTTAAATTTAGATACATGCTTTAAGAATTGATTCATTGGTATTTTGAGTCTTTAAGGTCTCTGATTTCTTTTCAATCCTATCACATATGCATAATGAACACTGCTTTATAGTACAACTTACTTAGTTTAATTTTGCATTAAATTTTTTCATTCTTTTCTCTTGCTTAAGGGCAAGCAAGGTTTAAATGTGGGGGAATTTGATACCATATGAAATGGTATATTATTTAATGCATATTCTCTTTAATTTAGGTAGTTAAGTATGTTAAATTATTTATATTTTGTGTTTTTTTCTAGTTTATGTGTTTATTTGCATTGTAGGGTAATTTAGGTGCAAAAAGAAAGAAGGAGCAAACAAATCATGAAGCAGTACGTGACTCTTGAAGAGGTTCACGAGTTACACACAAGTTCAAGAGTCACAACCAAGTTTATGACTCACAACACAAGTTCACGACTCATAACAAAGTTCACGACTCACAACACATAGGTTCACGACTCACAACACATGGGTTCACGACTCACAATGTAGAGTATGACTCATGAAGGGATTCATGAGCCGATCACCAAGAAGAATAAAAAGGAGCATGAGTCATGAAGAACTTCACAAGTGACACATGGGCTGATGATGAATGACTCGTGAAGGCTTTTATAACTCGATACAGAAACCTGCTATCAAACGATATAACTTTTCAACATGCCTTTTCTCAACCAACAAGTGTTTCCATCAAGCTTTTTCATGACAACTTTTCATCTTCACACCTAATCAAAAGAGGCGTAATTATAGAGCTATTCTCTCTATAAATAGGGATCCAAGATGCTGAAAAGGGGAATCAATTAGTTTTTAGGTTTTGTAGAGATAAACAGTTTTTGTTATAGATAAACATTTTTACTTAGTTTTTATTAGAGATGATAAAGTTACAAAGCCAAACGAACAAGAGATAAGTTTTTTTCTCTTGTCTGTCATTAATTTAATTATATATTTGGTTAGTTTCCTTTGTACATTATAAATATGCAGTAGTATTTGTCAATAACATGATTACTCTTATTATGAATGAAGTATGATTTACATCCATTTGTGTACATTGATTTACTTTGTATGCTTGGCCACCATACTTGGCATGTTAGTCAATTTATTCGCAATGAGAGTTGGAATTCTTTGATGGAAAAATAAATGAATGTACTTAAAGCATTGAATTCCTTTAATTTGACTTAAGAAATTCACTTTGAGGGGTTAAAGAATTGGCACAGAGCTTCATAATTTTTTTTATCTCTATAATGACACTAGAGTGCTTATAGACTCAAAATGAAAAATATCTTTACTGACATTGAGAGTTGCTTTAAAGAATCTTGGCTAAATTCTCAAGCACTTCATCTATACAATTATGTGTACTTGTTCTTAAATGAATTTCTCCTGTTATTTCTAATATATACTTATGCCATCATTTAAGTCATCTTTAATCCAATTTGATTTAATCTATACAAATTAGTTTAGATATTTATTTATATACATAATCTTCATCTTATTCGTTACCTATCCATCTACTCTTTGTGGTTTCAATGCAAAATTTACCTCGTTCCCTTTGAAATGATACCCTACTCATCCTATACGTAGTCTAGTAAGACTAAGGGTCCAAATAAATCCCCATCATTGTCATCACCATATTAATTCCTACATTTATTCAAGTCTAATATCTAATTTCAATTGATTTTGGCCTAATTCATCATAACATTTAAACATCAAGCCACCTTCCTCTATAATGGTGACTTTTTGTTTCTTTGCCAAAAACACATACCAACCTTTTCTATTATAAATAATTATGGCAATAAACCCTCATTCGATTCTCACTTGACATGTTCAATTATGCTAATCTTGGCTCTGCTTATTTAGTCTTTAATAACTTCACTTCTTAGGAAACTTTAAGTGACTATAATTCGATCTACACTAGCAATACTATTACTGGTTGTGCCCTAGGCCAAACATTGGCACCTTTACTTAATGTCACATTTCATTCTATAAAATTAGGTTTTCTTCACATTAACATATTGTTGACATGTTACATTATAATGATGTTTGTAAATAACATTCTAATGTTATTTTGATTATCCCCATTCATTTATCATTAAAGGAAAAACGATAAATTAAAAATTGATATAAGTTCGATTGACAATCATGAAATTATTATATATGGTGAAATAAATCAAACTTGTAGATACTTTTTAGAGAATAGGATACTGGATAGACCTGTTATAGGATATTGTATAGGTTAATGTCATTAGTGATCTCATAATAGCAATGTTATCAATCCTTAGACCTAAAATTATCAGAGTATCCGACATGAGGAACATTATATTTTGACATAATCAAACATGATCTTTAATCGGATAATTATAAGGGTTATGATTGGATATAATGAAAATCATGTAGAGGAAAGTGAATAATCAAGGTGGAATTCATCCCTCTCTTATGAGAGACATGTTGATTAGGCCTACTATTAAGTAGGATTGAGAAATGCATGGTTATGCTCAAATGAATTGATGGAGGATCAATAACATTTGATGTTATCAGTCTACTTAGTGATAGAGAAATTATATGTTTGAATTATATAAGTTTGACATGGATCATGACTTATGTACATTCAAATAAGATATCATGTAATAAAAGGATTATAACATGTTCTATTGATTATGTTCAAATGGAATTATTGATATTCATATTATTTAGGTAGTCATAATGTTTTGATAGAGGCCATTTATGACTTATGGGGCAATGATGGGATTGGGAACTATAACCAACATAATATAAAAAAATATTAGGTCTCACATATAGAATGTGATAAATAGACTAAGCATTTATTTGGGCAGTTTGAATTTTAATTTTTCATATAATAAAATTTGAAATAAAATTTTGAATTTAAAATATAATTCTTATTTTAAATAAGAAATAAAGTATTTCTTATTTTAATAAAAAATATATGCTTAAAATTTTATCTCTCTAATGTTAGTGTTAAGCCACCTTATATATATGTGTGTGTGTGTGTGTGTGATTAAACCCTAAGTAAACTGAGTTAAAAAAGGCAGCCGCCACTTTGTGAGGAGAGATAAAAAATGGGCATTTGTATCTTTTATAAGAATACAAAGACTTAAACCTTAGCCACTAAAATAATGGAGCTAGTACCCTTAGGAAATTTTGATCATCATATCCGAGTGTGGATCCAAGTTGAGGATGTATGATTCGGTTGAGACAACACCAGAAAAATTTATTTTCGATGCTTCAAAAGGTTGGTAATCATTTAGCTCTTTTTCTATCAACTGAATTTGCATGGATCATGTTGGGTTTTGCAATTTTCACTATTATTTTTTTTATTTTATTACAACAAAATCCAATAAACACTACTTATGTCTCATATACCAAGGAGAAAGAGGTGGCTCATGTGGAAGTTTTTGCAATAGTCTGATAGTCCCAAAGTGGGAATGGATATTTTTTTACCCAATCCCTATAAGTATGTAGGGCCTTCGCTAAGATCTTCTTTAGGTTTATATTCAGAGTTTCCACTGCCCTATTTGTTTGTAGGCGATAAGGAAAGGACATGTGGTGTTGAATCTTATACTTCAAAAGCATCTATTTTATATTTAGTTGGAATTGAACCCCATTGTTAAACACTAGATGGTGTGGCACCCTGTACATATAGATCAAGTTCCTATCAATAAAATGTGCCAATTCTCTTACTCTTAGTTTCCTTAAGGGCTCAGTTTTTACTTAATTCATGATATAATCAATGGTAACCAAGATGTATCTTTGCCCATTTCAAGCCATTGGATGAAATTATCTGATGATGTCTATTCCCCAAGCTAAAAAAAGGCCAAAGAGATGAGAGTCAGTATAGTTCAAAAATGGGCAAATGGCTTAAATATTTATGTTGTTAACATTGATGGCATAACTTTATGAAGTGTGAGCAATCTGCATCCATTATTAGCAAGAAAAACATTGGTGTTTGATCTTCCTTGCTAGTTTTAATCCATTCATGTGGGCTTCACATATCCCTAAATGAGTTTCCTCTATAACTTGTTTTTCTTTTTTTATCATCCAAATCATCTTAACTGAACACCATTCACCTTCCTTTTGCACATGATTCCATCTATACTTCTAAACTGGGTTGAAAATTTAGATCATTCTTTGGTATTTCTCTATTGCTTGTTAAAGGAATTCTAATCTTTTTAGATATTTGATTGTGAATATCTTAGTACTAGGGTCTCATCGGTCTATTCCATGTTTACAACTCATTTATTTTGAAAGAAAAGGCCTTGCTGAACTCATGATCACAATGTATCTCATAGATATGCCTTCCAAATTATCTTGTATAGAAACTAGGGTTGCCAATACATTTGCTATTTTGTTCTCATGTCGGGGTATGTGTTAAAAGGTGCATGCATCAAACTAATTACTATGACACTGCAGGTACCCTATATATTGGACTAGCTATTCTTCTTTAATAAATAATTTATGTTTGACCTAGTGCATTAATAAGGATGTTTCCTTGAATAATTTTGTATTTTGAGCACTTAGGGCTATCAACACTTCCATCCCATATATGCAGGTTTCATATTTAGCTCTATTGTTAGTCATGCTAAACTTTATTTTCTTAGTGACAGGAAGCATTTCATCATCATGTATGATAAGAATGATCCCTACTCCATCAAAGTATATTTGCTAGCCTTGAATTGTTAAGGCAGTGACACTTTCATCTAGTAACTCACATTCAATCTACCATCCGATGGTTGGTTAGCCAGAAACACTACGACAACTCTTCCTTTGATTGTATTTTTAGTGATATACTCTATTTCAAATTCTTACAACAACATGAGCTATCTTTTTATTTTTCCTAATAGGGATGGGGTTGATTAAAGGAACCTAAGTGCATTATGCTTATCCATAGCTTAAACATTGTAAGAATGGAAGTAATATCTCAGCTTTTTGAAGGCCTATATTACGACCAAACAATTCTTTTCCATATTGACATGTTGTGCCTCATACGGAATAAATTTTTACTCAGATAATACATAATGAACTCCACTCTGGCCTCAGATTCTTGGGCTAGTATGGCTCCTATTGAACTTTGTTCCACTACCAAGTACAAAATCAAAGGTTATGATTGTTTTGATGAATATAGAAATGGAAAATGCAATAGACACTCGTTAATTATATTAAAGGCCTTCTGTCAGTCATCATTCCACCTCACTAGTTTATCTTTTTTCACTAACTTAAAGATTAGGTCACATATAGAGGTAAGCCTAGTGATGAATTAACTAATGTATTGAATCTGTCTTAAAAATCCCCTAATCTCATTTTCCTTCTTCAAAATCAGCATCTCCTTAATAGCCTTCACCTTGTCCAAATCCACTTTTATTCCTCATTGATTGAATATAGGGCCTAATAACTTGCCTTATGTCACCCTAACACACACTTCTTAGGATTGAGGCAAAGAACATAGTTTTTATCCATTGGAAAAAACTTCTCCAATGCCTTAAAATATCCCTTCTTAGTGTCTAACTTGATCATCATGTCATCCATATAAATCTAAAGTTTTTTTATGAATCAAGTCACTAAGAATTTTGGTGGTCATTATTTTGTTAGGAATTATCGGTTACATGCATCACATGAATAAGTGAAATTTAAAATTTTTTAACCAATAGATCTGATCTTGTCATGAATTTACAATATAAATATTAATGAGAATAAAAATATCACCTTTGATTTTTGTTGAACAGATGATTTTCCTTCTCACTGGATTGTCGCAAACCACAGTGTCTAAAATTGAACACCTCCAATTAGTAATCCACACTAGGGAAGGATTGAATGAACCAAGAATGATGGAACACAAAGGCTGGCCGAATTTTCGTGATGCTAGCAAGGGATTGGTAGCTAGGGTTTTTCAAAGAGAGAGAATTTATTTTCTTTTAATGTTCACTTAACCCTAAAATCCCTATCACTTGGAATTTTATAGTTAAGTTAAAAATCCAACTTCATAATGGGATTGGACTCTTTAAAATTGCTGGAGAAATATTAAATGGGCTTCTGAAATTATTAATAATTTTTTTGGGCTCAATTAAATCCAATTTAAGTCCATTCATAAAGGACTATGCACAAAATCCATAAACTCGACCCTTTATGCATACACTTGGATTTAATCAACCAAATGAATTCCAAATCCATCCAAATTAAATATGTAGGCTCCACAACACTTATGAAATATATTTAATTTATTTTGGTCCAAGAATTAGACCTCTAAGGCCTTCTATATGGGTTTGGCGTGTGACCTTTCCTCTGGAGGGTTTCTGCACCAAAACCAACTCTTTGGGCCTCTTTTAATTCCTCCAATGAATTTATTAATTATTATATCATCCCTATAATACTTATAGTCAAATAATAATTAATTATGAAATATAATATTTCAATTAGGTCCATTTTACAAAATATTTCTAAAAAGTTATGTGAATAATTCTACTTAATCGTAATTAATTAAACTCTTTAATTAATTATTCTCTTATTCATTTCTCTTCTCCCATAATAATATCATATATTATTATCCTTATCATTTTACCAGTTTATCCTTTGCTTTATATGTGTGTGACCTATTGGATTTCTGTCCATATTGGCAGTATAATATGTAATTATGAGTTCTATTCAAAACTTACATGATTTAAACTTCTTTAAATCATTTTATTAGTCCCTATTGATATTTATGATACACTATTATACAAATCATGAACGGCTTCTAGCTAGGCATCATGACTACCCAAATGTTAGGAAAGTCAAGTTGTTTGACTATACCCTTCCATAGAATCCGTTACTGTGCAATTACTCTTTTTACCACTCTTATCTTAATTAGATTCTGAGTATGGATTTCTGTCAACTCATATAAATCTAATTATGTATGTTCTATTAATTTAACCATTATTTCCAAAATGCCCTTCATGGATCCCTATCCATCTTTGTATATTACTCTGGCCAGAGATTTTCTGAACAAGGCAATTATAGAATAATACAAGATAACTTTTATTAATAAATCTGGGATGGTGAATCCATTGTCATCACTCAACTATCTTTAAGTAGGTCATGATATACCCAACATCCTAACTATGTTCACCCCTAGTTAGAAGTAATCAGTTATAGAGTCAAAGTATATCACTTACTACTTAAGATAACCTTGGTGATCTCAAGTCTAAGGATACTTGCACAATCACTGTGAAGAGATTCCTCACGGACATAGATTTAATATCCATGTAAGGATTCTCTTTGCAGGTCTCCAATGAACTTGTTCTTCTAACAAGCATCCACACGTTAGCTTTGATCATCTTTCATAATCACAGTTATGAGAACCACTACTTGAACTATTCAAGAGCATAATATGTGCTAGTCTGTCTAAATTAACAAGGTCCTATCTTGTTAATTATATTACTAGGGATATTTAGATATTATCACATTTGTATGCAATAGACATCTCACATCATTAACCCTTTCATGATTTTCTTTGCATTGTGTTTATAATATCTAGGACTTCATTTATCAATTTAAGATTTATAAACTCATGTATTTAAACATAGTATTAATAAATGAATGATGCTTTTTATTAAGAATATAAGTTCATACATATGAAATACATCCTCATTACATGGGCTCTAGGGCATACTCTCTAACAATCTCCCACTTGCACTAAAGCCAATCACTCATATGTCTTAAACCCATATTATTTATATTATGATAATGCTTTATCTGGGAAAGTGCTTTAGTGAAGGGATCTACCACATTATCATCTGTGGGAACCCTTTCTATTTTCACATCATTTCTAGCAATTATTTTCCTTATGAGATGGTAGCATCTAAGAACATGCTTGGATCGTTGATGAGATCATGGTTCCTTTGCTTGCACAATGGCTCCATTATTATCATAATATAAAGGAATTGGATTAACAATGTTAGGGACCACTCCTAGTTCCAATATGAACTTTTTGATCCAGACTGCTTCTTTAGCTGCTTCCAAAGCAGCAATGTACTCAGCTTCTATCATGGAATCAACAGTTGTTTCTTGTTTGGAACTTTTCCAACTAACTGCCCCTCCTCCCATTATGAACACAAAACCAGACTATGATTTACAATCAACTTTGTCAGATTGGAAGCTAGCATCCGTATACCCATTTACTTCCAAACTGCCCTCCCCATATACCAAGAATATATCCTTAGTCTATCGTAAGTACTTAAGGATATTCTTGATAGCTGCCCAGTGTTCCTCTCAAAAATTAGATTGGAATCTGCTTGTGGCACTCAAAGTAAATGCTACATCCGGACGTGACCATAACATAGCATACATGATAAAACCAATTGTAGATGCATATGGTATTCTATTCATGCTCTCTCTATCCTCTAGTGTCTGCGGACACATAGACTTAGAAAGGTGCTTCCCATGCACCATGGGTATAAACCCTTTCTTAGAGAGATCCATATTGAACCTCTTCAATACTTTATCTATATATGTACTTCAAGAAAGATCTAGCAACCTATTGGATCTATCTCTATAAAACCTTATTTTCAGAATAGAGGATGCTTCTCCAAGATCTTTCATGGAGAATTGCTTGGATAACCATATTTTAACATATTGGAAAAGAGAAATGTTATTTCCCATGATTAATATGTCATCCACATATAGAACTAGGAAGACAATTGCACTCCCACTGATCCTTTTATACACACAAGGTTCATCTTTATTCTGTGAGAAACCAAACTCTTTGATTGTCTTATTAAATCGTATGTTCTAGCTCCTAGAGGCTTGATTCAATCCATAAATGGATCTTTGAAGCTTGCATACCTTTCTGCCATCTCCTGATTCACATCCACTTGCCAAATCTCATAATCATAATGAGCTACAATGGCTAAAAGTATTCTTATAGACTTAAGCATCGCTACAGGAAAAAAGGTTTCATCATAGTCAATATCTTATTTTTTACGATAGCCTTTTGCTACTAAGCGAGCTTTATAGGTAACTATATTACCTTCCATGTCAATCATCTTTTTGAAGACCCATTTGCACCCTATAGGTTTTATCCCTTTAGGTGGTTGAGTTAAAGTTCAAACTTTGTTCTCATATACGAAGTCCATTTTAGACTGCATAGCCTTAAGCCATAAATCACATTTTGAACTATTCAAAAATTTTTGATAGCTTGTAGGCTCATTGTCATCTACTATAGTTATGCATCTTGTAAGGACCCAAAATAGGCCCTAGTAGAATTCAAGGGCAATTACATAATATTAAAGTCTAATTAAGCATTATTTGATGAATTATTAAGAGTTAAGATATTAATTGAGGGTATAATTGAAAAAAAAGTATTAATTGTGGGGTAATTTCGTAAATTCAGAAACTTAAGAGGTCAATTTGGAATTAGAGAACAATGGAGAGGTTAATGTATGAATAATGTAAATGTGGGGTATGAAATGTGACATGCAAAGAATAGGATGGTTTTAGTGGGACATGCAGATTCTAGGAGGACCTAAAGAGAGATTTGACAAAGTATTATATAAATGAGTTTATGTAGTGGAAAAAAAGAGAAAGTGGCAATTGTGAGAGAGTGGTGGTCGGCTAATTGAGAGGAAAACCAGAAAGTTCCCAACTCTTCTTCTTCTCTTATTTTCTTCTAAATCCTCTCAAGAAATTAGTTGATAAGTTTTGTTGGTTCAACAAGTGTTTAAAACATTAAACTCTAAGGTAAATGATCTCTACTGAATTTTATCATTATCATCTTCATCTTCTTCTCATCTTGCTTGTGGTAATGAAGATCAAGTGCTGGAAATGATGAATGAATTTTGGTTGTAGTCAAAGAAGGAGGAGATAGGAAGGATAAAGGGAAAGACATAGCAAGAGATTGAAAGCTTGAGTGTGATAAGTTTCAGAAAAAGGTATGGGAATTTAGGATTATTCATGTTGCACGTGAGTGTATCTACTTGAATATGATGTATTTTGCTTGAATCTTGACATGCATGTGAATTTTCTTGACATGCATGTGAGTTTTAAAGAATTCTGGGTTTGAGTTCATTGGACCTAGATGCATTGTTTTGGTGATATCTAGAGTTTGAAAATAGATATTGAGATGATTCCAAATGGGTATTAAACTAGACTTATAGACAAATATTTCATAAGGAGAAATCACATTCAAATTCTGTCTCTAGATATTTTTATGATTTATTGAATTTAGGAAAACTTCTAAATTCGGATTCTGGACCAGGTTGGGGAAAAATTGAGATATCTGTATGTAAAATGATCATAATGACATGAAATTAATTTCTATGAAAACTAGACTCATAAAGACACATTTTATATGAAGGAAGTAATGCCTAATTTTATTTCTAAGTTTGTCAAATAATTAGCATGAAATTCGTTGAATCTGTTGGGACTGTTAGGGTACAGATATTGGTATTTTGGGCATAAGTAATAGTAGAGAAGTCAAAATATTATTCTGTAAAATTCTGAGTAAACTAGATACCTATGAGTACGTTTTTGATGAATAAATGTTGGTCTAAATCTCTCTTGATTTTATGCTATGAATTTTTATAAGTGACAGCCCCCACTGTTTTGGTTCTATGAACAGTCCTTAGTAATTTTAAGATATCTCGAGTTCTAGAAATGATATTGCACATATTTTTGATGTTCTAGAAACTAGAAATTTAGATCTACAACTTTGTAGAAGACAACTGTTTCTAAAAATGCCGTTTACTATGTCAAATACGAGGTACAAAATGATTTTGTTAAGCAGTTTGCAGGATTTTGAGAACAGAGTGAAAAACCTGTTTGACCACGCATACTGTCGAGAGCGCGACAGCATGTTGGTCACTAAATGTGTTTTTATTCTCTTTTATTGGTACATTAGGCTACCCCCATGTGTAGAACATATAACTGAGCAAAAATTGACCTTAAATGCAAGTATACAAGAGTCATATACTAGTGTGTATATAAATTTGTATCACTTACATTGAAATTTGTTTATGAATGTATACCTATGCTATGTAATAGGAAACATAATAGTATGATCATGTCTTATGCATATGCCCAAGTGTAAACATGTCGATATTTGTATAGCACCCGATTTGAACAATGATAAGGTATTCACATTGATGATCATGCTTATGAGAATGTACCTACAAGTATGTTTAATTATGATTATGTATATGAGTGTATGAACATGAATAAAGTATCGCCTGCAATAGAGTTCAGATATGGATAGATAGGCGCCTATAGGGAATTGCAGCTGCCAAAGTCGATCCTGCTGGATCTTACACAGCCCATTAGGGTTGTTTATTTTTGCCCTCGTGTGGGTGCTCACGTGCGAGCATTTGACCGGTCCAAAGTATAGTTGGCCCTACTTGGGTCCATAGTTATGATATCTTTGGATATCTATCATTTGATACCCTTGGGTATCCATCGATCCCGTTATCCATTCTTAGAACTTAAGCAAGCTAAAGTAAAGTAATAAAGTTTCAAAGTTATTCACAGTATGAGATATGCATCTGATATATGAATTATTATGGTTAACAGTGACTATTTGAGCACCACTTAATATTTGTTTACATGATATATGGATCACTTCATGAACTATAACTAGTATGCTGATTCAAATATGAAAAGTTATTTTGTTATGCAAGCTATTGTATTTTATACTTCTCTTTTCTTTTGCCATGTGAGTATTGTTGTTAGTTATTTATATTTTTGACGACCACTGTGAGTGGTTGTCTTTCATGTTTAGAATTCCCCACTAAGCTGTAAAGCTTAGCACGGGTTATTTGATCCGTGTAGGTTTTGGTAGTGAAGACTTTATACAGGAACAAAGTCTGCATCAAGACAGGCCAACACCAGTCGATAGAAGTTGATGTAGGAAATTTTGATAAATTTTGTTTAGCTCCTTACATGTATAATGTGTTTAAGAGTTTTAATATGTATATATATGTACATTATATGAAAGTAAAGACTGTAATAATCTCATGATGAGAATACTAGTATATGCATGCATGATGAAGTTAGAATTACTTTATATAAATGTATTGATATGATGAATGCTAAGCATGAGAGTACAATAGTTACAGTATGATGATATAGTCATATGACTTGATGAATTAAAATGGCATAGTTTGCATTGGATATAGTAAATATGTGATATAGGGTGTCACACATCTATCTAAATCAATGTGAAATCCATATCTAATAGGGATAGAACACATCCTAGTAAATCTACTAGGATTTTGTGTATAATTAGGTTCAACCGTAATCTCATCATTATGAAATTTAGTCTCGGGTTCAATCGATTGATCTACTTCTATTTATGAGTCTTGAACTTCACCAAGTTTAATTTTACTCCCAGAGTCCTTTCGTAGGAGAAATTATCTTTCTAAGAAGATAGCATGCCTTGAAACAAACACCTTTTGTTCTAAAGGATGATAGAAATAATATCCAAATATTTTTTTTGATATGCCACAAATAAACATTTGTCAGACTTAACATCTAGTTTGTCTGATATTGTCCTCTTCACATAAGCAGGACAACCCCATACTTTCATATGAGAAAGCGTGGGTTTCTTGTTAGTCCATATCTCATATGGAGTAACATCAACCGATTTACTAGGAACTCTATTTAACATATAAACAGCAATTTCTAATGCATATCCCCAATGACTCATCATGGATCGAACCATATCTAATAGTGTTCGATTTCTCCTTTCAGATACACCATTATGTTGTGGTGTATATGGTGGAGTCCATTGAGTGTGGATACCAAAAGAATGAAACAAGATAATATAAATACCTCATATTTATGGCATTATTGTTTAGGACATATAAAAGAGAAAGGCATGACCAAATTACACAAGTTAGGTGATTTAGGGTCATTTGATTATGAAATATTTGATACATGTGAATCTTGTTTATTAGGAAAAATGACAAAAGCTCCCTTTATTGGTAAAGGAGAGCGAGCTAGAATAATTTTGGACTTAATATATTCAGATGTATGTGGTCCAATGACTACACATGCTAGAGGAGGTTACTCCTACTTCATTACTTTCATAGATGATTATTTAAAGTTTGGATATATCTATCTAATGAAATATAAATCAGAAGCATTTGAAAAGTTCAAAGAATTCAGAAATGAAGTAGAGAATCAACTTGGCAAGAGTATTAAGACGAGTCAGATCGAGGTGGAGAGTACTTAAGTCATGAATTTCAAGATTATCTTAGAGATAATGGGATTTTATCTCAATGAACCCTACCATATACACCAAAATATAATGGTGTGTATGAAAGGAGAAATTAAACACTATTAGATATGGTTTGATCCATGATGATCCGAGCAGACTTGCCTAAGTTCTTTTGGGGATATGCACTAGAAACTGTTGTTTATGTGTTAAATAGAGTTCCTAGCAAATCGACTGATGTTACTCCATATGAGATATGGAATAACAAGAAACCCATACTTTTCTCATATGAAAGTATGGGGTTGTCCTGTTTATGTGAAGAGGACAATGTCAGACAAACTAGATGTTAAGTTTGACAAATATTTATTTATGGGATATCTAAAAGAAATATTTTGATATTATTTCTATCATCCCTTAGAACAAAAGGTATTTGTTTCAAGACATGTTGTCTTCTTGGAAAGAGAATTTCTCCTACAAGAGGATAGTGGGAGTAAAATTGAACTTGGTGAAGTTAAAGACCCACAAATAGAAGTAGAACAACTGATTGAACTCGAGACTGAATTTCATAATGATAAAATTATAGTTGAACCTAATTATACACAAAATCCTAGAAGAACTACTAAGATGCATTCTATCCCTATGAGATATAGATTTCACATTGATTCAAACAGAGGCATAACTGTAGTAGAGGACAATGAGCCTATAAGATATCAAAAAAGTTTTGAACAGTTCAGAACGTGATTTATGGCTTAAGGCTATGCAGTCTGAAATGGACTCCATGTATGAGAACAAAGTATTGACTTTAACTCAACCACCTGAAGGGATAAAACCCATAGGATGCAAATGGGTCTTCAAAAAGAAGACCGACATGGAAGGTAATATAGTTACCTATAAAGCTCGTTTAGTAGCAAAAGGCTATCATTAAAAAGAATGTATTGACTATGATGAAACCTTTTCTCCTATAGCGATGCTTAAGTCTATAAGAATACTTTTAGCCATTGCAGCTCATTATGATTATCAGATTTGGCAAATAGATGTGAAGATAGCTTTCCTAAATGGAAATCTGACTGAGGATGTGTATATGATACAACTAGAATGGTTCACATCAGGAGATGGCAAAAGGGTATGCAAGCTTTAAAGATCCATTTATGGATTGAAGCAAGCCTCTAGGAACTGGAACATATGATTCGATGAGATAATCAAAGAGTTTGGTTTCTCACAGAATAAAGATGAACCTTGTGTGTATAAAAGGGTCAATGGGAGTGCAATTATCTTTCTAGTTCTATATGTGGATGACATATTAATCATGGAAAACAACATTTCTCTTCTCTAATCTGTTAAAATATGGTTATCCAAGCAATTCTCCATGAAAGACCTTAGAGAAGCACCCTATATTCTGGAAATAAGGATCTATAGAGATAGATCCAATAGGTTGCTAGGTCTTTCTCAAAGTCTATATATAGATAAATTATTGAAGAGGTTTAATATGGATCTCTCTAAGAAATGGTTTATACCTATGGTGCTTGGGAAACACCTTTCTAAGTCTATGTGTCTGCAGACATTATAGGATAGAGAGAGCATGAATAGAATACCATATGCATCTATAATTAGTTCTATCATATATATTATGTTATGTACACGTCTAGATGTAGCATTTGTTTTGAGTGTCACAAGCAGATTCCAATCCAATTTTGGAGAGGAACACTGGGCAGCTGTCAAGAATATCCTTAAGTACTTAAGAATGACTAAGGATATATTCTTGGTATATGGAGAGGGCAGTTTGGAAGTAAATAGGTATACGGATGCCAACTTCCAATCTGACAAAGATGATTGTAAATCACAGTCTGGTTTTGTGTTCATAATGGGAGGAGGGACAATTAGTTGGAAGAGTTCCAAACAAGAAACAACTGTTGATTTCACGACAGAAGCTGAGTACATTGCTGCTTCAGAAGTAGCCAAAGAAGCAGTCTGGATCAAAAAGTTCATATCTGAACTAGGAGTGGTGCCTAGCATTGTTGATCCGATTCCTTTATATTGTGACAACAATAGAGCCATTACACAAGCAAAGGAACCACGATCTCATCAGTGATCCAAGCATGTTCTCAGATGCTACCATCTCATAAAGAAAATAGTAGCTAGAAATGATGTGAAAATAGAAAGGGTCCCCATAGATGATAATGTGGCGGATCCCCTCACTAAAGTACTTTTTCAGATAAAGCATGATCACCATATAAATAACATGGGTTTAAGACATATGAGTGATTAGCTCTAGTGTAAGTGAGAGATTGTTAGAGAGCATGGCCTAGAGCCCATGTAATAGGGATGTATTTCATATGTATGAACTCATATTCTTAATAAAAGGCATCATTCATTTATTAATGCTATGTTTAAATACATGAGTTTATAAATCTTAAATTAATAAATGAAGTCCTAGATATTATAAACACAGTGCAAAGGCAATCATGAAAGTATTCATAATGTGAGATGTTTATTGCATGCAAATGTGATAATATCTAAATATCCCTAGTCATAGAATTAACAAGATAGGACATTCTTAATTCAGACAGACTAGCACATAGTATACTTCTTGAATAGTTCAAGCATTGGTTCTCATAACTATGATTATGGAAGATGATCAAAGCTAACATGTAGATGCTTGTTAGAAGAACAAGTTCATTGGAGACCTGCAAAGAGAATCCTCACATGGATATTAAATTTATGTCAATAAGGAATCTCGTCATAGCGGTTGTACAAGTATTCTTAGACTTGAGATCACCAAGGTTATCTTAAGTTGCAAGTGATATACTTTGACTCTATAACTGATTACTTCCAACTAGGAGTGAACATATTCAGGAGGTTGGGTATATCATGACCTACTTGAAGATATTTGAGTGATTGACAAAGGATTCATCATCCCAGATTTATTAAGGGAAGTTATCTCATATGATTCTATAATTGCCTTATTCAGAGAATCTCTGAGTAATATGCCAAGATGAATAGGGATCCATGAAGGAAATTTAGGGAACAATGGTTAAATTAATAGAACATACATAATAGATTTATATGATTTGATAGAAATCCATACTCAGAATCTAATTGAGATAAGAGTGGTGAAAGGAGTAATTGCACCGTAACTAATTTTATGGAAGGGTATAGTCAAACCACTTGACTTTCCTAACATTTAGGTAGTCGTGATACCTAGCTAAAAGAAGCTCATGATTTGTATAATAGTGTATCATAAATATCAATAGGGATTGATAAAATGATTTAAAGAAGTTTAAATCATGTGAGTTTTGAATAGAACTCATAATTACATATTATACTGCCAATATGGATAGAAACCCAATAGATCACACACATATAGAGTAAAGGATAAAATGGTAAAATGACAATGATAATAATATTTGATATTATTATGGGAGAAGAGAAATGAATAAGAGAATAATTAATTAAAAAGTTTAATTAATTATGATCAAGTAGAATTGTTCGTAGCATTTTTTAGAAATATTCTATAAAATGAACCTAATTAAAATATTGTATTTTATAATTAATTATTATTAGACTATAAGTGTTATAGGGCTGATATAATAATTAATAGATCCATTAGAGAAATTAAAAGAGGCCCAAAGAATTGGTTTTGGCGCAAAAACCCTCCAGAGGAAGGGTTACACGCCAAACCCATATAGAAGGCCTTAGAAGCCTAATTCTTGGACCAAAATAAATTAAATATATTTCATAAGTGTTATGGAGCCTACATATTTAATTTCGATGGATTTGAAATTCATTTGGGTGATTAAATCTAAGTGTATGCATAAAGAACTGAGTTTATGGGTTTTGTTCATGGTCCTTTATGAATGGACTTAAATTAAATTTAATTGAGCCCAAATAAATTATTAATAATTCTAGAAGCCCATTTAATATTTCTCCAGCAATTTTAAAGAGCTCAATCCCATTATGAAGTTGGATTTTTAACCTAACTATAAAAATCCAAGTGATAGGGATTTTAGGGTTAAGTGAACATTAAGAGAAAAGAAATTCTCTCTCTTTGAAAAACCCTAGCCGCCACTCCCTTGCTAGCATCAGGGGGAATTCAGCCAGCTCTTGTGTTCCATCATTCTTAGTTCATTCAATCCTTCTCTAGTGTGGATTACTAATTAGAGGTATTCAATTTTGGACACTGTGGTTTGCGACAACCCGGTGAGAAGGAAAATCAACTGTTCAACAAAAATCAAATGTGATTTTTCTTATTCTCATTAATATTTATATTTTAAATTCATGACAAGATCAGATCTATAGGTTAAAAAAATTTTAAATTCTGCTTATGCATATGATGCATGTAACCGATAATTCCCAACAACTACCACACCGCCACCACCACAATTACCACAATGTGACCAAATGTTCAAACTAGTAATTTTGAATGTATAACTTAACGACTATTATATAAAAATTATATTATAATTCATAAATTTTTTCATTTTTTGCTCAAATGCTCCATCAAATTCGTTGTTTGAATTTTTTTTTTATTTTTTATCTGATTTTGCCATTAGAAATATTTGTTTTTCTAATAATATATAGTCATTTCTCATTATTTTTTTCATTTTTTAATAAAAATTGATGTATGTATTAAAAATTGCATTTTATAATTATAATTTTTTATCTAAATTAATTACAATAAAAATAGTTTAATTGTATTTATTTTCAATGTTTTTAAAAATAATATATTATAAAATTATATACCAAATACAATATAAAATATCACAAACTAATCCTAAATAAAATAAAAGTTGAATAAATTAAATACTTTATTGAAACTCATGCAAAGCATGGGCATTTTGCTAGTACATGTATGCACACGCACTATTAAATGGATGCCTTGCACAGTTCTAAATTGGTTGTCCGATTGTTTCTCGATCAATAGCAATCATATTTTCTCCAATTCCTAGAATGATAAGGTTAGATAATGTAAAACTAGTAAGAAACTAGCAACAATGTTTGATATCACATGACTCATAATCAAGTTGATTTGGGTTTTAAGCTAGTCCATTTAATCGTGGAATTTTCTCCACCACTTGGCCAAAATTGAATTGGCATTTTCAACGAAGTATGTATGATTTTATTCTGTTAGGCTAAAGGGATGGTATTGAGTAATGGCTTTTATTGCTGGCTATCTATCTACTATTGAATTGAAGATATATGGGTTTAATTAATTTTTTCTAATTTTTAGGCTACGAGTAACATGCATCTCACACATGGACTGAAGGGAAATGTCAGCATCATCCTATGAAGATGAAGTTAGGTGTTTGCTTTATTTGTTAAACCTGAAACTCAATTTGGTTTTTGCTTCATTTGTCAATTCTCTAAAAGTAATAGAAACCCATGAAGGTAAAATTCTCTATAATTGAGATTGGAAAACCCATAAGAGAAAAAACCCATAAATGGTTGGATATGCCAACAATTAATTAATGGCTATTTTGTAAAAGTCAGCAATTAGGGTGTAATCTCATCATCAAATTTGACCACTTTCTAATAAGTAATAAGATACTTCTAGTTATTATATCTATCTTGCTACAGCAGCATCCAGAACGTTAGCACATTTATACTTCAATTTTTGTAATTATTTCATGCTACTCTACTAATATATATATATATATATATATATATATATATATATATATATGCTCGCTTAGGTACAAAAATGAAAATTATCTAGTTATTAATCAAATTCAAAGTCCCAATTTCGTCTGTATAAGGTTAACCAGAAAAATCTGATTTGAAGTGGGCCCATTTTATTGATGGCTCTAAATAATCTGGCTGTCCTTATCTGTATCACTATTACATGCTAGATTTTGTTTCTCATTTTAACATATGGCAATGATCATACAAAGCATAACATGCATGGCTGGGACAAATATTAAGGCTGGGCATGGATTTTTCAATTTTGATAGAGGTAATACATAAGTTTCTCTCCAAATTATCATCATTAAATTAGAAGTGTAAATAATCTCTCTTATACCATTAAAAACTATATGAAATATCTTATAATTTTTTTTAAAATGTCACTGTATTCTGTTGCTATTCATACGTCATATACACATAATTTTAATGCATTTTTCATGTATGCCACATATTTTTATAGAAAGATAATATCATAATTTTAATGAATGTAATAGAATAATCTGATACTAAGTTAATTTGGGAATGATCTATTAAACAATAATAGACTGGAAGGAAATGCATATATTATCCTATTTTTTTATTGAAACATTTAAAAGTGTAATAACTCAATTCAATCAAATTTTGTTTTAATGCTGAGAAAATATTATAGGCCAATATATAATTAATTATTTTAAGTTAATAAAAACTATTTTAAAGATCCAAAATTATATTATTAAAAGTTAACTCCAACATAAGTCTTAATATATTTTATCTATATTTTTTAATTGTTGAATTTCAACTTCAGTTGACTACCTTATAATATATGTAAAAAGAAAAAGTACATAAATAAACTCATCTATTAATATTGAACTTCATAATTTGTAACCAATATAATTCAAATATATGCTATTATTTTAAATTCATCACAGCACCACCCGAATAGAATAATTATTTTAACAGAAATATTTTAATTTGAGACAAATAAATGCTAAATGTCCGAGCGACAAATTCAAACTTACCGCGTAGCACAAAAAAAAAAGAAAAAAAAAAAGAAAATCCGATTTCTTTTCACTCACATTTAAGTTAACATCTAGATGGTGATTACGTTCAAATCATAGAATAGGAGTTCAAGATTTGGCAACCTCATATTGAAGCCATCCCCACCTCCCCTACTGCGGCAAAAATTAGGGGAGCCGACACAAACTTCATTAATGGCAAAGGGTTGTGGTGGATGAAACACCACATATCACACATACGGCCATTACATTTTTTTCAAGCTCTCCGTTGCCTACAATTCACACTCACTTCCCCTTTCAAACCAACTTCTCACTTCTTTCTGTTTACATTCTTGAAATTAAGCCTTATTATATATATATATATATATTTCAGTTTTGATGCACAAGGATCAAGAATTAATTTGGAAGTGTAACTTAGTTATATACAGCCAAAGTTATTATTTATATATCAACTTATTATTTATATTATGTTTTCAATTAAATATTATTATTATCGAATATATTAATTAATTAATTAAATAATTTACATTAAATTCATTGATTGATCTAAATTCATCAAATTCATTTTGATATTAATACATTTATGATTCATATATTTTAATCCATTTATGATTCAATCCATTAATAATCTGTCTATTAATGATCCGACTCAAATATGTCAATTTGACACATATGACATTTTCAATTCATTTCCTGCACTCTCTTTCATTTTTCCTTAAAATTATATTTACATTTGCTTTGTTTTTTTTTTTTTTTTTAATTTCCTAGCTTTTTATAATTTTTTTTTACTCTTTTATATTTAGCTTTTTTTTATACTAATGTGATAGCCAAATACTGACATAAAATTTAAAATAAAGTCAACTTAAGTTTAAAAATGTAGTGGTATAAAGAAAATGCATAGTATTCATATTTATAAAAGAATGATATATTAAAAATCGGTACATATCCAATATTAAGAAATGCATTGTCTTTTAATTAAAATTTTCGGATTCAAATTTCATATTTAAAGTATATTTAAACACTTTAAAATGAAAAACTTATGCCTTCCTTTGATTTGTTTTGTGCAAATTCAGATTAGATAGGATATCAAATAGTTATTTATTTATTTTTATAAAAAAAAAAAAATGCATGCCGTTAGGTGAAAAAAACGGACATACAGTTGGGGCAATATATGAATTAAGCCTTCTTATAAGAAATACCCACTTCAAAAAGTATAATCATTTCAAAAAACTATTATTTTACCATGTCGTCTTCTTCTTCTAAAGCTTATCAGTGGTTCAGCCTTGTTGGTATCATATGGCTTCAATCTGTAAATGGCACAAACACCAATTTTCCTGTCTACTCATCTCAGCTCAAACAGCTTCTCTCCATGTCTCAACTTCAGCTTAACGATCTTGCTTTTGCTTCAGATGCTGGCAAACTTTTCGGTTTCTTTTCAGGCATTGCTACTCTTTATCTCCCTCTTTGGCTCGTTCTTTTGATCGGTTCGGTTCTCGGTTTGATCGGTTATGGAGTCCAATACCTCTTCTTAACAAGCTATATTTCTTCTCTATCATATGCTCATATTTTCTTGCTCACAGTATTAGCAGGAAACAGTATTTGCTGGATTAACACAGTTTGTTATGTCGTTGCAATTCGTAATTTCCCATTTAATCGCGAAACCGCTGTGGGATTAAGCAGTAGTTATCAAGGATTAAGTGCTAAAATATATACAGTTATTGTTGATGCTTTGTGCTTTAATTTCCCAGCTAAAAGAGCAAAAGCTTATCTTCTTCTTAACTCTACACTGCCTTTGATAGCTTCTGTAATGGCTGCACCACTTGTTAGAAATATTGATATAGACAGGGGGAGAAATCCGAGAAGTGGGTTTTTGGTAATTTTTTCCATCACCATAGTTACTGGAATTTATGCTGTTATAAGTAGTTTAGGGTTAAGTGGGTTACCGCCATTAGAGAATGCAATCGTGGTTTTGCTATTTTTACTGGCTCCGCTTGTAATTCCAATGGGCTTAAAGATGAGAGATATTTTAGCACCAAAATTAAGGTTGAAGGGAGAAGTTAAGGTTTATAATTTTAGTACAGAAGAAGAGAATAATGTCGATGGTGGAAGAATTGAGAATGGAGTGAAACAAGGAGACGACACAATGGAGATTAATGATTTGGGTTGTGCTAAGGAAGAAATTGGAATTAAATTGTTGCCGGTGAGAGTTAATTTTTGGCTATATTTCTTTATATATTTATTAGGTGCAACAATTGGGTTTGTGTATTTGAATAATTTGGGTCAAATTGCTGAATCCCGTGGATGCTCAAGGACTTCTTCTTTGGTCTCTTTGTCTTCGTCTTTTGGTTTCTTCGGCCGTCTCATTCCTTCTCTTTTGGACTACTTTCTCTCCAGGTGTTCAAATTCTTTCCATGTCTTTCTTAATTTTCTTTGTTAGCACTTTTGAAATTTGAAATTATCACTAGAATTCTTTTCTTTCTTTCTTTCTTTCTTTTTGTTCTTGTTAAGGTGTTGCGAATTTATTAATTAATTTCAATTATGTTTTATTAAAGTTTAATTTAGAGGTGGAAAATGCTTGGATTAGGCAGGTTTGAATTGCGTCATAAATAAACGAATTATAAATGGATTAAAAAATATGAATTGAACGGGTTGTACCAATCCATAGATTTAGTACATATTAGTTCATTTTGCATTTGCACATTCATCTTTATTTTATTTTTCCACCAAATTTTTTACAAAAAATTCTAAATATTATAATTAAAATGTGTTTAAAATTTAAAGTCAGTCGGAGTTCGTTTTGATGGGTTTCAAGGCATCAAAATATTTTGAACCGGTCCGAAAATCTTAAATTTCAAGAGTATCAAAAATTTTATTTTTTACTTTTGAAAATAAATATTTATTATTCTAAAATATTTCATGTGATCGAAATAATTTTTAAAAGTCCGTAAAATATTGTCAAGCCGGTTAAAGTTAGTTTGATCCATTTTCGATCTCGTAACTTATTTTTATTTTTGAATTTTGGAGGATTATTTGACATTAATTTCAATTCAAATTACACAATTGGACTCATCATGAATTTTATTTTCTAATAACGACATAAACTTTTTTTTTGAATTTCAGTGAGTTCAGGGTGGCATTATTCATGCTCGGTATTACTATTTATCATCGGTAAATACTATTTATGTCGGTAGTAATTTTAGGATATTACAGACGGTGAGAATAGAAGAGACAAATGATTTTAATAGAGAGAAAAAGAAGAATTAGATTGAGTGAAATGAGGTTTTTGGGCATCTTGTATCATATCAAATAATTTATGAAGTTAGATTGATTTTTTTTTATTGGTCCAATGGTATTTTTATGGATTGAATTGAATTTGGATAAATTTTTTTAGACGATTTTGGATAAAATTTTGAATTTGTATCAATTTTACCGGACTTAAAGTTGATAGTTACACGTAACTAGAAAAAACAAACTTAATTATTCTTGTTAGAATTAAAACGTTGATAGTAACCGTGAATTAAATATTATAATCATAAATATCTATGGTCATGAAGACTAATGACGAAGCAGATAAATAATCATGTTTATACTGCACCCTTTCCTCTTCAAATGATTATTATTATTATTAAAATTTTGTTATGTTTCATTTTAAATATTTTTTTAAGAAATTGAGATAATGTTATTTTTTTTATTTCGGTTTTAACGTTCTTTTTATTATTTTAATTACAATTAAATCTCCCTTATCACATTTTTCTGTATTAAATGTAGCATATATATTCACACATCTTTTTGTAAATGTCCACTTCCATTTTCATAAAATTTTAAAAAAGTTATCAATTATCCTAAAATTTTACCGATTTCCCTTCAGTTATTGTACAAATTGGTTGAAAAAATAAATTTTATATATTTATCATATTTTGAAAATTGAATAAATATTTATTGTAGAAAAGGCAGATTTGGATGTTCATATCCGAATATATCTTACTTTTGGAATATGATCATTTTTAAAAAGATAATACTTATTTATATTTTTAAAGAGATGAAATTTATTTGAAAAGAAACGAAACCATTACAAATGTTGTTAGGGGATGGACATTTACTTCTCAGCACTCATAAATGTGGGAGTAGGTAATATTTAAGTAGCAGATTGACTTTGGTGACACAGCCGATCATAATAGAGTTATAAATAGGAAGTAAGTCAAATGATTTCAAGTTTTGAGGTTTACTTAATAAGTAAATGGTTGTAAGAAATATATTTTTATATCAAAAAATAGTATTTTAATGTTTGAAATGTTTCAGGAGTAAGTATATGATGTCAAGACCAGCTTCTATAGCAGCATTAATGGCACCAATGGCAGGAGCATTCTTCTTGCTTCTAGAAACATCCAACATTTGCCTATACATCAGCACAGCTATAATTGGCGTTTGTACAGGAGCAATTACCTCAATTTCAGTATCCACAACTACCGAGCTATTTGGGGCCAAGAATTTTAGCATAAATCACAATGTTGTGGTTGCCAACATTCCATTTGGGTCCTTCATTTTTGGGTACTTAGCTGCCATCCTTTATCACAAGGAAGCCAATGGAGATGGGAAATGCATTGGGACTCAATGTTATAGATATACTTTCATTTTATGGGGTTCACTTTGTTTTCTTGGAACTTTTCTTGCCCTAATTTTGTATTCTCGTATGAGAAAGTTCTATTCACAAAGATCATATTACTAATTACTAATTATTATTTTGTAATTTCTAATTAGGTTCATCATCTCTCTTGAACTTGAGAAGAGGAAGAAAAGAAAAATTAAACCAATCATTTAAGTTGCTATTATATGTAACTAATTGTATAATGGAAATTTATAGTTATACCGTAATATCACGTGTAGTTTTAGCTCACTTTTGCTCTTAAAAAAAATCATTCATGTATTATTATTATTATTGTTGTTATTGTTGTTGTTGATGTGCTGAAAACTTCAAGAAGCGAACTAACATAACTATGGTTCATGCATGGCGAATCACTAAATTTACATGAATTTTATTTTATTTTTCTCTTGCTCCTACTTGAATATAAAATTCTACCTCCGCTATTTTTATATGTTGTGGAAACTCAGGTCAATTTCCATCAATAATAGCAAATTCATCAAGAGCATTATTGCATAGGTGAATAAAGCGTAAACGATTGTACTAAAAAAGCACACAAAGTAAAATTTCCAGTAAATATTAGACGGATCACAAATGGTGCCACTTAAAATCCAATCACTATAAAAAAAAAACAACTGTGAATTTGCTACTAAAATTAGCGACAGCTTAATTTTCATCGCAAATTGGAGATAATTTCGCTACTATTTTTCAATTTTGTTGTGGGAAGGTTATTTTTCATTTTTTTACGAGGAAATAGTGATGAAAACGAATAAACAGTCGCTAATTATTTGTGAAAAATATACCCGCCATGTTTTGTGATGGAATTAGCGACAACAGTACAGTCGCTAATTTTTTTATTTTATTATTCAGAAAATTAGTTTCAGAAAATTTAATGAAGAAAATTTTAGACGCTAATTTTGGAGAGAAAATATAGCGCCATTTTTGTGATGATTTAGCAATGAATATTTGTCTGTCGCTAATAATAATAGATTTTAGTAAAGAATATTAGCGACGCAATCATGTAGTTGCTAATTGCGTCGCAAATAAAATAAAAAATATTTTTCTATTTTAGCCATGTGACCCATATCAATGTTATTAAAACCGGATCGGATAAAGAACCGGCAATGCTGGAGTTCGTGATTCAACCGAGTTTTTTTCTATTTTTAAAATATTATAAATATTATAATTTTTTAAATACTATTGTATAAAAAATAAAAAATATTCATCAAACATTAAATATATATCACAAATATTCTAATAATAAGTTACAAAATATAATTTTAATTTTATTATTACAAGTGATTAATTATGGATTTTTGAATATCATATGTTAGAAACATAAAAATACAATCATATCATGAAAATAATTTCATGTTTAGATGGAGTACTAATGAAGTAAACACAAAAAATATTAACCTTGCATATATGAGTATAATTATATTTAATTATAATAAATTCAAATAGATAATAAGTATATTAAATTATTAAGTGACATTTTTAGAATTTAAAATACTAATTTTTCAAATAAATAAATAATAAAAATTTAATATATATATATATATATATATGTGTGTGTGTGTGTGTGTGTGTGTGTGTGTGTGTGTGTGTATTTTAAATTTTCATTATTTATTTATTTGAAAAAAATTAGTATTTTAAATTCTAAAGATATTACTTAATAATTTAATATACTATTACAATGATCCAAATAGATAATAAATATATTAAATTATTAAGTGACATATTTAAAATTTAAAATACTAATTTTTTCAAATAAATAAATAATAAAAATTTAATATATATATATATATATATATATATATATATATATATATATATATATATATATATATATATATATATATTTGATTACAATGAATCAAAAATACAATAAGTATATTAAATTATTAAGTGATATACTTAAAATTTAAATACTAATTTTTTAAAATTCATTTTTTGTTTTCTATTTTAGAAAACTGACCAAAATAAACATGATTTCTATTTTCTGTGGAAAATTTTTCTGGAAAACTGGAGCAGTTTTCTGTAAGTAAACAGGCCCCTAACTTGTCTAAAAAAGAAAAAAATAGAATAGAGAGAAGAAGGGAACAAAAGAGATTGGGACAGGGGAGGCTAAATGGCGCGCCAATGCCATTTGACTTCAACGGCGGCAACAACCCGATGAAATCTTCACCGTGATATTAATTCAAAGCAAAGTGAAATGAGGGTTCACGACCATTGAAAAGGTGTGAGCAATAGACAGAAAGCTAGGAGAAATGGCATTGATGAAAGGGTGATAAGGAGCGAGCAGTCCGGTTGTGAGAGTAGCAGAGATAGAGAAGATGAGTGTAAAGCAACTTTGTTGAGGTTTAAATATTTGAAATTTTTTTTCTTTCATAAAAATGAGTAATAGGGCTTTAACTATTCCATATCTATAATTTCTTTTGTTTGGTGTTATTATTATAAAACAACGGTTAAGGCCAAAGATTATTGCTAGTGCAAGATCAACTTGCTCAAATCTAACTCCCATCTCCGCCACCACTCCTTTTTCACCAATTTTGAACTTGAGTTCTTCGTTGCCCAGATTCTCAAGCGAAAGGTTGTTCTTTTTTTTTTTTCTTTTCTTTCAAATTAACTTCTTTGCTCTGTAAATGTTTTTTCTATATTTTCGTTTTAATTGCTCTTCTCCAGAAATGCATTTCATTTCCATACCAATGAGTGGGTTTAGGTTATGATGTTGATAATTAGGTCTTATGGAATAGTTTCAATTGGGGATACTAGTGATGGATGCGTTAAATTTGTGACTGGAGATTAGTTATATCCGTTTTGGTGATAGATACACACGTAAACTAATGACTAAATTCACACAACAACTCCTGAAATAAATCTTCAGTTTAAGACCCTATTTGATCTATATATATTCAAATGTATCAAATTCATACTAAATAGAACCATAAATGATTATGTGCTAGGTAGTTAGATTATATGCTACAAATATTGTTACTAATAATTTGCAGTGCCTTTATATATTGATACTGTAATGATGCAACACAGTGGATTTGCTATTATTTGTGTTAAAAGTATATAAAATGTGAAGTATAGGTTTTTGAGTTGAACATATTAAATTACTTACCTATTCCATGCATTTTCTTAGTACATTCCTAGTATTTCCACAAATATATATGTTATATAGTTATATTACATATACATATCCATGCATTAAATCAATCAGGTCCATCATAATTTGTGGCAATAACATATTCAAAAGTATTCATATGTTTATGTAATTATAGCTTAATCATATAATGTAACCTTACACACTATTTAATGTTTTTGTTATCAGAAGCTTATATTACTAGCAAGGGATGTGGATAGCAAGTACTACAGTGGCAGATACCCTAAGGTATCAATATAAAGAATACCTAAAGGTATCAATATGGAGGATACCCAAAGGTATCAATACAGAGGGTACACGAAGGTATTAATTCTTATGGACCAAGCAGGGTCAAGTTTTTGATCCTAAATAGGAATAATCTGTAGACCTAAATAGGGTTAATACTGTGGCAACTGTATTTATACCTTTTTGGCATGTCTAATTGTATTTATCCACATCCATAGCCTAAAACAACCATTTGATCATCCTGCTATATCCATGTTAAATGAACACTTTTACATTTCCATACATTTATACACCTATGTACACATATGCATTTCCATACTCTATCTATCTTATCATACACATTGAAATTTGGCTCTTAGTTAAGTCCCGTTCATTTCCATACTAGTATTCATTTATGCATATATACTATAATTGCAGCACACAATCTAATTACATCAATAACAAAGCATGACACTAATTTGTATCTTTAGTAATACATAATTCATAACATTAGCGCAATGATTTTATACTCAAGTTTACTGTGATTATATTTTCAGATAAAATGCTCATATAGTGTCAATAGCTCTCACCCAGTAATATGAGTATTTACATACAGATAGTACATTGTATCATGAGATATAATGACATACACGGTTGCACCGATCGGTGTCTAGTAAGTATACTAGATCGATTAGTAATATAGAAAAATAAGATTATGATGCTCAAATATCATAACCAAGAGATTGTGAATTTAAGATTATGAAATAAAGATTGTGTGAAAGAATTTCCAAGTTTTAGAATGTGATTATTAGTTAAACTGAATTAATTTAAACAATTAAGTAAATTAAAAATAGGGGACAAAACTAAAATCAACTAAAAATAGAGATTAATTAAATTAGTGATAAAAATTAATGACTAAAACCTTTTGCTAAGGGAACTATCCACCTCACCTTTTATTAAAATTGACTCGATTCAATGTAATAAAAGCTTGTTATGGAAAACCGAACTAAATTTAGATATTTTCTTTGGAATACCCTTCTACAATATTAGATTCCCCAATTAAGAATAATCAAATATCTAGCATAAATCCCCGTTTAAATTCCTAGATCTTGGTTAAATCTCCTTTGGGAAAATCTAACTTTTATTTATTCATCATTCAAATTCTCAATACACTTATAATCATAAAATTCTATTTCAATTTGCCGAACACAAAAATATATAAACACAAGCAAATAAAAGAAAGAACATATATATCATTGATTAATACTTAAATTCACATTCAAACATTTGTTTAATACATCAAACACAAATCATAATATAATTAAAGACAAAGATAAGCAAAGAAATTATGAAATAATGAACCTATATTAAATTTAAGCTCAATTGAGAGTCATAACAGTAAGAAAACAAAGGCTCAAATTTCCCTCAACAAAAGAAAGAAACTACTCACTATTCATCATTGAAATTGAATAAAAGAATGAAAAACCAAATACTATACTCATAAGATGAACTCTGACTTCATCTTTAGCTCTTTGAAAAACCTGAAGAAAAAGCTTTAAGTAACCCGAAGAGAATATCTCTAAGCTAAAAGAATTATGGTAGAATGAAAAACCTAAGTTTAACTTAATAGAAAATAGTCTAATTATTAATATATGGTGTTAAAACACTTAAAAACCTAATATATCAGAAGTCCAGCCACCACCACGAGTTATTAAGCTACTAAAAATCTTCCAAATTTGCACAACACTTTAAATTGACCTGGCGGAGCCACCCGATGTCCCAACCAAGTTGATTTGTAGATTTTTTATCTTTAAAACTACAAAATCAACATAAAACAACTCAAAACTCTAATGATTCAAAACATAGAAAATTTTAAATTTAAAACACACAAAATAAACATCGAATAAACTCTTAAACATACTTAAAAACATATAAAAATATATGAAATTTGGAAATATGAAATACCCAACACTTAGCTTAATTTTTCTCACCCTTAAGCCAATTTGAATAATTGCTTTGCCCAGCTGTAAAATAGCACAAGTATAACTCAAAGAAACAACTATCATCCAAAATATGGTCTCAAAATATCAGAAAAATAAAGAGAGACATGTCATTTGTAAATTAAATCACACACAAACATATTGAATCAATAAAAAAAGCAAATAACAATAATAAAGCAAAAAGGATGCCAAAGTTAATTCATGTAAATAAAAATTAAATAATAAAAGACAAGAACTAACTTGATTAAGTTGCACAAGAAAGGAGAGGAAGGTCATAAAAAGAAGGGTTTGAGAGAAATGTGAGAGCAAAGTAATGAAGGAGTATAACACAATAGAAAAACCAAGGATTTTTCAAAGTTTTAAGTGACTCGGCTGGACCACATTGAATCTCAATCAGGTTACTAGCTTCTATACACAAAATAATAGAGTGACCCATTTGAGCCATAGGGTATCCTAATCGGGTCATGTGGTTTTTTCGTAATTTTTATTAAGTAACCTGATTGAGCCACATATGTCCCAATCGGGTCGATTTACACATAGGCACCTCCTAATTAACATTTACTAATTTTTTTACTCATTATTTCAACTCCTATCCTCCCCTCATAATATTGTGCACCAACTCACCTTAAAATACATGTAATGTACCATGAAAACAGTCTCCACCTAAACAAACTAAAAGCAGTAATTAAAGTACCTTATAAATTGAGTAAGTCCCATATTTCAGCCAATTACTTTAGCAAAATAACACTTTAAGCTAGTAAATTGCTTTACAAAAACAAGCTGAACAAAATAAAACATAAAGAACACCAAAAAACCTAAAAACAGCCTGCAAAAATCAAACTAAGGTAAGGATAGAGATGTTACTTTGGAATTTATAAAGTATTCAGTTGCACTTCTGAAAACGGCCTTACTTCTAAAGAAGAATCAAGGTTGCCTCAGTAACCTCTACCTGTGATGCATTATAAGGCTTTAGACGGTGCCTATTCACCTTGTACTCTCAACCATCTATCAAAATTTTTACTATCACCATTCAAAAATCAATACTTTCAATAACTTCATATGGTTTAAGCCACCTATATTTTAACTTTTTAAGAAATAGATGCAATCAACTATTATATTGCAGAACTAACATTACCAAAACTAATTTTTTTATCAACTTCTTATCATGCCAATGCTTGATTTTATCCTTGTATTCAGTAGCATTGTTATGTGACCAAAGTCGAAACTCATTAAGTTCATTGAGCTGTAAAAGTCTTTTTTCACCTGCACTTCTCAAATCAAAATTAAGAAACTTGGTAGCATAATATGCTTTATGTTCAAGCTCAACCGATAAATGGCATGCCTTCCTAAAAACAAGTATACTTGGAGGCATGCCTACAAGGATCTTATATGTAGTTCTATAAGCTTAGAGAGCCTCATGTAACCTCTATGACCAATCCTTCTTAGAATTATTAATTATCTTTCTAAAGATGGACTTTAATTTCCTATTAGACACCTTAGCATGCCCATTAGCTTAGGGAAGATATAGGGTTGTGATCTTATGTTTGACACAATATTTTTAAGTAATATTTTAAACTGATGGTTCACAAAATATTTGTGACCATCTCTAATAATAGCCTTTAGTGCTCTAAATTAATTAAAAATATTTCTCATAAAAAATTCTAACACCACTTATGCATCACAAGTCTTAGTAGCTACGACCTCTACCCATTTGCTAACATAGTCATCGACTACTAGGATATACTTAAATTTGAATGAGTTCGAAAATGGCCGTATAAAATCAATCCCCCCAAACATAAAAAATTTCTATCTTTAAGATATTGTTTAAAGGCACTTCATTACGCTTAGAGATATTACTAACATACTGGCACCTATCACAAGAAGATATAAAAGATTTAACATCATTAAAGAGGGTAGGCCAAAAGAAACCTAATTGAAATATTTTTGCTACCGTATGATTTAGTCTATAATGACCTTCTACTTCTTCTCCATTACATGATGTCATAATGTCAAATTGTTCCTCTTTATAAATGCATCACTTCAACACCTGATCTAGATATAACTTGAAAAAATATGGATCATCCCCTAAATAGTGCTTTACATCTCATTTGAGCTTTTTCTTTTGCTGCTATGAATGGTCTTTCGGTAGATAACCGCTTGTAAGATAGAAAGTGATTTCATCATTCTAAGGAATAGACATAACAATTAAAAATATTGCATAAATTTTCTCATTAGGGAATAAGTCAAGAATTTTGATGTGTTCACAATCTAATCTTGATAGATGATCAGCTACAAAGTTCTCAACTTCCTTTTTATCCTTCATTTTCATATCAAATTCTTGCAATAGTAAGACCCATCATTTGGCAAAAAGGTGTCTTAGAGCCATATGATCCCACCAAATTATCACATTAGCACTAACCAAATAAGTCTGAAACTTCTCAAAGGCAAACATAATTGCTAGAAGCTCTTTCTCTTTAGTTGTGTAATTCACTTGAGCTCCAGTAAGGGTGTGGCTTGCATAATAAATGATGTGAAAAATCTTATCCTTCCGCTACCCCAACATAGCTCCAATGGCAAAATCGCTGGCATCACATATAACTTCAATAGGCAGCTCCAAATTTGGTGAGGTAATGATAGAGGCTAAAATTAATTTTTGCTTTAAAGTACTAAAGGCCTATAAACACTTATCAAAAAAATTAAATGCAGCATCTTTTATCAAAAGATTAGAAAGTGCCTTTGCAATTTTCGAGAAATCATTAATGAAATGATGGTAAAACCCAATATATTTTAGGAAACTCTTAACATCCTTAACAGTTGAAGGAGGGGAAATTTTTTCAATAACCTCTATTTTGGCCTTATCTATCGTAATTCCCCTCTATAAAATCTTATGACCAAGAACTATTCCCTTATGTACCATAAAATGGCACTTTTCCCAATTTAAAAATAGATTAGTTTGCAAAACCCTAAAATTTTGGCTAGTAAAAATAGTATTTTTTTTATAATGAATAGTAATACTAGAATGTTATTGGGTGTGATTACAATAGCATTAGTACAGTATATCTCATAAGAACTCTAAAGTTAAATGTGCGAGAGCTAAGAAAATTCTAGGATGGGTGACCTACCATGAAGCTTATTATTTAACCATTAGATGAGATAATATGAATTAAATGGAGTCTAGTGGTACAATTTGAGAAGAAAATGAGGTTAAATAGGTCCTCAAAATAGACAATGAAAAATTTTTCCGATACCGTTACTCAAGTTAATCATAAGTCTGATCGGACCAAAAAATATTCCAAAAATCTCTAAAATGATTTCGATCACATAAACCTATTATAAATAGCATAAATGAATTTTTTAAAGAAAAAAATAAATTTTCTAGCTACTTTGAATTTATTGGGTTTTAGATTGGTGAATTTTTCTATCAAAGCTAGAATAGCATCAAAACATATCATAATGGCCTAAAATTTTAGACACGCCTTATTGCATATATTTTTCCCTCGAGGAAAATTTTAAATAATTCTTATGAAGGGAACATTAAGATTAGGAAAATGACAAAAATCTAAAGTCGAAGGATTTATCGGGGTTAAATGCCACTTTTGACTTGTCCAAGGGATTAATGTCATAGGAATATAAGCTATGATTACCTGCACCCATTAGTTATGACTGAAAATTTGTAGAAATTAATGTGACCATGACAAGTGGCTTAAAAATAAGCCATTAGATCAAATAGTAAATGAGTGAATACTACCTTTTAATTTTGTGCACTAAAGGACAAACAACGGAGATGTAGAAATCTCTCTAAATCTCTCTAAAATTTAGAATTCTTCCCCTTCTTTTCCACCAAAACCTTAGCCATCATTCTTCCTTCCTTCCACCATATTTTATCTTTCATTTTGTTTTCCACCATAACACAAGCTCAAATTTCACTAGATACATAAGAAATCATCATATTCAACATAACAATAAGATTGAAGCAAAAGGGAGCTTTAAAAGTGTGAAATTTTTATGGGAAAAAGTTGATCTAAATAGTTAAATTCGTGAGTTTTGTTGGAATTAATAAGGGGTTTTATTATAGAATTACAGAGAATCATTAGTAGATTGATGTATATATGTTGAAATTGACGACAACAACTCGTAATTTATTCCTCACATAATTCGGCCTAAAGAGAAATTTCAAGGTGAGGAAAATAGCTAGGAAGGAAAGGGTAAGAAAAAGAAAGAATAAGAATTTTCAAGCCATTTTGAGGTTAATGGATGCAAACCTACACTCAATTTCATTTGTTTCTTTTGAATCTCTCCTAAATTTACATTTTGTGACTATGGTACCCTAGGTATAATTGTGAAATAATTTTAGATATATACATAAAATGATGAATTAACATGTAATGAATAAGAATTAATGGAGAAAACAACCAAAAAATGAAGGAACCTAATGTGGTTGAATGGTACACTTAGGGTTATTATGTGTTATGTGACTAACCGATGGAAAATTTGGCATAAATTAGATATTATAAAGGTAAAGGATCCTAGTATGTGTAATTCAAATCTTAAATTACATGCGTAAATAATGTGAGTAAATTGGACATAATGGTGTTCATTTATGTATTAAATGGTTATAGGCATAATTTGAATGTGTACTTTTATACTAAGGTTTAAAATGTTCAAGGGAACACATGAGACATGATAATGTATGAAAAATCATGATGTACATTTATATCCATGTCATGGCCAAATAATGAACCTAAAAATACTAAGTGGTACTTTGATATTTAATTAAATGTGTCGTATAAAATGAACATTAGAATGATTAATAATATAGTGTGCATGATTAGAACATCAAATTAATTTTAAACATAATGGTGACTAAGTTGACATAATGTGGTACATATGTGTATTAAGTGATTATTGATAAAATTTAAATGTGTACTACTATATGAAAGCATAAAACAATCATAGGAATATGTAAAGCATGAAAATGTAAGAGAAATTTGTATGTGTTAAATCATCATGGCCGAATGATGTATCATGTGGAAATTGCATGTTTCAATCATAATTGGATGATGTTACACATGTATACCATGAATGTATGATTGATGAACATAAATGAATGGACATTACCTAAGAACATATGTTACATAATGTGAAAGTGTTATTGAATTATGTGAAAGTGTGAATGAGATGAATAATTCCTACATAATGTATTTAGTATACAGTAAGTAGTTTAAGATTTTACAGTATAATGGCTAGCAATAAGGTCAAATATTGTATTAGAATAATGAGTTGATTTGGATTGTTGCACATATTTAATTCATGGTAGAGGAGTTGATCACCCCAAGTGATCCCTCTACACATATTAGGTTCACAGTTGAGGAGTTGATCACCCTAAGTGATCCCTCAATACATTTAGAGGTATTTGATCATGCCAAGTGGTCACCTTCTTACATCGTGGAGTAGTAAGATTAGGCCAAGTGGTCTTTCCAGCCTATTTAAGACTATAGGGATCCTTATCTCGCATATCCAGTTTGAGGGTTCCCACTGAGCCCCACAAGGGGTAAATAAATGGCAAATTATGCATAAAAAGATGTCAAATGTGTGTTAAAATAATCAATAAAGTATAAAAAATAGTCAAACAATTAAAAAAGGTTAAAATATATAATTATGCGAGAAATCAAGGGTAAAAATGTAAAAGATATGCTAATAATGAGATTAATAAAGTTAAAATAGTCAAAAAGGTATAAGTGTAATCAAATGAAAGTTTTAAGGACCAAATAGTAATTTGCCACTATATAAGAAAATATAAGGATCAAATGGTAAATTTTGACTTTAGAGATAAAAACATACTAAAAGCAAGTGAAAAGGACAAAATTAGTATGAAAGTATCTTAAATATATACTAAAGTGAAAATTCAGGGACTAAATCATAATTTACCACCTTAATGGAAAAATAAGTAAGAATCTTATAAAACTAATAAGTAAGAAAAGAATAAAACTAAGTAATGGTAAGAACTAAAGGATAATTTAGAAAAGTTAAAGTATAATTATAAGTTAAGAAGTATTAAGTTATAACTAAAGATAAAGTGGTAATTTTGTAAATATTATTTGTGTGAATGAAATTTTGTGTAGTGTATAAACCACTAGGCAACTTTGTTGCTTAGCACATGTTTTTTTTTTCTACACACAGGGGTTAGGTAATGGATGATGAGAAAGATAAGCAATCAAATGGCATGTACATGTGTTTCATAGATAGGTATGTAGGACTAATGTGTTTGATGTATTAGTCATTTTGGATTGTGTAGTATAATGTGTAATAAATGTTAAACCATAGTGAACATATGGTTATGTATATTGGCATGATACTTGAATTATGGTTATGAGATATATATTGTGTTGTTAGTTATAATTTGATTATTATAAATGCTTATGTTGTTATTGGAGTATTGAGGTGGAGTTCAAACATAGGGAGTGTAAATTTGAAACTTTATAGGTTTGGGTAACATGATTTTATAGCCGTTATATTGCCTAAATTTTTACCAAATGAATAGTAAAAAGCAACACAAACTATAATTAGAAATTAGCCAACATGTTTAAATTGCTTGAGTTCCATCATAATGAGTAGCAAATAGGTTAAGATAACCATGTGACATTGGCAATATTAGTACATCGATGTTTGGACCCTTGTTCAGGCATAGGGTAACACATAATGGCCTTACAATGTTCTAAAATCATGTTGAGATGGGCTAGACAACTCTCAAACTCCCTCCTATAGATTGTAAAATTGTCCATAAACACTTTTGAAAATTGTTCAATAAAATCATGGAAATTGGCTATCATGCATTGTTGAAATGTTATCGATGCATTGTATAACCAAAAAGGAATACATCTATTGGCAAATTTTCCATAGGGGCAAGTGAAAGTTATCTTATTATGGTCCTTGAGTGGGATGGGAATTTGCATATACCTAGAGTACCCATCTAGAAAGCAATAAAATTTATTCCCTGCCAATCTTTCTAACATTTGATCAATAAAGGGTAAAAGGAAATGGTCTTTTCTGCTAGCATTATTGAGACTCTTATACTCTATACACACTCTCCAACTCATAACTATATGAGTTGGAATTAATTCATCCAGCTCATTAGTATCTACCATCATTCCTCTTTCTTAGGTACATATTGGATAAGACTTACCCATTTGCTATAAGATATTGGATAGATAATACCTGCATCTAAATACTTTATGTTTCTTTACCACTTTTTGCATGGATGGATTGAATCTCCTTTGTGGTTGTGCCATAGGTTTGTAATCATCTTCAATCAAAATTCAATGCATGCAAAAATTAGGGTTGATTCCCTTCAAGTCCTTAATATCCCAGCCAATAGTTTTGATATGCTTTTTAAGCACTGAAATTAACATCTCCTCTGTAAAACCTAAAAATTGAGAAGAAATTATAACTGGGTTAGTATCACCATTTAAGAAAACATATTTTAAATGTGATGATAGAGGTTTTAAATTAGATTTTGTCTCAATTTTTAGGAGTTCCATAGCAGATTCCTCCTTCTTACTTCCATTATGGTCTTTTTCCAGCTCTTGTATTAGCTCATCCCTTTCTTCCTTTAAGATTGGCTAGGCATTAGGTGGATTAAACAACTCTTTAAAGGGTTATTGAGTAGCAACTCTTCTTACATCTCTTCAGCCAAATCTTGGATAGCATCCACAAAATAAATAGATTCTTCAAAGTCATAAGATGGATGCTTCATCACTTTATTGACATCAAACACTATCTTTTCTTTATTGAATTGAAAGGTTATAGTTTGACCAAGAACATCAATTAAAGCCCTTGCAGTGTTCAATAGTGGTCTTCGCACTATAAGTGGCACTTTCTTATCTTCTTCCATGTCCATAGCTACAAAGTCCATAGGGAAGATAAAATTTTTGACTTTCACCAACATGTCCACTTTAATCCTTGTCGATCTTTTTACCTATCTATCAACTAGTTGAAGTGTCATGCAAGTCTTTTTAATATCTCCTAAGTTTAATTTCCTACAAATTGAATGGGGAATTAGATTTATACTCACACCAAGATTACACAAAGCATTACCAATAAAAGTATCCCTTAACTCACAAGATAATGTAAAATTACCTAGATCCTTTAATTTCTTAAGAATTTTTATAGAGATCAAAGCACTATAATTTTTGGACAATTGAACAGTCCCTACCACTTCTAACTTCTTTTTGTTTAAGCAATTTTCTTTCATGAATTTTTCATACTTAGTCATATGAAGCAAAGGTTCAACAAATGGTAAGTTCACATGCAATTTCTTAAATAAATTCAAAAACTTTTCTGATTGCTCATTATTTTTTCTTTCCTAGCTAGTGAAGGAAAAGTTAATCTAGATTCATCTACTAAAGTAGAATTAAAATTTAAAATCACTTTACCTTTATCCTTAGAAGGCGGTACCTTATCGACTGATTGTGAGTTACAGTTACTTACCTGTGTTGTTTGCTCCACCTCAACTGGAGAATACTTACTTGATTTTGCATTGTCTAACTACTTACCACTCTTTAGTGAAATTACCTTAGCTTCCTCTTTTGGATTTCATACCAATTCTTTTCATTTTTTACAAATAAGTTCACTTACATTTCATTTTCACTTAGGAATTAACCTTCATACTTTTATTCATTACAAAAATATTTAGTCATTTAGACATGCATTCATTCATTCAGTCACTTAGACATTTATTTAGTTATTCATTTTAAAAAAATCTTCTTATTTTTTTACACTTACTCTTAAGGCTTAATTTTTAGCATACTTACCATTTTAACCTTGAATCTTTTAATTTCTTTTAATTATGTCAACTATTACTATTTAACTCCTAGTTCTTATTATTTTTTTATCTCTTATTCACTTTCACTGCCATTTTATTCATAAATTTTCATTCATACATTTAGTCATTCATTTCAAGTCAATTTTTTCATTTTGCCCCTAGTATAAACTTGGCAGAAATCTTAGATCCGGATATACAAGATATGGACCCCACAGGTCTACTACACTGCATTATGGAATGATCCCGAAGGACCACTCCAATACATTCACTAAACATATAATACATCACTACACTATGGGAGACCATCATGAATCTGCTATAGTAAAGCAAGTCGCCATGACTTGCATCGCTGTATAGGTATTTCTAAGGCTAGCCAACTATATCCCGGCCTAGATTAACTACCAGGCTACTACTAAGGGCAATTAGTATCCATTATTTCATTCATTCATTTAATACATAATCAAAATTATTGTACAATTATCATTCCATTATCACATATTAACATTTGGGGATTATTTATTATCCATATTCACTTGGACATCAATCATAACATAAGATATCCTCAAATCTATGCACCAACACTTTGATTTACATAATCACTTGCCATTTCATATCATATTCACAAACATTTTATTTACATTTATACTTATCACTGCACATTATTTCTTATCATCTTTTTATATCGATAATCTTTAACTAGATTTAGGCTAGTAAATTACATAACCATCATTAAAATTTCATTTTAAAGTATTATCTCCCATTATTCTTCATTTAGTCAATTATTCAATTAAATTATATACTAGCTAACATATCTATATGCTTGTATACCCTAATACATTAAAGTATACTATATTAATTTTAGTATACTATTCAGATAAGACTAGAATTCTTCACGCTAAATTGATTCTTTCCTCCTTTATCATTAATTCCATTATCTAATACACTAATTAACTTGTTTTCTACATTTAACTTTCAATAAACATTAAGTTATCCTTTAATATATCCTAACGTTCTAGTTGGTCACCAAGGGAGTTTTTATGTTTATTTATTTTTTTCCATTTTAATCACTTAAATCATCATTTATAACCTCTTCTAACATATCTAATACATTAATTTCAATTAAACATGAAATATACACATAATTTCATAACATATATAACCATATATCCACACAAAACTCATAAAAATTAAGGGATATTGTATCCACTTATCTTAATTCCTTATCTTCCACACTTAAATCTTTATTTTCTTCACTCTTACTACTTGAAACACCTTTTTTTCGTGAAATTCCTAAAGTGGTTGAATACATACATCAAAGAACCACCATTAATCATGCCTCTTTTAATAAATTTAATAGCATAAATTCACTTTACATACCTAAATATATCTATTAGAACCTTTAAATCAATTGAAAAACATCAATCTCACTTACCTAATTTTTAGCACATAATATTCTTCCCTTGATTTCAACCACGTCTTTCATCTTTATAGAAGATTAGAGGCTTTTACCATCTACTAGAAAAGCTGAACTCACTTAGGACACTTGATTCTAGAGAAATGTATAGAAAAATTTGAAGAAGAAAATCCATAGAGTCATTTGGCAAAAGGGAAAGAAGTGGGAGAGATGAAGAAAACTGGAGAGTTTTGGGGAGAATTTTGGAAACTTGCAAATTTGTAAGCTATTTATAGGGCTAGTTTAAGCTAGGTTTGGTTCAATCAAGTGATCCAACCCATTATGGCCCAATTATTCACTTAAGCATATTATACTTTCCAAAATTATTTCTCCCCCTTCCCAAGCTCAATTTCACTCAAAAGTGATTCCATAATTCATAAAATATATACTTTAGTCTACATCAATTCACTCAAACTTGTCTGACTAGTAAATTTTTGGTGTTACCATAAAATTACTTTTTCACTATCAAATAATTTTAAATACTAATAAGAGACTATCTAGAACTTTCTATAATTTCTAAAGATCATTTACTATTTTTAAAGCCTCGATCAAACCTACGGTCAATTGGTTACTATTTAAACTAAAATTATTATTTTTTTCTTACTTTCTAAGTTCAATTCTTCCTAAAAATACTTCCATAATTCTAGAAATATATTCATTAGGCTTCACGAATATTTTTGAGTCCATCAAAGAAAGTTTTTTAGTTTGATTCACTTTTACCAGTTTGATAATCCAATTTTTAAAGTCACCAAAAATTAATTTTTCATTAACATATAATTTTACTCATTAAAAAAAGTGCATTTATATTTTTAAATTATTTTTTTGAGATTTGTAGCATATTTTATGGTTCGATCAAATCAGGTCAAACTAGTCATATTCCAAATTTTGGGGTGACTCGCCTTTTTTTAATATTTATTTTCTCTAACTTTCTAACACCTTTTTAAGGCCCAAGTGACCTTTGTTTGACCTTAAATTTAAACCACAGACTCCTATTAACATGCTCTTTTCAATGATCAAATAAAATATTTTTCGACTCCAGGAGGTACTATTCATCTCGATGTCACTATTTACTAGCTAAACACTATCTTTAACTAACCTGATATTTCAGCCATTACAAGTATAATAAAGTTACAACAACCCAACCTAGAAATCAAAAAACCAAAATTGGGAAACAAAAACTTAAAACACATCTTTATTATCAGCAAGACTAAAACAATTTGTAGAATAAAAAGCCAGCAAAGATCAGTTCTTGACAATCCAGGATGCTAAAGAAAATTAGAGTATATTATAAAGGGATAGTGTAATAAAAAATTTTCTTAGGTGTAAAGATTGGGTTTTAAGATAGCCCAAATTAGAGTTACCTAATGAGAAAGTATTATCTGCATTACAAATAAAGGATGAAAGATCAAATTCTCATCTTTGGATTTCATTAAGGTTTAAAAGGTTTTTAATGGGGTTTAAATCATTTTATTTTTTAGAAAGTGAGAATGAGGTTTTAATTATTGAATATGATTCATTTATGATAGATGTCTGTCTCTCATGAAAGAGATGCCCATCTATTCCTTATTTTGATCTGCCCATTTCCAATTGATGGGCTACTTTAGCTATCCCTATCATACTTGTGGCTCTATGACTTGCTGTAAGGACCCAAAATAGGCCCTAGAAAAATTCAAAGGCATTATCATGTTATTAATGTCTAATCAAGCTTAATTAGAGAAATTATTATAAGTTAAGACTTTATAGATTAATGATCTTATGTGGCAAAGGGTTAATGAATCAATGAAAATTTTGGTATACAAGTGTGCAATTAAAAAAAAACAGTTAAGTGGTCTATTGCAATATAATTAAGTATTAGTGGCTCAAATAAATAAAATAAAGGAAGATGGGTGTAGTTTAAGAAAATAAAGTTATCATAGGGTCAAATTAAAAAGAAATAAATAAATGGGGACACATTTCTAACATACAAATAGATGGAGGAGCATAAGGGTACTTTGCCTTTCTATTTAAGTGCCAAACCCTTGCATGTTGGAGAGAGAAAAACATTTTTCTAGGTTCCTAAGAGGGGGAGGATGAAATTTTTAAGGGAAAAGAGAAAGAAAATGAGTTTTTTATTCTCTTATTCATCTCTCACTAAAACAAATCATAATCCCTTTTCTTTCCCTTGAAAATCAATTAATCCCTCTCTTCTCTCTTATGAAAAATTCATACTCTTCACCATGTGAAACACTCTTGAGCTGTTAGAAGTTAGTATGTGAAGATTGTAATAAGGGATCTTCAAGAAATGTCATAGCAAGTTAGAGAAAGGAAAAAAAAAACAAGGATAAAGGGGTTTGATACAAGATTTGGGATTTCATGTAAGGTTAGGGATTTTTACTTATCTTGCATGTTGATTTAATTTGTGTAAATGTGGATTAAATATGTAATGGAATGTATCTTGAGTTTATAATATAGTTTCAAGGTTTAAATCTAAAAGATTATACCTTGCATGTATTAATTTGTTGAAGATTAAGGAAGTAAAATTTTGTTTTGGTTCATTAGGAACCAACTTTTATATTTTAAGTATATCTTGAGCTATAGACCTTCAATTGACTTGATTCTAGTTGAAAATTCCTCCTAAGATTTATACATAAAATATTTTAGAAGAAACCTACACTTGATTCTACCTTTAATGCTCTTAAAATTAACTTGAAGTTCGTATTGAACTGCTGCCTAGTGTTAATAGGTTGCAGTATTTTTGCCATGAATTTATGTAGAGAAGTCAAAATCCTTTTAGACAAAACTATGGTTAAAATAGACTAATAGGAACATAATTTTAGTGAAGGAAAGTTGTTCAAATTCTTTATCTATTTTATTCTATTAATTTATTAATTGGTGATAAAAAAACTGAATTGATACAGTACAGTGCTACCTAGGGAATAGATATAGATTTTAGTAATTTTATTGTATCTCTTGTTATACATGTTCAAATACTATGATTCAAAATTGTGATAAAACTAGACTTATTTATCTACAACTTTTGTGAAGAAAGAATAATTTTATTCTATTTTTAAATATGTCAAAAAGTGACTCGAATTCGGAACTGTTGATAGCACTTTTTCAGTGGATAGTTTACAGTATTTTGTGCATAATTAATTTTGTAGAGGTCAAAATGCTATGATTCAGAATTCGGATGAAACTAGACTTATATATCTACAATTTTTATGGAGAAATTATGATTTGTTTATGTCTCTAAATATGTCAAAAAGTAACCTAAATTCAGGACTGCTGACAGCATTATTTTCGGGAATAGTTCTCAATATTTTTATAATATTTTTAAAAAAAGTGAAAATGATATTGATGTTATTTTTAATATTCCTGAAACTAGAAACATAATGAATCATGATTTTAGAAGATAATTTTGACAATAAATGTCTTTAGATAGGAAAAAAATAGGCTTCAAAATGAACTTGAAATTCTGTCTCTATGCAGAATTGTCATTTGAGTTTGCCAAGAACCATTTTTAAACATCTCTTGAGTATTTTTGCATTATAGCATTGTATAAAGGGAACTAAATGTTTAAACTATATAATAATATATAAATGGGCAATATTAGGTATGATTATGTGATAATATGAATATAGCAGTATATAAGGATTATATGTTATGCCTATATGTTTGTGTCAAAAGTATAAGTATAATGATAATAAAATAGTAAGTGTTACTGTATGGAAAGAAAAAAATGGATAAAGCATGGTTACACGAAAGTATGCTAATTATCGATAATCTAGCAAAGTGCATGAATACAATTGTTTGTATTTGATGAGATTGTGTATACATGTATGTACACTAATAAAGGTATAACTTTTCATTAATTTTTACATGAGCAAAAACGTGTGGATTGTGCTATAAGATGTGTTTACATGCTTATGCACTAAAGATTGGGTATTTTTTATGATCACATACATGAACAAATTGTATAATATTAGTACAAGCATGATATATAAATGTTAAAGCAAGTTTCAAGTATTGTAAGGTATTAAACACAAGATGTGCATGATATGATATGATATGATATGATATGATATGATATGATATGATATGATATGATATGATATGATATGATATGATATGATATGATATGATATGATATGATACGATACGATACGATACGATACGATATATATATATATATATATATATATATATATATATATATATATATATATATATACATACATACATACATACATACATACATACATACATACATTTATATGTATGTAAGATACCTAGACATATATAATGACAAAAAAGTAAAGCATGGAATAAAAATATTTAATCATGAGCATGACATAGTGTTATAGAAAGTTATTTCTGCACATGTATATGATTATGATTATCCTGCTCATAGCCTTGAATAAATTTATACTACTATGTATATATATGCATGATTGAAAAGGGATCATTTCTTAAACTAATTTCAAGTAGAAAATAGCAATACTCAATAATGTGTATGATCACATGTTTAAAAAAGTATTACATGAACACGGATATGATTACCTTAGACATCATTATACATGGTTTTTCACATACACATATGTATATGATTGAACAAAGTAAAGCAAAGTTTGGAAAATAAAGTAAAGAGATATATTTACCTGCTTTTAGAATTCAATTGTAGATAGATAGATGCCTATAGGGATGTTGCAGCTACCATCGTTGACCCCCCGTTTGGGTCTAAAATATAGTTGATCCCGTTTGGATCATAAACAGTCCCATTTGGGTTGTTAGCCATTTCCATTTGGGTTCGTTTGACTGGTCTACAATACAGTTAGCCCCGTTTGGGTCTGTAGTTTCGATATCTTCTGATATCTACCATTTTGATACCTTCGAGTATCCACCGTTCCCATTATCCACCTTTAGAACTTAAGAAGCCCAAAATAAAGTATGAATACATTACAGTTATTATAGTATGATGATTAAACATGGTATATGGAATACATGATACATATATGAGGCTACATTATAAAGATGAGTACTTGGCAAATTAGAATCACTTAGTCATGTTAGACCAAGAAGTCATGCATATGAACTTATTTGATATTAATGTGTTATCAATGTTCTAATAGATGAAAACATGATCTTCATAGACACATGCTTCTTATAAGATTTATATATATATATATGTGTGTGTGTGTGTGTGTGTGTGTGTGTGTGTGTGTGTGTGTGTTATCTTCATAAGTAACAATGTATAGCATGTGGAAAATCATGAATGTGAAGTGAAGGAGCATTATGTTGTCTTACATATGAAATCCTTATCATGGATTTAATATTTTTCCTACATTTAGAATTGCATGATACATGAAATTGTACTTATAAAATCTGTTGTTTTGCTAAAGTACTAATATTTAAAGGTATATCACCATAAATACATGATAATTATTGAGTATTGAGTAAATGAGATAAGAAGTAGGTATGACTCACCATACAGTAATAATTAGTGAACTATAAACTCATAAATTGTGAATTTGATTTATTTGGAGACCAAAATGTAAGAGATATGTATAAGCATGTATGTTGGTGATGCCTTTTAACTGTTGTATGGTCTTGTATGATTTTATTTTAATTACTCATTTAATTATTTATATTAGGAAATGATATGCAATATCTTATATGTAACGGTAAATCACTTATAAACTTGTCAGTGGTGAACTGTATATGATTTAGATTTGAGATGGAAGTAAGATAATAATTTAACACATGAGTAATCTGGTAAATAATAAAGAAAGATTGGTAAGTCAAGTGATTAGACAAAAATAACATACAGGAATCCAAAGTAAACTTGATGTGTAAGACTTTAAGTGTTAAATGAATATTAATAAGAGTAAGACCAATAAGTAGTCGAAATATTATTAGGCAATTTATAATGGTTATAAGGATAACATTTGTAATATAGTACCTAAAGTAAAAATATTTCTGAACAGATTTTAAATTATTGGTTCATGTGCTTAAGTATAAAATTGTATGTATTTGAATTTTGACGACCTTTAAAAAAGGTCATCCTCATGTTTTATTTTCCCCACTAAGCTTTATAGCTTAGCAAGGGTATTTCATCCATGTAGGTTTTTACGGTGATATCTGCTACAGGATGGCCAACTCAAGTCATCGAGAGAGACTATTATAGACTTTTAGTTTGGGCTCTTTGTATATAGTAAAATTTTTGTGGTATAGGAGATATTGTATGTAAAGATGTTAATCAATTGTTGTATTTTGTAAAAAAACTTTAATTTATTTTGTAAAATTTTAATAGTATAGTGCTTTTATATATTAAGTTGGAATATATGTTCTATGTATAGTTAGTTTATGTTTAAGTTTCACTATTACACTTGCATAATGAGAATGATAAAGTCATATGTATAGGTTAAACGAAAAGGGTGCTACACTTGCACCCGTCACTTATTGAGTCATGGGCACGACTTAGTGAGGTCATGGCAAAAGGGTAAGTTCATAATTTTAACTCACTTTTTCAATGGCATCTATCTATGGATTGAGTGGTTCCCCTCCATGGATTTAAAGGCACCCGTCTATGGTGTTTTTACACTCATTTTTCACATTTTTGTAGTTGGAAGTTTGTGTTAGGTTTCGACTCAAAAAGATTAGATTTGAAATGAGATTGACAAGGATTTTAACCAAATTTTATGGAAGAGACAGAGTTAGAAAGGGATTTTAAAACATTATCTTAGAATCAAAGGAAAAAACCCAAAGGATTTGAGGAGATTCTTTCGAGGTTGCCATAAATTTTCTTAAAGAATAAAAAATCTAATTTTTATTTCTTCAAGAAAATGAGTGTTCTCTCACATTCTTATTTTTAGGCTAGATTTTTTTCTTCATGAACAATCAAACTGAGATTAATATTTTGGGCTCTATTTATTTTAATATTAAAATAAATTAAATGCTATATAGATTCCTTTAGCTTCATCATGTGAAGATTTCATTTTTATTTGATCTCAAGATTTCATTTTATATTGCTTTGATTAATGTCTATTTCAATTTTATTATGCTATGCTTGATTGGAAAAATGATTAAAATCATGTAGAAATGAATGTTTGTAGATTTTTCTCCATTAATGTATGTTTATGTTTTCTTGTTAAAAATCCTAATTTTATGTTAATTTATCAATTTTGCATGAATTAAATAAGTTTTTGGCCTTCAATATGTTTATAGGCCATTCGATATATGTTTTGTTGAATTTTGTGTATTAACTTGTGTGTTTTGGTATTTTATTCTTGGGGCTACATTCAGGGTGCAAGCCATGGGAAGAAATTCTAAGCAATATCCACCTCTCATAGCTAGCAACAAGACATAGTGGGGCTTCTTTTCCCATCACTTACCTCTTGCAGCTACCCATTCCTCCTTGTTTTAGCCATTTATAATGCTCCTAGATAGACCAGTTTCATAAATTTTATGCTTTTCTTATTATACTTAATGCTATATTGCATAATATATTTTAAAATCCTAATTTTTATGTATGCTCTTTCTTGTCAATGGTTTTTTATTCTATTTATTTGATTTATATTTTTATGATCCAGTATATATGTGTTAATTTATCTTTAGTGTTTATTTATCATTTTGATGCATGCCAAATCCCATAGGTATCCAACTTGCACTTAAAAACCGACTTTTAGGACTCAAGAGAGGATAAAGGTTCACTTAACTCATTAAGATCAGTCGCTTTGCAATGGATAGGGATTCAACCTAATCCACAATGCCTCGAGCCTTAAAAAGGCATGAGATAGCTTCTCCGGGTATCCTCACTTATTTGCTAGTAAGCAACCTACGAGGGCATTTACTAGGCACCATAAGGTAGGTATCATAGAGTTGCTATCTAATAAAATATTGGGAAATGAGTTTTAACCTTTTGAAGCCAAAATCGGAGATAGTTCGAACTTTACTCTTATTTATAACTTTGGTTAATATTATATAAATGAGTTTTAAAGATTAATTTATTTTATCTCTTTTCTCACATGAGATATTACACTAGAAAAAAATGCATTTAAGCGTGTTCAAAATTTGTAAAGCATATATATGAAATCTATAAAAGCATAGCATAAAAATCATTTAGGAATATAAGAATAAAATACAAATACGAATCATATATAAATTGAGGAATGAATTAGGTTTATTTAGTGAGGATGTTGGTCCGTGCATGAATATTTACAAAAAAAGGCAAGCATTTTGGGTGTATTTTTGAGTAAAAATAAGGATAGTTGATCCCATGCGGCTTTAAAAAATAGAATTATGTTAATTGATTAATCTTAAGGTAAGAAAATCATTTTGTATTTATAAAGAAAAACTTCTAATTTTATTTATCATTTTATGGGTAAGAATTAGGACACCGGTCATTTTTATTATAGAAAAACACCATTCAAACATGTATAAAATCATTTAATATTTTTTAAATTATCACTTTGAAAATCCATTCATTTACAATAAATAAAGAAAGCCATAAAAATAATAAAACAAATAAAAAATGCATAAAATAGGCTATTTATTGAATTGAGAATAATAGTTCTCTCATGCAATATTTATAAAATTATTTTACATGATTTTTGGAATAAAATAGGATATTGATACATTTTATTATAAAAATTAATTAATTAGATTAAAAAATATTTAGTGTGAATTTTCCTAATTATCGTGTGACAATCCAATTTACTAGCCATTATAATTAATTATGTAAAGGAATGAAAGAAAATGATAATATAGGCCAAAATAATAAATGAATAAAGAAATAAATAAAAAAATATCCTAAACTATTATGCTTCGTTCTCATCTCGACCCGATGAACGAATGGATTATATCCATCAAAAAGCACATAAAATAATAAGGTGAGTTAAAATAAATTAAATAATATAATAATGAATAAAATAATATAATTAATGAAAAACAAATTAGCAAACAAATAAATACACAAGCTAATATAATGACATAATTAATAGATAAATAAGTTAATATATTAAATCAAACAAATAAATAAATAATGAAATTAAAAGAATAGATTAACAATTAATAATTATAAAATAATTAATTTGTATAATAAAAAGCAAATAAAAAAATAATTGTTGAAAGAAAGTTGGCCAAAGTTCAAAAGGATAAAAAAGAGGAAGCACACAGGTGAGGATGTGAGTGGGAGTGAAGGGGGACATGACTAAGACTTTTAGCGACGAGAGTTTTTGATTGTCGCCATAAACTTTGGTAGCTAAGGGTCCCCTGCCAAGAGGAAAATGAAGAGACAAGAAATATTTTTAGCGATAGGGAAAATCGAGCATCCCTAAAGGACTTAGAAAAACGATTTTCATGCTAGAAAAGGGAAAAAACAAATTTTCTTGGGCCATAAAACATACAAAAAATTATAAATCAACTATAAATATAATATTAATTAAAACATATTAGATTATATAAATAAAAATAACAAATAAATAAATAAATAATCAAATTCAATTAACATATTAATATTAAAACAAATAATTAACAAAATTTATTTAATGACATGATTAATTTATTAAGCTAAAATAATAAATTAATTCACAAAATTACTTAATAAATTACCATATTTAATAATTAATTAACAAAATTTAGTTAATAAAAGAAATTAACATAATTAAAACATATCTATAAAATAATAAATTAAAAAGTTATTTACATAATTAATGAAAATTAAATATTAAATCTATGGGTTTTGGAACTCGAGAATATTGCATGCATTGTTGGTTCCATCAAAGAATAAGAATTTGGTGGTCTATGATTTTTTTTCCAATTTTTTTGACTTTTTACAATTTTTTTGGAATTAATTTTTTTGAATTTCTATGGAGAAGAAGAAGAAGAAAAAGAAGAAGAAGAAGAAGAAGAAGAAGAAGAAAGGCCCATGTGAGAGCTTCCTTAAGAATCTAAAAACCCATAAAAATATCTCAAATGGGATAAAGGTGAAAAAAATATTTTTTTTTCCTAAATTTTCCCCATTTCCAGATGCAAAATGCATTTTGGAAGTGAGTCACGTTTTTAGGCTATAAGTGAGTCAAGTTCCTAGACCATGTGTGAGTCATGTTTTGGAGGAGTAGCTTTTTTTTTTTAGTCTGTAGAACCTATTTGACCTTACTAGTAGAGATAAAAAAAAAAAGATCCCAAAAGGATTTTTTAAATATTTGAAACCCGTAAGAAAGCTTAAAGATTTTGAAAACATAAAATCTAAGAGAAAGCCTGGCACTTCTGCTCCTTGTCCATTTATGAGGAACAATTTTCTCATTAGGTAACCCCAATTAGGAGCCATCTTAGGATCCAATATCTACAGTTGCCCCTAACTTTGCAAAATTTAGTGCACTAGTGTCTAAGTGAGCTAAAGTTCAACGTAAAGGATAGAAGACACGTACCTGAAGTGGTGAGCTTCCGATAGCATTAAACATGTACCACTCAAGGTAATGAGTCTCTGGTTGGGTAGTTATCATCAGCTTGTCAATGTGTTAACCCTTGGTTGGGTAATTATCATTAGATTTTCGATATTTTAACCCTTGATCAATTAAGTAATTACCATCATATTTTTGACATTTTAAATCTTGATCGATTGGAACGGGTGGTTTACTGTTAGCTTCTTACCATTTTAACCCTTGATTAACTAAGTAGTTACATCATCTTATCGACATTTTAACTCTTAATCGATTAGAGCGGATGGTTTACCATCAGCATGGCGACGTTTTAACCCTTAATCAACTGAGTAGTTACCGTCAGCTTGTCAATATTTTAACTCTTGATCGATTTGAACAGGTGGTTTATCATCAGCTTGTTGACATTTTAACCTTTGATCAACTAAGTAGTTATCATCAACTTGTTGACACTTTATTTATTGATCAGGATCTCTGATTAGTGCCAGCTTATCGGCATGTAAAATTAGGGAAGATGGTGGATTAAATGCCATGTGCGAGGAGTCTTGATTTTTATAGATGTATCACCTCTTAAGAGGATTTAGGTACTTGTGAAAGGGATATTTCTATTAGTATACTATCACAATAGAAGAAAATTCTTACTTTTTTTATGGATTTACATGATTGCTTCGATGAAGATTCATCAATGAGTAAAGGGGCCATCTTTTAATAAATGCCCCCAAGCATAGCGTGCGAAAATGGTCTTTCTTCATGGAATATTATTTTTGCTACAATTAGATCAATCTATCCTATGGAAGTTTTCCTTATGATTTGACTATCTATTGCTTGGAATAGTATTATGACCAGCCTTGGCATGCGGAATCTCTCCTCATTTCCTTGCAAAAAATTATCCATGTGAGTATGTAAAAGAAATTATATAAGTGCAAGACATGTGTGAAATTCATATGTGCACGCACAATACATATGTGAGTCATGTGTGATGAGTGCCACATATGCAATGTGTGGAGAGAGTGACTTACAAATAAGCATCCAAAATTTAAAGTAATTGCAACTAATCAAATGCTTTAAACTGAAATTTTACTCATCCTTGAATAATTTGAATGAACCACATTCTCAACTAGTATAATCTCAATAAGAGAAATTAAGGGATTATTCTCAATAAAGGAATACAAAAATAGGCATGTTAATACCAGGGCCTATCAAACCAACACATAAGCACAATGCATACTATGAAATTTTCATGTATGTGTGCTGAAGGCCAAAACATAATTTTTATCTTTTGAAAAAAAAATTCGGGATGTGAATTTAGTGATGAGATTTAAGTCGAATGCATAAATGCACTCATGGCTTTCCACTTGAAGCTAAAAAAATATCATATACCTTTTCTTATGTACCAAACCTTATTAGAAGGTCATCTCCACTAGGTTAGATGAGATCAATCCTAGAATCAGGAGGTCTTACATTGGTTGTAATGTTAAGCTTGGGTGAATGGCTAACAAAGAAGGGCCAGGTTGTTAGAGGAACATGACCACTATGCTTTCTTAATTGATGGGAAGATTATTCTCTACCCATTTTCCCATTATCCAAGGGCTTTTGGATTTGGCTCTATCAATTAACTTACTAGGGATTGTCTAAGAGATAACAACTTAAGGTCTCCCTTTCCTTTTCGTCTTCTGTTTTTGTTTTTTTATATTCTCGTTGTTGTGATGTTGACTTTAAGGGTTTCCCATTTTCCTTTTTTTCATCTCTTCTTTTCATTTTCTTCTTTTCCTCATCTTTTATTCTCTTTTTTTTTTCATTTCTCTTTCAAGTTTATTCCATCTAATAAACTCCAATTTCTTATGAATGAAATTCATACAAAAGATTGGTAGAAATTTATTTCCCGTATTATTATTTCCTCTATTCTTGATATGCGAACTCAATTTTACCACAGTGGCCATCTCCCTAACCGGAAGCCAAAATCATTTTTGGTAAAGGGTAAAGCATGACTATCTCCTATTCAGCTCATATTTGAATGGAGTGCAAATTTCTCAAATCGAGAACAAACTTATTCACAGTTGAGAATTACTAGGATTGAATAAAATTTCAAATTAAAATTAAATTAATAAAAAGCAATTGTGCGAAAACTCCAAACTCATCTTGGTAAAATGAATTAAACTTAGGGCATAAATTATTTTGATAAGAATAACTCCCTGTATCTTGGAAAAAAAGACTATGCTATGGTAGTCATCTTGAATGCATCGGGAAGATTACGATGCTCAAATCGATGCATAGGAAGAAAGGTAAAGTCATTTCTATTTTAAACACATCAGGGAGATGGTGACCCTCGAACCTGTAAATTAAAAGAAATGTATGTGAAAACTTTGGGCATAACTTTGCATGATAAATTAAGTTAGAAATACTCCCTGAAATCGGGAAAAGGACAATGTTGTGGTCATTTTGAATGTTCTGGTGAGGTAAAGATCTTTGGATCTGAAATTAAAAGAACAATTATGTCAGAATCTAGGATATGTAAATCAAGCTAGGCAAACTCCAAGAAATTGGAAAAAGAATAGTGATACGATGGCCATTATATTGATGTAAGAAATCCTTAAGTCTATAGGTTATCGCATATAGAGGTCTATAGGATAGTGGAGCCTGCTTTCCCTTTGCCTATAAGGATATGTATGGTAATATATACAAAAGATTTATGTGTGCGAGTAAACATGCACAAATCTATATATGAGCCATTCATATGTGTGTGTGCAAACATATACATAAAACTATATACAACAATACTCGTGTTAAAAAAAAAGCATGTAGAAATGCAAAAACACATGCAAATATACAAGTGTGTGCAGAAATGCAGGAATGCAAGAATGTATGTATGAGGTGCATATGATACACTGTATATGGTTAAGGGACTTTGTCTCTAATGCAAGCTAGCTAATGATCCATGCTCATCTTTCTTGAAAGTCGTAGTGTTCAGGCAAGCTTTCTTTGGTTATCTTCCTTGGTTTTTTCTACCTTGTCTTCTTTCTATACTAATTTATTATCCTCGGGGTAACTAATATGTTGCTGCTACAACTTTGGCAAAAGAAAGTCCACTTCCTTACATACTACAGTATATTCATCTTATTGGGTGCTATGTCATGCTAAGCTTGTTATTTCAACATCTTTACTCAGAAGTTGTGCTTCCCTACTTAAATGGTTTATGGTGACTGGAGATACAATCTCTACCCTCAAAACTTTGGTTTGTTTCGCAAGTTGTGTGAAAGCGCTATTAATGGAGGCAACCAATGCATCAAGGATTCCAATTGGTGGTTACCAAACCAGTATCTTGTGGAGACTCTTTTTCCTTGAAAGACTTAGCCAATGTACTGGATGATTGCTAATGGCATTATTCTGTTAATCTGTCTTGCTCGAAATTTGACATTGATTTCAAAGAATCTGATAGGTAGTTATGGTCTGCTTGGCATTATTAGAAGTATTCACAATAGGTTGGTCCTGTAACACCCTAACTTTTAATTACCCGAGTGTAGTATCGAGTATCTGGGTCTTTTAACTGAGCGGATATAGGATAATATAGGTCTTATCTCCACTTTAAGTGTTTATGGCTTAAAATCTTCTATTTGCCACCCTAGATAGGCAATCTAGATGTTTATCCCTGCTTGGGTTGTGCAAGGATGCACTCTGAATTTTAACTTACTATTTTAGGCTATTTGAAGAGCCATAAGTCATAGTGAGGAATCTTGCCCTTTAGAGGTAGTCTTCTATCATCTGTATTGCATCAGGCTCTATGCTTTTTACACCATCTGGTTATGAAATTGTGGGAAATTTCCTTGAAGCGTGAAGTGTTATTGTTACTATTTTGTATTTAAGCCCACTTTAAGATGTGTCTCTATTCATGTTAGAGGTATCTACGTTAACCTTATCCTCATGCCTAACTTATGCATGTGTTCATATTTACATGGATCAAGTGGTAATAAGAGCAATTTATAACTAGAAAAGTAATGCAAAAATACATATTTTCATTTAATATCAAGGGATGACATTTTGAGTGCATCCGACTCCTGTTATTAGTCAGCCCTTATAGGTTTTCTTAGAATTTTAGAGGGGTTGGCCTAGGTAGGTTGGGCTTGATGTTTAGGTTTATTCACTCAAATGAGTTGGGCCTTCTATTTGAGCTTGTTTATTTAGGTGAGTTGGACCTTTTGTTTAAGTTTGCTATCAAGTGGGATAGGAATGACATGTTGCAATTTTTTGGTTACCTTTTGAAGTATCATTGTATGTTTAAACAAATAATTAATTGTTTTCATTCCTTTTCCTTAGGACTTACTTCAGGAGTCATAATGAATACACTCAAATTGTCTCCATCTTCAAGATTGAATAAAGACTTGTGTTTTTATATTAATGTTTTAGAAATGAGTTATAATGATTACCATACATGATGTAATAAAATAAAACATTACATTCATAACAAAATCTCATATTATTAATATGGTTAGAGAAATATATTGTAATACCCTTAACGAAATAGTCCTTTCGGATACACAAATAAGCGGTAAAACTGTAAATTTTTTTTCCAAAATTCATCCACAGCCAAGCAATTTCGATACAATTTAATACATTTAAGTCGTTGGTTTATAACAAGTTAAATTACTATTCATTTTACAAAATTTCGACAGTACAACAGCTAGAACTTACTAGCCTCTTGAAAAATCAAACAATCACACAGCCTCACAGAGACACAACACTTACTACGAAATATAAATTCGCATTCTAAATGTTCATTCACAGACCAATAATTGCTCTTCAACAATCACTAATTGGAAATCACACATTCTTAGACATACAATATTTATCATTTTATACATAGTAACTCAACCACAGATCAACTCTTTACTTCTACTTTCTAAATATATACATGCCAAAAATACTAAAATAAAATTATAACTAACTTTTTTTCTTCTTTAATTTCTGCTTCTCTGTGTACCGAGCTCCTGCAATACTTTAGAACCTGCACGCAGCAAACACTATGTGCTGAGCACTAGATATGTTCAGTGGTGACTACTAATCCTAGAATTTTCCAATTAAAGCATAATTACATAAATTATGCAACTTTTATTCTTATTTTATTAGAAATTTTCTTTTAATTTCTTTAACACTATTTTAATTATTTACCAACATTTTGGTAATCTTTTTATTTTAATTCTTTACATTTCAATTTACTTTAAAATACTTTGCTTGTGTTTCGATTACAGATTGACTTTTACTTCTATAATTTTTACTTTTATTTTTACTTAACTTTTGTCCTATACTTTCAATCACTTTGATGCAGTTATCATTTCATTTAACAAGTTACATTGGTACACATTTCTTTAATGGCATTTTTTTCGCTGTTTCATTTCTTGATTAAGTGCACAGTCATTCATTAAATAATACAAATCACTCTAAACATTTAACACTTTTCAAACTTATAACTTTTACAATTACTTTCTTTTTAGCCAATTATTCTTTTTATACTTTTATATACTTGGTGAATTATATTGTTATAATTCATCATTCCTTATTTTTCTTTAACTCTTTATGAATTATTTCTTAATAATTCAATAATCAGCTTTTTAACAATCTTTCTTACTTTTTCAATCCGAAAATTTAGTTGTTCAAATAAGCCAACTTTTTTTCGGTTGGTGAATTATTTCATAATAATTCACTCATTTAATACTTTTTATGGACTAATTTATTTTGATAAATTAGCCAATCATTTATTTTACAAATTTTTAATAATTATGAATTATATCAATATAATTAATTATTGTATTTTTCGGAAATGCATTAATTCACTTTTTCATTTTTTTAAGTAATTTAATTCACATAATTTACCATCTTGTACTATTTATTGAATTATTTCTCAATAATTCAATATTTTTAATTAAAAATATTCAATGTTTAATCTCAACAATATTCTAATAATTCATATAATTTCTACAAAAATTCATTTACACATTATTTTACAATTTATATCATTTTCACTAATTTTATGAATTATTTCACAACAATTCATTATTCTTATTAATTTCATAATTCAATAATTATTCCAAAAAATTTTTCATAATTCATATAAATTTCACAAAAAATTATATGTGCTTTATTTCACTATTATTATCATTTTTCACTTATTACATGAATTAATTCACATTAATTCATCATATACACTTTATACATACACCAATATTCAACATAAAAATTCTTTAATAATTTTCATAAATTTTCTAAAAATTCATGGACATTTTATTTTATGCTTATTATCATTTTATGACATAATTGATAAAAAAATTCACTATTTTTATCAATTACATCATTCAATAAATATTCAAATAATATTCAAATAATTTCTAAAAATTTTATAAAAATTCATGGATACATTATTTCATGTATTCTATCAAGGCTTAATTTCATTAAATAGCATTACATATAACTCATTCCCTTTAGGAATGAAATTCGGCCAATATAGGGGTTATACTTTAAAAATTTATTTAAATTAAATCAAGCTTTCTAACATATTTAGGGACCAATTTTATTATTCTCAATATACATTCATTTCACAATTTTTTCTTAATTTACCTAAAGGAAAATTCAACAATTTATGGGAAATTAAAGGATTTCATTATCACTTACCTATTTCCATGTGGTTATCCTTCCATAAACTTCATCTTTTTTTACTTGACACCAAGCAAAACTTTGTTCTTCAATAAGATCATCTTTGGTCGGATTCTTCACCAAAGAAAATACCATGATTTCATTTTATTTTGCTTAAAATAACATTAAATCCAAACTCTAGGCACCTAAACTATTAGAAAACTCCTAAAAATCAATTTTAAACAATTAAATTCTCAAACTTTATCTTGACATCTTCACTTTCCAACCATGAATTTTTTTGCTTCCTTTACTTAAATCAAAGGTTAGAGATCATAAATATGAACTAGAGAGATGGAATTACAATTCTCATGTTGAGATTACATTAAGATTTTAAGTGGAAATTGAAGAAATGAGACAAAAGAAATGGAAATGATGGTTCGGCCACCATAGAAAGGGGAAGAGAGAGCTGGAAAAATCTGGAGAAATCTCAAATTTTCCAGCCCTTATATAGCTCTCTAATAGGCCTAATATTAGGCTTAAAGAATGGGCTTAGCCTAATTTAGTTAAAAGGCCTATTTTAGGCCTTTTAAAGCCCAATTTAATGTCTCTTACTTTCTCACTTCAAATCACTTCAAAAATAATTTCATCATTCTTATCACATCAAAAATAGGTAGTATGCAAATTTTTGGCTCAATCAAAATTCGTTACCGCTATTTTTTAAATATTCTAAGGTCGATATGCAAAATCTGGCAATATTTGGAGTTTATTTGCTATTTTTTAAAAATTTATACAAAACCAAGTTACCTTTCCTACCAGGGAAATTGACTCGCTACCTTTTTCGTATTTTTGACTTTTCGAGGCCCATTTGACCTCGGTTTCATTTCAAATTTCAAACCCGGACTCACCATGACCAATATTTTTCGATGGTCCAATAAAATATATTTGACTTTCGGGTGAACTTTTTGAAAAATACTATTCATTATCAGAAAATACTGTTTATGGCTGACTCGGTGTTGAGGCCATTACACATATACTTTCACATTATCAAAAAATGGCTTATTACATCTTCTCTTACTGCAGGTGCATATAGCAAAAAGATCTTTCAACATCTTAGGCTCTTCCTTTTTTAGATGATGCCCCTAAGACCATTGATATTTACATCCTATAACTCTCATCATTGGAACTGAGAAGGTAATGGCTAAACATTTACATGCCATATACATCTTAAAGCTCATACCATTCTGGTGAGCTTGAGTCAAAGCTAAAAGCTAGTTACGACATGGCACCATGATAACTCTATCTCTTCCTCTTCTTCTTGGGATTTTGCACCTATTCGGTATTAACCTAGTCCCAAGTGCATTTCCTTAGAGCATGGTAGTAATCCATCTTATGGCCCATATGTTGATGGTAAGCACAGTACTAGTATGTTCTATACGTAGGCCTTCCCTGGCTCTCAATTGGCTTAGGCGGCAAAGATTGCAATTTCCATTCTTTAATAAGATGATCAAGGTGCCAATATGGCATTTTTCCCATTCCTATAGTTGAAACACTTACAGTTCTGCCACTATTATTCCTGCTGTTACTGCCTCTTCCATCATTCTTACCAAAACTTGGGTTGGTTGTGCTAACTTTCTTTTCCATATATTCATCCTCAACTTTGATGGCTATGTCCTTTAGAGACCCTCAATCCTTTAAGCCTTTCATTTTGGGCCTGTCTCTCAGATAGGGATTAGCATTTTGGATAAACATCCTGATTTGGTTAGTAGTTTCTAGCTTCTTTTAGATCTCCATCACCCTATTCCTCCACCAAGTAAGGTACTCATAGAAGGACTCTTTTGGTTTCTGATGTAGCAGCTTTAAATCTTTCAAGGTCACTTCTAATCTTATGCCATAATCATACTACTTTAAGAATTCTTTTATTAACCTATCCCAATCTTCCTTTATTTCCTGATCCAACCTATAGTACTAGTTAATGGAAGGGCCTACAAAACTAATGCTAAAGTATTCAATGTTTTATAACTTAGTGAGGGTGGTCCCTTTCATTACTAGGGCATATTGCTTTATATGAACTGCTAGATCAGAAGTACCATCAAACTTTGGCAAGTCTAGCATTTTAAACTTTTAAGGTAGTATTTCCTTGCTATCTAAATTCCTATCCTTTGGGTCGATACCTTTACCTGTTGGTATCAGTTGAGCTATGGCCTTAATATTTTTTTCCATCCTTCTCAAGGCTGGATGCTCTATTCTTGACATATTGCACTTTAAGGCTTGCATACAATCATCTTTAAGGACATAACCTTCATACTCTTCTTAATCAACTGGAGGAATAAGTGGTGCCTTACAAAAAAAAAACTGCCAATTAGCGACAGCACAATTTCCGTCGCTAATTTTGCGACGGATTAGCGACTGTTTTACATTTCCGTCGCGATAATGATATTGGCTATTTTTTTGCGACGAAATAGCGACGGAATTAATAAACAGATGCTAATTATTGGCGGGAAGAGTACGCGCCCTGTTTTGCGACGGAATTAGCGACAAATTTTGCCGTCGCTAAATTTTATAATTTTTTATTCAGGAAATTAGTTCCAAAAACTTTAGCGACTAAACTTTTAGTCGCTAATTTTGGCGGAAATATTTAGCGCCTTTTTTTGCGATGGTTCAGCGACGGAAATATATCTGTCGCTAATTAGTATTTTGTTTCTGTAATACGATTAGCGACGAAAATATTTAGTCGCTAATCCATCGCAAATAAATTCAAAAATAAGTTTTTAAATTTCACTCCCATGATTTATGTATAATTTCAAGTAATTTTAATATAGACCATATAAAATGAATTATTTCTTTTGTAACAGAAAATTATAAATTATTTTATAAGTTGGTAATAATTTTTTACCAATTATACCAAAATCTAATGTTATTTATTTAGAAAATTTAAATTTTAAATCATAATAATAAACTAATTGTTATGATTATTATATATTTGCGTGTTCAAGATTAATAAAAATAAATATTTATAAAATTTATTATTTCATTTAAAATAATAATAAAAAAATTTGTAATTAATTTTTATTTTATAAAATTTAAATCAAATATTAAATTATTAGAAATTCTATTGATTTTTTTATTAATTATCCCCAAATATAAACTTATTTATTTAAAAAAATTACATTTTAATAATAATAAATAATAATAAAGTAATTGTTATAAGTATTAAATAGTCATATTATATAAAATAATAAATATAAATATTTATATAATAATAATATAAAGTTTATTATTTCATTTAAAATGATTATGAAAAATTATTTAGTTGAATAAGATAATAGAGTTCATTCCAAAACTTAAACTCATACAAGTCAAAATGAATAAATTTTCTAATTTAATTTCTTCAATTTAATTTCTATTATTTTTCAAAATATTCAAAGCTCCATCTAAACTCATCCTTACCATTTAACTTCGCTACCGTAGTTACCTAATTGAGTGGTATGGAAGACTGAGAAAACTTACAGATTTGAAAATGAAGAAATGGCTTTGAAATTCTAAACATGGCAAGATTAATAAATAAGTTAAGATATTATCTGATAAATCCAAATATATAGTCCATTTGAATCTGCATGTTTATGGTTTGGTTGGATCTTCAAATACAAATTGAATAGCTTTTATACGAAATAGTGTAAGTAAAGATTCAACGGTTAAGTACTTGCCGTTAGATTGGCCTGATATTTGGTGAGTACGTTCGACACTCCTTGTTGTTAATTTTGAACGGTAAATATTAGTTTTTAAGGTCAGTAAGTTCAATTTTTGTTGCAAAAAAAGAGGTTGTTCTCTGAATTTTTTACGTAATGACTAGTTTTGTATACGAAAACGATTAGAAAATTATTTGCCGTTAGATTGGCCTGATTTTTTGTGAGTATGTTCAAAACTCCTTGTTGTTAATTTTGAACGGCGAAGATTAGTTTTTAAGATCTGTAAGTTCAATTTCTATTGCAAAAAAGATGCTGTTTTCTGGATTATTTACGTAATGACCAGTTTTGTATACGAAAACGATCGGAAAATCATTTACCGTTAGATTGGCCTGATTTTTGGTGAGTACATTCGAAACTCCTTGTTGTTAATTTTGGACGGTGAAGATTAGTTTTTAAGATCTGTAAGTTCAGTTTTTGTTGCAAAAAAAGAGGCTATTTTCTGAATTTTTTATATAATGACCAATTTTGTATGTGAAGGCGATCGAAAAATTATTTGCCGTTAGATCGACCTAATTTTTGGTGAGTACGTTTGAAACTCCTTGTTGTTAATTTTGAATGGTGAAGATTAGTTTTTAAGGTCTGTGAGTTTGGTTTTTGTTGCAAAACAATGGTTATTTTCTGGATTTTTTACGTAATGATCAGTTTTGCATACGAAGACGATCGGAAAATTATTTGCCGTTAGATTGGCCTGATTTTTGGTGAGTACTTTCAAAACTCCTTGTTGTTAATTGTGAACGGTAAAGATTAGTTTTTAAGATCTGTAAGTTCAGTTTTTATTGCAAAAAAAGGCTGTTTTCTGAATTTTTTATGTAATGACCAGTTTTGTATACGAAAAAGATCGAAAAATCATTTACCGTTAGATTGGCCTGATTTTTGGTGAGTACATTTGAAACTCCTTGTTGTTAATTTTGGACGGTGAAGATTAGTTTTTAAGATCTTTAAGTTCAGTTTTTATTGCAAAAAAGAGGCTATTTTTTGGATTTTTTACATAATGATTAATTTTGTATTTGAAGACGATCGAAAAATTATTTGTCGTTAGATCGGCCTAATTTTTGGTGAGTACGTTCGAAACTACTTGTTGTTAATTTTGAACGGTAAAGATTAGTTTTTAAGGTCTGCAAGTTCAGTTTTTGTTGCAAAAAAGAGGTTGTTGAATCTTTTTGGGTAAATTTTATTTTTATTTGGAGTATAAGAACTTATTTATTTAAAAAATTTACATTTTTAATAATAATAATAAATTAATTGTTATATTTATTTTATAATTACATTATGCAGATTAATATAAATAAAGATTTGTAAAATAATAATATAAAATTTATTATCTCATTTAAAATAATTCTGAAAATTTTAATAATTTATTTTTATTTTGTTAAAATTTTGATATAATAAATTCAAATAATAATAATAATAATAATAATAATAATAATAATAATAATAATAATAATAAACTAACTGTTACAATTATATGGTGTAAATAAATAATTGTTGTTTGCTTGTTTTATAACGCCCCGAATTTGAGTCAACCGATAAAATTTATTTAATTCATTAATAATGTTTTAATTCAGGTAAATAGTGATATAAATTTATCGAGGAAGAAATTTTTTTTTTAGCTTTGAATTAAGTATGTTTTAAATTAACTATTTTAGCAAGCCATAAAGAAAAAAAAATCAGAGTAAAAGACATTAATATAACTAAATTTATAACAATAATTAAAATAATGACAATAATAATAATATTTTCCTATAGACTTCTAGATAAAAGTACTATGGCCATATTAATTTGTTTTGAGGATAAAAAAAACAAAAGAAAAAAAAAAGGGGGAAGATAGAAATCGGGAAAGGAAAGGAAAAAGGGGAAGGAGAAGAGGAGGAGCAAGGGGCGGCGTTCTCTCTCCGACGATTCTTGTACCGTCGCTGCCTTCCGTTTCTGATCAAGCCATGCCGTCCCTCCCTACCGCCGATCAACCACAGCATCGCATCGCCCTCTCCTCGTCCTCCTTATACCTGCTATTCATCCCCACTCGCCGATCACGAGCGGATTGAAGAGAGAGGCCATCGACGGTTCTTGGGTAGATCCCGACCAAATGGAGAGGTGTTGGAGCGCGTGACCACTGGAAATGGGAAGCTGGAGTTCTCATCTTCACGGCGGCAGTGTTAGATCGTGTTTCAGGTCGAAGATCTGGTGGAGTTTCCGGATCTCTCGCCGGTTGTGGTGGTTCTTGATATCTCGGAGGAGGTTGTCGCCAGTTTCTTGATTACAAGTAAAAGCAGCAGCAGCAATTTGCTGGATGAGAACTCCTTTTAAGGTACAAATGAAACAATTTTTTTAATTGTTCTTACCAATACCCATAAACTTGCAAATGTTAATTTGGGTTTTTCGTGTCATTATGTTGTTGTTGATTTTTTTTTTAAAAAATAAGAGATACTCGTTAACTGATGCGATGGTTTCTCACCAACTCCGACCACTCCAAATTCCTCCTCTTCCACCGCCAGAAACCGCTGCGCCACTACTCAGTGAGTTCCTACATTCTACTTTAAGAGTCTCTTATCCAAAACTATCCTTCTGAAATAGCTGTAATGGTGGGTTTTGGCGTTCTCATTTGAACATTGCTGGAATACAGTTTGCACCGTTTTGTTTTCCATATCAAAACGAAGACTTGATGGTTAGTTTTTGGTATCTCTCTCCTCTCAAAGACAATCAGATACAGAAGCATATCTGTATGACCATGCTCATGCTTGTTCACACCAGAACCATTGAACAATTTTAATCAATTGCTTTACATTTATCTATTCTCTGATCTTTTGATGTACTTGGACTTGACTTTTCAGGTGGAACACCATACACTATCTTCTTCATGGCTGCCATCACAAGCACCCTATGGATAGTTTGCGACTTGTCTTTCCTCTAGCTGCAACAGCTGTTCTATGTTTGCCAGTATGTATATCTATTCTCTCACTTGTCATCATTATAGATTATAAAAATTGTAACTTCTTATGGAAGGCCAAGGCATGCTCACTTCTGGAATTTGCGTAATACTTTAGTAAATTTCCCTGAACTTTTTGTAGAATATGGCCATCTAACAGCCACCTTTCGTGTACAAATGGAACAACTGGCAAACATTTTTATTGTATTAGCTATTGGAATTTTCATAAGCAACTGTTCTCGAAATCAAATTACTATTCGGCAAATATTGGTTTGCTGTCTATCTTGGCTGAAGCTAGCTGCTGTAAAGCAGCGAGCCATATTTAGCTACATCAAATGATGCAAATTTTATTTTGAATTTGCTTGTAATGAGATGCTTTTAGTAGCTGAAACTGTAAAACATTTTTTTTATGGAATCTTGTTGAGTTGTACAATCATTGTGCAATGCAGATTTTTTTTTTTTGTATCAGTGTTAACTAAAATTTGTGTTTGTGCTAGTTCTGTAACTTACTTTAGCTTCTAGCCACTCCCTCAACTGTTCCTGCTTTATTTGGTGGTGGATTATTGGGTTATGTGATGTATGACTGCACTCATTACTATTTGCACCACGGTCAGCCGTCAAGAGGAGTATCAAAAGATCTCAAGGTAAGAATGTGGCACTCAAGTGCTTCCCTGTCTCTGGTTAGTGATGCAGTTTAAGGAAGTACCAATAGATCTCAATCTGAGTTTCTGCATGAAATGAGTTTTTCTTAATTTTTTTTACTGAAGGATGTTTCTTTTTGCTGATTAGATTTTTGAATCTGAACAAAAAATGTTACTGGTTACCTCCTAATTTTGCAGAAATACCATTTGAATCATCACTTTAGGGTGCAGAATATGGGCTTTGGAATCACCTCATCGCTGTGGGACACGGTGTTTGGGACACTCCCACCAAGAAAAGTTTATGAAAAGAGTAGATAATTTATTTGGAGGTGCAGAAATACAGAGCTAGTGGAGATTTAGGGTGGCTTGAAGTCTTCAGTTGTTTCTTCGTGAACTTTTTTTTTCTTTAGTTGGTCATGCATGTGATAACCAATAATGTCATTGAGGAGCGTGAGCTATGAATTGGATGCTAATTGTGTAGGAAATGAAATAGAGGTGCATCCATATAACCTTATCTAACCTTCCAAAGTCCTTGGACATAGTTTAAATCCTCCAAACAATATCTTATAACTTATCGCATCACTTCTCAACTTTCTTGTGTTCTGTTGTTTGTAGTTGAGTGTTCAGTGTTACTTTTGCTGCATCAAATAAAATTAATCTAACTCTTGCTCTTTTCAAGCGACTTAATTTTATAATTAGTATAGAATGTTATCATTTAGGCATCTTATTCTGGACCAACCTTTGATTAGTATAGAATGGGCACGTTCACAATGATATGATAGGCTGGCATAATTTAAAAAAAATATGGGCTCTGAAACCCTCACGTTCACTGATCTGACTTGAATCTTCTGTAATTTTTATTAAATATCGTCTTTTTGCAGGCACCTTATTCTGATCCAAGGACCAACCTTCATTATGCCAGTGCTGATGTCTTCAAGCTTGTGAGATCGCTTCCAAATGAGTATGTGCAGAGGTATCTGGCACTGAGAAATGCAGCAGTTGTTCTAAAATGAAACATTTACACGAAAGGTTGGTAGCTTTTTATTTTTGATTTGATAATGCATATGAGGGAATTCTGGAGTAGGTTTGAGATTGAGAGGATAAAATGCTTTGCCTTTAAGATACTCTCCTGTTTGTTGCCTGTAATTTATATTATGATCAGAACAAATTACTAGTACGACTCTAGAACAGGGAAAACAGAGCTAATACTGATTCCAAGACTTGATATATATATATATATATATATATATATATATATATATATATATATATATATATAGTACTTGATTAAAGAGTTTGGTATGATAATGCAAAATCTCTTGCATGTTCCTTTTTCTTGCCAATATATATATATATATATATATATATATATATAGTACTTGATTAAAGAGTTTGGTATGATAATGCAAAATCTCTTGCATGTTCCTTTTTCTTGCCAATCAAGTAAAATATTGTCTAGCATTTGCTCCGATGATGAATGTATAGGTAACTGGAAGATATATTCATATTGGGCAGACAGATTGGTAAATTTGGAAATGAGCGAAGGGAGCCTAGAAGCTTTGCTAAGGATTAACCAGAAAAAACCTACTTAAAATGTTTCTCTTGGTCAGATTATCGTCTACTTTTCTCTTGACTTTTCTTTTCTATAGAAACTAGTCATTTAGCTGCACGCATGGTAAATTTTAGAGGTGCCAAATGAACGGATTGGGTATTGGGCTACAATGTACAATTAGTTCATAATGTTTATGCAAGCAGTTTGAGTTTCAATTGATTTTACTATGAAACAAATAGACTCCATATTCGAATGAAATGCGTTAGATATAACATAAACGCATATATTTATATACTTAAAGATATATTTATATACAATTCAGTCATCTCTTTTATGTCACCATTAGGTTTGTATATGGGAAGCCAAATGTCCCAAGAGCCTGTATACTTTTACATATTTGAGGAAATATGCTGACTTTCAAAAATGGTTTGGCTGCCGTATATTTTTCAATTTGTGTATTGTGTTGATTTTTCTTCTTTGCTTTGCAGTGTGAATCGATGCAAGTGCAGCTTGGCTGAGATTGCAATTAAAGCAGTCCTTGCTGTTGCAGGGATGCTGTCATGCTCTCTTTTTTGTTAGAAACTAGTTAAAAAAAATAGATGGCTTGATTTAACTGCACTTTGTTTTATATATTGTTTTTTTTACTATATTTGTAATTAATTCATTATAAATTATGTATATATGAAAATATTATTATTTTCATTTGTATCGATTATATATGAATTTTATAATATAAGATTATTATTTATATTGTGTACAGGATGCAAATTTAAAAAAACGATAAAAGGAAAAAATTAAATTATGCAATATTTAGCGACGGATTCGCGACAGTAACGACGAAATATTCGTCGCTAAATTTTACAGTAAATTATTATAATTATGCCATAATTACAAAAATAATTAGCGACGGACAATATAGTCGCTAAATATTATTATTATAATTCGGCGACTAATTAGGAATATAAATTAGCGACTGAATTTAAATTCCGTCGCTAATATATTAGCGAATGTTCGTCGCGGCGTCGCTAATTTATATTAGCGACGGAAAACAGGCAATTAGCGACGGAATTTTCCGTCGCTAATTGGCAGTTTTTTTGTAGTAATTACCACTGAAACCAACAGTAGTTAGAAAGGATATAGTTGTTGTCATAGGGGTCTCCCAGACCATAGTCGGTTTAACTAAAATAACAACACATGATATAGGCTTCCGTCCAAAAGCAAGAACCATGGTGGCAACCTTTTCACTGATTATGGCCATCACCTTCCTTTCAAGGTCTTTAAATTTCTTATCCAGGTCTTGAGAGACTGAAGTACCAATTGGTTCTACTGAATCAGACATCTCTGTTTTTTCTATATACCTTTCGATCTATTTCAGAATACCTATCCACGGTGTCACTCAGATCCACTTTTGAAGGCAATTTCCAAAACCCTAAACCACCTAGGTATGCAATCTAGGATGGCTGTAAAATTAAAAGGATGCATGCCAACAATGTAGACTGAAATTATATGTACACATAAAATGGAATGTATGAATTTTATTATTTTCTCATATTTCATTTTTTAAGATGTGTTTACATGATGCACATGTATGGCATACAATGAGGAAATAAAAAAACAAAATCTAACATGGCATAACAAGCAATGCATATGTGCACAACATATGTATGATAAAGGTGTGTGTACAGAATATGGCATAAAAATAATATGTTTCAAACACGATGGTTTTTGCATACAAAGTACAAGATGTATACAAAATACTCGTGATGTGAAACACGATACGATATATGGATGAGCGCAATGGTGCATGAAATTCATATATGACATATGTCATGCTATTGGCATGCAAATATATGATGAATAGGATGCATAAGCAATGTACAACATAGCATGAAAATATGTACCCATGATATATGACATGTATATCCATGGTATAAGTTCCTTATGGCATATGGTATAATAATCTAAGACACATGTATACCTCATGCATAATGGTATGCAGTAATGGTATGTATATGCACAATCATGAGAAAAGAAAATATAGCATGGTGAAATGCACACATAACATGGCATGCAGTTTGACATGGAATATGCATGGAACATGTTTTATATACATGACCTAACATGAGGTAAATATGATGTTTACATGCTTATGCATATGACCACAGACATGAGGAATGACTCAATGACTAATATGTACATGTTACGATGTATGCTGATATATTCATTCTATTATACATGTCAATTATACACGTATGATAATGGATGCTTGTATATGCATGCTGCAATGTGCATTAATATGTACTCATGATGGTGGATGTATATCGCTATAATGTATATTAATATGTACCTATAATGATGGGTTCAATGCCAATGCAATGGTGGATGTGTACATGCACATGTTATAATGCAAAATGGAAATTTAAGTGTATATGCCATGGCTCATATATGTTCATATGTACAAGCTATAATGGGCAATGGATGTTTACATATATTCAGTTCATGCCAAATGTCAATATGTTTATGGTATAAGGTATGTTTACATGTCACTATGAACGTGCCAAGATGCATGTGCATATGCTCATACTATACCATAAGTCATCATGCACATGCATGATAGATATATGTAATGTCATAAAGTATGCTTAGACATTCACCAATGTGTGTTACAATGAATATTTACATGTACAGGCCAAAATGGACATGGTAAATGCATTGGGGAATGTTTATGTGCACATGTCATGATGTATGTTAATATGCATATACCATGACAAGCATTACTATATGCATACGGGATAGGCATATGCACGTGCTCTGATACAATTATTACATATATAGGTGCTATGACATGCATTAATATATACATGCACATTGGATATATATTCATATCATGGTAATGTTAATGTTAATGTATTTTATATAGGATGATGCATGAAAATGAATATGTTATGGACACATATGATGCATAGATCAATCATTGCATTACAATGGGTTACTACATGATGATACATATGGCTAATAGATATATTATGCATGATGTGTGAGTAAGTCAAACAAGCAAATGATGCATTAGATGGATAAGCATACAGTGTCTGCATATGATAATGTATGATGCATAAGATACATATGACACATGGACATACTAGGTGTATATATGGTGCAATGCATATGTGATGCATGACATATGAATGTGTTATATACCTGATACATAGTGAATATATTACACATCAATGCATGAGAATGATGCGCATAAATGGCATGCATATGATGTGTGACTCAAATGTTAGCATGAAACACAATAATTTGTAATATACAAGTGATGCATGAGCATGACATGCATATGATACATGGAAAAATTCTATACATAAAGCATTATGTGCAAGTTAATGCAGATATGCATCTTACAATACACAAGATGAACATATATTTTTTTATTGTAATGGGAACTTACACATAGAATGCACATGTTTCACATTGTCATATTATTTTTTTTATTTTTACACAAAATAAAATGTACGCACATGCACATTTTATATGGCCCAAAATTATACATATAAGATTTATATGCTTTAATTTTTATTATATGAAATGATTTGTGCAAGAAATATTATACACATGAGATGAGATGCACATACATCAAAAATCTATGTACACAAAACATGTACATTTTATTATTTATTGTCATTACCGTTATTTTTGTTATTCTATTAAGAATGTATAGACGTGTATATAATATAGACAAACACATACGAAAGAAAAGGAAATCCTCTAAACCTTATTACTCTCACACAGGAGGTCATACGATCTCTTTCCTAGGCAAGATTAGCTCATGGGTTATCGGGGAACCCAATGAACACATATGATGCATAATGGAAAATGGGTAGCATAACCTCTTTTTATTGAAAGCATATGCGAATGAATTTTTGGCCATTGCATATTTAAATAATTCAAATAAACTAAAATATGCCTATCAAGGTATGAAAGCCTTTGATGAGTAAATATCTAAATTTACTAGGATTTATTCGATATATAAAGGTCCACATCACAAGCAAGGTGTTATGGTGTATGCCCTCTAGTGAAAGTGTTTATTCCATTACATGGACTTGTAGTCGAGTGGTAAACTTTAAGGCTACCTAAGCGTGCTCCCTACCAATGGGTCTAACTCATCACGAGCATGATGACCGATCGGGTCACCATTTAGTATTCCAAAAAGAGTAAGAGGCTTGGGCTGGTGTTCTTTCTTAACACTTTCCTATATTGAGTGAACGTAAGGTCAAGCTTTAGGAATGCACCGAGCTTAATAAAGGGATGTCTAACTTAATTCTAAGGCCCTAGTATGAATTAAATGTAATTTATTTCGAAAAGGAATAAAGCATATTAATCACTAAACACATTCATATTAAACTAAACAAAGGTACTTTCAAAGCAAAATCTTGTGATCCCTAGTGGAGTCACCATTGTGATGCATGTCGAACCCTATAGGCCTTCTATTTTTCTCTCGAAAGCTCTCTTTTAGGACTTAAGATCGGATAAAGGTTCACTTAAGTCGTGAAGGTCGATCGCTTTGCAATGGATAGGGATTGAACTCAATCTGCGATGCCTTATGCCTAAAAATGCATGAGATAATATCTTCTGGTAACCCCACTCATTTTCTAGAGATCAACCTACAAGTGCATATATTAGGCACCATAAGGTAGGTATCATAGAGTTGCCACCTAATAAAACATTGGAAAATGAGTTCTAACCTTATAAAACCAAAACCAAAGATAGTTCAAACTTCATTCCTATTTATACCTTTGGTTAATGCTATATAAATAAGTTTTAATGATTAATTTATTTTATCTCTTTTCTCACATGAGATATTACACTAGAAAAATAAAACACATTGAAAAGCTATAAAGCATGTATATGAAATCTATAAAAGCATAGCATAAAAAATTTATGAATATAAGAAAAAAATACAAAGATTAATCATACATAAATTGTGGAATTAATTAGGTTTATTTAGATGAGGACGTTAATCCTTACATGTATATTTACAAAAAGGCAAGCATTTTAGGGGTATTTTTGAGTAAAAAATAAAAATATTTGATCCCATACGGCTTTAAAAAGAAAATTGTGTTAATTGATTAATCTTAAGATAAAAAAATCATTTTGTATTTGTAAATAAAAATTTTTAATTTTATGTATCATTTTATAGGTGAAAATCGGGACACTGATCCCTTTTATTATAAAAGAACTTCCACTCAAACTTGTATAAAATCTCTTAATGAGTTTTCAGATTATTGCTTTGAAAAACCTTTCATTTACAATAAATAAAAAAGGCATAAAAATAAAACATGCATAAAATGGGCTATTTATTGAATTGAGAATATTGGTTCTCTCATGCAATATATATATAATTCTTTTATGTAATTTTTGGAATAAAATAGAACATTTGTCCATTTTATTATAAAAATTCAATTAATTAGATAAAAATATTTAATATGAATTTTTCCAAGTATCATGCAAAAATTCATTTTTTACTAGCTATTGCAATTAATTATGTAAAGGTGTGAAAGAAATTGATAATACAGGCCCAAATAATAAATAAATAAATAATATCCTAAACTATTCTTCTTCGTTCTCGTCCAAACCCGATACGCGAATGGATTACGTGCATAAAAAAAAGGACAGAAAATAGTGAGGTGAGTTAACAATGAATTAGATAAAATAACAATGAATTAAATAATATATTTAATGAAAAAAAATTAACAAACAAACAAATACACAAGCTAATATAATGACAAAATTAATATAAATAAGTTAATATATTAAATCAAACAAACAAATAAATAATGAAATTAAAAGAATAAATTAATAATTAATAATTATAAAATAATTCATTTATATAATAAAAAGAAAATAAAAAAACAATTATTAAAAGAAAGTTGGCCAAAGCACAAAAGGATAAAAAGAGGGAGAAAGTAAGTGAGTACGTGAGTGGGAGTGAAGGGGGACATGACTGAGACATTTAGCGACGAGAGTTTTTTACTGTCGCCATAAACTCTAACCGCTAAAGGTCCCTTGCCAGCAAGAAAATGAAGAGTTAAAGTAGGAGTGAGCATGAACCAATTAACCAGTCCATTAGCCAAAAAATTAGCTAGTCTATATACATCGATTTTCTTAAAATACTAACCGTTAACAAGTACTACAAGAAAAAACCTAATTCCCGATGAAAAATTACCAATGAAAAAGTCATTTCATAAGCAAAATTGTCGGGAAAAAATATGTATTATGATGGAATAAAAAATTCTTAAATAATGTAGGAAAATATTCCCGCCAGACTTTAACGGCGGAATCAAAAAATTCATCATTAAATTGGCACCAATTTTTTGTGGCTGAAATATGACATAAAAATTACCGATATACAACTTTTTTCATAGGAAAATTACCAATGAAATCATATTTCCATAAGTAAACTACCGATAAAAAAATTTCCTTTGGTAATTTACCTATAAAAATATGATTCCATTGGTAATTTCCTATGAAAAAAGAAGTCTGACGGTAAATTACCTATGGAATTATATTTTCGTCAATAATTACCTATGAAAACATGATTCTATAGGTAATTTACCTACCAAATAAGTATTCCACCAGTAAATTACCTATAGAAAAAATATTTCGTCGTTAATTTTTCTACGGATTGCATTTCTACAGGTAATTTGCCAACAAAAATAAGATTCTATCGGAAAATTACCTATGAAATTTTCATTCCATAGGAAAATTAAAATAGATTATAAACCCAATTTTTATTATTTATCTTTCTTTAAAAATAAATCAAAATTCCTATTCTCCTTAACCTAAGCCCTAAAAAGACAAAACACTCCTAAAATCCCTATTATGTCTTCAACCTAAGCTGTAAAATGAAAAATGCTCCCGAAATCCCTATTAATCTAAATCCCTTTTCAACAAAGCCATTTCTCTCTCTTTCTTTTTACCATTCCTTTTCCGGTATTCCTTTGATCTTCCCCTGCATGCTTCTCTCTTTCATACACAGCATTTTCATCTTTGTTTGCCTCATGGGACTGAGTGATTCAGTGTGTCTTTCTATGGTCTCCCATTTCGTTCTAGCAAGATTTTGGCAAAAACTAATTTTGATTTACTGTTGTTAATTTGGAACAATCGGTGTTGTCATTTTTCAGAGGAGAAACAGCTATATGCAGGGGAAAATAAGGTTGAATAGTAGTGAGCACATCAAGTAGATTTAGGTATTTTTCATTCTTTTCAAAGTTTATTTAGTTTGTTCTCATTGTTGATGAAAAGGTTTTTTTATTTTAAATGTTCTCCAAGAATCTTCTCTCTTTTGGCTATTTTATTAAGCTTCATGAATTGTGATTTGTACAGTTGCTTAGAAATCTAATGTAGTAACGATACTAGCATCATAGATTGAGTTAAAGTCAGTGTCATTTAAGGTCATGGATAGCTGGTTGTGAATTAGGGTTTATGGAGATTGAAATTTTTTATGTTGTTTTCGTAACCAGTATGATATCCTTCAATTGAGACTTTGTGATTTTGGGTGACATATTACTTTTGTATTTGTGGAAATTATCTTGTATGATTTCTTTGAATTCACAATTTTTATCATTTATTTGTTTGTTTTGCTTAATGAAATTATGATTTTTTTCTTTTTAGAAAAACTAGGAAATTGAGTATTCAATTCTAAGGTTCTTTGCAATTTGAAATTATTTAATTTCCATTGGATGCAATGCGATATCATCCAGGTTAATAAAAAAACCTAACCACATGTATTCTATTCCTATTTAATTTTCTACGAATGCTTTCTGTTGATTGTGCTAAAATAGCATGTTGATTATCCATCGTATTAACTTTATGTCTTATTCTATATCTTTCTATTACTAGGTTCAAAAAGCTGAGCTTTGAAAAAAGGAATGGAGATATATTGTTTTTTACATTGTAAGCTACTCTCCTATGTTTCCCTTCTTATACAGGAGCTAAGAGACATCATGGAAAAACTGTGTTACGTGCCTAAATTGCTAAATTTATTGGTTTATTATACTACAACTATGCAAGCTTATTAAATGATTTTAATTTTCTATTTTATAGGGTTGGAATAAAAAGTGAGTATCCTCCTGCTGTTGTTGCATAAATACAAAGACCGTATACTTCCTAGTGGCATTTATATTGTTTTATACTTTCATTATCTTTGATTTCCCTTTGAATAATATTCGTGCTTCCATAGTTTTTTTACTTTATCATGTTTTATATTTTTATACTGCATAATTACAAAGCTCTTGCCTTCCTACTCAATTGAGCTTATATGCATCATAGAAAATGAGAATTATAGATTAGGAAAATTTGATTGAAAAGCTTTTTTATTAAGTAGGTTTGTAATTTTTCAAGTGCATATGGGAAAGATTGATCCATAGGGGAAAAAGAAAATTTAAGTTCTTTCATCAGTTTTTCTTTAACTCTTAATCTTGAGATAACTTAGTTCTTTCATTTTCAGTTTTATTTTCTTTTTCAATGACATGATTTGCTTCATTTCTTTTGTTTTTTTGTTGCTTTCAGTGCGTAGGTACCCATAAACTTCACTAATGCAATTAATCGTTATTAAAGTTAAAGTTACATTGATCTAAATTGATAATTAATTTGTATGAATTGAATTTCAGTAATTTCTAAATCTACTGAGGTTGTGGAGGTAAAGATTAGTTTACCCGTTATGAGCGCTCTATATATTGCAAGCCCAATTCATCTACATCATTTCATATTATTCTAACTTATCTTATTAACTTATAAAAAATAATTTTAGCTATTCTTGTTAATTTAGTTTCCTCAATTCAAGCTATTATTGGCTCACTATTAATTTTTAGCTATTCTTGTTAACTTTAAATATTATTGTAATATCATTTACACCAACCATATGTAAGCATTTAGAGTTGAATTCCTGGGAGCATTTATGTTAATCAAAACTCTTTCAATTTAAATTCACCAGCTAAGATCTCCATTGAGTAGAGTCCATAATTTTTTTCTGCCTCTTTTATTTTATTTATCTTTGCAGGTCAATTCACTTTCCATTCATTAGCGATGGTTAATGAATTCATTTCGAAATTTGCTAAGCTTTCTATCATTTAGAATTTTACTTTGCTCATTCACATTGTAATTAAGCCATATGCCCCTTTAGAATATTTTATCTTCCAAAACATCCTACTCTCTTATACGACCATAGAAAGCTTAAATTTTTAAAGGCATTTGGATATAGCTTTGCACATTAGCTTTTAGCAACACAAGATGGCAATTGAATTGATACTGTATTCAAACGTTAGTGGCTGGTTATAGATGAACTTTAATTTCTAACTTTTGCATTGCTATTGGATTGATCAGTTTGAATGTTCCCATTGTTGGGTTTTAAACTCATAATCCTCGTATAATGATATTCTTGTTATTTTCTTCAATAATTCTTATCCTTTGCATTTTATGATTCTCTAAAAGTAAATGTTTTCCCATTTGGGTGTGCACACATTATTTTTTCATGAATTATTTCATTTGTGAATTTTAATGAAATAAATGCACTAGTGAATTTTTCTATTAAATTAGATGCTACTGCAAACCTAAGACATTATAGAAAATCACAATCAATAGGCTTAAATGATGACATTCTCTTGCTTTTAAAGAGCTAGTAACTATTTTGATAGATAGTGATACTTTATGCGGAGATTTTTCGGTCTAATGATGTTACTCACAGCACTTTTTATTTATCTTGCTACGCATATCATCCTTTTTCTTACTTGATGTGAGGGAATACAAGCTGAGTTTGCAACATGACCACAGAGAGGGAACCCTCTACAGCAACTTGAGTGTATTAGTTTGAGTGTAGCAACTTGTAATGCCTTTAAATAGATATCAATGCTGAAGCGTCTTATGAATAATTCAAGGTTGTATTAGTTTTGTAGCTTGAAATCTGCTGGATATCTTCAAGAAATTCATTAGTGTTAATTTTTTCATATAGCAATATCAATTTGAGCATCAAGGCCAAGCTAAGATTCTATGGCTGCCACTCCTGCTGATTCTAGCACCAATAATAAGGTTAGAATTTAGTTTATTGCCTTGTGCTCATAATTCGTTTTTCTATTTCTTTAACTAAGTTGGAAGTTGCTTCTAACATAAGGTTGAGCTAATTTTGTATTAAGCAGGGCAGCAAGACCTTAGCAGTCTTACCGATACTATCCAGCTTATTGGTAGTCAAAGTCCAGTGCTCTTTCGCTCTATTTTGATCCTATAAGTGGAGTACAGGGCTAGATTTTTGTCTATACCTGCTGCCACTGTTGAACTTAACCTTTTTTTCTCTTTACCTTTTTTTTAATTGCACATTATTTGTTTTTGCTAAAATTCATTGATTTGGATATATTAAGTAGACTTCATTGGTTTTTCTTATAATGATAAAAAGTAAGAATATAATAATATACAAGTTTTAAAGATAGAAATTTCACATAACTGATCTTAGCCAATATGAAATCCACTCTGATTTGTTAACATTCGATGTATATGTTTCTGTTCTTATTTTCATATAATGCGGCTGCCCTCTCGTCATTTTTTGAATTTCTCTTATTTGTTTGTAATTCTTTAGTTCTTTACAAGTTTTGAGTTTCTGGCTGCTAACGTTGTCCGTATTGTTTTTCATTAAACTTTACAATATTGAATCATGGTAATGAGGATTTATTTAATATATTTCTTATCTTATCATTAATCTAAAATAAATTAATATGATGAATTTGATTTAATAACTAAACTTTAGTGTGCTGTCATTGTCACCCCTACATCTCTTTTTATTTAATATATTTCTTGTCTTATCATTAATCTAAAATAAATTAATATGATCAAATTGATTTTGTAGTAAAAAGGGGAAACTATATTTCTATGTTTTATTCTGGGTCTCTCTCTTATTGGTTTTGACTTTTACATTCTGGAGTATAAAGGTAATAAGTTTGATGCCTTTTTTTAATTTATTTACCAAGTTTGCTGCATAAAATGCTAAATCATAAATCTAATTATGATTTTACCTTTGCTAAATAATAACTACGAAAAATGAGTAATGTTGATAGATTTTGGATGTATAGATGATTAATGCCAGATTATTTCTTAAATCTTGAGTTTGTTGATAGAGTTTAAGTCTTTATTAACCATGCTTTTTCGCAACATGCATATATACATGGTTCAAAACTCAAATGTCCATGTAAAACGTGTAAACATATTGCAAGAGATTGATGAATTAAGGCTTTTAAATGTTACAGAACTTGAAACTGAAGATGTCAATAGGAGCATAAGTAAAAACTTCGAATGGAGAAAATGGAGTAGCTTTTGGGATTTTCCATATTGAAAATCTAATTTAATACATTATAATCTTGATGTGATGAATATTGAAAAAAATATTTTCGACAATGCATTCAACACCAGCAAGAATATTGAAGGGAGGACAAAGAACAATGCTGTTGGGAATTAATCGGTTACATAAATTACATGTATAAGCAAAAATTTAAAATTTTAATCAATATATCTGATTTTGTCATGAATTTACAAAATAAATATTAACGAGAATAAGAAAAATCACATTTGATTTTTGTTGAATAGTTATTTTTCCTTCTCACCGGGTTGTCGTAAATCACAGTGTCCAAAATATAACACCTCCAATTGTAATCCATACTAGAGAAGGATCAAATGAACCAAAGAATGATGGAATTATAAGGCTGGCTAAATTCTCCTTGATGCTAACAAGGGAATGGTGGCTAGGGTTTTGAAGAAGAGAGAATTTTCTTTTCTTATGAAAACTTATTTAACCCTAAATCCCATCATCTTGGATTTTTATGGATTTTTATAGTTAGGTTAAAAACCCAACTTCATAATGGGATTGAGCTCTTTAAAATTGTTGTAGAAATATTAATTGGGCTTTCAAAAATATTATTAATTTATTTAGGGTCAATTAAATCTAATTTAAGTCTTTTCATAAAGAACTATCATATAATCCATAAACTAGGCTCTTTATGCATATACTTGAATTTAATCATCCAAATTAATTCTAAATTCAACCAAATTAAATATATAGGCTCCATAACACTTACGAAATATATTTAATTTATTTTAGTCCAAGAATTAGGCCTCTAAGGCCTTCTATTTGGATTTGGCATGGAACCCATCCTCTGGTGGGTTTCTGTGCCAAAACCAATTCTTTTTGGTCTCTTATATTTCTCCAAATGCATCTATTAATTATTATATCAGCCCCATAACACTTATAGTTTAATAATAATTAATTATGAAATACAATATTTCAATTAGGTCCATTTTGCAGAACATTTTTAAAAGGTTCTGCGAACATTTCTACTTGATCATAATTAATTAAACTCTTTAATTAATTATTTTCTTATTCATTTCTCTTCTCCCATAATAATATTAAATATTATTATCCTTGTCATTTTACCATTTTATCCTTTACTCTATATGTATGTGACCTATTGGGTTCCTGTCCATATTGGCAATATAATATGTAATTATGAGTTCTATTCAAAACTCATATGATTTAAACTTCTTTAAATTAATATATCAATCCCTTATTGATATTTATGATACACTATTATACAAGTCATGAGTGGCCTCTACCAAGGCATCATGACTATCTAAATGTCAGGAAAGTCAAGTAATTTTGACTATACCCTTCCATAAAAACAGTTACTATGAAATTACTCCTTTCATCACTCTTATCTCAATTAGATTCTGAGTATGGATTTATGTCAACTCATATAAATCTAATTATTTATGTTCTATTAATTTAACCATTATTTTCAAAATGCCCTTCATAGATCCCTATCCATCTTGGTATATTACTCTGGCCAGAGATTTTCTAAACAAGGCAATTATAGAATCATGCGAGATAACTTCTCTTAATAAATCTGGGATGGTGAATCCTTTATCAATCACTCAACTATCTTCAAGTAGGTTATAATATACCCAACCTCTTAACTATGTTCATCCCCAGTTGGAAGTAATCAGTTATAGAGTCAAAGTATATCACTTGCTACTTAAGATAACATTGGTGATCTCAAGTCTAAGGATACTTGCACAACCGCTATGAAGAGATTCCTCACTGACATAGATTTAATATCTATATGAGGATTCTCTTTCTAGGTCTCCAATGAACTTGTTCTTCTAACAAGCATCCACATGTTAGCTTTGATTATCTCCCATAATCACAGTTATGAGAACCACTGCTTGAACTATTCAAGAAGCATAACATGTGTTAGTCTGTCCGAATTAACAATGTCCTATCTTGTTAATTCTATGACTAAGGATATTTACATATTATCACATTTGTATGCAATAGACATTTCATATCACGAACACTTTCATGATTGCCTTTGCACTGTGTTTATAATAGTTAGGACTTCATTTATTAATTTAAGATATACAAACTCATGTATTTAAACATAGCATTAATAAATGAATGATTCCTTTTATTAAGAATATAAATTTATATATATGAAATACATCCCTTTTACATGGGCTGTAGGGCATACTCTCTAACAATCTCCTACTTGCACTAGAGCTAATCACTCATATGTCTTAAACCCATGTTATTTATATGGTGATTGTGTTTTATCTGAGAAAGTGCTTTAGTGAGGGGATCCACCACATTATCATCTATGGGGACCCTTTTCGTTTTTACATCATTTCTAACTTCTATTTCTCTTATGAGATGTAGCGTCTGAGAATATGCTTGGATCGCTGATGAGATCGTGGTTCCTTTGCTTGTGCAATGGCTGTATTGTTGTCACAATATAAAGGAATTGGATCAACAATGCTAGGCACCACTCCTAGTTCATATATGAATTTTTTGATCCATACTGCTTCTTTAACTGCCTCTAAAGCAGCAATGTACTCAGCTTCTGTGTGGAATCAATAGTTGTTTCTTGTTTGGAACTCTTCCAACTAACTGCTCCTCCTCCCATTATGAACACAAAACCAGAATGTGATTTATAATCATCTTTGTCAGATTGGAAGCTGGCATCAGTATATCCATTTACTTCCAAACTGCTCTCTCCATATACCAAGAATATATCCTCAGTTCTTCTCATGTACTTAAGGATATTCTTGATAGCTACCCAGTGTTCCTCTCCAAAATTGGATTGGAATCTACTTGTGACACTCAAAACAAATGCTACATCTGGACGTATACATAACATAGCATACATAATAGAACCCATTACAGATGCATATGGTGTTTTATTCATGATCTCTTTATCCTCTAGTGTATGCGGACACATAGACTTAGAAGGTATTTTCCATACCCCATGGGTATAAACTCTTTTTTAGAAAGATCCATATTGAACCCCTTTAATATTTTATCTATATATGTGCTTTGAGAAAGACCTAGCAACTTATTGGATCTATCTCTATAGATCCTTATTCCCAGAATATAGGATGCTTCTCCAAGGTCTTTCATGGAGAATTGCTTAGATAACCATATTTTAACAGATTAAAAAAGAGAAATGTTGTTTCCTATGATCAATATGTCATCTACATATAGAACTAGAAAGATAATTGTACTCTCACTGACCCTTTTATACACACAAGGTTCATCTTTATTCTGTGAGAAATCAAACTCTTTGATTGTCTCATTGAATCATATGTTCTAGCTTCTAAAGGCTTTCTTCAATCCATAAATAGATCTTTAAAGCTTGCATACCTTTTCGCCATTTGCCGATGTGAACCCTTCTAGTTGTGTCATATACACATCCTCAATCAGATTTCCATTTCAAAAAGTTGTTTTCACATCCATTTGCCAAATTTCATAATCATAATAAGCTACAATGGCTAAAAATATTCTTATAAACTTAAGCATCGCTATAAGAGAAAAGTTTTCATCATAGTCAATTTCTTCTCTTTGATGATAACCTTTTGCTACTAAGTGAGCTTTATAGGTAATTATATTACCTTCCATGGCAGTCTTCTTTTTTATGACCCATTTGCACCCTATGGATTTTATCCCTTCAGGTGGTTGAGCTAAAGTCCATACTTTATTCTCATACATGGAGTCCATTTCAGACTACATAGTCTTATACCATAAATCACGTTCTGAACTATTCAAAACTTCTTGATAGCTTGTAGGCTCGTTTTCCTCTACTATAGTTATGCCTCTATCTGAATCAATGTGAAATCCATATCTCACAAGGATAGAACGCATCCTAGTAGATCTTCTAGGATTTTATGTATAATTAGGTTCAACTGTAATCTCATCATTATGAGATTTAGTCTCGAGTTCAATTGGTTGATCTATTTCTATTTGTGAATCTTGAACTTCACCAAGTTCAATTTACTCCCACTGTCCTCTCATAGTAGAAACTCTCTTTCTAAAAAGATAGCATGCCTTGAAACAAACACCTTTTATTCTAAGGGATGGTAGAAATAATATCCAAATTTTTCTTTTGGATATCCCACAAATAAACATTTGTTAGACTTAACATCTAGTTTGTCTGACATTATCCTCTTTATATAAGCAAGACAACCCCATACTTTCATATGAGAAAATATGGGTTTCTTGTTATTCCGTATCTCATATGGAGTAACATTAATCAATTTACTATGAACTCTGTTTAACACATAAACAGTAGTTTTTAATGCATATTCCCAAAAGGACTTAGGCAAGTCTGCTCGGCTCATCATGGATCAAACCATATCTAATAGTGTTCGATTTCTCCTCTGAGATACACCATTATGTTGTGGTGTATATGGTGGATTCCATTGAGATAAAATCCCATTATCTCTAAAAAAATCTTGAAATTATTGGCTTAAGTATTCTCCATCTCGATCTGATCTAAATGTCTTAATACTCTTGTCAAGTTGCTTCTCTACTTCTTTTTTTAATTCTTTGAACTTTTCAAATGCTTCTGATTTATATTTCATTAGATAGATATATCCAAATTTGGAGTAATCATCTATAAAAGTAATGAAGTAGGAGTAACCTCCTCTGGCATGTGTAGTCATTAGACCACATACATCTGAATGTATTAAGTCCAAAACCATTCTAGCTCATTCTTATTTACCAATAAAGGGAGCTTTTGTCATTTTTTCTAATAAACAAGATTCACATGTATCAAATGATTCATAATCAAATGATCCCAAATTAGCTGACTTGTGTAATTTGGTCATGCATTTCTCATTTATATGGCCTAAACGACAATGTCATAAATATGAGGTGTTTAGATTATCTTGTTTCATTCTCTTGGTATCCACATTATGCACTTCTTTAATTAAATCAAGAACAAATATACCATTCTCAATGATAGCTTTAGCATAAAATATATTGTTCTTAAAAATGTAACAACATTTATCCTTTAAAGAAATATCATAATCGTTCAATAAATAACTGAAAGAAATAATACTTTTAGATAATGCTGGAACATAATAACAATTATTTAACTCCAGTATTAATCCACTCGAAAGAGGCAAATGATAAGTCCCCACAACTATTGTAGAGATATTTTGTCCAGTAACTGACTGTAGACATATTTATGCCTTTCTAACTCTTCTACTACTTTTAAGCCTCTGTAGATCATTACATAAATGAGATCCACATCCGGTATCTAATACCCAAGATTGTTTTGAAGTAATAGAATAAGTATTTATTTCAATCATATGAATACCTGAAGTAGAAGCATCAGCTTGCTTCTTCTCCTTGAGAGAATCTAGATAGGCCTTGCAGTTACGCTTCCAATGACCATCTTTTCCACAATGAAAGCAAGTTCCTTTAGAATTCTCTTTCTTGGCAACCTTTTTCTTGGAAACCCCACCGTGCTTTGGTTGTGCCTTGGTCATCCTCTTCTTCTTTTTCTGCTTCTTGCCTTTAGCAGAAGTGACAACCATGACATTTTTGAATTCTTCTTAAAGGATCCATTAGTTGTTTTGAGTATATTGATTAACTTAGGAATGGTTACTTGGATATTGTTCATTTTGAAGTTAAGCATGAAAGGTGCATAACTTGGAGCAAACGAGTACAAGATTAAATCTATGTATAGATCATTATCCATTACATAGCCAAGTCTACTCAAATGCTCAATATACCCATACATCTTTAATGCATGAGTAGCAGCTGAAGTGCCTTCCACCATTTTGCAGCTAAATAGAGCTTGAGCAATCTCATATTGCTCAGTTCTAGCTTGAGAAGTATAAAGCTCCTCTAGATGCAAAATGATGGTTCTAGCATCCATCATCTCATGTTACTTCTGAAGCTCTGAGGACATAGCACCCAGCATCAGACATGCCGCTGCTTCACTATCCTCCATGTATTTTCAACAAGTACCTTTGATCTCATCAATTGCATTATCTGATGGAAGTGGTGGTGGATCTTTGTCCAAGACATAATGGATCATTTCAGCTCTGAGAATAATTCTCACTTTTCTGATCCAGTCAGAATAATTGCTGCCAACTAGCTTTTTATCCAAGATTGATTGTATGTTTATGTTTAAAGTGTTGATCATGATGATGACCTAAATGTGAAAAATAAAACATATGAGAGTATGTTCATATATATATATATATGTATGCATTAATTAGGTCTTTAATTAATCCATTTACTCCTACTATTTTATTACGAATTAATAGCCTTTACTATATAATCCGAGAAAACCCGCTAGTTTTCTTAGTGGGCTAATATTCAATCCTTGATATAAAATTTGACCTTGATTGTGGTAAAAAAATCAAACCCCATATCTTTGAAAGGTAGGTATCTCTATACCAATTATGTCTCTACACAATATTGGATCATTAGGTTATCAACTCTTGATACATGCATATCATATATACATTTCCTAATCTTGCCTCTAGAAACATTAGCCTTGATTGTGGTCAACAAGATAATGGGCTAACTAAGATGACACACAAACTAGTTTTGTATTTTTTGGACCATTTGGGCCTTTTGGAATGAGCCAAGCCCACTCCAGCCATTAAAACCCATTAATAAACTTAATTAAAGTCTATAATATTTAATTTAAATCAGCTCCTTGGGCCCATCAAGTCATTCACTAATTTAAATTAAACTCATAAATATAATTAAGCCCATTAAGTGGCTTTAATGAATTAAAATTAATCTAATTAATTCAAGGCCCATTTTAATTAATCCAATTAATTAAAAAAATTAATATATCAGATATATCAAATTTAGAAGACTAAAAATCATTCTAAACATGAACTTTCCAAGAACACCAATTTATCAAACTTTTCGATTAAACTAGTTTTCATGCAAAACTTGTTCGATTTTAATTTTATTTGATCCTATGGCATAATATCACATATTAAACATATAAATTATCATCAAAATAATTTTAGAGTTGATCAATAAAAATTTAATTTAGAACAACCCCTAAACTTTATTGAAAAATAAAAATCCTTCATGCTAAAAAGAATGATTCTTTTCTCAAAAGAATCATTTTATTTTTCATTTTATATATTTGATCACATACATCTAAAAATTAATATTTCTCATTCATGAACAATCAAATCTGATATTTTAACATTCATGAAATAAACAACTAAAAAATAAAAAGAAAAACTTTTCCACGAATAATATAGAATTGTAGATTCATGGCAAAACCTTGGCTCTGATACCATGTTGGGAATTAATCGGTTACATACATCACATGTATAAGTGAAAATTTAAAATTTTAACCAATATATCTGATCTTGCCATGAATTTACAATATAAATATTAATGAGAATAAGAAAAATCACCTTTGATTTTTGTTGAACAATTGATTTTCCTTCTCACCGGGTTGTCACAAACCACAGTGGCCAAAATAGACCTCCAATTGTAATCCACACTAGAGAATGATCAAATGAACCAAAGAATGATGGAATTACAAGGTTGGCCGAATTCTCCTTGATGCTAGCAAGGGAGTGGTGGCTAGGGTTTTGAAGAAGAGAGAATTTTCTTCTCTTATGAAAACTTACTTAACCCTAAATCCCATCATCTTCGATTTTTATAGTTAGGTTAAAAATTCAAATTAATAATGGGATTTGCCTCATTAAAATTGCTAGAGAAATATTAATTAGGCTTCTAAAAAATATTGTTAATTTATTTGGGTTCAATTAAATCCAATTTACGTCCTTTCATAAAGGACTATGCACACAACCCATATACTAAGCCCTTTATACATATACTTTGATTTAATCATCCAAATTAATTATAAATCCATCCAAATTAAATATATAGGCTCTATAACACTTATGAAATATATTTAATTTACTTTAGTCCAAGAATTAGGCCTCTAAGGCCTTTTATTTGGAGTTGGCGTGGAACCCATCCTCTCGTGGGTTTCTACGCCAAAACCAATTCTTTTTGGCCTCTTAGATTTCTCTAATGGATCTATTAATTATTATATTAGCCCTATAACACTTATAGTTCAATAATAATTAATTATGAAATATAATATTTCAATTATGTCCATTTTACAGAACATTTCTACTTGATCATAATTAATTAAACTCTTTAATTAATTGTTCTCTTATTCATTTCTTTTCTCCTACAATAATATCAAATATTATTATCCTTTTCATTTTACCATTTTATCCTTTTACTCTATATGTGTGTGACCTATTGGGTTCCTATCCATATTGGAAGTATAATATGTAATTATGAGTTCTATTCAAAACTCATATGATTTAAACTTCTTTAAATTAATATATCAATCCTTTATTGATATTTATGATACACTATTATACAAGTCATGAGCGTCCTCTAGCTAGGAATCATGAATACCCAAATGTCAGGAAAGTCAAGTGATTTTGACTATACCCTTCCATAGAAACAGTTACCGCGCAATTACTCCTTTCACCACTCTTGTCTCAATTAGATTATGAGTATAGATTTATGTCAACTCATATAAATCTAATTATATATGTTCTATTAATTTAATTATTGTTCCCAAAATGCCTTTCATGGATCTCTATCCATCTTGGCATATTACTCTGGCTAGAGATTCTCTGAACAAGGCAATTATAGAACCATACGAGATAACTTCCCTTAATAAATGTGGGATGGTTAATTCTTTATCAATGACTCAACTATCTTCAAGTAGGTCATAATATACCTAATCTCCTAACTATTTTTACCCCTAGTTGGAAGTAATCAGTTATAGAGTCAAAGTATATTACTTGCTACTTACGATAACCTTGGTGATCTCAAGTTTAAGGATACTTACACAACTGTTATGAAGAGATTCCTCACTGATATAGATTTAATATCCATGTGAGAATTCTCTTTACATGTCTTCAATGAACTTGTTCTTCTAACAAGCATCCACATGTTAGCTTTGATCATCTCCCATAATTACAGTTATGAGAACCACTATTTGAACTATTCAAAAAGCATAACATGTGCTAGTCTATCCGAATTGATAATGTCCTATCTTATTAATTTTTTGACGAGGATATTTAGATATTATCACATTAGCATGCAATAGACATCTCATATCATAAACACTTTCATAATTGCCTTTACACTATGTTTATAATATCTAGGACTTCATTTATTAATTTAAGATATACAAACTCATGTATTTAAACATAGCATTAATAAATGAATGATGCCTTTTATTAAGAATATGAATTTATATATATATATGAAATAAATCCCTTTTACATAGGCTCTAGGGCATACTCTCTAACAAATGCAAAATCAAGAGCTAATTTCAAACTTTTTTGTTAAAGGAATGAGTTAGATAAAAATACTCACATGGGTAAATAACCAAAAGCATACTACAGTTTGGACAAAAAACAAAAGGAAGTATTGTGTGAATGGTTAAAAAGTTTGAAATTTCCTGATGGTTATGTTTCGAACTTGGCAAGGTGTGTGGATATAAGGAAGTACAAAATATTTGGTATGAAAAGTCATGATTGTCATGTGTTTATGCAAAGGCTAATCCCAATTGCATTTTGGGAGTTATTACTGACAAAGGTTTGGGAAGTAATAACAAAATTAAGTTTATTTTTCAAAATCTTAAAACCATTTAAAATACAGTCGGTTGATATAGAAATACTAAAATAAGAAATACTAGTTATCTTGTGCAAATTAGGAATTTTCCCTCTAAGCTTCTTTAACTATATGAAGCATTTACCTGTACATTTAGCACATGAGGCTAAACTTGCTGGTCCAGTTCAATATTGATGGATGTATCTGTTTGAGAGGTAATTACATATGAAATTTAGATATTACTTATAGTATGTTTTCATTAGAAACTTTAATTAAAATACTAATTAATTTAGGAATTTGCATCACTTAAAGCAAAATGTTAAAAACAAAGCTAGAGTTGAAGGATCAATATGTAATGCATACCTAGTAGAGGAAGCAAGTACATTTTGTTCACATTATTTTGAGTTGTATATGCATACAATAGAAAGAAAAGTTCTTCGTAATGATGATGGGGGTGAAACGAGTGAAATTGATAGTGACTTGTCAATTTTCACAAATCCTTGCCAAACATATGGATGATCAAGAAGAAAAATGTTAACAAATGAAGAAATAGAGGTTGCCCATGGTTACATTTTATTAAATTGCCAAGAGGTTCAACCTTTCATGCAATAAGTATCATTAAATTTTTCAATTGTTATATTTTGGTATCCGTGGTGGGGTGGATATAATTTTCTTACCAAATAATATTGTTTTTAGTATATATGAAGAATGGTTACGCAAGCTAATGCTAGAAAAAACATAGGATGATATCAATAAAGAGGTCAATAAATACTTTCCTTGATGGTTTAAAAAATATGTAAGTTTTGACTTCCTAGATATGAAATGAAAAATTATGGCACTAAGTGTAAATGACATTAGACTATTTTACATGATAATTTTTTGATATGTAGGCTTCGAAAAATCAAATAGAAAATAAGTTTATATGTGATCTTGCAAAAGGACCTTTACGAAGTGTTAAATTGTATCTGGTGTATTTTTTTAATGGATACAAATTTCATACCAAATCTCATGCTTATAGTATTGAAACAATAAATAGTGGGGTTTGCATATAGGGGGAATCGATGGATTATTATGGTAAAATTATTGATATACTTAAAATTGAGTACCCCATATTTCCAATAAAATGAAGTGTGCTATTTAAATGTAAATGGTTTGATCCTACTCCTAATATTGGAAAACAAATTGCATAACCGATACAATCTAGTTGAAATTAACCAGCAAAGAAGATTAAGTTAATTTGAACCTTTCATGTTGGCAATGCAAGTGAATCAGGTGTACTATATTCCATTTCCTAACTTAAGATGAGATAGTTAGATTGGTTTACTGTTTACAAAATAAGACCAAGAGGTATTTTTCCAATACTTGAAAAGGGAGAAAATAAAAGGATTGAAAGTGAAGCATCATAGGAAGAAGAACCAAAGGTTCATAAAATAAATGAAAATGTAGCATACGATGAGAATGAATCGTTAAACGATCCAAATAATGAACATATTGATATTTTATCTGGAGATGATGAGGAATATATAGAGGGCAAAAGATCTAAAGAGAAGTCTGTTTTGATTCTAATTCTTCAAAAAAAGAAGATGATGGTGATTTTGATTTTGATTTACAATTAACTGATGATAACATTTAATTGGTGTAAGTAATTTAATATTATATGATTACATTTATTATTACATCAATAATATATTATTACATATATTTAATTAATATTGTTCTAATATGGAATAATCAATTAAAAATATTTTAGGTTTAAAAATATGCCATCGAAGAGAAAGAAGGGTACGTACGTTGCTGCCAAGGCTCAGGTTTCCATTGGAGGAGTATCCTATGAATGACCATATGAGGCATCACCTTCCTTACCAATAATCCCTAAAAATTCACTTGCCCCACAGAGTACTACACCATCCAAAACCCCTACTACATCTACACCATCACCATCTATAGGTGAAACATCTACTATCACACTCGACAATGAATCTGTACCAACTAGGGCTGAGCAAAATAAACTGAAAAAATGGTTAACCGAAAAATTGATCTAAAATCGAATCAATTTTTTAATTAACCGAACTCAATGGTTACAATTTATGTTAGTAAATTTGAGATATTTCAATTTTGATTTTAGTCCACGGTTTGAAAAAATCGACCAGTTTAATTATTTTTTAAATATATATATTATTTTTATTTTTATATCTTCAATTTTTTCTATTTCTTTCCCTCTAAAATTTTGATAAAATAATACTTAAAAATATATTTAAATTATATATTTATTTTTATATCGTAATTTTTTATATTTTCCTATAAAATTTATATAATACTTTAAACTAAGTTTATATTATGTTATTCTCTTTAATTATATAGGAATATTTATGTATCATATCCGATTAAACTTTTATATATGTTATTTTTTTATCATATATTGTTGTTCATATTTTACTTAATAGCATTTAATTACGTTTTCTTATATTTTAGAGTTTATGTTATAATATTTAATATTATCCAAAATTTTGTTTGATTTAGAATTAAACATATTAATTTTCAACAAATATCAAATCTATTTTATAATATTTGCTATTAATTTATAGAATATAAATTTTGGCTAGTAAATTATATTTGTTTCGTAATTTTTATATTAAATTATTTTGCACATTTGAAATTGAACTAAATTTTATCTAATTTTGGGATAACTCCAATATTGATGAGAATTAGACATAAAGAATTTGGGCCTTGGATCAAAAGGAGGTACAATGACATTCGCAGGATAACTCCAATATTGATGAGAATTAGACATATCTTCAGGCAGTTAGTGGTAGAGACCATTGTGGCAGGATTTTTTGCCTTGGATCTTTTGTAAATACATAATATTTGTATGCCTCCACATCCAGTGCAGCTGTCTCTAATAAATAGGCTACATCCAGTCAAAAAGTAGTTGAACTTCAGATGGAAATGAGTCTGATGGCAACTTAATTGCTCGCGTCTATGGAATGTATAGCCGAGCTCTATTCTTAGATTAATGAAATAAGAGGGAGAGGTGGCACATTGTAGCATCTATAAGATCCACCTGCACCGACAGCATAGATAGGGTTTTAAAATTTATGAATTTTGGGACTTGTAACAATCTAACTATAATGTTAGGGATAATATTTATGCTTCTAAGACTTATAAGAAAATGATTTGATAAGTTATTGAATATTATAAATTTATATTATATTACAAATTAGGTCTCTATTAATTTATTATTGTAAATTGTATATTTTATATTATATCATTGATTAGGATTCCACCATATAGAGAAAAGAAAATAATAAATATATTGATATTTAAGATTTCCCGATGGAGATATAGCAAATTGTTGTTTTTTATAACAACGAAATTTAGCGATGGAGAATTTTTCATCCCTAAATTTACCGACGTAAATTAGTATTCTGTAGCCAAATTTGCCTATGGAATGATAAATTATGTATGCAATTTTAGCTATGAAATACTAATTTTCATCGGTAAATTTACGGACAGAAAATGTAATTATATCGGTAATTTTAATGATGGAAATTAAATCTGTTGGTAAATATGGAAAATGATGATAGTTTTTCGATCTGCACCTCCCGATGGAATTAATGACGGACTATATTTTTCGTCAATAAAGGTGCCTAAAATCGGTTCTTCTATGCCATTTTTCGTCGCTAAATTTCATCGACAATTTGGTTTTTCTACGAAAATTCACTCAATTCTGTCGAAAAAATGGATTTTTCTTATAGTATAGTGCATTACAATTGGTCAATCAATCCATCAATTTCAATTATTCGGATTGGTTAATTAATTTTTTCGGTTAACCAATACAATTATAAAATGCAATTAAAAAATAAAAATTAAATACGAACATAAAGTTAAAATATTCAAAATAATAAAGTTAAAAAATTGTTCAAACTATGAACATAAAGTTAAAATATTCAAGATACTTGAATATTAAAATTACAAATTAAACATATAATGTTCAAATCAATTCAACACTTAAATGTCAACTAAAAAATCAATTCACATAAATTTTTGCATAGTTAACTCGCTAGTCAACTTAAATCACATTATAATCACCTACATTACAAGCTGACTCTGCAATTAAAAAATAAAAAAAATGTTACAAATTAAAGGTTTCTAAAATCAATAATAGAAATATAAGTAGAAAAAATCAAAATAAGATGAAATAATAACTATGTCCAACTCCTACCTTTTCTATTTATATATTAAAAAATTTAGCTAATATGAACTATTAGTATTTGGACCACAAATGACATTTGCCTGCACATGAATTTTGAAATGTAAAATCAAGTAATATTTAAAATGGGACAATAAAAAATAGAAATATATATGTCATTCATGATACTATTTTGTAAGAAAAATTATATATCACGATATATTGCGAGAAGTAGACATAAATACCTCTCGAAGCGCAGATCGTTAAAGCGAAAGTAGAAATTGATTGTTTCACATTACTTGCAAAGCCTATCACCCACGTGTCACGAACTACGGGATGAAAGCATAGATCCACGAACTAAAAGCCCCTTAGACAAAGAGAATATGCGAGGATACAAACCGACAGAGTTTCAGTATCTCTAACTTTCTCCTCTCTCCCTCAAATGAAGAAACTAAGCCTTTATATAAGGCTTTAATTAAGGAATACTTAATTTTCTTAATAATAATGAATTAAATTGGTAGTTACAATATTAATAAGGAAATAATAAATATGGCAGTTACGAAATTAATATGTAATTGCCCATATTAATGCACACATAAATGGTATATTTCCTAATTAAGGGAAAAACCAATATGGAACTAATTCCATATAAATTATTTTCTATTTCGATATTATCTCTATTATATAGAGACCAATTTATCATCTCGCGAGTCATAGGCGTATCCCAAACTCCTTCATCTCTTACTCGCACATGACGAAATAATTTTCAATCATCCATGAGCCATGGGCGTTCTAGGTCCCCTCTTTTGAATGTTTTCCTTACTAGTTTTCTTTTCGGGCAATGCTCATAGGTAGGTAATTCAAGCTTATTCAAATCACCGATCAATCTTACTTTAGCTAACTGACTCATTCAGTTTTGACTAATGTGGTATTATCTAGCATGCCAAAATTTCACATTATGCTCATAAAAATGTGAAATAGAAGAAGAAATTAACGAAAAACTAGTAGTATTTTAATAATCAGGATCAATATTCATGATAATGAAAATGTTCAAAACAAAACCAGAACCACATTAAGCATCATCTAAACATAAGTGTGCATTGTTATCCTTAAAATGTAAATGAAATCTAGTTTCATTAAAACAAAAATAAAAACTAACCAGACAAAAGAATCTTGATCCTTTTTGTCGCAAGGTCCATTACTTCTGGATCTATCACCCACAAAGGATGAAATTTAGTAAAAAGACATGACTAGATACACAAATATCACTCACTCATGAGTCAAGATAGTGTACCTATTAGGACACATTAAAGTCTCTTACACAGTGATCTTTTTATTGGCAGTTGAAGAAATATTTCACTCTTGAAATATTTATCCTTTTATTACCTTTGGACCTTATGTCATTTTATTTTATCTTTTGCCTTTTAGGCTCTCGATCCTTTCCTTTACCCTTACCACTAAAGCTTCTATTCTTGTTCTGGTTAGAACTTATTCTACTAGAATAAAATTGTGCCACGTGCACTATGGCATTGATCTTAATCACTGCCATACAAACCTTTTCAAGCTCAAAATGACAAGAGACATTCCTAAATGTCTTAATCTTGTCTATATGAGTTAGTTGAATCTTTATATGCTCCCAACTTTAGGGTAAAGAATGGATAATAACTTAGACCTATTGCTCATTGATCATTTTATGATCAGATTCACTAAGCTCACATATCATCTTATCCATCTCTTAGATGTTCCCGCATTATATGATTGGACTCTTTTGATTAATATCAAAATTTGATCACTAATGATCGAAACTGAGTCAAAAACGTATCCCCGAATTTTTTTGCAAAGCGATCCACAGATCCATTGCATTTTGACACTTGCAAAATTTGCTTAGCAATATCATCATCCATTTGCATTTAGCAATATGGTACGAGCAGTGGAATATCTCTTTTCCATGCCACATAGGCATCTCGGTCCTGCTTATTGACCAGTGTCTAGCAAGTGTACTAGATCAGCTAGTAATACAGGAAAATATAGATTAAGAACCCAAATATCGTACCCAAGGGAACATGGATTGCTAAGAATAATACCTATGTATGAATTAAATTAATCCGAGATTATTTTCCAAATGTTTTTGATTTAAAAGAAAAAATTAAACAAAATAAAAAATTAAACAAAACAAAAGCTAAAACATGAATTAAAAACAAAGCAATAACTGAAATTCTCTTGCTAAAGAAACTATCGACCTTAACTTTCATTGTAATGACTTAAATTCAATAGAAACACCAGTGATTATGGAAAAACTAGTAATAAAGCAAGATATCTTTATTCAAGTATATCATTCTTAGTATTAAACTCATAGACAAATCTAATACTTAGCATGAAAATCTAGTTTTAACTTCCTAAATATTCATTGAAGCCTTTCTCAAGTGATTCAATTCCAATTTATTCTTAGTTCCTCCTCTCTTAGTATTAACCAATAAAATTCACACATAATTATCTCATATTTCGGATAATAATCATACATAAACATTAAAGAGTTAATCCAAGAACATGCAAATCATTAACCATGTAAAAACCAATTTTTAGTTATTTATTCAATAAACCAACAATCAATCTCAACACAATCAAAGATAAGAATATGCTTAAAACCAAGAAATAATCAACCGATATTGAAATTAAGCTCAAAATAAAGTCATAACAATGAAAATATAAGTTTTCAAGATTCCATTAGCAAAATAAGAAAAAAATACTTCCTAAACATAATTAAAAACTAAAGACAAAGTTGAAGAAAAATAATGAAAGCAAAATAACGTAAAAACAAACTAAAGAAAAGTAAAGCTAAATTCTAAGGTTGATCCCTAATTCTCTAATTCGATCCTTCTACTTTTTTCTTTTTTTCTTTCTTTGGTGTTTGAGTCTTCTATTTATAGGCAAAATTGATAATAGAATCCTTCTTGAACTCTGAAAATCAAATAGGAAGTTTGTTCTGCTCAAAACAGAAAGCTCGAAAATCCTTCGTGCAATTGGAGTCTTGAATCACGTGGCCACGTGGTGTCTCCTTGTTGTTGAACACGTGGTCACGTGTTCTCTAGGCAATCTTCCACACGTGGTCACGTGTGGTCCTTCATAGGAATCCACGTGGTCACGTGTCCTTACTTGTTTCTCTTCAATTTTTCTTCACAAGTGCCACGGCTCTTCAGGTTTATTCTTTTTCACATCTTCAGGAATTTTGAAAGATCAACAAATTCACCTGAACTTTAAAAAGGGAATAATATCAAAATTTTGCTTCGCGAGAATAAGTAAAGATTCATCATTATAGCTTAAGTCTTGCTCTGTTCTACACATATATTAACTAAATAAATCCAAAAATAAAGGGAGAAGGAAAGACACGGCACACACCGAAGAAATTGCAGAGACATTTTGTTATTCGAAAATTCTTCACACCACATTAAACATTAAAGATCCTACAAATAAATACACTACATTAAAGCCAAAAATCCTTCTGCTATTGTTCTTAAAATCAAAATGCCTTGTGAAGGCTGTGCTTCCAAGATTATCAAACACACAGCCAAGAAAGTTCAATTAAAAAAAAGACCAACATGAATTAAAATTCTTAAAAAAATGAAAACAACACCAAGTATTAAATTGATAAAGACAAGTGAGAGGCATATTTACCTTTACTGCTAGACTAGAATGACATAGGTAAGGGAGAACGATAGAGGTGAGGCATACTAGAGTACAGTGAGCAGCGATGGACGTGAAGGAAAGGGGTGGATTCCTAGACTAAAAGTGAGTGGCGGCTATAATGAGGGGAGAGAGGTAGAAATAGAACGGAGTTTAGTTTGATATATATATATATATTAAAAAGTAAATTAAATCGGTGGGTTAATCAAAACCGATGGATTTTTCAAATCGTGGACTAAAATCGAATCGAAAATTCATATTTTTAAAAATCTAAACCATTTCTGCCTTATTGACTTCCATGATCCCAACACTGCAAGAGAACATACACAAGAATTCTCTTTTGCTATTTCTTAGCACTCCACCTACTCCTGAAGAACCCGGTTTCCCCATAAATGAGTTGTCAGCATGCCATTTAAAAGAAGAAATGGGAGGGGTGTCCAAGGCAATTGAAGCCTAAATTTTTTAAGAGAAGGAATGTTTCTTGATGCCTTCCACAAAAAGAAAAAAAATCGAAACATTATATATAATTTTTTTTTCTCTAAAATTTACATAAAATAATATTTTAAAATACATTTAAATTATAGTTTTATTTTTATATCTTAATTTTTTGTATTTTTCTATAAAAATTATTTAATATTTTAAATTATATTTAAATTTTATCATTTTTTTAATTATATAGAGTAATATTTATGTGCAGTAAATGATATATATATATATATATATATATATATATATATATATATATATATATATATATATATATATATATATATATATATTGGTGTCCATATTTCACTTAGTAGAATTTAATTAAAGTTTTTTTAAGTTACTTAGTAGATTTTAATTAGAATTTATGTTTTAACATTTAACATTGTTCAAACCCTTTTTAACTTAAGTATACTAATTTTCACCAAATTAGTATAAAATCCGTTATATATTATTAGCTATCAATTTGCTAAACATGAATGTTAGTTCTTATATTATTTTTATTTTAAATTACTTTATATATTTAAAATTTAATTGAACTTTATTTATTTTTTTATAATTGATATGCAAGAAATTTTAACGATTCACCAAAAATTATAACAAATCGAAAAAAATAAAAATCGATTAACTGATTAATTAAATGTAATGGATTGATTAACGATTAATTATTTTGAAATATCGATATTAATAAATTGATTAATTTTTTGCTAATAAATTGATTAATCAGTTCATATTTGTTCACGCAAGGGTGCAAACGCACACACGCATATATATATATATTCTAATAGTTGATCGTAAATTAAAATTCAAAATTATAATTAAAAATTAATTACATAAAAGTTATGATTTTAATCAAATTTAATGAGATTAATTAAAAACTTTAGTTCATTTCGTCGGATTTTTGGTTAATAACTTTATTATTTTTTTCACTTAATTACTTTTTTTTGTTTTTTGGAATGACACTTAATTATCCTTGATAATTATATAGATTTGAAAATATTCATCGGGGAAATTATTGTGTTGACGGAAACAAAATGATGAAAACTTCAGCATAAAGAATTTGGGCCCCACTTGATGAAAGCACCACCGCCATAACTAGTAGGAAGACGTAAGCCATGGTGTTATCTGACATAATCTTTAGTTCTCTAGTGCCGATTTAGAAGAGTGAAAAGAGAAAGATTGCTTTGCGGAGAAAAAAAAAACAGTAAATAAATATTATTATATAATAATTGACATGCGAGCGCCGATGGTATGAGATCGTGTTTTATTCGGTGAAATTAAATACGTAATGAATAAAAAAATTAATCATTGAATTAATATTAATTTTTAAAAATTATTAATTATTAAACAATTTTTTATATTTGGTTAACTAATTTATGGGTTTCGATTTTTTCAATTTATTTAATCAATATTTATAGATTAATAATTAAAAATTACAACATAAAATTATAAAAAAATCGGATAAAATTCAATTTATTTTCAAATATAAAAAAAAAATTTAAAACACAAATTATAAAATAAACATAATTTACTAGTTAAAATTAATATTGAACAAATTAATAGTGAATATTATAAAATAAATTTAATATTTATTAAAAAGTAATATATTTGAATTTAAATTAAATAAAATTTGGGATAATATATATTCTAAAATTTCAAAAAATATAATTAATAATTATTATATATGATAAAAAAATAACATATATAAAGTTAATCAAAATTAATCGATTACTAGAATTTATGTTTTAACATTTAACATTGTTCAAAAAAATTTTCACTTAAAATTAAGTATGCTAATTTGCACCAAATTAATATAAAATTCATTATATAATATAAGCTATCAATTTATTAAATATGAATGTTAGTTCTAATATTATTTTTATTTTAAATTATTTTATACATTAAAAATTAAATTGAACTTTATCTATTTTTTTATAATTGATATGTTAGAAATTTTAACTATTCACCAAAAAATATTACAAATCAAAAAAATCAAAATCGGTGGATTTAATAATTAAATATAATGGATTAATTAACGGTTAATTATTTTAAAAAATCGATATTAATAGATTGATTAATTTTTTTACTAATAAATTGGTTAACCAATTCATACTTATTCACACACACACACACACACACACACACACACACACACACACACACACACACATATATATATATATATATATATATATATATATATATATATATATATATATATATATATATATATATATATATATATATATATATATATATATATATATATATATATATATATATCGGTTAACCGGTTCATAAGAAAAAAAATTAATCAATCCATCAATATTGGTTTTTCAAAATTACTAACCATTAATCAATCCATTATATTCGGTTAAATAGTCTATCGATTTTGATTTTTCGGTTTGGTTAACAAATATTTTTTTGTTAACCATTAAAATTTATAACATAAAATTATATAAAAATATTAGATAAAAATTAATTTAATTTTCAATGTGTAAAGTAATTTAATATAAATATTACGAAACAAACATAATTTACTAGCTAAAATTCATGTTTTATAAATTAATAGCTAATATTATAAAATAAATTTGATATTTATTAAAAATTAATATTTTTGATTCTAAGTCAAATAAAATTTTGGATAATAATGTAATTAAATGCTATTAAATAAAATATAAACACAAATATATGATAAAAAATATACATAAAAATTAATTATATACTATATATAAATATTGCTATATAATTAAAGAAAATGATATAATATAAATTTAGTTTAAAGTATTATATATATTTGATAGAAAAATATAAAAAGAATTGTGGTATAAAAAAATAATTTAAATATATTTTAAAGTATTATTTTATATAAATTTTAGAGAAAAATAAAAAAAAAATTGAAGATATAAAAATAATATCTATATATCGGTTAACCGTAGACTAACTGTTAACCGAGACTTAAAAATTTAAACCGTAATTAATAATAAAAATATAAAAATTAAAAATCGTAATCGAGTATTCGATCGGTTAATCGTAAAAATCGATTCGGTTTAGGATCGATTTTATGGTTAATAATATTTTTAATTTTTTTTGCTTACCCTTAGCTAACACTCTAATGATTAATCGTAACTTAAAATTCAAAATTATAATTAAAAATTAATTATGTAAAAGTTATGATTTTAATCAAAATTAATGAGATTAATTAAAAACTTTAGTTCATTTCGTCGGATTTTTGGTTAATATCTTTATTATTTTTTTCTCTTAATTACCTTTTTTTGGAATGACACTTAATTACCCTTGATAATTATATAGATTTGAAAATATTCATAGGGAAATTGTTGTGTTGACGGAAACAAAATGAAGAAAACTGGGCATAAAGGAAAAGTTGGGCCCCACCTGATAAAAGCACCGCCGCCATATCTTGTAGGAAGACGTAAGGCTTGGTGTTATCTGACATCATCTTTAGTTCTCTAGAAGTGTGAAAATAGAAAGATTGCTTTGTAAAAAAAAAAAAAAACATATGTAAATAATAAATATTATATAATAAGTGACGCAAGAGCGACGATGGTATGAGATCATGTTTTTTCAGTAAAATTATCAATGCAGACAGAGAAAAAAAAATAATATTAGTTTTTTCATAATATTTATCGTTAAATAATTTATTATATTTTATTAAATAATTTATCAGTTTCAATTTTTTCAATTTATTTAATTAATATTTATCAATTAATTATTAAAAATTATAACATAAAATTATAAAAAAATATAAATTTAATTTAATTTCAAATATAAAAATAATTTAAAATAAAAATTACAAAATAAATATAATTTACTAGCTAAAATTCATATTTAACAAAATAAAAATAAATATTATAAAATAGATTTAATATTTGTTAATAATTAACATGCATGATTGTTAATCAAATAAAATTTTAGATAATATATATTCTAAAATATAAGAGAATATAATTAAATACTATTATATATGATAAAAATAAAATATATAAAATTTTATCGGTGACTACATATAAATATTATTATACAATTAAAAAAATAATGTGATAAAATTTAATTTAAAGTATTATATAAATTTTATAGAAAAAATAAAAATTAAGCTATAAAAAATAAAAATATATTTTAAAATATTATTATATATAAATTTTAGAGAGAAATAAAAAAAAGAAAATATTTTTAAAGTGTGCGTGCGTGCGTGCATGCGTGTGTGTGTGTGTGTGTGTGTATATATATATATATGGGATGTATATGCTATGGTACAATCTAGATATTTGCAAATTATCTTGAAATTTTAAAAATTTTAAAAATTAAGTATTGCTATTATTTCATTACTTCGGAATAATTTGGTACAGTTCTTATAAAAATTCAGTACAATTCAGTTCGATACTTCTGTTCTTTTAGTACTAAACAATGCAGTACAATATAATTCAATATTTGGGATAATATATTATTTTAAAAAATTTATAAAATAAATTTGCACAATAATAAATACAAATACAATTAAAATATTTGAAAAACTACGATTAAAATTTAAGTTAAAGTACAAAATTTTTAAATTAACATTTGACAGTCTTTATCAACATTATATCGGCATTGCTTTAAAATTTTTAATCAAAATTTAGAAAAAATAATATAGATTTTAAATAATTAGATCACAAAAAATTTTAATATTAAATATACAATATAAAATTTTATGCTAATATAATAATTACTCGGTTCAAAATTTTCAAAATTTTCAGTTGATACATTTGAAACAAAAAAGTGTAGTCGATTTCAACCAGCTTTGGTAATAAATGAGAATCTCAGCTATAATCTGATGGCAATGGCGAAAAGGCAGAGTTAATTTGCTAGCTTAAATTTAGCAATGACGAATGAAAAATACGTACCAATCACCAAAGAGAGCAACAGAGGGGTAGTGGCAAGAGACTGATGGTTGTGGCCAAATGTAAAGTGTGGTAGTGAGAGATGAAGCAAGGTGATGAAAGGCAGAGAGGTAAACGAGAGGCAAAAGTGGGCATAATAAAAAAAAAGGGAAAGAAAAAATAATTGACTTGAACCTAATATTCTATTTTATATTTTTCCCTCAAACAAAAAATATTTGCTCCTAAAAAATTTTAAATTTATTTTTAATTTTCTCTAAAAATTTTATTATTTTTATTTTTTTCACTTTAAACATACAACTAAAATTTTATTATGTATAATAACTATAAAATTAAATTATATATATATATATATATATATTGAGTTAAAAATAAATGAGTACTATTTGAATGACACTAAAAGTAAATAAAATTAATTAATAAAATGATTGTATACTCATATAATTACATTAAATGATAAAATTTGATTATATATAATAACTATATGTGATTACATTATTAATTTACATACTCATATATGTATTGTGATCAAAATATATGAGTGCTAGTTAAGTGATACTAAGAGTAAATGAAGTTAATCCATAAGATGATTTTATACTTATATAATTATATTAATTGGTAAATTTTCTTATATGTAAGAGTTGTATATAACTACACTATTTATTTACATACTTGATTACTGATATAAATATTGTACCAAAAATAAATGAATACTAATTTATTGATGTTAAAAGTAAGCGAAATTAATTGATACGGTGATTATATACTATATATAATTACATTATTATATATAATAACTATATATAATTATATTATTAATTTATGTACTCATATAAGTACTGTACTAAAAATAAATGAGTACTAATTAAGTGATATTAAGAGTAAATAAAATTAATTGATAAGAGAATTATATACTAATATAACTATATGAATTGGTAAATTTCAATATATATAATAATTGTATATAATTACGTACATTATTAATTCACATACTTGATTATTCATATAGTAATTGTATATAATTATATTATTAATTTACATACTTGATTACTCATTTATCTATTGTGCTAAAAATAAATGAGTATCAATTAAGTGATACTAAAAGTAAATGAAATTATTGGTAAGTAATTATATACTCATATATTTATATTAATTGGTAAAATTTCATTATAAATAATAATTATATACAATTACAATTTTAATATTTATGCTCATATAGTTATTGTACGAAAAATAGATGAGTACTAGTTGAGTGATATTAGAAATAAATGAAATTAATTTGTAATGTACTTATGTGATAAACTGCTTAACTTATATATTTATATTGATATTTGTACAAAAAGAGAAATTAAATAGTAGTTGAGTGAGATTAAAGGTAAATTAAATTAAACACAAATTATTTTATTTACATATTCATATAGATACAATAATTATTATAATAATTAAATTTATCTTATTAATACTTAAAATATTTATTTTAATTTATTAACTAGTTATTATCTTAATTTATTAAAATATATAATGCAAATAATTATGAAGTTAAATTTATAGTACATATAGAATAAAATTATGAATAATATTTATATATAAATTATTAGTATTATATATAATAATTAATAAATATCGATTCTTTTGGTACAATTTCATTCCAGAACAGTTTGGTATAATTCAATATAGTTTTTGGTCTGATTCTAGATAAATTATCAAGATCCGTTTTAAATAAAGTCAACGGCACAATTCAGCTCAGTTCTAGTAAAAAAGTCAATGGTACAATTCGATTTTAGATTTTTTTATTCGATATTTTGATTAAATACAGAAAAATTCAGATCTGTGTACACCTCTAATATATATATATATATATATATATATATATATATATATATATATATATATATATATATATATATATATATATATATATATATATATATATATATATATATATAACACAATTCAGCTCAGTTCTAGTAAAAAAGTCAATGGCACAATTCGATTCTGGATCTTTTTATTCGATATTTTGATTAAATATAGAAAAATCCAGATTTGTGTACACCTCTAATATATATATATATATATATATATATATATATTAATTTATTAAAATATATAATGCAAATAATTATGAAGTAAATTTATAGAACATATAGAATAAAATTATGAATAATATTTATATATAAATTATTAGTATTATATATAATAATTAATAAATATTGATTCTTTTGGTACAATTTCATTCTAGAACAGTTTGGTATAATTCAATATAGTTTTTGGTCTGATTCTAGATAAATTATCAAGATCCATTTCAAATAAAGTTAACGGCATAATTCGGCTCAATTCTAGTAAAAAAGTCAATGGAACAACTCGATTTTGGATCTTTTTATTCGGTATTTTGATTAAATACAGAAAAATCCAGATATGTGTACACCTCTAAGATATATATATATATATATATATATATATATATATATATATATATATATATATATACGGACTAACAGTTAACCAATATTTAAAAACTAAAATCGTAATCAAAAATCGAAAATATAAAAATTAAAAATCATCACCGAGTCCATTAAATCGGTTAACCAAAAAAATTGATTCATTTTAAGATTGATTTTGCAGTTAACTATATTTTCAAATTTTTTTGCTTACCCCTACCATACAAAATAAAGAAAAATAATATAGATAAACACCTTAAAAAATTTTAAAATTTCTTCATAAAGTTAATTTTAACACTTAAATTTAAATAATTGATATAATAAATACATAAAATTTTCCAATTTTATCGATAATAAATATAATTTGTTGACTTGGCAGCAAATATGATAAACTCATCATAATGAGCATATAGTGCTATGAGGGAAGCATGTATCATCAATAGGGTGTATAATCCGGTACAATTTAAAAATTTATAAATTTCTGTAGTCTTTTAAAATTTTGGATATTTTGAAAATTAAATATTTTTATTGTTTTGAAAATTCAAAAAAATATAATACATTTCTTTTAAAAAATTCAAGATAATTTGATTTATTTTTTTTGATTTGTTCGGTGCTAAATAATACAGTATGAGATAATTTGGTATTTTAAATACTTTAATATTTTGAAAAATTTGCAAAATAAATAAATAGAGATAATATGTAACACCCTTATACAATAATTAACACAATGTAATTTAGATATTATTTCATTATAATACACATACTAAATTTATTTCATATAAGAATGGAGTTAATGATCCAAAATTTTATTTTTTGTGAATGGTATTTTTTCGACCGTAAATAGTGATATCGAGATGAATAATATTATCCAAATCCTGTAAAAATATTTTTTATTGTTAGAAAGTACAATTTAAGACTATTTTGATTGTCTAACTTAAGAAAAAATTGAGATAAAATTGATCTTCAAAATGGACAGTGAAAAGTTAACCTGGACCATATAAGGGTATGACTGAAGTTTGACTACCTTAAAAATATTTGACAGACCTTAAAAAATTATTATGATTATAGGAAATTACTAGAGATAATTTCAATTAATATTTGAAAGTAAAAAATTAATATTTAGGTAATTTTGAATTGTAGAGTTTTGGTTCAGTGAATTTTACTTTAGGGCTTGAAATTAATACTAGATGTCTTTGAAAAATTATCTAAACATATGAGTTCACTTGAAATATTATGGGGTATCATTTGGCAGTAAAAATTTAATTTTTTGGTGATATAAAAAAATAAATTTTGGAACTGGTGAAAATTTATCAGATGGAAAATGGTTTCAGGTTGATCCAAAAATATTTGTGTAGCTTAATAAATAATGTTTTATCATTACATACTTATTCTTTTTTATGAAAAATTGAGTAACAGAAGTGGTAGAAAAATAATTAGGCCAAAATATTGATTAATTAGGTAAATTAGACCAAATTGGATGGACCTAGTTTGACCTAATTATGATGGATATATAAGCCAAGAAAATAAAAAAATTCACAGGAATTTTCCCTTTTTCTTCCTTTATCTCGCCTCCCCATATAGTTCTCCATTTTTCTCTTAATTCCATCAATCTAATCCCATCAAATTTCATGCTCTAAATAGTTCTAAAGCCCTACATTCATCTCTAGCCATCTCAAAAACCTATTCTAAGTGGAGGAAGTGGAAGAAATTATGAAGAAAAGGTTTGGAGCAAAAATTCAATGAAGTTAATTTAGTGAAATTTCAATGAGTTTAATGGATTTTTAGGTAGATTTTGAGGTAGAGATTAATATTTTGAGTATATTTTGAATTATAGATGAAGAAAATTAAGGAAATAACAAATGGATCATAATCATCAGTCAATGAACCTAAGATCAAGTCAATGGCTAATTCTTTCGGGACTTGTACCTCAAACTTCTTAAGAGTATCAAGATACCCTTTCATCTTGAGTACATGGGTACTAACAGGAGTACCCGTAGCCATCTTGCAAGAAATTAAGGCCTTTGTTGTCACGAACCTCTCGTGACAAGCTTGTTCTTGGAATATCTCCTTGAGGTGCACCATGATCGCATAGGCCTTTTGGTCCATGAATTGCTTTTGCAAATCGAGTACCAAAGTGGCTAACATCAGACAGATCACATCATTGGAATCACTCTTCTTAGTCTCAAAAGTTTCCTTTTGAACTGCAGAGGCGTTCTTAGTAGGTTCCTCAGATAGGGGTGCATCCAAAACATACGACTTTTTCTCTTGCTTAAGAACTATTCTCAAGTTTCAAGATCGGTATATGAAATTGGTGCCATTCAGTTTGTCCTTTTTTAGGACTGATCGCAATGAAAAGTTATTATTTGAAGAAGCCATTTTTCAATCTACAATAATAAAACTTAGCAAGATTAAATGAGGTCTTATTATGATCTCACAAACCGAATTAATATCCCTTTAAATAATTCGCGTTAGTGATTTAATATGGGCCAAGATTCACTTTTCACAACAACTTATTAGTTAAGATGAGCTTGTACACCTAACAAGTTAAGTTACTTAGGTAGGAAAACTCCAATCATATCTCATACATGACTCTTGGATCAAATGGGCTAACATCTTAAGATGTTATAACACAAACCCATTTATTAATTACTTAAGATGTTATAACACAAACCCATTTATTAATTACCTAGGTCCGGGCATCCCTTTCCATGTTAAGTCCAACCTACATTCACAACCCATGCCTCACAAAGATAATCGGGCGCATCTAGGACTTCTAGTCTATGTGATCAATGATCGATGCCTTGACATGTTTCGAATTAATGAGGCAACTTTGTGACTTACTATTTTAGGAATTCATTTTATTATGGCTTAAATTGCATTATCTTTGTCATCCATTCATATCATACATATATATAAGTGCGTAAAGTAAAGCGTGACAAACATGGGCTCAAAAACCAACAACTAAGATTCTATACTATTACATATGAATCTTCAAGTTGAGCTTCTCCACCCTGGTGGCCTTCATCTTGATTTACAAAGTCTTCAAACAAATTCTTTTACTAAGAAATAAATAAAACTTTTACAAAAATTCGTAATGGCACGCAGGCTATATTTAATTACATAACCCAGGGCCCATGAATGCACCATGCATATTCATTCATCACACAAAACAAGCAAACAAATATATATAACATTTATGGCTAAAATAAAGTTCAATTTTAATTAATTAAGCAAAGCTTATTAGTGGAACTTGTGTACTGGAACCTTTAAGAGAAGACCCCATGATGGGCCTAGACCAAAGCCCAATGGAATAAATCCTCTTATTGAATAAGTTCTCTTAAAAGCCCAAAACACAAACTAGTTAGATTTGTGCCATAAATCAACTCTAGTATAATTTCTAATTTTGCCATTTTTAATATTATGTCATACAGCCCATAAAAATTAAAAATACATATAATATGAACCAACATGAATTAAAACATAAAAAATCATGAAGAATATATACTGCACATGGCATTGATAGCAAAACAAACAAACAACGTGAAACTAGTTGTTTAATGCTCACATAATGCCACAAACGATACACAAACACTTAAAACGATTTTATGAGCCATTTAATAACTTAAATAAGGTCATAAACATTGAGTTAAGGTTCTGTTTAGATCTTGTCTAATTTTTTTTTTGCCATTTTAATCAAAACAAAACAAACAATGTTGATTAAACATGCAACAAACACAAACTAGTCATTATTTTAAGTGATTTGTAAATTAATCAATTAAATTGTCATCGACCAGAATTAAAACCATTTTTAAAACATTTCCAGACCTGTTATTAATATTTAAAAATCACTTACAAACATGCCCAACATGTTTTACATTTAATTTTGAGAAACTAGTTGTTTACAAACATATCATGCAAACTAGCACCTAGTTTCAAGATTAACATGTATAATCAAGTATATATAATTAAAACCGACCATGAACAGCTATAAGAACATATTAGGATAGTATATTAACATGTCATAATAATTATAATACCTAATAAAACATTTAAAATCGTTTTCATGCTTAACCAATGCAAAAAATGCAAAACAGAAAATTTTAGCATTACGATTAATGTAACAAACGATTTTTAATCAAGTTGTAATGCATCCAAAGTACTAAAACAAGCATGATTAAGCTCTGATACCACTGAAGGGATATCACATAGCATAAACATAATGATCACGCAGCGAAAAAATTGAAAATTTTGATCATACATGCCACGCAATAAACAACATAGAATAGAAACATGCAATTTTAGGGTTTTGAAAAACTTACAACTTTGGATGCTCTTAAAAACTTGATTTTGCAATGGCCAATATATAAGATGGACTTATATATCTCTGATTTCGATCCCCAATGCCAAAGATGCTGCCTTTATGCCACACCTCTCTATGCTCACACACACTTGCAAAGAAGGCTTAAAACGAGAGTGCTAGCTCTAATCCTTTTGTATTTGGAAATGGGTATTAAAATAAAGGCACAATATCTGTTCTAGTTCTTTCTAAAGGTTTACCAATGGCTGCCCAAAATCCAAGAGAAGAAGAAAGAGTTCTTTTCCCTTGAGAGTGGCGGCAATGAGAGAGAAAAAATCCTAATAAGCAAAGTTACTTCTTATCCATATATATCACTTAGTTTAGGGTTTTTGTGTGTGCCAAAATTCACTAGTATTTAGTTAGTAATTTCAGCCTCCATCACTTCCTAATTAAGTGGTACAATTTGATTCAAAGACATATAGGAATTTAAATTTAATTAACTTAATTATCTAAAGATAAATAATCAATTATCTAAAGATAAATAAATAATCAATTAACCATTCCTTTTGCCGTGTTTTTCACTCTTCATAGGCCAAAGTCCATTTAGCAATTTTAATACCCATTATCCACATTAATTTAACTTTAAATAAAAGCCCAAATTAATGTCCAATACTTTATCTTAAATATTTTAAGTCCAATGCTTTGTGTGCGATCCTATAGGTCCATTTAATATTGGCAATGAATTAATGAATAATTCAAAGGCTATATATATTATCTAATAAGATATTATAGCATTCCAAATTAAATGAAAATGTAAATAGCATTTAGTGACCTAATGTAATTTTGCATAGTCCCCTTACCCATAAATATCAGAATTAATATAAGGCATGGAATTAGTCATCCTTATATATACTAATTACTTTCTTGATATTCCAGTGACACTGAACTCTCAGATAAATAATAATTACTCATTATTTCATCTCGGTATGGCAATACACTTCTTAGTTCACTAATCAAGTGGCCGATGATATTTTCTCTCTTATCGAGAGGGGTCATCCCTTTATTTGTCTCATGCTCTCTAACATGAATTAGTGCATGCCCAATCATACCCATACTTGTCACCCTATTACTAGTATGTTAGGTGTATGTCAAAGTACACAGTAATTCATAAAGAGTTTCATAGAGATTTTAGGTCTAAGAACTCCGATGCAAAACTTGCACATGAGAAACACTTATGACTTGTACCATGTAGTATTCTCATGAATGGATCGAATCCAGATACCATGTTCTAAATATGTATCTATGATCTCTGATTGACACTCTAGTCCTTATGATCCGTAAGACAAAACTTAACTTATCAGAGAGAGCATACTTGTCTTAATTTATTTGTTATTCCATAACAATGACTGACTAGGGATATTTAGAATGAAGTCTCAATTGTTTCAAGGTCTTACAATCATGTGCCTTACACATGATAACTTAAACTGAAATAACATTCTTGGATAGTTTTATCATTTGATATGCACAGGAATACAATAGATAAAACAAATACCTCATTTATTAACCTAAATATTTTATAACAATGTATTAGGGCTAGGGCTTACACTAACATGAAGATGGTTGAAAAATTTTAGAATTAAAATTAGCAACGAAAGGAAAATTTTTTTGCTAATTTAGCAATGGAAAGAAAATTCTATTGCTAATTTCGCAATGGAACGTGATTTTCGTTGCTATTTCAAAATTGAATTTCTTTAAGGTTGCTTATTTAGCAACAAATTTTTTTTCTCCGTTGCTAATTTAGCAACATAATTCAATTTTCATTGCTAAATTAACAATGGAAGATAATTTCATTACTAAATAACTCAATCTTAATGCAATTCGATTTTAAAATAGTAATAAATTTTTTTTTTTCATTGCTAAAATAGCAACGAAAATAATATTTTATTGTTATTTTATTATTTTTTGAAATAGCAACGAAATTTGTTTTCGGTTGCTAAAATAGCAACGGAATGCATTTTGGTTGCTAAAATGGAAATGAAATATTTTTTCCATTGCTAAATTAGCAACGAAATGTGTTTTTTGTTACTAAAATAGCAATCAAAATAACATTCTGTTGCTATTTTAGCAACCAAAATAAAATTTCGTTGTTATTTTTAATTTTTAACCTAGGTATAAATACTTCATTTTTGCCCTTTTGTTGATTTTTATTTTATTTTTTGAACCTCGATCTTTCCCTCACCCTTACCTTCTCCCTCTCTCTCTTTCCCCCTCTCTCGCCTTCTCCTTTGCCTTTACTTTCTCTATCTCCCTTTACTCTCTGTAGCTGGTGGCTCTTTATTTGGAATTGGTTTTGATGATGCTTTCAAAGATGGTTAAGTTGGAAACTATAGTTATCCCCCACCTCTTTCTTCCCTTGGCTTGTGCTGCTAATGTGGAAAAGGTTTGGTTCTCTATTTATTCTTTGTATTTATGGTTTGCATTCTTTTATAGATAACTACAACTCTAAAGGCAGCAACAAAACCTAATTTCATCTCATGGATCTGACAATTCTCTCACATTTTTAAATTTCTAAATTTGTTGTTCTTCAACCTTAAAAAACAATAAAACTACAAAAGGTCTCCCATTTCCCTCTAAAACCTAACATTCAAAGAGGAAAATCGAAATCCAGAATAGAAATAAAGAAGTAATAAAATAGTTTCAAGTTGTTCTTTCAGAATTTTATGTATTTTTAAAGAATATAAGTGAATATTTTCTTCATAAAAATTGAAAAAGAAAATGTCTTGGATGAGATCCACCATGAATAAGGAAGTGGAGGTTGGAAACAAGAATAATCTTACTCGCGCCATCAAGAATTGTGCTGACTCCATTTTTCACAATTATGGAATATTTATGAATTCAAATGTTCTTTTTAAATGCTAGAAAATATATTCTAGTTGATCTTGCATGTTAGAAAAATAAGTAAGGATTTTAATTCCTATAGGAAATGCTTTATAAATATTATTTCTTTAGTTATGTCTCACAAATCAGGTGAAGTCTTAGTTGATACATGTAAGCATACACATGTTACTCAAATAGTTTACTTAATTCCAGGAGGGCATAGGGTGTTAGTAAGCATTAAGTATGCTTTTTGAGTATCATTTTCTTTTGACCATTTTAAATATACTAATAACTATACCATATATGGTGATTGAATGGTTAACAACAAGTTAACTCTTTTATATGACTCATATTTTTAAAGCACTAAAAGATAAACAAATTTCTTCACTCCTGGTGATGTTTGGGCGAGTCTGCTGATTATTTTCAAGTGAGGAAATCATTTTCCAATCCTATTGCTTTTGTAAATATACATATTAGGAACTAGAGATGTTTTTAGGTATTAATTAAAGTGAATTTCTGTGTTTAACTGGAGGCCAAGGAAAAAAATTAAATGAAGGGATAATAAGAAGGTTTTGAAGCTGGTTGTCATATCTTCAAAAGGTATGTGAAAAATTAAACTTAAGTTTAATTAAATTCTTGAGTTGTTATGGATTTTTGTTTTTAATTCTCCCAATCCTACTAATGTCAGGTCTGTCCTTTTGTTATGGTTTTATGCATTCTTATTATTCTTACCTTCACTCCTTCAAATTATTTTGATGTTACTAAAACTACTTAAATTTATTAGAAAAAGCTCTTTTTGGATGTTGATATATTTGTTATAGTTACTTTAGAGATATCTCTAGTGACGTTAGTTTTGCTTGCAACTTTGGGCTGCTGTTATTGTTCATTATACAACAACTTAAGGAATGAACTATGACCCGATAAATCATATTATTGTTTTTTTATATGGAATTACATTATTTTCCTTTTTACTTTTAGCGATTATTTTTATTTTTAAGAGAAGCTTTCTAGAATGAAAGTGGAATGATTAATTTGGAATGACATTATTTTCCTTTATTATTCAAGATTGATTAATTAAATTGGAATGAAAGGAATATTTTTCAGCTTTTGATTTCTCATTTCTATGAGTGTTTGTTGGGAATATGAAATATAGCAATATAAAATATTTAGTAAAAAAATGTTTTTCATTTTTAATTCAATGATCTGTATATGTAGGGTGTGTTATATGCTTAAATTACCAATTAATTCCCTTTATAATAAGTATATATAATTTAATTTTTTATGCCATTTTGATCATATGTTTTAAATGATGTTGGATATATGTGAAGAAGAAAGTATAAAAAAGATGAAAGAGGGACTAATATACATAAAGCATACATAACACTTTTCCCAAATAAAGTCAAATTTAGCATTTAACTGTACATGATTAAATATGTATTATATGAGACATGAAAAACCATTTAATTTTTAGATTGATTGTTGGGTGCTAAATTGACTTACATGTTTTGTTCTGTTGCTTCAAAGTGGGAAGTCATTATGACTTCAAGCAATGTTAGTTTAGTAGGACAATGCTTCTCTATATGAAATTTTATTTGCTTCAAAGTGAGACATTATGCTTGTGTTTTAACCTCTATAATTTATTTTACTAATAATTCTTAATTTTGTGGAAGCATGTGAAAACTGAGATATGGAATACTAAGACATCGACCTATTGTTAATGCTGATTTTAAAATTTCACTACGACCCCTTAGTTATGCTTTTGTTGAAGTAGGTCTATGCAACTCATAAGAAGTGGCATTGGCAATAATGCTACCTTTTATTTTGGGGTGCTTGGATATTTTTTTAACTTATATTTAGGTTATCTTTTTTTTTTTTAGTTAAGTAAATTGATTAAAAAAAGAAGAGAATAACAGTAGCAAAAGGAAAAAAACAAAACAAAAAAAAGCAAAAAGAGAAAGATATCAGTAAAGACCCTAATGTATTAAGATTGATTCATATTGTCTTAGATTATCATTCAAACTCTTAAAGTTTGGTTTTCATAATGAAATTACACAAAGAGATAAATAAAGCAAAGAAATGAATGTGCTAGTATTGTTGCCTTGAGTTTGGTTTTCAAGTTAATCATATTATATATTTTGAGGATATCTAGTGGCAAGGCTGTAGTTTACATTTCTTCCCATTGTTCTTATCCTCTGTCCCTACTTTATTGCTCTCTATTATTTCTGCTTTTACCTTGCTACTATTTATGCTCGATGGTCATGCTCTATAGGTGTGGCAGGTAATTTCAAGAATTTTTATCTTTTTTTGCATATTTGTTTCTTGAATTATTTTCAGAACCCTTAGCCAAGTGGTTTGATTGTCTTTGTAACACCCTAATCCACTAACCATGGATAATCATCAATCATAATCATAAACCTAATAAAGATCAGGTAAAATTAATAATTAATAATAATACAGGCCATAATTACATGCCATAATAAATTAAATCAAACTTATAAATAAGAAGGCCTAATATAATTGGCCCACGATACTTAATGAAATCCTCAAAGTCAACGAGTCTAACTGCAATTCGCTGCATCTTTTCTTCAATGGTTGTCTAACCACTATAGCTATCGATCCACGGGAGCTTATCTTGAAACCTACATGATAAATAAACCAGTGCTAAGCCTATAAAGCTTAGTGGGGAGCAAAAATCTATAGACAACCTCCTAGAATTTCTTTCTTTTTTCATTATATCATCTACAACTATCACAATAACATAGAATAACATATTAATCTACAATATTAATCACTCCACAATAGACATTCTAGGGAGTCCTCAACCTGAACCATAAATACCATCTTTACTAAAATCTAGAGCATTGCGTGCATCCTCTTATTGCAAAACTTATCAATTACATTATCATAATCTTTTGCTTATTAAACTAGTATAATTCATACACCTCAAAATCCTTTTACTCATAAGTTCTCGACATCATGCTTTAGATAGGATAAAACTTCTATTTAATACAATCCATTATATTAGTTACACAAGATATACATTTGGTAAAAATCAAAAGCACAAGGGAGTGCTCAAGGTCATGTAGCATCACTATGAGATATTATTAGGCATGCTTACTTCACACATATATATCATTCAACTTTTATTACAAGTTCATAATCATGTATTTCCTCAGGGCTATCTTTGAAGGGATATCACATGGCATAAACATAATGATCACGCAGTGAAAAAATTGAAAATTTTGATCATACAGGCCACGCAATAAACAACATAGAATTGAAACATGCAATTTTAGGGTTTTGAAAAACTTACAACTTTGGATGCTCTTAAAAACTTGATTTTGCAATGGCCAATATATAAGATGGACTTATTATATCTCTAATTTCGATCCCCAATGCCAAAGATGCGCCTTTAAGCCACACCTCTCTATGCTCACAACACACTTGCAAATAGGCTTAAAACTAGTGAGTGCTAGCTCTATTTTTGTGTATTCGGCAATGGGAAAGTTTAAAGCCACAAGATCTGATCTTGTTCTTCTTTTAGGTTCACCAATGGCTACTCTAAAAATCACAA